>OX246755.1:61269728-61988427 GCA_945910035.1 Brachypalpus laphriformis
TGTTATTTATTAGTAATTCTAATCAATATTTAACAATTATATCATCTTGTATTATTTTTCGTTTAAGAAAAACGTGTCCCCATATTCCGTCATTCGCGTCACTCAACTGCTTTCCCTTAAAAATTTGAATTTGAATTTCGCGTAGTTCTGCGACTGTTAAGTGTTCTAGTTCTCTCAGAAAGAGAACTACACACTATGTGTAGCGAAAAAATTAAAAAGGAGGAAATAAGTTAGTTGCGTCCAAGTTATTGATGGTGTATGGTCCGTGTGTTTATTCAACGTCATTAGTGTCACGACATTTTTTAAGGTAAATAATTAATTAAAGAGTTTAAAAATAGTTACTAATGAAGGAGATAGTGAATGGTAAGTTGTAAAATAAATAATTGTGTGTATAAATTGTGTTATTGACAAGTTATTACTGTGATCAATGTGAATTGTCATTATCGTCACATGTCATCGGCGTCACATTTTTAAAGTGACGCGAATGACGTTATAGTGACGCGAATGACGTTATAGTGACGCAAAGGACGTTGTGGTTGCAAGGTACAACAGTTGCTTCGTTTTTGTGTTCTCTTTAATGCATTATATTATTTTGATTTAAACTTTTCAGAAAAATGCCGTTAACGCAGGCAGAAAGAGCCAAGTTGTATCGACAGCGGTTAAAATCTGACCCGGAAAAGGCATCTTTACAAAAACAAAAGGCCAGCGAGCGTTACCATAAAACAGAACGGCCTATTCATGAGCAAACCGAAAGAGAACAAAGACTAACCAGAAAAAAGTCTAGAAACCTTCAATCTAATTCAAAACAAAAAAAGAATTCTCTTTTAAATGACACGCTACCATCATCCCCGGACAATTTTCTGCATGAGCCAGAAGCAGGATCAAGTTCAGCTCGTGGGCATAAGAGAATACGTCGTGATAGAACAAAAATGTGGGCTCATTTAAATCCCATTTTGTTGATGCTCAAAGAAAAAAGACCCTACACCAAAACAATTCACTATCTCTGACGGGCCAGCTACCCAATATCGTCAAAAGCAAAATTTTTACTTATTGAGTACGGGATCAAGCAAGCAACTTGGTCATTTTTTGAATCTGGTCATGGTAAAGGAGCAGCGGACGGAATTGGGGGCGTCATAAAACGAACTGCTGATCGCCTAGTATCACATGGACGAGACATTCCAAATGCTGAAACATTTGCAGAATTGGCTCAAGCGGAAACTAGCGTGAAACTTACAGTTCTTACAGGAACCATGAAGTTGCATCAATTAATCCTTAGAGAAAAAGTCATTTTGGAGTATCGTGGCATTAGCTGTTTTTGCGATGGATTCAGCTGACTTGGAAAAGGTTTCTGCAAAAGCTTAAGGCCAAAAATTAATTCAACACTGGCTTTAGATACAAAAGTAAGTGTATATAATCTGATTTATTCGTCAAACACAACGGACGATGAAGATGACGTCAACATCAATGCGCCAGATGACAAAATTATTTGCGGAAACCATATTTTAGTATATAAGACATCTCACCAAAAGAAGAATCTGACGAATTATTGCTACGTTGCAGTAGCGCAATCATAAGTCGACAACGAAGGCGAGATCAAAGTTATGTTCCTTAAGTCCACAGACAGTACGAAAACTACGTATAAACTGGATAATAATGAAGTAGCTGATGTAAATTGCAAGGACATAACATAATTACAAAGCTTCCAAATCCCAACATAAAAATGAAGGGAAGCCGTTTTCTTTTATGTTTTTGCAAAACCCGTAAATGTTTGTGAAACAAATTAAGTTTGTTTTGTTACTTTATTATTATTTATATCATTCGTTTTATTATTTTATTGTTAATTAAAAAGTGAATTCAGTTTTTTATTAAATTTTTATGCGAAATAAATGAACTAAAGTAAATATTGTCTATTGCGTCACTCTTTTGTCATTGTCGTCACAATTTGTCCCCAAAATAAAAAACAAGGAATTTGATTTTCCTCTCAACAAGAAAATTCTATAAATTTCTTGAAAACAGGAATTAACTTGGCAATGAACATTTTTTAGGTGGAAATAATGGTGAAGCCCAACACATTGAAAAAATAAACTTATTTAAATTGGTTTTCGTGACGCTAATGACATAAACTAGAAAAAAGTAAAAAATTAGATTAATAATTACTGCATTTAAATAGACTCAAGATACACTTTATCTTAAAAAGAGCGTAGATATCAAAATGCGATTAAAATAGACGAATTTGTTATCAGTTCTTAAGTCCGTGACGAAAATGGCATAATTTAAGAGTTATGGCAACATTTTATGTTATATTATCCAAACTAATGGGAAAACTTCACTGTCAGTACCAGAATTCATTTGTTAGCTTTTTAAAAATATTGAAAAAATTAGTTTTGTTCTAACATATGAGATTTAATAATAATAATAAAAAAAAAAAACTCATTATTGCAACATTTTGAAAAACGAACCATAAAATGACTTGTTTATTAAGGAACAACCTGTATTTAGAGGAAAACACTGATATTTGTGTGGAAGAAAGAATTAGGTGATGGTAATTCAGAGATATGTGTATTCTTGGATTTTAAAAGAACCTTCCAAGCGATTGATACGGACATTTTAGTACAAAAAAAGATAATGAACTCAGGTGTAAGCGGAAAGCATGTAGAGTGTGTGTGTCAGAGATTGAATGTGGAATTAGAGAATGTCAATAAAATTAAAAAAAATTAAATTAAATGTGATAGTCTTGTGTATGAAATTTAATTTGGTTGAACCTATCACAGTACGAATGGATGGGGGCATTATTGAATGTGTGGATAATATTAAATATAAGAAGATAAGAATGGTATGTATTAACATTTGAAAGTGCAAATTTAATTTACAATACAATGAAGGTCAATACTCAGTGCTGCCCGAAAATTTGGAATCAAACCTTGTCAGCTTCGGTGATGTTCAATCGTATGTACTATTTGTATTTATATTCTTAAATTTATTATTTATAAAGTGCGGAACTAATAAAAACTTATTCAAACGAGCTATAGAGGCGAACCCCACAGGCGGATCAGTAGAAATGCAGTGAAGTGGGAGGGTCATGATCCCTTATTTTCGGATCATAACCTCGCTGATAAAAGGAAGAAGATTCAAACGAGCTATAGAGCCTAGACTACGCTCCATCAGAGCTTATTCCATTGGTGGAGAAATTGACTTTAGGACTCTTTTTCAAAAATTATTTTGTTTACAACTTTGTTAATAATAGGTTCCGCATAAAATGACTTTCATTTTCGTGTTTAGGAGGCCATTAAATAAATATATATTTTGTTGTTTTAAACTTTTGCGTATTGGGAAGGAAGCACGTAATTTATTTTTGTTATTACTTCGGTTTTTATGCACGGATTTTGGTGAATCTTTTTTTGTTAACTTATGGAGTTTTTGTCTATAAGACGGATTTGTATTTATAAAATTCGTAACCAACATACCCGAGGCATTTTTTTTAAATTTTTATCTCTTCACCGAAAAGCTAGTACGCACTTTTGCGTTCAGTACATTTTCGAGTTAAGAAACAATTGCAATTTCCGACGCAATCTCTAAAGTAAAATCTAGCCCAAATTTGTTACTATAACAAAATGGACTAATTGGACATATGAAACTATCATAAAGCAACTGAATTAAAAAAATCAATTAAACTTACTTTTATGTATACATAGTGCATTTGGAACTCACCTCTCTCGCAGTGGCATTATTGTCGACACTTTCATTGGTATCTTTACACTGTCAGAATCGCTGCTCTCTGACAATCTATCTGAACTTTTGCCAATTGGTCGCTTGACCTTTCTTTTCTCTGGCAGAACGGCTATCAAGTGTTTACCCATATTTTCAATTTCACTAAAGTGCCCATCGCCCTCGCCATCGGCTTCAGCCGACAATTCGAGCGAGCAACCGCTGCCGACTGCCAGTTCACCCTTTGTTCCAAGTCCACATAATCCAGTTCCTCCAGATGCCGACGAAATACCCCCATTGTGCAATGCGCCAAATGTACCCCCAATGGTTGCTCCAAGCTTTGTGTCCCGATGTGTGCCATCTAATGAAATATTTGATAAAAACGAGATCGCAGCCAATCTGCGCCTGTATCTCGTCTTATTTAGAGAACTTGCCATTAGGCAGTGAATGCGAAATGGACAGGATCTAGGTTCACTATAAACTGATGTGGCTGACCTATTTTAGTTAGTTCTGAATTTCTGTTAATGAATGACTTTATTTTCTGTTTTGCTGGATATTCTTTTCTAGTGGGTGTGTTATTTGGTGGTTTAAAGGGTCTATCTTTCAAAAATTTTAAAATCATACAAAATAAAGGAGGGAAAACTTTTATCACAAGTAATCTGTAGTTTTATACAGTATAAGAGTCAAATGTTTACAAATCATCTTGAAGTTGGAATTCCGCACTTTGCTCACGAAAAAAAAAAACACTTGAACTTCACTGCTCTCGGACAAGCGAATTTGTATGCGGTTAACCAGTTCTCCCCCAGAAAACTGGGAGAATTTTATTTATTTTTTTTTATTCTAGAAAAGGCAATGACTACCCTGGCCTTCTTGTTGTTGCTTATCTTACTGCAAATAAGTTGAGTGTACGTGCGACGGAGATACCACTTTTAAGACTTTAGGCAAATCCGTTTTCTAAAACAGCTTTCGAATTTATTTTGCTATGAATTAATACAAAACTACAATAATAACTTCTTCATTAAAGTGCTGTGTAATATGTGGAAAAATTGTACTCGAAATTTGTCAAATATATAGAATGGGTAGTCTAGTCATAAATGACAGTTCATGTGGAAGGCGTTCTCGGTTTAAGCAATGCTAAAAATTGTAAGAAAGTAGGTATGTTCCCATACTTCCAGGAACAAAATTAGGAGCTCGTTACATTTCAAGGAGTGAGGGTAAACATTTTTCAGAAACACAAATTCACAAAAAGTACGGAAACGGGTTGAGCAAAAAATATGCTCTCCTTTTAGACGTCCGAAAAATATGTAAAAAATAATAATAAGAGAATATATATGAATGAATGTTAAATAATGAAGAATTAAACGTTTTGTATACGGTGGAATATAATAGGGGAATATACTATGAACAATTCTTTGCGCCTTTTTTCCAATTGTTTGCAAACCAACAAAAGCAGCACATAACCACACACTTCATTTTGACGTTTCTCCCGAAGCTGCCCACATAATTTCTTGGGCTAAAATTCGCAGCGTGCAGCATTGTACACTATTGGTCCCAAATTGTGTAAAATTATAAATAAATCCTTGACTAATGGCGTATTTCCGGGAATATAGAAAGAATCTATTGTAGTGCCAGTTGAAAAATCAAAAAATCCCACAAAACCATCTGATTTTCGCTCGATTAATATGCTACCCAATGAAGCCAAAGTTTTGGAAAAAGTTGTCCAACAGCAGCTTCAGAAGTATATGGACGACAATCAGTTATTTGCGGAGTGTCAATCAGGCTTCAGGGGCGGCCATAGATGTGAGTCGCTGCTAAATCTAATTATAGCAGATTGGAAGACAGAGGTTCATTCAAAAAAGAAAATTGTTGCTGTTTTCATCGACCTGAGGCGAGCGTTTGAAACAATCGACAGGGGAATCCTACTAGATAAGCTGGGAGTCGATTCTCATTCTGTGAAGCAGTGAAGTGATAAATGTTATCACAGCTTCACGCTGAATTCTATTCTCGATGTGTGAAAAAGTGAAATCAAATGTCAAAATTTCTTCACGTGATAAGTTTTTTATCACAGCCAACTCATTCTGTGAAAAGTCGTGAAAAAGGATGGACAACAAAAATAAAAACGGACAAAGGGCATCGGAGACCCAAAAAGAATATTTAATTCAGTATTTGGAGGAGGCCGGATTTGGCCAACGACAAGTTAGTAACCTCACGATAACATAAATATATATAACATATATTGAAATATAATCATTTTGTAGATATATATTTAAAACAAAATTTAATTAACAGATTTACAACAGCCGACGGTGCCCATTCACGGGATAATGAATAGAAGAAATTATGCAATAAGCTAAACAGCTTAGGCGGAGCTATAAAAGATAGGCCCAAACTGAGGATGTATTAAGAGGATCTAACTTAACCGGAAACCTATAGAGTTGAATAAACTGCTCCTCAGTAGCTACTTCGAATGGATTCTGCACATCTCGAAGGGAACACCGCAACATCCTCAGTTTCTTCCTTCGAAGAAAATGAAATATAATTTTTCTTCAAAACAAAGCACCGAGTTATAATAAATGAATACCTTTGCTCAACACGGCGTCTATTATTAATAATTAATCGAGTAATTACTTCCGACATTTTAGTAGCACAACACAAATAAAATTTTCAGCAAAGCAAACGCAAAAATGACACAAAAATGACAGGATTTATCATTTAGTACTTTTTTAGTACACACTCTGACAGACATTTATCACAATGTGTTCGAGAATCGCATTAAGTGTGTTCGTGAAGTGATAAAATGAAAAGTTGCTGTGAAAACTGAAATGATAAATTATTTATCACTTCACAGTTTCACAGATCGGGAATTGACCCCCTGGATAAGTACGGCGTTAAAGAAACCGAGTTGAGATGGTTCGAGTCTTACCTGCAAGGGCGTACGTAAAGAACAAAAGTGGATGATGCAATATCAGATTCAATAAATGTAATCCTAGGTGTACCGCAAGGATCAGTTTTAGACCAAATGTTGTTCAATATTCTCGCTTGCAACTTTTTGCAGATGATGGTCTTTTATATGTTTCGTGTAATGATATAAGTGGATGTATTGCGAAAATTAACCACGATTTAAAAAAATTGGATAAATGGTTTCAAATGAACAAATTAAGCTTAAACGTGAGTAAAACCAAATGTATGTTTATAAATGGACAATCTAATATTGATATATTAATTAATAATGAAAAAGTCGAAAATGTTAAAGAAATCAAATATCTAGGAATTGTAATTGATACAAATTTAAACTTTAATAGCCACATTGAGTATATATCAAAAAAAAAAAATAAGTAAAAATAATAGCTTTTTTGGAGGAATACGGAAAAGAATGTCGATAATAAGTGCAATAAATGTATTTAATACGATAATTAAGAAACATTTCGAATATTGCTCGACAATCATATATTTAGCAAATAACACAATGTTAGATAGACTACAAAAATTCCAAAATAAAGCTATGCGAAGTATATTAAAATGCCATTGGCTAACTCCGATTATAAATATGTTAAGTGTATTGAAATGGTTAAGTGTAAAACAAAGAACAATTATGAATGTACTAATTTTTGTATTTAAAATGAAAAATGAATTGTTACCCAGTTATTTATGTAATAAAATATCATATGTTAGTAATGTACACAATTATAATGCGCGCAATAGAAATAATTTCCGCCTTCCATTTTTTAGAACACAAAAAGCACAAAATACAGTTTTTTATAAAGGTTTTAAAATGTTTAATGAACTACCTGATGAATTGAAGCTAGGGAGTCAGATAAAAAGGTTTAAGAAAAATATTATCACTTATGTAAAAATGAAGTTTGATTAGAGTATGTTTTTATTTTATTTTATTTATTTTATTTATTTATTTATTTATTTATGTAATTATCTTGTATTAGAATAGCTAAATATTACTAAATAAATAAAATTGAATTGAATTGAATTGAATTTCGTACGTCTCTATTCTACGAAATACTTCGAAACGGGAGTACGGGAATAGGATTTCACCACTTTTCGTCAAATATCGTAGAAATTCGCAGCTTTAGGCAGCACAGGCACAGACCTAATAACAATGCTTGAGTCTGTTCCAATTATAATTACTGAAGACTTTAAACCTAACTATAATAGTCGAAAGTACATGGACACTGATGCCATAATTCGACGTTGAGTTTTCTTTAGTGCTATCAGTTGCTTAAGTAGCCCATAATATGTAGGAATATATGATCGGAGCGACTGTCGGTGCCAATTTTTTATTTGTTTGTCGATTATGTATTGTAAAATAAAGCACATCCTTTTTATCGTACAACATTTCATTTTGCTGCACAAATTTGATTAACTGGGACAGAAAGTCATAGTTCTCTGCGCTACCCATTTCTGTATTTTTCTCGAGACTAGATGTAAATAATCAAACGAAAAATGAATCTTGCAAATAGGAATTCCATTAATTAAAAATGCACTTACAACTCAAACCTAAATCCACCTTACAATTTAAAACACAATTTCTTGTTGTTTTAAACTACAATTTTGCGAAATGTTGCATGTTAAAAAAACTATTTTAAAAATGTTCACTGCTGACTATCAAATTTTGTGCTAAATATGCAAGTGGGATTGTTTTTTCGTTAGATCCGCAAAGAACTCAACATAACACTGATTTTCCGATTATTTCGCGGATTGGCTTTATTGGATTGAATCAGTTATTACGCACTTCTTCTTCTTCTTCTTCCTTTTATCAGCGAGGTTATGATCCGAAAACAAGGGATCACAACCCTCCCACTTCACCGCATTTCTACTGATCCGCATGTGGGGTTCGCCTATTTGACCTCAGAAAATATCGGCAGGCCTGCCGATTTTGGATCACTCGGTTACTGAGGCCAATGAAATGCCGATGTCGTCGCATTTGTCTGATCCAGGCGTTTATAGGCCTGCCTTTCCTACATCGCGATGTCTTTGGAACGTGCATTGATATTGCCTTTTTAACAGGGTTCAAATGATCTCTTCTTTGAACGTGGCAATACCAACTGAGCCGGTCACGCTCTATTTTTTGTACGATGGTTTCCTTAATGTGAAAGCTTCCACGGATCTTCGAACTTCTTATTCGATCAAGCTTTGTCACTCCTGCTGTCATGCGCAGCATCTTCATCTCAGCTGCCGTTAATTTACTCTCATACTTTTTGTACATCGTCCAACATTGTGAACCGTATGTGAGCGCTGGACGTACAACTGCGGTGTAGAGCCTTCCTTTCAACTTAGGTGGCATTTTTCTGTCACAGAAGATAGCGGAATTTTCTCGCCACTTCATCCACCCTACGCTTACACGATGATTGATGTCGTCATCACAAGTTGCTTTGCTATTGATCATAGATCCCAGATATTTGAACTTTTCGCACTTGGGAAGCACTGTTCCATTCAAATAAATGTCTGGAATAGGCCTGAGTGGATCAGAGAACGGGCAGCACAAGTACTCTGTTTTTTTGAACTAATGCGATACCTATTTCCCTCCAAAACGTCCACCCACACATCAAGTGCTCGTTGCAGGGATGTAGGATCCTCACTTATGATGGCTCCATCGTCAGCAAAGAATAACTGATGTACCTTGGGGTCCATCACTTTACCTTCAAGCAGATAATCAAGGACTGTAATAAAGAGCAAAGGACTTAAAACGCTTCCCTGGTGTACCCCGACTTTGATTGGGAACTCTTCGGTTACTCCAGCGGGGCATCTTACTTTTGTCTTTGCTCCTTCGTACATGTCCATAATCATCTGTACATAGGTTTCTGGAACCCCTCGATGTCTTAGCGCCACCCATATCAGATCTCGTGGTTGTCTGTCGAATGCCTTTTCAAAGTCAACCAATACAATATGTAAATCCCTTAAGGAATCACGATGTTTTTCCATTATGATCCTTATACTTTGGATTGCATCTGTGGTTGATTTACCCGAGACAAACCCGCACTGATATATATATATACGCACACGTATAAATATAGTTACTATGGGAGATTTTAACATTAACGTTAAGAGAAATATTTGTGCGCAATTACATTAAGCAAATAGGTGCAACCCCCACTAGGCTAACTTCAACATTCGGATCAACCAACAAGCCTCTCCATTTAGCTCGGTCTTTAGCTAATTGCCTCCAGTTGCACACTCCAAGTTGGTCGGGGTCCCCTTGAACTTGTGTGCGCCACCTACGGCGATGATTCCCTCTACTGCGTCGTCCCTCGGGATTAGATTCGAAGAGTCTGCGGGCCGGAGCGTTGGTGTCCATTCGCTCTACATGTCCTAGCCATCTCAGACGTCCAATAAGCAGTTTTTTGACTAGGTCGATGTCGCTGTACAGCTCCTATAGTTCGTGATTGAATCTTCTCCTCCAAAACCCGTCATCGCAAACGGGACCGAAAATCTTACGAAGAATTTTTCTCTCGAAGCGACCAAGGATATCTTCATCCTCTTTTAATAAAGTCCATGTTTCAGCGCCGTAAAGCAGGACTGGGATGATCAGGGTCTTATACAGAGTCTCCTTAGTAGTTCGAGATAGGGCTTTACTGTTGAATTGCCTTATAAGCCCAAAAAAACAGCGATTGGCAAGAGTTATTCTTCGATTGATTTCTGCGCTGATGTTGTTCTCAGAGTTTATAGCAGAGCCAAGGTAGACAAAGTCCCTTACTACCTCGAAGTTATAGCTGCCCACTGTGAAGTTTTGTCCAATTCGTCGGTGTTGGCTTTCCCTTCTTGTTGACAGCATATACTTGGTTTTGCCCTCATTTATCGCACAACCCATTTTGGCCGCTTCCGCGTCAATGCTTGCAAACGCACCGGTAACAGCTCGCTGAGTTCTTCCAATAATGCCCATATCGTCGGCGTATGCAAGCAGTTGTACGGACTTGTGATAGATTGTGCCTCTGGTGTTGGCTTGTGAATTCCGCATAATCCGTTCAAGTACAATATTAAAGAAGTCACATGACAGCGCGTCACCTTGTCTAAAACCTTTTTTGACATCAAAGGTCTCGGTGAAGTCATTACCGACCTTGATGGAGCAGCGAGCGTTCTCCATCATCAGCCTGCACAGACGGGCCAGTTTGGCAGGGATGTCAAAACTAGACATGGCTCTATAAAGCTCCTCTCTATAGATGCTGTCGATCGATCGGGCCGATCGTGGTTAAAGTTGATATTATCCAAATTTGCCCTCATTTTAGTTTTACAGTAGTTAACACATTTTACAGACTCGCTTATACAGCTTTTAACTTCGTGATCACTTGGACCACACTCAAGACATAATATACTACTAGTGCAATTTTCTTGTCTGTGGTTAAATCCAAGACACTTAAAACATCTTCTAACGTTTAGTTTTTATATACATACAACACATCGATCATATTGGTTGTACATTATTTTCTCACTCATTATATCTTTTAGGGATTGCCTATCAACATCCAATAACACATTGTAGATTAAATTATTTTTATATGATTTATAAGCTTTAATGCATTTTAATTCTTTAAAGACACACATAACTGTGGCCTTAAGTAATAACCGCTTAAGTCAATTTTCACAGTTTCTCAGAAAACGAGTTTGAAGTTTTCCATTTCCCAAAAATGTATGAAATTTTGCTATATCGGTCTTGTTTCTTTACTTACAACTCGGTAACTACTGCAGAGAGAAAATTAAAAATTATGTGGCATAAACATGTTGGAGCGTCTTCTGGCATCCTAAAGTCAATGCCGTCTTAACTCGACTTAAGCGGTTATCGCTTGAGGCCACAGATATTTTGGTTTTTAATTGACTCTAGAATTTCATCACCTTTTAAGTTCTCACTAAGACCACTTGATGGATTTCTCATTTTGGCAAATGAATTTCACAACTATCACCCAATTTATTTTTGTTTTTTTTGCCGATTTTCTTCGTAAAGTCTTTACTATCACAACAAATTGCTATTGAACCATGTTTCCTCTCGTAAATATTATTAACTTTTACAGAAAATTTTGTGGGGTTAACTTGTAGTTGCGGGCTGATAAGGCGTTAGTTATGACAAAATAGATATGAAGTAGAGTGTCTATGGAACCCCGTTTAGGCTTAAAGGCAACTTGATTTTCACTAATTAAACTTTTGGTTTCTGTATACCAGAGAAGATGGTTAGCAATTATTTTTCTTTTTAGGTTTGGGTATTGGGATTACAGAAGTGGTTTTCCAATATTGTGGTATAACACTGCTGTTGAATATTGTTTTGTATAGTTGGATAAGCCTATTTTTATCTGACGTTGGAGGTTGTTTCAGCATTGGGTAGGAGATTCGATCACGTTCGATCAGTTTTGCCCTTGACTCTGTTTAGACAGCTTTCCAATTCCGTGAAGGTAATAGGTTGCTCTATGCGTCGAGCAGCAGCATTGGTAGCCACATGCACGGAGATGTTAAGGAAATGTATCTTTTTAGAGTGAAATTGACTTGGAAAGTTTATGTCATCAGAGTATTGAGACCAAGTTTTCGCATAGTGGTTAACAATATCTTGCGGTGCAGCTATTGGTCCATCAGGCGTGTTGAAGTATTTGATGGAATTGCTTGCTTGCTTGGACTACTGTCAGACTGCGAATATTTTGCCAATGCTTTCGTAGTGGATTAGTTTGGCGTGTAGAGGTCCTAGAGGAAGTTTGGGGTATACAGTTGTTGGCAGCGTAGCGTATGGATTTATTTAGAACAGCGGCTTCCCTATTGTCAGAAGAGTTGGGTAATTTTTATGACAAATAACTGTTAATATACTTGAAATTGTCCCAATCCAATAGGCCGGTTTTATATTATACAAAGTATTGTTATTTTAGGTGGAAGTTTTACTTAGTTTAGTTTATTAAATTTATTTGGCTAAGTAGCCATTTCTTAAAAAATACATACATTTTAGCTACTTTTTACGTTTGATATTTACATTTAACTTACTTACTTAGGTGGCGCTACAGTCCGGGGTGGACCTGGGCCTCAACCAACAAACCTCTCCAGCCAACACGGTTACTAGCCAGCTGCCTCCAGTTACACCTGCCAAGTTGGTTGAGGTCCCCCTCCACTTATTTGCGCCACCTACCACGAGGTCGTCCTTTACTGCGCCGTCCCTCCCGGGTGGATTCGGAGACTTTCTTGGCGGGAAAGTTGGCCTCCATCCGCTCTAAATGACCCAGCCATCTTAGTCGCCGTATGTGAACTAAGTCGATGTCTTTGTGCAGGCTGTATAGTTCGGCATTGTACCTTCTTCTCCACTCACCGTCTATGCAGACGGGACCAAAGAACCAGAATTTTTTTTCAAGGTGTAAGGTCGCATATTTTTTCGCTCCGTGTTTGAACTTGACTTATAGCGTATTTTGTTGATATTAACTTTATTCATTTATCGGGTCACATAAATAAGTCGATGGAATAGCAATTGTAACTGAAATCCCTGTGAATAATCAGTAAAATGCCAGATTGTCACAAATGCGGAAATGGTATTAGAGGTGAAAGCGGTATTGAATGTGCGGGCGTATGTAAAAAAGTTTTTCACAATACAAGATCATGTTGCGGTTTAGACTCATAAGCAGTAATATTCTAAACACTAACACTTACGTGAAATTTATATGTGATGATTGTATATTATACATTCACAACATCGACCTGGCTTTAAAAGACATTCAGGTATAGTTAATACAAATGGTATGTACTTAAAGGAATATAAGCTTGAGTTCGAGGAAGCATTAAAAAAAATGATTCAGAAATTAAAAACTTGCTCATAGCAATCGAAGATAGGTACACTGCCCGGCTCAACGCTATGAAGACTGCACAAGAAACCTGCGAAAGGAGTGTGAAGGAAATAAAAAAAAATTAGTGATTCAAAACAGAAAGCAAAAAAATTTGTGATAACGCGAAGAAGATAGCAATAAACCACCAATTAGTGGCAGACAGTGTGAAAGAGATAAAAAGCGATATTCAGGTTGGAGTAAAAAAAAAATAATTTGTGGAACAAAGAAAAGCGAAACAAAATAAAACTATGCTGATCAGCTAAAGCAGGCAATTTACATAAAGCCGAAAAGTAAACAAGAAAATTCGGCGACAAAGAAAGAAATAAGACAAAAAATAAACCCGGCTTTTCTCTCTCTCAAAGTTGACAGCGTCTCCGACAGAAAAAAAGGTGCAATAACAATCAATTGCGGAGGTGAATAAACTGCTCAGAAGATATAGAAGCGAAGTAAAACAAAAGCTAGGAGAGAAATATGAGGTAAAAATTTTCGGCAAGAAGCGTCCACAGCTGATGATAACAGATATCAGTGAAAAAAGGAGCAAGGTGGAGTTAGAAGAAGCAGTAAAAAAGCAAAACAACCTTAATGGCACGGTAACGTGTGTAAAGGATTTTAAAAACAAAAACAGAGATGCTTATTATGCAATTATTGAGTTTGATGAATGTGATTATAAAAATGTACAAAATAATCAAGGGCATCCTCATCCGATTTTTTCAAAGCCTATGCCTCTGCGCCATACAGCAGGACTGAGATGATTAGTGTCTTATAAAGAGTTACCTTAGTAGTTCGAGATAGGGCTTTGCTACTCAATTGCCGTTTTAGCCCATAGAAACAACGATTGGCAAGAGTAATTCTTCGTGTGATCTCCCTACTGATATCATTCGCGGAGCTCACCATAGAGCCTAGGTAGACAAAATTATTTACATTTAAACTTCAGTTAATAAGATAATTTAAACAGTTAATTAACATTATTTTTAGAATATTCATAAATAGTTCTTTTAAAAGTATTCAGATTGCTTATGTTTCTTATAATTTCAGGAAGCATGTTGAAAAATTGTAGTCCATCATACAGAATACTTCTCTGTGCACGTACTGTCCTTGTCCTCTGTATGTTGAATTCCGTTGAGCTTCGTAGATCGTAGTTTATTGTTCTCCTTTTGGGGTAGGTTAGACGTCAGATATTGTGGACCCAAATTGTTTTTGATTTTAAAGACTAGGATCATAGTTATAGCGTAAAGTCTTTTGTTTATATTAAGCCAATTCAAACAATTTTTTAATGACGATATTGGGGTGTATCTATCACATTTGAGTATAGTTCGCATAGCTCTGTTTTGAGTTTTCGCAGTATATTTTTTTGAGTGACATTACATAAGAACAACTGACTGGAACAATATTCAAAATGGGGCTTCACGATTACATTATACACTTTTATTGCACTTGTATTGGATATATTTTTTCTCATTCTTCTTAAGACATATAATTTTTTTGGACACTTTCTTACAAACATGGTCTATGTGGGATTCAAAAATTAGTTTGTTATTAAGCAGGACACCAAGGTATTTTATGTACGACACTGGTTCAATAGGTTTATCACTTATGTTTATAGTTATAGGTCTTTGTATTATAGGGCTGTTAAAAAGCATGTATTTGGTTTTGTCAGTATTTATGATAAGTTTGTTCATTTTTAGCCACGAGTCTATTTCTCTTAAGCCACTATTTATTTACTTTTCACACTCTACTAAGTTTTTTCCGGTGATGTAGAGTAGTCCATCATCTGCGAAAAGTATTAGCTTGGAGTTTTTTAACACTTTCTCCATATCATTTATGTATACAATAAATAGCAGAACACCTAAAATTGTATGTTGAGGCACACCTTTCTCAACTCTTATTGCACTAGAAGTTTTGTTATTTACTATTGTTCTTTGTGTTCTCCCGGTAATAAATGATTTAAACCAATTAGATTCCGTATTTCGAACACCATACTTATTTAGTTTCATAAGTAATATTCTCTGATCCACTGTTTCAAATGCACGTCTAAGGCCCCGGCCCATAGAATCCGTTGATCCGTTGCTCCGTCATTCCATTGAACGTTGTCGTTGAAGTTGACGTATTGATGGAGAGAAGAGTCCCATAGAATCCGTCGCATACGTTGACGGATCACAGCCGATGACATTTTGTGTTGCCGAAAGTGTTTTCTCTAAGCTATCCTGGGAAAAAGTTGTTTCATTTAATTGTGCGAAAATTTTAAAATGATTATAAAAAAAAAATAAAAAATTTATGGACGACGATTATTTCATACTCCTTTTATCAGAAGCATATGAGTACATGAAAATAATCAGGAGTAACAGTCGCCGGTTTTGGTTTCGTCCATTGTACGCGGACCGAGATATTCATGGATTCTATAATCTGAATTTTGACCGGAACAATTTAAAGTGCGGGCTTTAACAGCTTCGATGAGCTGCTCTTCAAACATCTTCGTTTTCTTATTTAATTTTTTTTATTTTTTCAATTATTTTTTAAACGCACAGAACTTGAATATTTCAAATTGAATGTTCTGTTCTGTTAGATGGCGCTACAGTCCAGGGTGGACCTGGGCCTCAACCAACAAACCTCTCCAGCCAGCACGGTTACGAGCCAGCTGCCTCCAGTTGCGCACGCCAAGTTGGTTGAGGTCCCCCTCCACTTGTTTGCGCCACCTACCGCGAGGTCATCCTCTATTGCGCCGTCCGTCCGGGTTGGATTCGAAGACTTTCTTAGCGGGAAGGTTGGGCTCCATCCGCTCTAAATGACCCAGCCATCTTAGTCGCTGTATGTGAACTCTTCTGGCTAAGTCGATGTCCTTGTACAGGCCGTATAGTTCGGCATTGTACCTTCTCCTCCACTCACCGTCTATGCAGATGGGACCAAAGATCGCTCGAAGAACTTTTCTCTCGAAATAACCAAGGGCATCCTCATCCGGTTTTTTCAAAGCCCACAGCAGGACTGGGATGATCAATGTCTTATAAAG
Organism: Brachypalpus laphriformis; assembly: GCA_945910035.1. NCBI lineage: Eukaryota > Metazoa > Arthropoda > Insecta > Diptera > Syrphidae > Brachypalpus > Brachypalpus laphriformis. Next base: position 61,286,229 of record OX246755.1, read on the forward strand.
AGTTACCTTAGTAGTTCGAGATAGGGCTTTGCTACTCAATTGCCGTTTTAGCCCATAGAAACAACGATTGGCAAGAGTAATTCTCCGTGTGATCTCTCCACTCATGTCATTTGCGGAGCTGACCATAGAGCCTAGGTAGACAAAATCCTTTACTACCTCAAAATTGTATCTGTCTATTGTGGCGTTCTGCCCAAGACGCCGATGTTGGGTGTCCTTTTTTGTAGACAGCATATATTTTGTTTTGCTTTCATTGACCGCTAGACCCATCTTTGCTGCCTCGATCTCAATACTCGTAAATGCCCCATTGACGGCCCACTGAGTTCTTCCGATTATGTCAATGTCATCGGCATAAGCGAGTAGTTGTACAGACTTGAAGAAGATTGTACCTCCGGGGTTGGCTTGTGAGTTTCGTACAATTCTCTCAAGTACTATGTTAAAGAGATCGCATGATAGCGCGTCGCCTTGTCTAAGACCTTTCCTGACATCGAACGGTTCGGTGATGTTCTTACCGACTTTGATGGAACAGCGAGAGTTCTCCATCGTCATTCTGCACAAACGGACGGGCTTGGCAGGGATGTCAAGACTAGACATGGCTCTGTATAACTCGTCTCTATACACGCTATCATAGGCAACTTTGAAATCGATGAAAAGGTGGTGCGTATCGATTTTATATTCATGGGTTTTTTCCAAGATCTGCCGTAGTGTGAATATTTGGTCAATGGTGGACTTTCCAGGCCTGAAACCGCACTGATAAGGACCTATCAGGTTGTTGACGATCGGTTTTAGGCGTTCACATAATACGGCAGACAGGATCTTATATGCGATATTTAGGAGACTTATACCTCTGTAGTTGGCGCAGTTCAGAGGGTCTCCTTTCTTCAGGATCGGGCAAACGATGCTGAGGTTCCATTCATCGGGCATACTTTCGTCCGACCAGATTTTAAAGATGAGCTGGTGCATGCTCCTTACCAACTCATCTCCTCCTGCCTTGAAAAGTTCAGCGGCAAGGCCGTCGGCTCCAGCAGCTTTGTTGGATTTGAGTTTAGATATCGCTATCCTCACTTCATTATGATCGGGTTGACGGGAATTTTGACTGCCATCGTCACTGTTGAATGGCTCATTATGCCTGACAGCGGAATATTGATCATCATCGCCGTTTAACAGTCTGCAGAATTCAAATTGAATATCAACCGATTTTCAACGGCGATGACAATATCTCGTCGTTCTGACAATGCTTCCACCAATGAAAATGCTTATTCTCAATTTGTGAATTTTTGCTTCCTCCAATGAAAGTGCTTACTCTCAATTTGTGAATGCATGAACTACAATTTGTGAATGTGTGAACCTTAAATGCGTGAATGTGTGAAATTGTCAACGAATCAACGGACGGAACAACTAAAAAAGTAAACTTAATTTCATCCGTTAAAGTTGACGTATCCGTTGGTATAGGCCACTTTCTACGAATGTGTGTATTTTATCGAGGTGTAAGTTAAACACGACGGTGCAACGGATCAACGGATTCTATGGGCCGGGGTCTGGTCTATAAAAACCGCTAGGACACTCTTTTTGTTATCAATTTCATTCCTCCAATCACTGACGACAGCTATGGTTATGGCTACTGATGGAAATTAATGCTATTTTCTATTAATTTAATTAGCATGCTATTATTTCATACTTAGCATGTGAAATGCTAATGCTAAATTAATATGAAATATCATTGAAAGTCTAAGAGATGCCTTATGAGTGAATCGCATTATTTTCCTAAAGATAATGCTATTTCATTTCACATTCACTCACACTGTTAACAAATTTTCATTTGCTTAACAACAATATTTCGCACATTTCCATGCATAACATAATGTGTATGTGCTAATGCAAATGAGAAGAAGAATGACGAAAAGCTTAGTTGGCCGTTATTCAGTCAATACATTGAAATGAAAATGAAGCTAGAGTAGTGAAACAATTTAAAATGGAAATGAACATAAGGTATGAGTGTGTACGCTAATGTATGTCTTCCTTTTGCATGAGTCTACTTCCTTCTCTTCTACTTCTCTGTCTCTGTTCTGTGAACGCAACACCACACTGCGAAAAAAATAATTTCACATTTCATTAAATTTAGCAACTGCTTTTCATATTGCTAATGCGAAAAAATGTTTCATAGTGAATTAATTTTGCTAATGCTAATTATTCCTTCACTAGTTATGGCTAGGATGTTCGAGTTTATTGGGATTTTTCTGTGAGGGATGTCCCTTTTATTAGCACATATATTCCTCGTTTTGATGTTGTCTTATAAGGAAAGTTATGAAAATAGCCTGTGTATGATACAAGTAATATGGCACTAGCATTGAAGGGGCTGTGGGTCTCTTGAAGCAATATTAGAGATGGTTCATGATCTTTTATGAGTAAGCTGAGCTCATCATCATTATTTACAAAGCCTTTGATGTTCCATTGTAAAATTTTGAGAGTCATCTTGTATGAAAGTATGTTGGATTAGAAAATCTGTGATTGACGAGACAGGTGATTGATTATCTACTTGTTGTTTTGGAGTATTTGATGGTGATATATGATTTATTTATTAAATATTTGCACTAGTTTGGAATAAAATGATTCGTACATAAACGTTGTTTGGGGATATAACGATATCTGTGGTGCTACAATTTTCTCCTGTTTTCTTATAGACCTCGACAGACTGTACAAGAAATAAGCTGTACAATTTTTGATATCTCGATTAGGTTTCGGGATATCGAACTTGAAAAATTCATTTTTGCCAACCGTTTTTTATATACTTCATACCCGAATTGCACCGCGGGAAGGTAATTTCTATTGAAATATCTGTTTTCAAAAATCAATTTTCAAAGTTCGATAATTCGAGAACTAAGTGAGATATAAAAAATTTTAATTAGTATTTTTTGTTCAGTGCATCGAGATCTATTAGAAAACAAAAAAAACAATCGTGGCGCCACGGATATCGTAATCGTACCCCTTGTTTACCTTCAGACAAAATTTTACACATTCGTTCTCATAATTTGGTAAATATTCCCTGTTCGCCTTGTATAATCTGAAAACAAAGCAGCGCTCACAAGAATCCACATCTCATTCATAATAGTCACTTACCTTATCTGTTACAAGTTTTAAATGTGTTCGTAAAATGTTGTGTATAATATTTGAACTTTTTTCGGTACAGTTCCTGATGTTTATTTTTTTCACTAGAAAATTATAGTAACCCTTTTATTGTTATTCTTTTATTGTTTATTTCTGTCCTTATGCATTTTCTATACAATTGTGCCTGAACAGTCAAATTCGATGGTACTAACTCACTTCTAAACATCGCCACCAGACGTTTGCCTCCAATCATCATTAAAAAGGGTTTGTGCTCTAATGCTTTAAATATTTCATAGCAATACACTGCTGAACAAACTGAACGCGGCCCATGATTGTACGTTTGATGTATGATATACGTTTTCTATTGCTGTCACTTGCGTTTGACAACCGACTTTCCAAAAGATAAGTTTTTGGCTGATATATTTTCAGATTAAGCAAATAAAATCCAGAATTCCAGAATTAAATCACAATGGTTTCAGAAGCAATGCAGTTGGAAATTGAATTTGTAATTTGGTAAGAAATATCATTCGAAAAGTATCTAATTCATTCCACACTTTAGCCAGACGAAGACGTTCCATACGAAGAGGAAATACTCCGCAACGCATATTCCGTCAAACATTGGTTGCGTTATATTGACCACAAGGCAAAAGCACCCAACTTCGAAGTAAATGTCGTGTATGAAAGAGCTTTAAAAGAGTTACCCGGTTCGTATAAAATTTGGTACAACTACCTTAGGGCTAGGAGGAAGCAAGTCCGTGGAAGATGCATCGCCGATTCAATGTACGAAGAGGTAAACAATTGCTTCGAGCGGGCCCTAGTTTTCATGCACAAGATGCCAAGAATTTGGATGGATTATGGCTCATTTATGACGAATCAATACAAGATCACAAAGACGAGACATGTCTTTGATAGAGCCTTGCGAGCATTGCCCATAACGCAACATCATCGAATATGGCCACTCTATATAAAATTCTTGAAGCGGTTTGATATCCCTGAGACCGGTGTAAGAGTTTATAGGCGATACCTTAAGCTCTGTCCGGACGATGCCGAAGAGTATATAGAGTATCTAAATGATGTGGAAAAACTAGACGAAGCCGCGCAACAACTTGCAACAGTGGTTGATAATGAGAACTTTATCTCAAAGTACGGAAAGTCTAATCATCAACTATGGAATGAACTTTGCGAGATGATATCAAAAAATCCGGATAAGGTTCACTCCCTTAATGTGGACGCTATCATTCGAGGTGGTTTGAGGAGGTATGTTTTATGTATTCACTTTTATGACTGTTAAGGTCCATTCACAGATCAGCGAACTGCGAATGCCCAAACTGCGAACAAACAGTTTTAGCACATTTATAAGCACGCCCTTGGCAATTTTATTATTCCAGAGGAACAGAGCTTAGTTTATCTATTGATTAGTATATAAAAAGTTGAGTTGAGTTAAGTTAAGAGAGTTTAACCACACAATTCGTTTGCTTTGTTCTTGGTGGGTAAGATCGTGGTTGAATTTATCGAAAGAATGTAGGATATTACCTTCTGAATGAAAGCTACATTTTTCACGTTTAGGCAATTAGTTATAAAATTAATGACAACTCAAATTCGCGGATTGCCGCGACAAAAAAAAAGCAGCTGTGAAAGAAATGTAAAAATTTGCGAATATTCGCCCATTCGCATTCGCAGGTCGCTGAGCTGTGAATCAACCTTTAAAGGCCAAACTGCGAACAAACCGATTTTAGCATATTTATAAGCACGCCCTTGGCAATTTTATTATTCCAGAGGAACAGAGCTTAGTTTATCTATTGATTAATATATAAAAAGTTGGATTGTAATTAGTTTCTGCGAAGAAATTAACTATTCGCCGATTTTTCCGCGAATAAGCGAATGATTTCTGCGAACTGTCAACTTTTATTCACATTCCACACATGTAGGACGCAATCCACATTCCCGCTACCAAAACATTCCTGAGAGTTTAACCTCACAATTCTTTTGTTTTGTTCTTGGTACGTAAGATCCTGGTTGAATTTATCGAAAGAAAGTAGGATATTACCTTCTAAATGAAAGCTACGCTATGTATTTATGCATTTTTCACGATTAGGCAATTAGTTATAAAATTAATGACAACTCAAATTCGCGGATTGCAGCGACCACAAAAAAAGCGGCTGTGAATGAAATGTCAAAATTTGCGAATATTCGCTCATTCGCATTCGCAGGTCGCTGAGCTGTAAAGGTCCATTCACAGCTCAGCGAACTGCGAATGCCCAAATTGCGAACAAATGGTTTTTAGCACATTTATAAGCACGCCATGGGCAATTTTACTATTCCAAAAGAACGGACCTTAATTTATCTATCGATTAATATATAAAAAGTTGAATTGTAATTAGTTTCTGCGAAGAAATTAACAATTCGCCGATTTTTCCGCGAATAAGCGAATGATTTCTGCGAACTGTCAACTTTTATTCACATTCCAACATGTAAGACGCAATCCACATTCCCGCGACCAAAACATTCGCGAGAGTTTAACCTCACAATTCTTTTGTATTGTTCTTGGTGGGTAAGATGGTGGTTGAATTTATTGAAAGAATGTAAGATATTACCTTCTGAATAAAAGCTGCGCTATGTATTTATGCATTTTTCACGTTTAGGCAATTAGTTAGAAAATGAATGACAACTGAAATTCGCGGATTGGCGCGACTAGATGAAAAAGTAGCTGTGAAAGAAATGTCAAAATTCGCGAATATTCGCTTATTCGCATTCGCAGGTCGCTGAGCTGTGAATCGACCTTAAATCAACCTTAAAAGGTCCATTCACAGCTCAGCGAATTGCACATTTATAAGCACGCCCTTGGTAATTTTATTATTCCAAAGGAACGGAGCTTAATTTATCTATTGATTAATATATAAAAAGTTGAATTGTAATTAGTTTCTGCAAAGAAATTTACAATTCGCCGATTTTTCCGCGAATAAGCGAATGATTTCTGCGAATTGTCAACTTTTATTCACATTCCACACATGTAGGACGCAATCCACAATCCCGCGACCAAAACATTCGCGAGAGTTTAACCTCATAATTCGTTTGCTTTGTTCTTGGTGGGTAAGATCGTGGTTGAATTTATCGAAAGAATGTAAGATATTACCTTCTGAATGAAAGCTACGCTATGTATTTATGCATTTTTCACGTTTAGGCAATTAGTTATAAAATTAATGACAACTCAAATTCGCGGATTGCCGCGACCACAAAAAAAGCAGCTGTGAAAGAAATGTCAAAATTTGCGAATATTCGCTCATTCGCATTCGCAGGTCGCTGAGCTGTGAATCGACCTTTACTGTGTAGCAAGTAGTGACCATTTTACCTTGCAGCCGTGTGCAAACAATTTGACATGTGCGGTGTGTGAGGCATAAGGAGAATGGTATACGGCAGAACTATTTTCTTTGCTGAATGAGCACTTGTCTAAGGTTCAAACCCCGCCACTGGTACAATGGGTTGCTCTTAAATCCAACAATCTTTGAACATTGATCTTGTACCACACTTATTGATATCCCACAGTAAACTGCAACTTGCAGAATCTCTTACCTGCCTCGGATTTAGAATGGAATTTATTTGGGTGTAGCCATATCAATATTGTTATTGGTCGTGTCTATGGATGTCTACGCAAATTTTGGTTGAGTGGTAGTTTTACCCCGTTTGGGACAAGGCGAAAGCTTATTAGAACTTTGGTTTTACCAATCATAACCTATGCTGAAGTTGTGTATTGTAACCTTGATTTATTACCCCAACACAAACTGCAAGTTGATTAAAACGATGCAGTACGATATGTTTATGACATTCGTAGGCTTGTCCACATTGCACCCTGCAACAGTATATCGACGCTAGAAATTGTGCATTTTTACACAGAATCATAAAAAGTAAATCTCCATCGTATTTGTTTGACAAACTACAGTTCGCCTGTTTAGCCAGAACCATAACCTTAATTCAACCGCGCTTTAAATATTTAAATTCATCGTCTATTTTTCGTTCACGCCACTCGATTATGGAATTCATTACCCTTCCACATAAGGGGCATTTCAAATGCTGCAAACTCTACAAATGTAATTCTCCTACATTTTTTGATGCAATCTTAAACTTGTATTTTGAACTATATCTTTCTCCATACTTTCGCTATATAACTTAACTTTCATTTTTGTATATATTATTTGTTTTTTTTTTGTTTTTAATGCAATTAAATTGAAATGCTGAAAGCAATAATTAAAAAAATCCGATTATGAATATTAAACTTGTTTATTCGTGCCATAAAATATTAAATCTTAATATAATTAATTACCTAATTCCAATTGAATTGAAAATTGAATTGAATTGAATTGACCCGGTAACAAGTTATTCATGCAGCCAAAATGAAGAAAACATATCTCTGCTGAAAAGGTAAAACATCTTACATTACATCTGTTCAACCCATATATATGTTCACTATACGCAGCTGTATCTAATCGCCCATTTTTTGTCGGACCTAATTCCTGTGTTATTTATAAAAGGGAAGCCCCAACATGCGTATAAAATCGAGCCGATCCGCTATAGTTTTTTCGTTGTCTTGAAAAAGTATGAAAACAGGCTTAAGACATTTTACCTTTTTAGCAGAGAAATGCACGTACATATGTATAAGTAGTAGAGGGCTTGTGTTACAGTTACAGTAACACACATGAACCGCGCAACCGTAGCTAAAGTGTAGTGTATTGGAAGTTCAGAATTGATTGCGCGAATATTGAGGAATACGAAAACGCAATTGCCGTGGGAACTTTAGCGAAAGACAGTAACACATAAGCAAAACTAAGCAACATAAGCAAAACTAAATGCTGGTTTCGTTGCACTTGTGTGATACAGGAGTTCTTGGACCTGTCTCTCTTCTGCGGTATCTTTGGAACGTTCATTGATATTGCCTTTTTGACGGGGTGCAAATGATCTCTTATTTGAACATTACCATACCAGCGGAGCCGGTCGCGATCTATGTATCTATGTATTTTGTGAGATTGTTTATTTGACGTAAATGCTTCCACTGATCGCTTTGTACATTGTCCAACCGTAAGTGAGTGCTGGACGCACAACTGCGGGGTAGAGCCTTCCTTTCAGGTTAGGGGGAATTTTTCGGTCACAGAAGATAGCGGAATTTTGCGGCCACTTCATTCACCACTACGCTTACGCGAAGATTGATGCCATCATCACAGGTTGCTTCGCTATTGATCGAAAATCCCAGATATTTAAACTTTTCGCACTTCAGAAGCATTGTTCCATTCAGAGAACGGGCAGCACAAGTACTCTGTCTTTTTTGCCCTAATGCGGTACTTTTTTCCCTTCAAAACTTCCACCCATACATCAAGTACTCGTTACATAGGCGTAGGATCCTCACCTATGATGGCACCATCGTCAGCAAAGAATAACTAATGCACTTTGGGGTCCATCAATTTACCTTCAACCATATAGCCAAGGACTACAATACAAAGCAAAGGACTTAAGACGCTTCCCAGGTGTACCCCGATTTTGGGAACTCCAGCGCCATTTTAATACCACAACTCAATTATCTTATCGGACGTTGAACTCAGAGATAAGTGAAATTCGAGTAAACGTCTTTAAATCCACAATGTGGTAATAAGAAAACTGATTATTCGACGATACTAGTTGTACTATACTCTATTATGTTTTCGAAGAAGGGTTTGTCAAGCGTGCGCTGCCTGGCCCTCCTTAGAGTCGGTCACTTGCAAAGGAAATTGCAGATTGTTTCTTGCTCGCTAGCAATATTGCAGCTATGTACTATGTATGTATGTATGTATGTACTTTATTTAGCTTATAAAAAAGCTATTTTGATAATTTTACAATAACATTTCACATTTATAGTTTTGTTACAATTTTTCATAGATTTATGTTAATTAATAGCTCTAACATGATCAATTAATTTTTGAATTTTGAATTCGTTAAAGTTAGCTAAATTCTTTACACTATTTGGCAAACTATTATAGCCGTGAAATCCCATGTAGAAGATAGTGCGCTGCCCGCTGCCTATCAACATAGAATGCAATGTACGTAGAATGCAATGCCCAGTCTGAACTTTTGGATAGCAATAGGTCAGTGGCCAGGACCAATCACCACAATTCTAGCAATATCTGCACGATTCCTGTTTTGTAGGTCTTGTTTTCCGTGCCAGGTGTAATTAGGGCACATCTGCCTTGAAAGTGCATCTTTCTCGTACATCTCCATGATCATTTGCACATAGGTTTCAAGAACCCCTCGATGTTTTAGGGTCACCCATATCAGATCTCGTGGTTGTCTGTCGAATGCTTTTTTAAAGTCAACTAATACAATATGCAAATGCTTTACAGAATCGCGATGTTTTTCCATTGTGATGCTTATACTTTGGATTGCATCTGTGGTTGATCGCGAAATTAAAAGCCTAGCCATTTTCATTGCCCAAATTGTACAACTTGAATTTCTAAGAGATCTTGCTTGTTTGCTTTTCTTCACTGTCTTCATAAAAATTTCCGTTTTCTGCTAACACTGTGTTGCTGAGCGATCGCCTCTTTCAGGATCACTTTGCAATATCACTTATACACAGTCAACCTGGTTTTCATTTCCACGACTGCTGTGAGGGATCAGGTGCCGGCTTTGTTTGATGAACTTGGTATTTAACACGGTAAAACCATGTGACCTGCGTATGCTTAGGATGTCTTCATCAGGAAGGTTCCATGGGTCGTATCCTAGTCCTCCGTAGCAGTCTTCATAGTCTTTGTTAGACTTCCCGACTTGTCCATTTAAATCTCCTCAAGCAAAAACTCTTCTTTTAGGATGCTTTACCTCGCGCTGTCAAAATGCATACCTCTACTAAAGCGATCGAATTCTCGCGCGGAACTTTTTACACAGTTGCACGATAAATTCGAGCTCAAATATTTCTTACGTAGCAACAGCCACATTGCTAATCATCCACTCGTCAACCATTCAGCAAATCATCCATTCCCGTTGGCTTTTTCCTACCTCGTTTATATGACCGTATTTTGAGATCGGATTGAAATAGGATTGAGTTTCTTTCCGCGTTCTCGTTGTAACCGAATTGAGGGATCGAGTTAGAATCGAATCGAAAGAAAATTCAGCTTAACACTTCTTCCAACTTGAATCCAGATTCAATCCGTCATGTAAACGGGGTATCTTTTTTCGACGTGCTATGAATCCATTTTCATAAGTTTTTTTTTTTTTTTTTGACGTGAAAAAGTTGTAAAAGTATTCTAAATGCAAATAAGGTTTTATCCGTGTTTGAAAGTTATAGGGTTCTTAATGTAAATAAAGCGACAATAATGGAAAAGCAAAAAGCGCCAACGGTAAAAGTTGTTCGAAATACGGCTTTATAGTTGAATTGACTTATTAACAAAAAAGAAAAATAGGGATGGCAAAAGAGAAATCGGTTGATTTCTGCGCTGATGTCATTTTCAGAATTTATAGCAGAGCCGAAGTATATAGATCAAGACCCATACTACATCGAAGTTGCAGCTGCCCTCTGTGACATTCTGTTTAATTCGTCGGTGTTGACTGTCCCTTCTTGCTGACAGAATGTACTTGATTTTGCCGCTAAACTCATTTTGGCTTATTCGCTTCTGCTTCTGCTTCAATGCTTGCAAATGTACCGGCAATAGCCCGCTGAATTTTTTTAGGCCTTTTAGTGAATGTCATTTCTTGTGGAATAGGAAAATACTCATGAGTCAAATTACAAGTGATTTACAAATAACTATAGTTTTGTGTATAATATAATATAAATTTGGCGGAACAGCTCATTAAGTGCCTAGGTTTAGCTCGCAGCACGAATGGAAGGGACCTACCGTTTTGTGCCGTATCCGAAGGGCAATTTTTTTTTTTGAAAAGCTTTCTCGTGGCAGCAGTACTCCCGGATGTTTGTCAGACGTTCGCGAGAGATGGTGACAGGAAAAAAACTTTTTGGTGTTCTCTGGGGTTCGAGCATGGAACCTCAAGCGCAGTGATCCGATACACAAACCACTGGGTTTGTTTTGTCTAGTTTCATGAAATAGCCCCAGGAATGGCTCAGTTGGTAGAGTGTTACTAACTATTTCAGGTTTGGTTCATGACCCTGGACAAATATATTTTTCTTTGTTAATTTTCTGACAACGATTTATTCCTTACAATGCTCTTTTCGTTATATAATCATACTTTATTCCTCATATGAAAATTCTATGTATTGAGGGGATTTCTCTCTTATATTTAAAGTAACCAGTTAACGATCACTAATTTTTCTTTTCAACAGGTACACTGATCAACTAGGTCATTTGTGGAACTCGCTAGCAGATTACTATGTTCGCAGTGGTCTCTTTGATCGTGCTAGAGACATATATGAGGAAGCAATTCAAACTGTTACCACAGTTCGTGATTTTACGCAGGTCTTCGATGAGTACGCTCAGTTTGAAGAGGTCAGTCTTAGTAAGCGTATGGATATGGTCGCCAACGTCCCGAATGCAGCTGAGGAGGACGACATTGATATAGAACTACGTTTGGCACGTTTTGAATATCTCATGGAGCGTCGCTTGCTTCTACTGAACAGTGTTCTGCTTCGTCAAAACCCACATAACGTACCCGAATGGCATAAAAGAGTCAAACTATATGAATCGAAGCCTCACGAGATAATCAACACATATACAGAGGCGGTACAAACAGTTCAACCAAAGCTGGCAGTAGGCAAGTTGCATACTCTATGGGTGGAATTCGCTAAGTTCTACGAAAGTAATGGACAGATTGAAGATGCTCGTGTTGTTTTTGAAAAGTCCACTCAGGTGGAGTACGTAAAAGTGGATGAACTTGCGTCCGTTTGGTGTGAATGGGCCGAGATGGAGATCCGGCAGGAGAATTGCGATCAAGCTTTAAAGCTAATGCAGAGAGCCACTGTTATGCCACAACGTAAAGCGGCATATCACGATGAAACTGAAACGGTGCAGATGCGTCTCTATAAGTCTCTCAAAGTCTGGTCCATGTATGCAGATTTGGAGGAGAGTTTTGGCAGCTTTAAAACCTGTAAGGCAGTTTATGATCGCATTATAGATCTGAAGATCTGCACACCCCAGATCATCATCAACTATGGACTCTTCCTAGAAGAACATAATTACTTTGAGGAAGCATTTCGGGCATACGAGAAAGGAATCGCCCTTTTTAAGTGGCCTAATGTCTATGACATCTGGAATTCTTACCTCACTAAATTTCTCAAGCGATACGGTGGGTCTAAACTTGAGAGAGCACGAGATCTTTTCGAGCAATGCCTGGAGGATTGCCCGGCAGATTTGGCGAAATATTTTTATCTTCTATATGCCAAGTTGGAAGAGGATCATGGCTTGGCCCGTCATGCTATGGCAGTGTATGACCGCGCAACAGTTGCTGTAAAACCTGAAGAAATGTTTGACATGTACAATATTTTTATTAAAAAAGCTGCTGAGATCTACGGTCTTCCGAGAACCCGCGAAATCTACGAAAGAGCTATTGAGGCCCTGCCTGAAGATCGAATGCGTGATATGTGTGTTCGATTCGCTGAAATGGAAACAAAACTCGGTGAAATTGATAGAGCGAGAGCGATTTACGCACATTGTAGTCAAGTCTGTGATCCTCGAATCACAGCTGTATTTTGGCAAACTTGGAAAGAGTTCGAGGTGCGCCATGGCAATGAAGATACAATGCGTGAGATGCTTAGAATCAAACGTTCAGTACAAGCCACTTATAATACGCAAGTTAATATGATGGCAGCGCAGATGGTTACGTCCGCTACTGGCGTAGATCCAAATGTAAAAGATGGAATGCGATTGTTGGAGGCTAAGGCAGCCGAGATAATTAAACAGCAGCAGCAAAATGAAAAACTTGCAACAACGCTTAAACCACAAAATGCCAACATCATGTTCATACGTGGTGAGACGCAGGGTACGGGTGAAAAAAATCGTGTGGTAAATCCGGATGAGATCGATATTGGCGAAAGTGATGAAGACGAGGACGAAGAGAATGAAAATGCCGATGTTAATGGAGCGAATGAACCGGCGGAGGATGACGATGTGATGAAAAAAGTACGCATACAGAAGCAAGTCATACCGGTAAAAGTGTTTGGGGGATTGAAACCCTCTACAAAGAGTGATAATGATGAGAGAGAGGAATAAAAAAACAAAACAAAAAAATCTGTGTACATATTTTTTATTTAAAAATATATACCTACGTTAGATATGCATGTACAATTTTTATTTTTGTCTTTAATTTCTCAATCTCAATATGTATGTAGGTATACTGAGGTTCGTAGCGAACTGCTCCCAGGGATATAGTTTTTCAAAATTCAAGTTTACCCTTTAGGTAAAAGAGTGGCAGATTTTATTTTGAGGCGGATTATGTTACGACAAAATTTACCAATATGTAAAAAAAAACGCCGATTGTCGTTTTATTTCTCAGATGTACCACGAATCCATTTTTACAACTTTTTCAGTGCGGAAGAGTTGTAACAGTTTTCTACACGACAAAAAAATTGTTTAGTAAAGTTTAACGGTCAGCAGGTCGGAGCTATGAAAAAACAAGTAATTACAAACTTCAGCTTTCAATTACAATACAATACTTTCAGCTTTTGAAAGGGCTTTCCGTTTTTTGGCTGCGACCGATCTTCAACATTTTCAAACTCATATCGACCTTTAGTCTGACTTTCCTTCATAGGGATATGGTGATACGTATAGATACAACTTATACGAGTATATTATACAATATCTATAAAGGATTTTATTTTTAGGGGGCCTTAATAGATTAAATATGTATTTTTCGGGTTTTTAATAAAGTATTAACTTATTTTTATTTCTACACAAGAATCTTTTTCTAAAATTTGCATACCAAAGTTTAAAACCTTAGTAGTACAGTACTATTACTATTACTTAACTTTATTAAAGAATTTTTTTTTTTCGGGTGTAGGTGAAAAATTTTCCATAGCAACTAAGTATTAACACAGATAATAAAGTTACATAGATATCGCATGCAGAGTAAAAAAATATGTCACTTTTTCAGGCGAATGGGATTTACTACTACGTCCCAGTTTGATCGAACGCGTTCGAATCGTGCATAAGACATGATGTTCTTTCAAATTTGGTTGGAACAACAAATTGCTTGTTGCTTTTGGTTATTTCTCTTTGTGTTTTGTTTTTCATTATTTCGGTTTTTGTTTTCATGTACCTAGTGTTGTTTGTTTCTGTATTTCAGATTCTGATTGTGATTCAATGGAAGGAATTTCTTGTTCAAGGTTATTTCCTTTTTTTTAAGAACAGTGAGAGGGGATTAGCAGGAAAGTATATCTTGCAATAGCAACAATTTAAGGGGCAAGTGGCCTACAGAAGTGGATTATTAAATTATTTCATTTGAATACATAGACGGAAATCATAGGTTGAATTCACCAGTGTACGAAGGTCTTGAACTGAACTTGTCTGAAATTTTCGGTAATGTCACATACATACACTTCTTCCACTTGCACATTTAAGTAATAACATGCAAGTTTTAATTTCTTGGGGTGCTGGTTTGTAGTGAGGTCCCGGTGCTTCTCACTCTTGGGTGTTGGTTTATAGTGAGGTCCCCGTGCCTCTCACTCTTGGGGTGCTGGTTTATAGTGAGGTCCCCGTGCCTCTCACTTTTGGGGTGCTGGTTTATAGTGAGGGGCCCGTGCCTCTCACTCTGGCGGAGTTGGTCTAATTTTGTGATTGTTTTGCATTTGTTTTCCCGACAAAACTTGAATTTTTTGATTTTTACTGGTAATTCTTTTTTAGATTTTCCAGGCGCAATGTTTTCGCAAGAGAATAAGAAGTGCCAAGTAAAGAATTTCTTTGCGATGCTCAAAGCATTGGTTTTGCTCATCAGACCAGTTCGAGTCTCTAAGCTTTGTTATTCTCATGCATTCCAAGGCCATTCTCTCCCTTATATTTCTAATATGCGGACGATTTCTAAAAATTGTATGGAATGCTTTGAAATGGAGCTTACAAATGTTGAAAAATTCATCAGTTGGTGCTAAGAGACTTCCAAAATCACTATTTTGGGAAAAATTCTTAGCAAGAATTAAAAATTCTGACGGATATGTTATTAGTTCATCACTTTCTTAAAATAATTTCGAACAATTTGCACACTTGTTTTTTAAAAGCATTTTAAACGCCAGATATCCTGTAAAATAACGCATTGCAGTCGTTTCCAATGAAATTTCATTTGTAATTTAGATTTCATTTATCACTTTTTCGAACAAAGTATTATCAAATACAGTTTCCTCGTGTGCTTCAGGTAATAAAAAGGTTCTTGATGTGTGCGGTTGAGTCTGGGAGGTATCTAAATTCAAAAATTCTACATCGTCATCATCACAATTACTATGAGGAGAGAAAGCAATTAGATTTGAGGACAGAATTTTTGACATCAAAACATTAAATTCGCACACAGAGGGATTTTTGTTATTACCGCCTTTACTGCGAATAATAGAAAATAAATTTTCCAAAATATCTTGATGAGTCCTCTTTGTAAGTAAATACTCAACTTTCCCGAATAAACCATCACTTATGTCTTCACTAAGTAATAAAACCCCGTTTATTGACTGTACCATTCCTTTTAGACAAAAGTTCCTTGGAAGATTAGTCGACTTTTGCATTGATCTTAAGTAAGATAAGAATTGTTTAAGCTCATTATAAGCTGGATTTCCGACCTGAACTCCACGCTTTAAAATATTTTTGTCGTAATGAGACCCACTATCCATACAGTCGAAAGCATTATTCATTTTTAATGTAAACGCTTGTGTTGCTAGAGCTTGATTTAAACTACTTTAGTACTACTACTTTAGGCAATTAAGTTGATGAGCAGCTTGTATTGATGCTGCCGTTGTCCTCCTAAAGGTTTCCGTTGCCAAGCGAACGTTAAAAGCAAAAATTAAAGATTAAAGATTGGAATTGTAAAAGTGTGAATTAGAGATTAAGGAAAAAATTAGATTTAAAGGCAATTGACAAATTGAAGTAATCGAAAGTTAATCATTAGTAGAGTTAACATAAACATTTCTTTTTCCTCCATTTACTAATTTTTTTTTTTTCTTTCGAGAAAATAAATATAAGCATGCATAACCATGCTAGAGTTACGTTCTGGAGCGTCTACTGACCCTTCAGGTAGCGACCCCAGAGACAATGCTTCCGCCATCAATATTAACCCTGCCTTACTTCCAAATCCTACCACTTCCACAAGAGCAAATACTTCTGCTCGTTAAAGCGAGAACCTAAATAACTCATCATCGAGATCCTGGAAGAAAAATTTACCAAGGAACTTTTTCCTGGAGTGTTGAAGACTCGGGCAGTGGCACAGGAAGTGGGTTGTGTCCTCAAAAACTTCCTCGTCACCACAGCCTCTGCAGAGTTCCTCCTCCGTCAGGCGTAGTTTCTTCAAGTGGTACCGCAGAGTGTTGTGCCCCATGATGATGCCCACGAGGGTGGATGATTCTCTCGGTCTTTGCTTTGTCGAAAGATGGCCATAGCTTCCTAGTGATGGCGCAAGTTTCCATGGAGTTCCATCTTGTGTTCGCCTCCTCAGTGGCTTTATTCCCTGCAGCGAGCTTGAGTGTGCAAGGCGGGATACACACAGGGGGGTCAACTTGTTCTGTTGGGGCTGCTGAGCCGATTCTCGCCAGCTCGTCGGCTTTCTCATTGCCTGGGATACCCTCGTGTCCAGGGACCCAACAGAGCGATACCTTGTGCTGTGTCCCAAGAACCCTGAGCTCTTCTCGACAACACTTCACAAGCTTCGATTTAATTTCTATGGCAGTGATCGCTTTTATAGCTGCCTGGCTGTCGATAAAGATGGTGATACCTTCTGGCGGAATTGCCCTTATCGCAGACTCACGGGCGGCTGTTGCCACTGCTAAGACCTCTGCTTGGAAAACACTGCTGTGGTCTGGAAGTCGTATGGATTTTGATACACCTAGAGGGTCGGAGAAGATACCTGATCCTACACCAGTGCTCATTTTTGAACCATCCGTGTAGATGACTATAGATTCGGCATTAGGTATATGACCGCTTTTCCAATCTTCCCTGCTAGGGTAGACGGTAGAGAAAGGCCTTGTAAAGTCTAAATATGGCGTCATGTAATCCGTTACGGGCATGAGGCCCAAGTAATCGAGTACGATCATCGAGTGACCTGTTCTGCTTGGTTTCCAGTTCGCTGACTGACTAATTCTCATAGCATTAATGGCTGCTGATGTTCGTATAAAGATGTCTAGCGGCAGTAGGTTGAGGATAGCCTCGAGTCCTGCGGTTGGGGTTGTCCTCATTGCACTGGTGATGCCAATGCACGCTAGTCTTTGAACTTTGGTGATTGCCTTTAAGTTGGTGGATTTGTTGACAGCTGGCCACCATACTAGATTGCCGTAAGTCAGTATGGGTCTAACTATAGCCGTATACATTCATAGTATGATTTTGGGGGATGGTCCCCAGGTTCTACCAAAAATTCTACTACATGAGTAAAAGGCTATTGTTGCTTTCTTAATTCTTTCCTCTATATTTAATCTCCAGTTGAGCTTTTTGTCAAGTACAAGGTCCAGGTATTTTGCGCTATCGGACAATCTGAGTGGGATACTATTAACAGAAGGTGTACTAAACTCCGATATTTTCCTCTTGTTCGTAAAAAGTACGAGTTCGGTTTTTTGGGGATTAACCTTTAGACCGCAGCTCCTGGCCCATATGCTAAGAGCTCCGTCAAGTTGTTCGCTGAGGGTAGGCAGGAATTTACCTGTTGCAAGCAGCACGACGTCACCTGTACCTTAGTTTTTGTAGTACCTCATTAAGAACAATGACCCAGAGCAGTGGGGAGATTACCCCGCCTTGAGGGGTACCCCTCGAGGCGTATGATTCTAGCTTTGAACCCTTAAGTTCGGTGGTTATATGTCGTTCCTCGAGCATGCTAATAATCCAGTTAATTAGACTGATGTCGATCTAGGTTTCTTAGGGTTCTTTTAACCGCTTCGGTATTTACATTATTGAAGGCTCCTTCAATGTCCAAAAAAGCAGCTAGTGTGAACTCTTTATCCTTAAGTGATTTTTCTATTGAGCCGACAATATGATGTAGGGCAGTTTCCACACATTTACCCTTCGTGTATGCGTGTTGGGCTGGGGATAAGTCCCCCGGGCGTATTCTACTACGTATGTAGATGTCGAGCAATCTTTCAAAAGTTTTCAGGATGAAAGAGGTATGGCTTATTGGTCTGAAGTCCTTCGCGGTGGTGTGACTAGCCTTGCCCGCCTTGGGTATAAAAACCACCTTTACCTCCCTCCATGTTCTTGGTATGTAACATTGTTTAAGACTACTGGCAAATAGCTTTTTGAGCATTGGGGTAATGATTGGTGCAATTTTTTGCAGCATGATCGGTATAATCCCATCAAGTCCTCGGGATTTAAAGGGGGAGAACGATCTTATTGCCCACTCTATTCTGTCCTCTGTTACCAAATCCGCAAGGGGTTCCGATTCGCTGTGATTGTTGTTATTAGTACTGCTACATGGTACGGTAGTACACCCCGGGAAGTGCGTTTTAATAAGCAATTCAAGGGATTCCAAACAGGACTCGGTCCAGTTTCCTTCAGTGTTCTTTATGGAACCTAGAGTCTTCGATTCTCTGGATAGGATTTTCCTCAATCTGGCCGTTTCTGTTGTACCCTTAATCTCGTCGCAGAAGCGTTGCCACGACTGTCTTCTGGCTTTTTGCGTTGCGCTCTTGAAGTTCCTCTGACTGGCTTTGTATAGCTCCCAGTCAGAGTCAGCTCCCGTTGATTTCGGCAGGTTCAAGAGTTTCCTTGTTTCTCTCCTTATTCTGGCTAGTTCTTTGGTTCACCATGGGGGGGGAGACTTTTGTCTTAGGTCTAGATACGGGACATGCCTTCTGGAAAGCCTCTTTGAAGACAGCAGTGATTTCCTCGGCTTTTCGGTCAATGCCCGCTGGCTCATGTAAGTAACATTCTTGTAGTAGATTCGCCTTCCTCCGCACCTCGTAACTGAAGGTAGTCCAGTCGGTCTTCCTTGGGTTTCTATGGGGTTTGGGAAAGTCGCTTCTATCAATGAGATTAAATTCAATAAATCTGTGATCGGAATAGGATTCTATCTCCAAAGTATTCCAATTGTCTATAGAGAGGGTATTTGAGTTACTCGCTAGTGTAATGTCAATAACCTCCTGCCTGTTTCTAACTACGAAAGTGGGTTCAGAACCCCTATTGGCTACTAAAAGATTATGTTCGATAATAAATTCGAAAATCAACTCACCGCGTGGGTTTGTATCACCACTGCCCCAATGCGCGTGGTGTGCGTTCGCATCGCAGCCTAGTAGTAGGTCCCATCTCTCGATTTCCGCTTTCCTGGTTATGACGCGGGTGAGTTCGGATGGCGGTCTATCATTTCCGTCGTAAGGCATGTACACGGCTGAGATTATCAGTGGGGGGAGCTCCCTCCGGTCAAGCCTTACTACCGTCTGATCTGAATTGCTGTAGGTGGATAGAAGAAATAATTTAATGTGTTTCCTAGCTACGATACAAGTTCTGTTCTTACGGTCCGCGTTTAGCGGTTCGCTGCTGTACAGTGCTAAATCTTTATGACTTAGCCCACTAATTTTGCCACGGGAGATCCATGGCTCTTGTACGAGAGTTATGTCTATGTTCCTTTCGCCTAGAAGATATATAAGATTGGCGCTAGCAGATATGCTGTGGTGCAGGTTTATTTGAATGAAATTCATGTTCTTCTTACCTTGTCACCCGCCCCCCTTTCCTTCCTCTCTGTCCTATCCGTAAAGGGTCGGACTTTACACCGGGTGATACCAGTGCGAACTTTATTATTGAACCTTCTTAGCATAGGCATTGATCTATGGTTGAGCAGGACCACGATCTCTGTGCCCTTTTCTGAGTGCTCGCCCATTTCAAGCACCTCCCAGTCGTCGCTAAGTAGCTCCGGGTTAAGGTGCTGTAGGTTCCTTTCAATACGCTCCTTGGGAATATGAGGGCCAGGTATCAGGATACGCCCTTTTGGCCTAGTAAATTCTAGCAGGTCCTTCTTTTCGACGAGTCGAATGTCGGCATTAGCCCATGGAGCCTGCGTGTTAGCCACGAAAGTTTGGAGCCACTTAAGCGTGAACTGATTGTCGCCTGAAAGGAGCTTAAAACCTCTGAAGGTGGTCAGTTGCTCAAAGAAAGGGGATTGTCCCTCCTTCTCGACAATGGTGGAATTGATGGCTTCGATTATGCGCAACTCGATGAGCCTCCACTGATCTTTGCTGAGTCTTTTCTCTGGGCTGTTATGATCTACAATCGCCACCTGTAGACCAGCACTAGCAGATGCGGCCAGCCTGGCCTTCTTGCTGGTACTGTTCGTAGGCGGCGAGATCGTATCGTCATGTCTACCTCGTTTGGAACTGCTCGCAATCGGCTCGGATGAGGTCTTAACGACTGGCTCCGGCTCGTTTGACAAGGGCCTCAGCCTGCCCGCGATCGGGGAGGTTGGCAAGAGGCTTACCTTCCTTCTCGCGAGTAGGCCTCCGTCCGTTCCCCTAGTCTGCCCTGCGCTGCGTTCTCTAGCGTCTGCGTAAGCCCTAGAACTTCTCACGGTGGGGACGGGTTGTATTCCTTTACCCCTAACAGTCGAGAGCGGCGTAGGCTTGTTTGCAGCTGAGGAGGGTGGCAAACGGCATTCCCCCCTCAACGCAATCTGACCCTTGCCCGTTCGTAGTGCTGTGTCGTCGTCCTTTCTGCAGGTTGCCTTCTTGGAGCAGTCTGCAGCCGGCCCTGCCACAGATGGGTTAGAGTCGGTTGCTGACCGAAGACCAGCTACGATCGAGATGGGGAGCTGACGGCTTCCCGCTCCCACCGTACGCGATCTTCTTACCTTCCGGTCCTGTTGATCAGTGCACCTAGTCGACCCTGCGAGCTTGAGCGTGTTGTTGGCCCTGTCCAGAGCCTCTCTTTCCTTGTCCGTGAAGGACTTCGGATCACGCTTTTTAAGCCGCCGAATTAGCCTAATGGCATTACGCTTCCTGTTTCTGAGCGTTGTTGTCCTCTTCTGTGCCCTAACCTCCCTAGTCTTTTCGGACGTGGATGATGGTCGGGCTAGTCCCAGGCCAAGTCCACCCGCGCTGACTACTGTCGCGAAACTACAGGTAGTAGAGTTTCCATTGTCAGCAGGGCTACATTCACCATCCGGCATGGGCGCTGACCGATTTTCCTCACGAGGCTGGCTGCGGCTTGCCCCGTTCGGATCATCCGTCTTCGCCACCCCGACATCTACATTGCTGCCCTCGGATGGTTTCTGTGGCTCTGCTGCAATGGGAGGCTGCTCCGAGATTGCCAATGTGATCGCCTCAGGTCTAGACTGGCTACGGCTTATCGTAGACTTTGGCGGTCCCATCGGTTCTCTCACGCTCGGGATAGCTGCAGGGGTCTTCCCCATCGGTGAGCCCGTCACTGACGAGCGCTTCGATAAGGCCAACTCCTGCAGGTAGGCCCGTGCGTTGTGGAGTCTCTTCCTGTCTGGCTCTGAGAGCTCTTCCCACCTCTTTGTCCCTAATCTCTTGACAGTCAACTTACAGTTTTTTGCTTGTCGGGAGCTAGTTGACGCAATAGAAAGGGATGAGCTAGCGATGGAGCAAGCGTCATCTAGAAAGAGCCTTTCCAGGTTCTAGTCGATTGCTCCAACGCTTTCTTCATCCGAAGTACGAAGCAGAGCTTCCTCCGTATCTCCTATCGTCCGGTCGGATTTTATAGAGCTAGGAGTGCCCGAGCGGTTTACACTCTTCGCTTTTTGAGTTATATTATTGTTTTTAAAATCTGACATGTAGGGTCCCACGAGTAAGGGGGAAGAAGATGTCTGCCTGTACTTACCCCCTGTATACAGGTAAGGGGAATTAATTGAAACTGGAGGACCCCAAGGTATCCAGAGTTCACCGTTAGAAGACACCGTAACGTGGTGCCATTCATCCCATAGGCACGGTAGTTTACACCTGGGATTCCGGGTTTTTTCAAGTTTTCCTCTTTAGATCCGCCATATTCCGTTAACAACAGCGGCACCTCGTGTAAAGAAATTATTAATAGCATTTTAAACCCAAGTGCTGACTTCTATGCCGGTGTTGATCAGCCAATTGCTGCACAATATCGAAACAGGTTGGAGGACCTGGATAAAACCCCAGATGTTGTGCGCTGCCTTAGCAAATTTTCAGGCGATGCAGCAGAGTTCAGCTCCTGGAAGAAAGGTGTTGGCCGAATCCTCCAGATATACATATGAGCCCATAAAAGGAACGTCTAAGTACTATGGTATCTTAAGCGTTATTCGGAATAAGATCATCGGAAGCGCCGATGTCGTTTTAGAGTCGTATAACACTCCACTCAATTGGGAGAATATTTCCAAATGCCTTGTTATGCATTATGCCGACAAGCGTGATTTAAACACTCGAACACGAAATGTCGTCCCTTGTTCAAGGGGGCAACACGGTATCAGAATTTTACCAGGCTATCTATAGCCACTTTTCTCTTATTCTCAACAAAATTTCCTCCATGGAAATTTCCCAAGAGTCAACTCAATTAATCACTCAGACTTATAGAGACAAGGCTCTTGATACTTTCATTAGGGGCCTCAAAGGTGATCTTCCCAGGTTGTTAGGGGTACTTATGCCTCAAGTTAGAAAACCAGGGGTACAGATCACAGCACACGCAAAACTACGGCATGATGAGAAGGCATTCCAACTCCAACTCAACGCCACAACCCCCACGTAGAAATTCGTCAAATAATTTCACGAGTCCACAAAATAGACAACCATTCCATACTCAGACAAGTTTTCTGCCTGCCCGCCAAGCACCGCCACTAGTATCGTTTTATCAGCAGCGAAACGTACAGAGGTATCAACATCAACTCCAGTCAGGTTATAGACCACAATTTGCACCAAGGCAACAATAAAACAATTTGCGTCAAAGCAACCCCCGTTTAACTCCACGAAGACACAACTAAATTTTCACATGAATAGGGAATATGATGAGGTTTTACAATCTGAAGATCCTAATTACGATCAAACCTTAGCTGATTACATTAAGCCATTAGAAGAATCTGATTATGTTGCCGACACTGATGTTGATGAAATCACGAATTTCACTGGCATCCATTTTTTTAGATTAGCCACCTCTTCGTTACCTTATTTCGAAAGTAGGACGAAGAGTGGAGAGATGAATAAAATTTTAATAGACACTGATCAAACAGGAATTACATATAACCCTAATTAGTAGACAAGCCAATACCAAACGATAAAATTTTTTTCTTATGCAAATTCAGTAGGTAGCAGCATTAAGGTCACTCACCACGTCGAAACGAGCCTCTTTGCAACAACAATCATCTCAATCAATAAATTCAATAAATCTCAAACATAGTCATATGGTACCCTCCCAAAACGACGCTATTTTTTCACTTGTTAACAGATTTCCCACTTTATTCTCGGAGCCAGATGAGAAGCTGACTTATACTACAAAAGTAGTAGGTGAAATCCGCACTACTTCGGATACTCCCGTATATGTAGTAGTAGTAAACAGTATATTTATTCTCAACAACATTTTTTAACATATTCATTATAAACAATTCAAATTTAACATTTGTGTTAGTAAATATAGTATTACGACAATGACCATATTAGTCGTCTGTCGAAAAGTTGGTTAATTAGATTTATTTACAGCGATACAAGTGAATTTAGTATTATATAAAGAGCACAATATAAAGAAAGAACAAGTGACGTATTTACGGATAACAAATGATAATACTTTTAATTGAATTCTTGAATGAGTACTTTTCTGTAAGACAGACCTATTTTCATAAAATTTGATAGTCTATTTCAATCAATGGGGTTTTCTCCATTAAGGCCCAGTTTTTCAGTGCGAGATCATCCGAGTTTCGGGATTAAACTAGAGTTAACCCCAGAAACATGTTTTTCAGACAATTTTAATCCTGAGTTAACTCCGAGTTAACCCTACAAATTTGGTGAGTTAACCCTGGATTAAATGAGCAAATGCGTCGTCATCCCACAACGCCTCAATCCCCAAAAATTCCTCCTCCTGGCATACCTTCAAAACAGCATTATTAATTGCGGTGACAGTGGATGCTGCCTTAGGACCTCCTCCTGTACAGAATATACTGCGCTTTTCCTCAGCAAAATTTACTTTCGCCACCTCTTTTAAATTTTTGTACTGTTGGTTCCGCATTTGCTGTTAATTTCCTTGTCAATTTCAACCCATGCTTTTGCCTTATCATCGGAATTTGTTCGGTCCGTTCTTTTACACTCTATGACTTCTTTTTCTTTGTTAACACAATCAAGTAAAATTCTATTTCTTTTGAAGAAAAATTAGAACTTATTTTACTCATTGTGTTTGTGTTATTAACAACCGATCTAACAGTATATAATGGATAGATTTCGATAGTTTTTTGACAGCTAAATCGATAAATCATACAGTGTTACCAAATGCAACTACCACTCATGGAGTTAAGTTAATCCGGCACTGAAAAACTGCTTCATGAGTTAACTCTAAATTAATTTTAATCCAGAGTTAGTTAAGCCTAATATGTGTTCATGCCCCCACAGAAGAAAAGGACCCTGCCACCCTGCCACCAAAGAGTGTTTCTACGAGCTCCTCGACAAAACATACGAGCAATGTCCTAAATACGACGTTAAAATCGTATTGGGCGATTTTAACGCCAAAATAGGAAAGGAGGACGTCTTTGGTAGGGCAGTCGGTAAGCATAGCCTACACGACACCACGTCTGATAACGGACTAAGGCTAATTGATTTCGCTGTGGAGCGAAATGTCACCATAGCAAGCACATGCTTTCCTCATCTCGATATTCATAAGCAGACATGGCGGTCCAATGATCATGTAACGATCAACCAAATTGATCATATTGCGATCGACGCAAGGCATGCCTCCAGTATTCTGGATGTCCGGACCTTCCGAGCGGCCAACATAGACTCGGATCATTACCTTGTTGTAGCCAAGGTACGAATGCGGATATCCCAATCTGAGCAACAAAGAAGAATTACTGTGAGAAAATTTAACGTCGAAAAGCTACAATCGCAAGAGACCGCCAGACTCTTCGCTGAACACGTATCCCGAAATCTCTCAATCACCCCTTTGCCGCCAGCATCAAGTATCGAAGACCAGTGGCAACGCTGCCAACATGCCATCAGAAACGCCGCCACTGATGTGTTGGGTCTCGCTCGACCACCACCGCGAAACCCCTGGTTTGACGAAGAATGCCGGCGAGTGCATGCAGCAAAACAAGAGGCATACAAAGCGGCGCTGCAAAGGAAGACGAGAGCTGCTCGTGAGCTCTACGAGCAAAAGAGACGGGAAGAACATCGGCTTCTCCAAAAGAAGAAGAAAGAGCATGAGAAGTGCGCGTTTGAGAATATCGAGAGTCTATACTCCAGGAACAATGTACGGAAGTTTTATCAGAAGGTAAAAAGAACGTGTCAGAGAAGCAATACCCGTACAGAAACCTGTAGAGATGAAAATGGAAACCTCGTAGTAGAATCACAGTCGGTGCTGAGAATATCGAAAAACTACTTCTGCAGATTGTATAACGGCGACGAAGACCAACATCCCGCTGTTAGGCAGAATGAACCATTCAACATAGACGATGATAGTCAAGATTTCCGTCCACCTCACCAAAACGAAGTGAGGATAGCAATATCCAAGCTAAAATCGAACAAGGCTGCTGGACCTGACGGCTTACCGGCCGAACTTTTCAAGGCAGCTGGGGATGAATTGGTAGAGTGCATACACCAACTCATTTCTAATATTTGGTCAGACGAGTGTATGCCTGATGAACGGAGTCTCAGCATCGTTTGCCCGATCCACAAGAAAGGAGACCCCCTCAACTGCGCCAATTATAGAGGCATCAGTCTCCTCAACATCGCATACAAGATCTTTTCTGCGATATTGTGTGAACGCCTGAAACCTTTTATCAACAGCCTGATTGGACCCTATCAGTGCGGTTTCAGGCCAGGAAAGTCCACCATCGATCAAATCTTCACACTTCGGCAGATCCTGGAGAAAACCCAAGAATTCCAAATCGATACTCACCACCTCTTTATCGATTTCAAGGCCGCCTATGACACCATCTATAGAGAAGAGCTTTATAGAGCCATGTCTAGTTTTGACATCCATGCCAAACTTGTCCGTCTGTGCAGGCTGACGATGGAGAACGCTCGCTGCTCCATCAAGGTCGGTAATGACCTCACCGAGACCTTTGATGTCAAAAAAGGCTTTAGACAAGGTGACGCGCTGTCATGTGACTTCTTCAATATTGTACTTGAACGGATTGTGCGGAACTCACAAGCCAACACCGGAGGCACAATCTATTACAAGTCTGTACAACTGCTTGCATACGCCGACGATATAGACATTATCGGAAGATCTCAGCGGGCTGTCACCGGTGCTTTTGCAAGCATTGAGGCGGAAGCGGCCAAAATGGGTTTGGCGATAAACGAGGGCAAAACCAAGTATATGCTGTCAACTAGAAGGGAAAACCAACACCGACGAATTGTACAAAACGTCACCGTGGGCAGCTATAACTTCGAGGTAGTAAGGGACTTTGTCTACCTTGGCTCTGCTATAAATTCTTCTAACAAAATCAGCGTAGAAATCAATCGAAGAATAACTCTTGCCAATCGCTGTTTTTTTGGGCTTATAAGGCAATTCAACAGTAAAGCCCTATCTCGAACAACTAAGGAGACTCTATATAAGACCTTGATCATCCCAGTCTTGCTTTACGGCGCTGAAACATGGACTTTATTAAAAGAGGATGAAGATATCCTTGGTCGCTTCGAGAGAAAAATTCTTCGTAAGATTTTCGGTCCCGTTTGTGTTGACGGGTTTTGGAGGAGAAGATTCAATCACGAATTATACGAGCTGTACAGCGACATCGACCTAGTCAAAAAACTGCGTATTGGACGTTTGAGATGGCTAGGACATGTAGAGCGAATGGACACCAACGCTCCGGCCCGCAGAGTCTTCGAATCTAACCCTGAGGGACGACGCAGTAGAGGGAATCATCGCCGTAGGTGGCGCGCACAAGTTCAAGGAGACCTCGACCAACTTGGAGTGCGCAACTGGAGGCAATTAGCTAAAGACCGAGCTAAATGGAGAGGCTTGTTGGTTTATGCCCAGGTTCACCCCGAACTGTAGCGCCACCTAAGTAAGTAAGTAAGAGTTAGTTAACTCTGGTTTAACTCAGAGTTAACTCAGCACTGAAAAACTGGGCCTAAGAGTTCCTATTGTTTCTTCATCAGTAAGACAAGTTCTTCCGAGGTAACGCAATCTAAATTCGTTTAACACAGGACATCTGCCTAGAAAATGCTGGATATTCTCTTCTTCGCGCATATTGCATAGTGAGCATAAGGTTGACTCCCAATTTCCGAATCTACTACCGTTAAGCCAAAGTATATCACATCTTGCTTTAAAAATCCAGATGATTTTGTTTAGATCATTATGGTCCGAAAAGTAAATTTGTCCTCTTGAATAATCCAAATATTTGTAAAATCTCGTGTTACTCTCTACTGCTCTTTGTAGGTTTTCATGGTGTTTCTCAGCCTTGAGTTGTATAAGCAAATTGACACTTTTTCTATTCCATTCTCGTAGAGATATTTCAGCATCACCCCAGCCTATTCCAAAACGGAGTCCAAGAATATTTATTTCTCTTACCCAGAACAGATTCCTTCTTAATAATTTTTTGGTCAGCTGGTTAGGTAATCGTCCTTCATCATATACAAAAAGAGTTCTCTTTATATACCTTAGGTGTAAATCAATGGTGTAAAAGTGGCCATCTTCTGCTCCTGTTTCTAACGACAGCGCATAGTTTGGAGTAGTAGTTTGTAGTCTTAATATTCTTTTTAAAAAGTAGCGTAGTTTGTCCACCTCTTCAAACATATCAAACCCCCAGACTTGCGCACTATAAGTTTGAATAGCTCTACTTACTGCCTGGAATAATCTCCATTTTGCGCTAAGTAGTATATTTTTTTTTGCTAAGAAGCATTGCCATGTTGCATTAATAGAACTTTTTGCTGCTGCGTTCCTTTTTGCTACATGTTGAGCAAAGGAAAGTTTTGGGGTCAGTATCACTCCCAGATAATTGTAGCTAGATACAACTCGTACACATTCTCCGTTAAAAGTCCAGTGCTCTCGATTAGATAACTGCCCTCCATTTCTAAAAACCATAATTTCAGATTTGGATAGCTTCACTTCCAAGCTCCACATCTTGCAGTATTCCTCCAAGCGCACTATCATTTGTTGCTGAACTTTGGGATCATCCGCCAAAATTACCTTATCATCTGCATATAATAACAGCCTTATCCTTAGAGTGTCGATATTTAGCCCTCCTCCTAAGGCGTCATGAAGATCGTTTATATACAACGCGAAAAGGAGTGGAGATAATAAACACCCTTGTTTTACTCCATAGCGAATCTCAAAGTATTCAGACATATCTTCACCTGTCCATACTCCTATTTAAGTGTGGGAGTATATGCTTTCAATAAGATTGATTAATTTTGTCGGCACTCCGATTGTGTGCAGCTTGTAAATTAAGGCTTTTCGGCAGATTTTATCGAAAGTCGCCTTAAAATCGACAAAAAAGGCATACACTTTTTTTCTTCTCAGCAAGTTTCAGGTGGGCAATGGAAGCTAAATTGTAAATGTTGTCTACTGTGGAGTAATTTCTTCTGAACCCAGCTTGATACTCCGTCAACACATTATTTCTTTCCACCCATGCACTTAGTCGTTCGTTAAGAATTCCCATTAAGATTTTTGCGATGTTATTCATAAAAGAGATGCCTCTATAGTTTGCAGGTTGATTCGCGTCCCCTTTTTTGAAGATCGGAAAAACGATTGACTTATTGAGAGTTTCATCTACTGTGCCCACATTTATCATTCTTCTGTAGACAGACGCCAGCTCTCCAAGAATTCGTTTGTGGCATTTATGAAGAACTCATAACTAATTCTGTCTTCACCTGGTGCCTTGTTCATCTTTACTTTTTTTAATATATGCGCTACCTCTTCTACCGATACCTCCTTATCCAACTGTTGATCTTCTGTTAGATTTGGGGCTTATTGAAATTGATTCTCCAATTGTACTGGATTTAAAAGCTAAAATATGTTTCGAATTCGGGAGCGGAAACCTGAGAACACCTTTTATAGCTTTGATTTCGAATTTCTTTCGCCAACCTCCACCATTCTTTGCTATCTCTTACCATTCCTAGTTTGAAGTCCAATTGGTTAAGGTATTGTGTTTTATTTCTTCTGCAGAGTGCTTTGTATTTGTGTTGAGATTTCACATAATTTTCTTTCGCTATTTGACTTCCAGTTTTTCGGAATGTATTAAGCCATTTAAAAACCTTTTTCCTGGCTTTTTCACACTTAGTGTCATACCATTTATGTTTCGACATAAGAGGTTTGGTATTATAGCTATATTCTGGAGCACATTTTTTAATTAAATTACTTGGATCTTTGAGTTCAATTGTATCTTTTTGTTGTTTTAATATCCGTAAGTTTTTGTTCAGTGTATTTTGGTATACCGTCTTTTTTCTGTCGGACCATTGTAGCTTAGGGAGTAGGTTGTTCTTAATAAAATTCATGTCAGGAGCAGACAGCTGTAAAGTTAATATTATTGGCATGTGATCTGACCAAACTGCTTCCGTTACAACAAATCTTTCCACACCCGACAACATTTCTTGGGAGATAGTACATACTACCTTGATCAAAAAGTTACCGGAATTTATTCAGAAAATTAAAAATACAAGTTTATTCATCTAAATATATATTGTCCCATCGACTGCAACACACTTATGCCAGCGCTTGATCCAATCTTCGAAACATTTTTTATATTCGGTTTTCGGTATGTCCATTAGTGCTTCCTGCGATTTTTCCATTACTTCCTCTCGGCTGCTGAAATGCGTTCCCCGTAATGGTTTTTTAACTCGATTGAACAGAAAGAAGTCACAGGGAGCCAAATCAGGTGAATTCGGTGGCTGTTGGATGGTATTTGTTGCATTTGTCGTCAAAAAATCATGTCTTTTGCGACGTCAACACGGTCTCTTTTTTGCATGAAATTGAGGTCTTTTGGCACCAACTTTGCTGCTACACGACGGAAACCCAAATCATTAACCAAAATGTCTTGGACGGATCCATAGGCAATGTTCAAGTCCTCCGCTATCTCTCTGATGGTTAATTTGCGGTTATTGACCAACATTTCTTTTACTTTATCAATGTTTTCGTCCGTTTTCGATGTCGATGGTCTGCCACTGCGTTCATCATCTTCGATTGACTCACGACCACTTTTGAACCGCTCGTGCCACTGGTAAACGACCGTTTTCTTTAGAGAATCGTTGCCGAAACACTTTTCCAACATTTCCAACGTTCGCGCACCATTAAATCCGTTTTTTACGCAAAATTTAATACAAGTTCGTTGTTGCAAATTTAAATCCATTTCTAAAAAATCGCCAACACACACAGAGATAGATGTACTCTTGGCTACGTAACTTTTGCAAATGTTAAGCTATGATGCTAAGATTTAGAGGGAATATCAACAACAGAGAAAACACAATTCAAATCGGATGGACGATGGGAGCGCCGCACGGTTTTTATTCCGGGAACTTTTTGATCAAGGTGGTATGTCATTCACCGACTCTCCTAAGCTAGAGATAAAGATTAAATTGCTCTCTTCATCTCCTTTTGTCTTGCCATACAGAATTATAAGACCATTGTCAGAGCAAAAATCTAAAACAACATATACTCCCGTATATACCCGGTACTATCCGTTCCCTGTAGCTCTCAAGGATGAATTGGATAAACAAATTCAAAGCTTAATCGACGACGGAATAATTAGACCTTCACGGTCGCCCTATAATTCTCCGGTATGGGTAGTTCCCAAAAAACCCGACTCCAAAGGGAACAAGAAATATAGGATGGTAATTGACTATAGAAAGTTGAATTCCGTCACCATAGCGGATCGCTACTCGATCCCTGAAATTAATGAAGTGCTTGTGCAATTAGGAAAAAACAAGTACTTTACGGTGCTTTACTTAAAGAGCGGTTTTCATCAGATCCCGTTGAAGGAATCCGATATTGAGAAAACGGCATTTTTCATCAATAACGGAAAATGCGAATTTACAAGGCTCCCATTTGGGTTAAAAAATGCGAATTCTACGTTCCAGCGAGCGCTTGACGACATATTGCGTGATGTCATTGGGAAAATTTGTTACGTATATATAGATGACATTATCATTTTCAGTAAAGACCAAGCAGACCACACTAAGCACATTGAAGAGATCTTTAAAATTCTTAACGAAGCCAACATGAAATTACAGTTAGAAAAATGTGATTTCTTCAAAGAGCAAGTCGAATTCCTAGGTTTCTTGATATCCTCCGATGGTATTAAAACAAACCCTGCAAAGGTGGATGCCATCAAAAATTTTCCCATACCGAATACTCTCAAAGAACTTCGATCATTTCTTGGTCTGTCAGGGTATTACCGTTGCTTTATATAAGAGATTATGCGAAACTCGCGAAGCCCCTGACATCCCTTTTAAGGGCGGAGGACGGACGTATGTCCAAAGCTAAATCCAGCCAGAAACTAGTTCATCTAAACTCTGATGCCGTTGCGGCCTTTAACACAATAAAAAATTCTCTTGTATCGAAAGATACCATTCTGGCATATCCTAATTTCGGAAAACCATTTGAGTTAACAACTGATGCTTCTAATTTCGCCATTAGGGGCGTTCACATTCTCAAATATGTTTGACAAGCACGGCATGATGAATGTTTGATGGATGGAAACCATTAGCGTCCACATTTGTCAAACATGCTGTCAAACATCAGTTGTAATTAGAATTTCAACCATGGCGGATGTTGTAATCACAGCTCTAGTAATCGAGGCAATTTCAGAAGATGGAGAAAAAGAAAAAGAAAAAAGGAAAACAAATAAGGGGAAGCGAATTTGGACGAAGGAATGGCTAAAAAAGTGACCAAATTGTTCTTCTTTTAACTACTGGACGATTTAAGATTGATTTCTCCCTCTTTTATGCGTATGTATCTCTCTTTCTTTTCCGGTCTGCAATTAGGTTTTTTTATTTTCCTTTTTCTAATTCTCTCCGAAAGCTGGTTCGAATGGTATTTATTTTCTTTTTGAGTGTGTCTATCGGTTCAAATGGTTCTATTTCTTATAATTTTTCCAAAAGAATTTCATATGCTTCATATTTTCTTTCATTTTGTTTTTATAACATTCGCTTTTAATTTGCCATGTCTCTGGAAAGCTTTGATACATTTAAAAAAATCCTCTCCAAAAATTACAATTTCCGATTACAACCATATTTATAGGTACGATGCGCACTGGTTGAAAGTTTCTTGCAAATAAAATTTCTTCCCGGCATAACAAGCAAGCGTTCACATTCTCAAATTTGCTTGCCATTCCAGGAAAATATTAAAACATTTTGAAATCCATCCAGCATATTGGACATGCCGCTGGATGGAGCGTTCACATTATCAAAATCAAAGCAATCATGCCGTGCTTATCAAACGTGTTTGAAAATGTGAACGTCCCTATTGGCGCTGTCCTTGCACAGGACGACACACCCATATCATTTATATCGCGAACACTGAGCAAGACTGAGGAAAATTGCGCAGCAAACGAGAAAGAACTGCTTGCGATAATTTGGGCATTGAACTCCTTACGAAGTTATTTGTATGGAACTTCAAGTGTAAACATTTGTACAGACCATCAGCCCCTAACTTATGCTTTAAGTAATAAGAACAATAATTCGAAGATGAAACGCTGGAAAGCGATTCTTGAGGAATATAACTACGAGCTACGTTACAAGCCAGGCAAGAGCAATGTAGTTGCAGATGCTCTATCACGGCCTCCGCGGACCTCTCAACTGAACGCGATGACTGCCACCCAACACAGCAGCGAAAGCTCGTCTCACGAATTAATTGAAACTGTTGAAAGTCCGATAAACGTCTTTAAGAACCAATATCTTTTCAAGATAACTACCAATTCCAAATTCCTTTTCCTACTTTTCATAGACACATATTTACTAGGAAGAATTACAATGTAAGAAGAATTACAATGAAGAAGATTTAGTTCAGCTGCTTAAACGGCATCTGAACCCAAGCGTTATTAATGGCATCTTTACAACCGAAGAGATAATGGGAAAAATTTAGGAAGTCTACTCTACACATTTTAAATCGTACAAGATAAGGTTTACTCAGATTAGAGTTAAAGACCTTCCTAATGAAATTGAGCAGGAAGAAGAGATTTTAAAGGAACATAAAAGAGCTCACCGCCATAGTTTAGAAAATAAAATCCAATTACTACAAAAATTCTACTTTCCGAAAATGAGGTCCAAAATTGATACAATAGTTAAGCAATGTGTTACTTGCAAACAACACAAATGTGATCGGCATCCGAATAAGCCGGAGCTGCGAGCCACTCCTATCCCTGAACATCCCGGTCATATACTACACATCGACATTTATTCCACACCACAGACACAAATTTGGTCCTGATGGCAATCGATAAATTTTGTAAATATGCCCAGGCCCGCATCTTGAAATCAAGAGCAATTGAGGACATTAGGGAACCGTTAAGGTAAATTTTATTCGCGTACTGTGTACCCAAAGTCATTGTCTTCGACAACGAAAAAGCATTCAATTCTGCTTCAATATGCTTCATGCTCAAAGATCAATTGGGGATCGAAATCTACAAGACTCCCCCGTATTCAAGCTTTGTCAATGGCCAATTGGAAAGATTTCACTCGACACTTTCTGAAATCATGCGGTGCCTTAAGACAGACCGAGTCCATAGATCATTTGAAGAGCTGTTAGATCGTGCTATCAACGAATACAACTTCTGGGTTCATTCCACTACCAATAAGAAACCGATTGAGGTATTTTTTTGGAAGAAACGTTAGCACTGATCCTGAACAATTTGAGAAGGCTAGAAAGGAAAACATAGCGATGTTAAAAGAAAAACAAAATAAGGATCTAGACTTTCACAATAAGACGAGGCAGGCCCTAAGGAATTACTCTCCTGGTGGAGCTATTTTCGTACAAATCAATAGGCGATTAGGTACCAAGCTTTCCGCAAGATAAAGAACGGAAAAAGTCAAAGAAAATAACGCCACTACAATCTTAACCGAATCAGGCAAAATCGTCCATAAGGCCAATATTAAAACCTGATATCTTTTAGGTCCCTCGTTTCTTTGGGCCTCACAGAGATTCAGATACTGGACTATACTAATTCAAAACTGGTTACCTTGAGTACAGGTATAGCGAAACTGCAAACCGGTACATTCAAACTGGTGCATATAATCGTCCTTGCAGCTTATCAAGAGATAATTGATGATATACAGCTCAAAATTCAAACCAACGTAAGAAAAGATAATCCCATTTACCCTTTCCTATCCTACGAAATCACAGAAATCATTAACCGACTCAACCGCATCAAGCCCATAGTCAGAAAGAAAATGGCAATAAACATGCTAGGAACTGCGTGGAAGTGGATAGCCGGTACCCCGGACCACCACGACTTCCAAATTTTAAAGGCCAAAACCCAAAATCTATTAGATAATAGTAATAAGCAATTAATTGTAAATAAACTATCATTGGAAAAAGTAAATAATATTACAGATGTCATTAACAATATAATTAAGTCTTTGAAAAAGAATGTTAAAATTATAAACATATATTCCACCAGCATTAACTATAAAATGGATCTAATTAAGGAAGAAATAACACATATAGAACAAGCGTTACAGTGGACAAAAGCTGGTATAGTAAATTCTTTCATACTCTCAAATACTGAAATAAATTTAGTTAAGGCTTCTTTCGAAAAAAATAAATTACCATATGTAAACATGGAGGAGGCATTCGAATTTTCCAATATAAAAATGATATATTGTGAGTGTGCCAACCACAAAAAAAAGAAGAATGCAAAAACTTATTAGTTAAGCCAATAAAAAGAAAATCTCTTGTAATCAAAATTGATTTTAGTAATGTACTTCAGTGCAAAAATGACTTTTATGGCATTAAAAACAATTGTCAAACTTTTAATGATTTTACTATTTGTAAGATTAATGAAATTATGGACTTAAGCGACACGGAGTGCATACCATACTTACTACGAAGCAGACCAGCAAATTGTGCCGACATAAACAATCAGCATATTCCAACAGTTGAAGAAATACTTCCCGGATCACTACTCTTTAACCAGTTCAACGGGTCAATATCAGTAAACAACGACACAATCAACATAACGGGAACATTTATAGTTCAGTACTACAATGCTACCATCGTTGTAAACAAACAATCTTTTGCATTGAACGAAGTCCTCACCTCAAGACCTCTTTCGGCCATCGTACAATTAGATTCACCATCGAAAGCCTTCGAAGAACTGTTAACCCTCGAAGTAATGAAAGAACTGCATTTAAACAACACTCACTACATAAGTCAAGTTGAAGGAAGAACCAATCCACACCTGATAGCTACTTACAGTTTGTCAACCATCATCTTCACCACAACCGTGATAATATCCGTAATACTGTTTCCAGCACGCAGAAAAAACAACGTAACAATCTCTACAACAGTTGAACCAAAAGAAATGCAAACAGCATCCGAATTACCATCAGAATCACTTGCAGAGACTTCGACGACCACCACCGATCAAAAGAATTGGCATAAGTCAATACCCGCCATTTTAAAAGGTTACGAGTAAGGACACCCGTTGTAATCGCTGGACCCACATTGCATCACGTACGGTGTGTAATGCTCGAGTACCTGTGGAAACACGTCGCCGCTGGATGTTTTCGCCTCCGATAACATTAAGATGCTCGTATGTAGTATTTAAGCCATCGATTTTAAGTTATGAATGTTCAGTCTTTGCTCACCTTTTGTAGGCAGAATAGCTGCCAATCGGTTATTTGAATTAATAAAGTTTTTTTTTAAATAAATGCTGCGTAATTGTTGTGCCCAAAACACACATTCCATCGTAACACAGGGGCGCCCGAACCTTCTTGGCACAGCGGCACCAAAATCAAAGACCACACATGCATTTCTGCATGACTTAGTGGCACAGTGACATTGGTCACTCACATATCACATTCAATATCAACATGGGTTCGCTTTATCCTCTGAAAGCGAAACATGTGTGTCGCAGAAGTGACTCGATACCCGATGCAGGGAGTTGATTGCTGGTTGCAGAAGGGTACTTTACGCCAAAGGAATACACTCTGTCTTTCAATTCCCAGACATCGGTATCGGTACTCGGTATTATTCTCAAGTTCGGTGTTGTTGTATCGGCAAATACAACATTGGTGGCAGCGGTGGGATCTCTAGGACAAAGCATCTGCCTAGAGCCCCGTATAATTTACTTCAAGTTCTAAATCGTACCGTGGGCTCAAAAAACAAAACATTTCAGCGCAAAATAAATCGCTAAAATCAGTGTAGAGTCAAAAAAAAACAAGTGAAGAGAAAATAAAAAAAAAAAAAAACAACATAAAATCAATCATCAATCAGTGAAAATCAGTGAAATAAATAGCACATCACGGAGGAAAGCCGATACCAGAAGGAAGAAAGAAGTCGCCAAGCCGGAGTGATCGAAATTCAACAAAGCCAGCAGTGCAAGCAGAATCAAGAGCATCATCTACACCCAGCATCAACATGAAGATAATGTAAGGGTTTTTTTTTCTCTCGTTCCCTATCTTTTTTTTTGTTTTAAAATTTTTTTTTTTTAAAAATTATTATATTATACAATTAAGTCATAAAATTTTAAGAAAAAAATAAAGACTTTTGCGAAAACATATATATACATATAACAAAAAAACACCCATATGCTCCAATTATATTTATTAAAATAATTAATTATAAAAATAAATAAAGTTGTGTTCTAAGTTGATTTCACATGTACTCTTCCTTCCTCTTTATTTTTTTTAAAATCATTCACACATTTAAAAAAAAAGTCCACTTATTCCGTGATCGTGTATTGTGTTCTTGCCTTCATATGATGATATATGTATGTCGGGTGTTAATCTAAACATATCCCTCCGTTCTGGTAAAAAGGTGAGAAAAACACCAACAGAACCCCTAACCTTAGAAACAATTTCCGAAACCACAGCATCAGGTTCAATGGTAGGGCAATCAAAGAATGAAACCAAAAATCCCTGTACTCTTCCGCCTATCCCCGAAAACTATTTTGTAGAAACAGACCAGCAAACCCCCTCGGGTAGTAATAACGCGCACCCTAATACCACGACAAATTCTACTAATCAATCCAAAATGAAGTTCAATCCTTCACAAGCCATCAAACTAATTCCCGAGTATGATGGTACCGCGAGGTCTCTGGACCGTTTTGTTCAGTTAGTAGATCTGCAAGAAAAAAAAACTGAGCTAGAAGAAGAAAGATTAGAACTCATTGACATAGTGAAGTCAAAGTTAACGGGCAGAGCATACAACACTATCGTAAGATATAGTGATTGCAATGCATGGCCGGAACTGAAAGACGCACTAGTCAAGAGTTTCAGGAAAACCAGGTGTATACCAGTAATACAGACTGACATTTTTCAATTCCAGCAAAAGTTCAATGAGTCAGTCACGTCCTATACGGAAAGAGCGCACGCATTGCTCGATGAACTGAACAATGCGAACGCTTCCACACAGGACGCCTCTGCGAACAAAGCCATCCGTCGTCTAAACGAAAAAATGATTCTAAGCGGTTTTTGCAATGGCCTCGTACACCAGCTAAAGGTTCTTGTTAAAAGCGCGAGATGTGAAGACCTCGACACAGCGATTGATATCGCTATGGAGAAGGAAAAACTCGCGGTACCCAGACAAGGCTTTAACCAGAGACATACGATCAACTATTGCCATAATTGTAAAAAAACGAGGACACACAACACGAACGAATGTCGAAGACGAACAAATATGGACCACAGTAGTAACGATGTGAGACCCACATACTTCTCGACTCAAAGACCAACACATACCAGTAATTCCTCGTACCACCGAACCAACCAACCGATCTTAAATAGAACTAACGTTAACACGGTACAAATACCATTCTCTGTAGGTATTGTAAAAACGTAGGACATAGTATAGACCAGTGTAGAATGAGGCAGTTTAGCAACAGCCGCAACAATGATAGGAATCCGGGACAACCTGCCTTAAGTTCGGGAAACTATCCAAAACCAGGCCCGTCAAACACCCGGAGTCAGGTAAGGGTCCTGAAGTAAGGTGTGTAAAGAATCGAAATCAAGAACAAGTTCACTCACTGAATCGAAGTCAAGAAGAAGTCCAAACCCACTCACTGAATCAAAATCAAGAACATGAACAAACTCATTTACATTATCAAATTCCAAATCAAGAGGCGAATTCTCGATACCAGAAACAAAATCATTCACTGAATCTTATACCAAATCAAAAACATAATTATCAAGTTCAATACGAGGGAGTTCAAAGAGGGAATTTGCCTCTCTGAATAAAAATACTAAATCCGACTTACGAAATCGGGCAAAAAAAACCGAAAGCCACACATCGAGTCCACAGTTTCAAAATCCTAATCTATTCAGTTCTAAGCAAATCGAGAGAAATGTAGCGAAAACAAATTCAACTCTAAATCAAACCCACACTAACGGACGAGATCCGGAACAAATCTCAAATCTAAACCGATTCCTAACTCAAACTCCTGTTTTAAGTAGCGAAACAAATATCCAAACTAAGTTCTCCAAATCGGTCCCCAAATCGAATGTCCACATCAGTTCATTCAACAGAACATTAAGCTTTAGAAGTAAGATTAAGATATCGTCAAAAGAATTCAACATGCAGAATGCCACAATGCTACTAGACACGGGCGCCGCACTAAGTCTAATTAAATTGAAAGCACTAAAAGATGATGCTTGGGTAAATACGTATACTATTACCCAATTACCCGGCATCAGTGACACACTGACATCTACCATAGCAACCATTAACCTAGTTATAGAAATTGCTGCAGCTCAAAAGATTGCGCACTTATTTCACGTAGTACCAAACAATTTCCCAATCTCACAGGATGGTATTATAGGCGAAGATTTTTTTCGAAAATTCAACGGAGTAGTACATTACAAAGACAACACCTTTAAATACCACCATAAAGACAAACAATATGTGATAGACTTTTGCAACGATCACAGAATTCTCACGATCCCTGCAAGATCCGAAAAATGGGTAAGTGTGGACCAGTAAAAGGAAAAATGGAACAAATATACTTTTCTCAGGAAATACCCCCACAAGTATATACAGCATCAATAATAACGACACCTAAAGATGGCTATGTATACATAGTGCTGAACGCCAACAACGAAGATGTCAATATAGAAAACTTGAACCTAAAGCCCGAAAACATGGATCACTACGCAGTATATAACCTAAACTCTAGATATACCAATCAAATTATTGAAGAAAGATTAGAAAAACTAGAAACAGAGTTGAAACTCCTCGTAGTTCTCAAGAAGGGAGATCAAAAATGGAGAGTCGTAATAGACTATAGAAAATTAAATGAAGCTACTATTCCAGATGCATACCCGATTCCCAATATCGACGACATACTCGGACAACTAGGAGACTCTAAGTACTTCACCACGCTGGATCTAGCAAATGGGTTCCACCAAATTGAGATTACTGAAGTGGATAAAGAAAAAACGGCATTTAGTACTGCCAACGGTCATTTCGAATTCAATATTCCAGAGACTAATGAACGTGGTTCTATCTGGTTTACAGGGGATAATGTGTTTAGTTTACCTCGACGACATAGTGATCTACGGGAAAAATTTGCAAGATCATAACAAGAAACTAATTGAAGTTCTTAAGGCTTTAGACAAATACAATCTAAAAATCAAATTATCCAAATGCAAATTCCTTCAAACAGAAGTCATGTATCTAGGACACCTCATTACATCAGATGGTGTAAAACCAGATCCCGATAAGATCGCAGCGATCAACAATATCGAAATCCCAAAAACCCAAAAGCAAATCAAATCTTTTTTAGGCTTATCTGGATATTATCGAAAATTTATAAAAAATTATTCCCAAATAGCTAACCCACTTAATAAGCTGCTGCGCAAAGACGTCCCCTTCAAATGGGATGCATTTTGCGACGAATCTTTTAGGAAACTAAAGAAATCCGTAATCAGACCTCCCATACTCATTTATCCAAAT
This sequence comes from Brachypalpus laphriformis, assembly GCA_945910035.1. Taxonomy (NCBI): domain Eukaryota; kingdom Metazoa; phylum Arthropoda; class Insecta; order Diptera; family Syrphidae; genus Brachypalpus; species Brachypalpus laphriformis. The sequence continues at coordinate 61,326,614 of OX246755.1, forward strand.
TTTTGAAACACTTTCTACATTACCTCGGACGCAAGCAATGAAGCCATAGGCGCGGTGTTGTCCCAAAGAGACTCAAAGGGAAATGATCTGCCAATAGCGTTTGCCAGTAGAATATTAAACAAGGCCGAAAAAAACTATTCCACTATCGAGAAGGAAGCGCTTGCACTTGCGCTTGCGCACTTTCGTCCATACGTGTTCGGTCGCCACTTTGAAGTTATTACTGACCATAAACCACTAGTGTGGATGTTCAACTTGAAGGATCCTACTTCGAGAATAATGCGCTGGCGCATAAAACTTGAAGAGTACGACTTCACGGTTTCACACAAATCAGGGCATCTAAATACTAACGCAGATGCACTGTCACGGTTAAATATGATTAAAATCAATGTAGTAACCCGTAGTCGTAGTAAAATAACGTCAGGAGATCGAGAACAAGACGACCAAGTAATGGAAATAACAGACCCAGAAAAGATACGGCAAATTATGTACGAATTCCACGACACACCTTTGGGAGGTCACCAAGGAATCAAACGCGCACTAAAGCGTATCAGAAAGTCGTACAGGTGGAGGAACCTGCATATGGATATAAAAAAGTATATCATAACTTGCGAGGCTTGTCAAAAAAACAAAAAAGAACGCAAGTAGCATAGTCCCTATGGTCATTGCCACAACAGCAAAAGCTCCATTCGAAAGAATAGCTCTTGATATAGTAGGACCACTCCCTATTACCGAAAATAATAACAAATATATACAGACTTACGTTCCAAGATGACTTAACAAAATTCGTTCAAGCAATAGCCATTCCCAACCAGGAGGCCCGAACAGTGGCTGAAGCGCTGATAAAGAAAATAGTTTGTACGTTTGGAATACCACTAACGATACTTACAGATCAAGAAACAAATTTTACAAGTGACTTGTTCAAAAGTATATGTAAAACTTTAAAGATTCTGAAGTTACAAACCAGCCCGTATCATCCGCAATCAAATGGTGCATTAGAAAGATCGCACAGAAACCTAGGAGATTATTTAAGAAATTATGCGAGCAAGGATCACACTAATTGGGATACTTATATGGATTATGCAGTATTTTGCTATAATACCACCCCTCATTCCAGCACGAATTACAGCCCATTCGAAGCCCTTTTCGGTTTCAAAGCACAAATTCCTTCGACTCTTAACCAAGGTGTACAGCCTACTTACAATTACGATGACTATATTGCCGAGATAAAGGTAAAAATGCAAACCAGATACGAAATAATTCGTAACAACCAAGTAAAAGCAAAAGAAAAATCCAAAGCCTACTACGATAAAAATTGCAAGGAAACTAGCTACAAAGTAGGAGACAAAGTCTTACTAGAAATAAAAAATAGAATAAACAAAAAACTTACCCCAATATTTGAAGGACCCTATGAAATAACAGAAATTCTCTCCCCCGAAAATTCCAGAATAAAGATCGATAGAAAGGAAAAGGTCCTACACAATAACCTAATTAAACCTTACATACAGGCGCACACAAACACATAAATACTAAGCACTCTACGCAAAAGAATACCAAACCATTACAGGCTAACATTTTTTTTTGCACTTTCAATTTCAGATACATTATTTTTGCATGTGCGTTAAGCGCGACCACAGCACAGTTAGAGCAACAACTACCACTAAATACTACAGGTGTCTATTTGGAACCTACTTGATAAATCATTTACAAAATGGACATTCTTATTTTATTTCAGTAACTCCCTCACCAATTCAAATACCAAAACCTTAGAAAACAATATTAACACTTTATCGAACCTCTGTGATTCTACTATAAAAGAATACCCGTTAGACCACTGTTAAATGACCCTGCAAATATTAAAAAACTCTCTTACCGAAATACAACAGACCAATAGATTACTGAACAGCATTTTACTTAAGACAAGGCTTACTAAACTAAGCGCGACAAATGAAGGTCTGTTCAACGGTATAGGTTATATCTCAAAAATTCCTGTTCGGAACAATGGATTCCCGAGACGCAGCGAAGATAGAAAACGCGTTACAGTCCGTCACGGAAAACCAAAATAGTCTCTATCACATGACCGAAGATCAACGCACAATAATATCGAACGTTTTCGATGCGCTCAACGATACGACACGTAAAATAAACAACAATTTTAATTCAATAACCGAAGAAATTAGGAAAAATTCAGTTAAACTAGTAAACCTCACGAAATTCGAAAAAGTGCTACACAATTTTGATGAAATGTCAAACTTTGTGTCTATGCGCTCTTCCCAAATTTTAACAAAACAGACAGAATTACTCGACATTTTGCAAGAGGCAAAACTAGGAAGATTAGACAGCCGATTCTTAAACTCTGATGTATTTATCTCAACTCTAAACCATATACAAGCGGAACTCCCGCATAACGTAAGGTTCCCGCAAAAGGTTTCCAGAATAAATTTGCCCATAATCAATTTACTAGCAACAACCCCGCCAATATATGTGAATGATAACTTTATGATTCAAGTCAGTATACCAATGGTCAACGAAGAGTTTAACCAGTTTAAAGTAATACCACTCCCCATTAAATATAAAGGACGTATATATCGTTACGTCTCCACTAATAGCGACCTCATTGCCGTTAACGAAAACTACAGACGAAACATATTTCTGAGCTCCAACGACTTAGAAACAAAAACGAACAAAAGCGCACAAAACTTCGTTGTGCATAACCACAACACGAACAATTGTACAATACAACTAATTTCAGCCAATCCAAACCCGCGAATTTGCGAATACAGAGTGTTTCAACTTGAACACGAGATATGGTTCACTTTAAGAAATAAAAACTCATGGTTATATGTTATGCCAGAACCAAAAAACGTACGAATCCTATGTAACGACACACCTCACACAATTACACTATCAGACAGCGGAATCCTAAAAATAGAGCCATACTGCAAAGCAGTAACGGATGAAGTTTACCTACAGGCGTCTAACGACGTTTATAACAAAGTCCCCATCCTTTATTACTTCCAACCTCTCCCAATATAGTACACGTTGAAAAATTAGATCTAGACAAATATAGCGCCAAATTAAAGAGCTAACAAATAAAAATAGAACACTGTTATATGTAAGTAATGAACAAATGTATATTTCATTTCGCGTTATCTTTTCAATCTGTGTAATTGGCATATTGTTACTATTAATACGTAAATATTTCAAAATAACCCAATCCATAAACAGGGTATCAACACATAATGTTATAACACAGGATAGCTCCAATCAACAGAACCAATAGAATTTTTTTTACTTATACAAGCTACAATTTAAATAAGAAAAAAAGAGGAAAAAAAAAACTTTTAGTACAGCCTAAACAAAAATTTAAAGCAAATCTAAATGTAATCATAAAACTCGTAAGACTAACTAATCGAATATGTAAATGTATCTATACAATTTGTAATCTAATTAAGTAAACAAACAGTCAAAGTTAATCAATCTGTAATCTAATTAAGTAAAAAAATAGTTGAAGTTAATCAAACAATGTAAAAACAAAAATTAATTAATTCCAAAATAAATAAATATGTAATAATAGCTTCTGCAAAACAAAACGCAACCCGGGACTCGAATCATGGTTCATATACACTCTTTGCTCATGCCGAAAGACTTCACTCTTAACATCGCGAGTCTTTCGTATTTTAAGGGGGGAGGACTGTTGTGCCCAAAACACACATTCCATCGTAACACAGGGGCGCCCGAACCTTCTTGACACAGCGGCACCAAAATCAAAGACCACATATGCATTTCTGCATGACTTAGTGGCACAGTGACATTGGTCACTCACATATCACATTCAATATCAACATGGGTTCGCTTTATCCTCTGAAAGCGAAACATGTGTGTCGCAGAAGTGACTCGATACCCGATGCAGGGAGTTGATTGCTGGTTGCAGAAGGGTACTTTACGCCAAAGGAATACACTCTGTCTTTCAATTCCCAGACATCGGCATCGGTACTCGGTATTATTCTCAAGTTCGGTGTTGTTGTCTCGGCAAATAAAACAATTTGCCAATAACAATTTGTATACAATTTAATGTATACACTATACACTCGGTATACAAACAAATCAAATACTTGGCGCAACAGCTCTTTGCCAGGGCCTAGCTTCTCGCAACCACTCATGTTGTGTGCGTTATATTTTTCACACGAATGAAAGGGCCCTACAGTTTAATGCAGAATCCGACCGGCGATTTGAGAAGCTTTTTCGTGAAAACAATACTCTCGGGTGTTTGTCAGACGCTCGCGAGAGGTGGGACCGTGAAAAAACTTTTTGGTGTTTTCTGGGATTCGAACTTGGAACCTCATGCGTAGTGATCCGACACACTAACCACTTACGCCACGGCGCCCACTCGGTATACGGAGATTGGAATTTAGTCGCGTCACCTCGGGTATATTCTATCCCATACATGAAGGGGCAGGGTAATAAATGTCCTTATAGTACGCATTTTCAGCGCTGGCTACCAGGGAATGCCCTGGTTATACATTTTAAAATATTTAAAATAGAACCATAATTTATTGATTGATTCTAAAAAGAAAAAAGTCGTAAAAGGCGACTAAGGGGACAAATCAGATCTAGGCAATATAACACCCAAGTGAGCCTAGCGACACATATACTACCTTAAAAACCCTCCCACAAGTGTGCATGCGAGTCCGTGGGTTGACACGACTGGAGATCACCGGTGTCATAAAAGAAAGATCAAACAATACTAAAACAGGAGCATGCACGTGTCAAACAAAAAACACCATCGCAATATGGTGCAAAAAATTGTATTGCAAAACTGTATCATTATGGTAATACTTGCAAAAAGGAAAGGCACTACCCCGCCAGGCGCTACCACTGCTGTGCATGGTACTGAACCTGGACCGAGCAGAAATGTTCGGGTCAGAGCTATACGGATTCCGGGGGCTAGCAAAATAATGAAACAGTTTGGACGCAATTTGAGGGTCGCGAGTTGGAACGTTGGAAGCATGACCGGTCGAAGTTACGAGCTGGAAGAGATGATGAATAGAAGGCGGGTGGATATCTTGTGTGTTCAAGAGACGAAATGGAAAAACACCAGAAATCGGGCGCGTTTCTTGGACGTTAGGACAAAGGATTACAAGATGTTCTACTACGGAACGGAAAAGGCTAGGAACGGAATCGGTATCATCCTTGCGGCAGAGCTACTTAGTAACGTCTTGAGCATTTCGAAGTCCAGCGACCGTTTGATGTCTCTCAAACTAGTAATACAAGGAGAGGTGTGGAATATTGTCAGTGCATATGCACCCCAAAATGGGTGCAATCAGGGAGATAAAGATGCATTTTGGGTAGATTTCCACAATCTCCTTAAGAACATCCCAAAGGAAGAGTTTCTGTTTGTTGGAGGAGATTTGAATCCTAGTGAAGACATCCTCAGCATGTGCAAATCACACGGTCTTATCGTGTTAAATACCATGTTCATCAAACAAAGCCGACACCTGATCACTTACAGCAGTGGTGGAGATGAAACTCAGATTGGCTGCCATTTGGTAGCCAGTTTCATGAAGCCTCGGGTAAAAGATTGCAAAGTGATCCTGGGAGAGCCAATCGCTCGGCAACACCGTCTCCTTCTAACTGAAATTTTTATGAAAACTCCGAAGAAAAGCAAAACAAAAACAAGGTTCTCTGAGAAAATCAACTGGTACAATCTGGACAAAGAAAAGGGCGAGGCTTTTGTTTTCGTAATGAAAAATTACCTCTCTCACACCATCAACGGAGCTGAGGATGAAGAGTGCAGAGCACAAAATATATGGGATTCCCTACAGCGAACTTGCTTAAAGAAGGCCAACTCACTGATAGGAGCTTCAAAAGGCCACCATCAACACGCCAAAGAAACATGGTGACGGAGTGATGAAGCTAAGAAGGTGATAAATGAGTGGAAAGCGGCTTTCAAAGCTTGGTCAAAGTGCCTCTCTAGTAATAGTGACGAAAAAGTTCGCCTCGAAATGGAATACAGATGTTGCAAGAAAAAAGTGAAGAAGAAGTGCGCCCAGCTTCAAGCAGAGAGTACGAAGGGCCTGTATCGGGAGCTGGAGAAAATATTTTCCCCGGTTGCTGATGCAAACCAGGCTATCCAGGAGCTGCGAAGACACAATATGAACAAGTGCGCAACCATCTTCAAAATAGCCGCCCAAAGAAGGAGGCATGCTGAGGAGATTCGTTCGCCAAAGTTCATTAACAATGCTCATGGCCAGCTTCTTGTGGATGACCACAAAATTCTGCAGAGGTGGCGGCAGTATTGTGAAGAACTTTTAAATGAACAGTTTCCCCGGCTATACTTTCCAAGAGCCACCCCCAACTGTGAAGAAATACCCGACATTACAGTCGAAGAAGTTAGTGAGGCGGTTCCAGAAACCTATGTACAAATGATCATGGACATGTACGAAGGAGCAAAGACACGAGTAAGATGCCCTGCTGGAGTAACCGAAGAGTTCCCAATCAAAGTCGGGGTGCACCAAGAAAGCGCCTTAAGTCCTTTGCTCTTTATTACAGTCATTGATTATCTGCTTGAAGGTAAAGTGATGGACCCCAAGGTATATCAGTTATTCTTTGCTGACGGTGGAGCCATCATAAATGAGGATCCTACATCCTTGCAACGAGCATTTGATGTGTGGGTGGACGCTCTGGAGGGAAATGGGTATCGCATTAGTTCAAAAAAGACAGAGTACTTATGCTGCCCGTTCTCTGATCCAGTCAGGCCTATTCCAGATATTTATTTGAATGGAACAGTGCTTCCCAAGTGCGAAAAGTTCAAATATCTGGGATCTATGATCAATAGCAAAGCAACCTGTTATGACGACATCAATCATCGCGTAAGCGTAGGATGGATGAAGTGGCGAGAAAATTCCGCTATCTAATGTGACAGAAAAATGCCAGCTAAGTTAAAAGGAAGGCTCTACACCGCAGTTGTGCGCCCAGCGCTCACATACGGTTCACAATGTTGGACGATGTACAAAAAGTAAGAGAGTAAATTAACGGCAGCTGAGATGAAGATGCTTCGCATGACAGCAGGAGTGACAAAGCTTGATCGAATAAGAAGTTCGAAGATCCGTGGAAGCTTTCACATCAAGGAAACCATCGTACAAAAAATAGAGCGCGACCGGCTCAGTTGGTATTGCCACGTTCCAAAGACATCGCGATGTAGAAAAGGAAGGCCTATAAACGCCTGGATCACACAAAAGCGACGACATAGGCATTTCATTGGCCTCGGCAACCGAGTGATCCAAAATCGGCAGGCCTGTCGATATTTTCTGAGATCAAATAGGCGAACTCCACAGGCGGATCAGTAGAAATGCGGTGAAGTGGGAGGGTTGTGATCCCTTGTTTTCGGATCATAACCTCGCTGATAAAAGGAAGAAGAATATCTTCTAAAATCTTAATACAATGCTATATATGGAAGAGAGAGTAGTTGGGATAGTTGTGAGTTGGGAAATAGACTCAATATTGCAGAGGTGGCCTTGTGGGCGGCTGTCTTTGCTGAAAATATGTCCATGGGTTAGAAGAGCTCAGTAAAAGCTATTCTCATATTGTTCGATACATTTTGCGGCTAAAATGCTGCTGTCCCGTCCGGGTTTAAAGATTTAGAATAATGTGTGTATGTGAACCACTCCTCTTTTTGTTTTACTTGTGCATACGCTGGGATGTGCCTTTTTGTATCTCTTTTGTTTAAAACTAAGTGAGTGAGTATCGGTTCGTTAACCGCATTCCTAGCTGCTGCATCTGCATCTTCGTTCCCTTTTATTCCGACGTGTCCAGGGACCCACAGAAGTTTTATGTTTCCTTGGTTCTGGATTAGTTTGTTCCGAATGGTTACCATAATCGCTGTTTTATTTTTGGTGTTAGCAATCGCCGTCAGGGTAGAGAGACTGTCTGTGCAAATTACTGTTTTTCGTTTGCTTGGAGCTGCAAGAGCCCGTGGCTTCATGTTTAGTTCTTAAAGATTTGTTTTGTAAATGATTTATTAGTTTTTTTTTAAATCTATATACAAATGAAAACATGATAACAAGACAAGGGAGTTTACTAAAAAGTTCCTTGACTACTTATGGAGCGCAAATTTATACCTATGTACATATATATTTTGACTGCAGGCAATAACGATTGCGCTTGATGTTTTCCTTTCCATCATTGTTGCAACTACAGGGATACATCAATTTACGTCGTTTTTGGGATAGAGATAAAGCGAAGTAAATCGAAAATAAAATTATCCAACACTCGTATAGTCTATTGGCGAACAGAGCTCGAGCACATCGAGCGTGCTCTGAACCGAGCGTGCTCAGAGCGCTCTGATTTGTTTATGAAACACACTTGAGCACTCTGATGTCATTTGATTAGCAATTATATGTTGAGCTGTCAAAATATGAATAGAATATTTATTGATAGTTATTTTTTATGCTATATTTACTTTCTGCACCAGAACAACAAATTTCGTCCGCCATTTCAATTGTTTTGCAATTTTTTTTCTTTGTCCTCTCTTGTCAAATATGAAAAATGGCTGTGCTTAGGTTTTTGCTCTGAACGCTCCGTCAAATTATTCAGAGCTCATAGAATGCGCTCTGAGCATACTCTGAATGTGTCTGAGCTAAAAAAGAAACACAACTTTTTTGTTACAACTCAGGCTCTGCTCGGAACTAAAAAGAAAAACGCCTTATATAGAATGAAAAAGGCTTCTGCGAATGATATTATAGCGAACGTCGAATGTAAGATTCTTGTACAGAATTTGTATCCACGAATTCAACACACAACAGTAAAACTATATGGTATGTACATTGTACATATGTATTTCTGCGAAAAAAAGGCCTGCACGTGCACGAAATCGGTGAGATGTGTACGAGTTATATAAGAATGACGAAACAGGGAATTTCGTGAGAAAATTGTGTTTCAAGAAACGACGTAAATCGAAATTGTGACGACGTTAATCGAAACTGGGAAGTAAAAAACAGGACAACGTAAATCGAGATAACGTAAATCGAGGTTTTCCTATATTCATAGTTGCATACGTAAGCAAAATACGAGAAGGATTTTAATCAGCAAATGGTATTGATTTCGTTCTATTTGTTTCATTTAATACGATAAACATATGAATTATTTTTTTTCCACTGAAATCATATCTTAGATAGATAGATAGATTAGATTTTATTAAACATAATTCAAGGATTACAAGGTAAAAGTATTATGAAGGCTGGTGATAAAATCAGTTTCAGGACATGGCAGCGCCGTTAGCCTGAGTGGCAAATTTAATAATTCATTTAATTGTAGAAATTTATTCAATTCAATCGTAAAAAAAGTTGTATAAATAATAATAATATATAGAGAAATGAAGACTACGTAGAGTGAAAGAGTTATTTAAAGAAAATCCAAATAAAAAGAGATTAACAAGGATACAAATCAGAAGGCTTCATCAATAATTTGACTTCTATACGCAGTACAGGAAAAGGTTTTTCCAGCCATAGCGCCCATTGAGTATGTCGATCAGCGTGTGCGGTTGCAACTCATTTGCGTTGAAAAAGGCTTTTCTCATATCATATAAACTAATGCGACCACCCTCACGAGAAAGCTTCTCAAGACAAATTGCCCTTCGGATACGGCACTGTTGAATATAAAAGACAATTCCAAGTATGACGCAGAACAATTTATTGTTTAGTAAAATAAAACGAAGTAAAAGGTAAAAGATACGTGGCAAGAACAATCGTTGAAAATCAGAAGTGTAACAAGACAGTCTTGCCAGACCAAAGAAAACTACAAGAATAAGTTAAATGTCATGGCAGAATGTTGCCAAAGCGCTGGTTGAATTGAAGTCTCAACACGTCTTCCTTAAACAGCGCATCCTAACATGACGTCAACTCGATGTCCCTCATACATCGATAGTCTGGTGGTCCAGAAAGTGGTTTAGTCAATACATCCGCTGGTATCTTGTATGTTGGGGTGTACACGACGGCCATCTTTCTATACTTTAACAGCTGACGCACAAAGTGATACCTGGTTACAATGTGCTTCGTACGCGAGTGACAAACTGCATTCTCGGCTATGTGCTTTGCTCCTCGATTGTCTGTTCCAACTGTTATCTCAGCTAACACAAGCAAATTCATTTCGGTCATCAGGTTTCGAAGATATGTTGGTTCTCTAGATGATTCAGATAGTGTGACATATTCTGCCCTTGTTGTGGAAATAGCCACGCTATTTTTGCTTTTGAGAACGCCAGGTGATTGCTGCTCCACTCAGTGTAAAAACGTATCCTGTACACGATACTATATCTATCTCGTCGTTCGCATGATCAGCGTCTGAAAATCCTCGAAGACCAAGTGTGTCCTTTGTGTACACCAACCCATAGTTCTCTGTACTTCGCAAGTAGCGTAGAACACGTTTCGCAGCTGACCAATGAACGTCTTGATAACTCTCGTTGAACTACGCCAGTCGATTTACTACAAAAGCGATGTCCGGCCTGGTCGCAATCGCTAAATACATGAGCGACCCGACGAGCTGCAATATGGTTTTTCCCCTTGACGTCCTTCAGTTCGACGCTTCGATTCGTCCATCTTGAATTTCATCAACAGCTCCTTAAAATATGCCTGTTGTTTCAGTCTTATCTCCCCATCTCGTTGAATTATTTCGACGCCAAAAGCAGTACCGCGCCAATCCGAGATCCTTGACTTCGAAAACAGCAGCAAGTGCTTCCCGGATACTGTTCACTGTCTTCCGACTTCTTGATGCATATAAAATGTCGTCGACGTACACAGCAACGACTGTGAAATCATTAGTCATCATTAGTTGCCGGCTTTAAAAGGAAACCACGAAGTGTTTCGTCCAGTTTCTTATGCCACTGACTCCCTGCTTGTCGAATAACATAAAGTGCCTTTTTCAGCCGACACACGATGTTGCTCTCTTTGAGCTTTTGGAGCATCTGCTTGGCCTTTCTTCCCACTCCATCCTTTTGTCCATCTTCCTGCACAAGCATGTGCAACGCCTGCTGAAAGTATTTTGGAGGATCCATATATATCTCCTCATCCAGGTCGCCAATCAGGTAAGCCGCAACGACATCCATCTGATGAACTGCTAATCTTTCACGAACAGCCAGTGCCATTTACAGTCTGATTGACTCAAGACGAGCCACAGGTGCAAAGGTTTCCCCGAAATCTATTCCATGGCGCTGCGAAAATCGTCTGGCAACAACACGAGCTTTCTTCCGATCCAATGATCCATCCGGTTTCAACTTATTTCGCAGAACAACTTTGCTGGTCACAACAGCCCTATTCGTTGGACGCTCGACCAGGTCCCATGTATTGTTCTTGATAAGCCCTCGAATCTCATATTTGATCGCTTCCAGGCACTTTTGTGCTTCTGTTCCAGACATCGCATCCTCGAGTGATAGCTCCCCAATATTCGCGATTTCAATATTTCCGGCCCATCCAATGGAGCAAAGTAAACTTCGTCATCTGTTTCCTCTTCCTTTTCGTCTCCGTCCAGGTTCTGTTGTTTGACTTCTTTTACTGTGGCGCTACGCGATGCTGATCTCGTTTGATATATCCTCCGAGTCCCTTTGGACTGCTCTTGGGACTCAGAACCAACTTTCGAAACTCGCCTGCAATCTTGTGGTGTCGTCCTTGCTTCGGGCTCTTCATCTTCTTCCGATCGTTGCATCGGCATCTGCACTGAAGTTGGTCTGGATTCGCTTTCAGGAACTGCAAAGTATTTTTCTTGACACTCCAAATCGACTAACTCGTTTTCGATGAGCTTAACATCCCTTGTGATAACCACCTTTCGTTCTTCAGGAACCCACACTCGGTACCCCTTCGATGCTTCGAAGTATCTGAACATGATACCTTCACTTGAACGCGCCTCGAACTTTCCCTTGCCAGGAACTTTGTTTAGCACAAATGCTTTTGATCCAAACACTTTCAAGTGGCTCAGGTCTGGCAATCTTTTGTTCCAACGTTCAAACGGTGTGTGGCCGTCCAAACTAACCGTAGGACACCCATTTCGTAAATAATTTGACGCTGCTACAGCTTCCGCCCAAAATTCATTCCCAACACCTGACTGGATGCGCATTCATCTCGCCATTTCGACAAGAGTTCGATTTTTACGTTCCGCTACTCCATTTTGCTGTGGCGTATGTGGAACTGTAAGTCGTCGTTTAATTCCATTCTTTCTCAGAAAATCGTCAAACTCGCAGTTGCGAAATTCCCGCTCATTATCCGACATCAAACACTTAATTTTCCTACCAGTTTGGATCTCTACGCGAGCTTTGTAGTCTTTGAAAGTTCTAAAAACGTCACTCTTCTGTTTCAGAAAGAAAACTTCACACCATCGGCTGCTATCATCGATGAAAGTGATGAAGTACCTTGATTGAACCAACGAATCTGTTCTGGAAGGTCCCCAGACATCAGTATGCACGAGATCCAAGAGCTCTGTACACCTTTTAGACATTTTAGGAAACGGTTATATCGTCATTTTGCCGCGAAGACAGACGTCGCATGACTTGAACCTTCCATCGTCGCTGATGTCTAGTCCAGTTGCCAATTTTCTCCGAGACATATCTAACATATTTCGTCCATTCAGGTGACCAAGTCTGCGGTGCCATAGTTAAAAACTCAATCCTTTTTCATTGACCATGCACGCTTCTGGAGTACTTTCTTGGACGTAGTACAATTCTCCAACTCGATTGGCAATCACCTTGACTTCGCCATCATTTCCACGAACAACTGCTCTTTCCTTGTTGAACGTGATGGTGTTCCCGTGATCCATTATCCTCGCAACAGAGAGAAGATTAGTTCTCAAATTTTTGACTAATAACGTATTTTGGAGTTTTACTTCCCGTCTGTAGTGATAATCCCGGGAGTTCCTCTTGCCTCAACATCGAAGGTGACGATAAAAACAAACGTTCATCATTGCACATATGGAATGTGCAACCACTGTCCAGACACCATCTTCCTCCACTCGCTCCCTTTAGAATCCCCAAAGCCTGATCTTCCACTTCCACTATGCGGAAAGAACTTTCTACATTGTTTGATTCACTTTTTGAGTAGCTCCGTGGTTTCTTATTATCCGGACATTCAGACGCCCACTTGATGACATCTGTAGCACTTATACTTGAACGCTCTGTTGCTTTCGCTTGTATTGCCATGGCTTTTCTTTCTTATCTGGCATGTATCTCGACGAACATGCATCGCTTCTGTATCACCATCCACCTTACGTTGATTTTGGGCGTCATACTTTTCTAAAATTTTCTCCCTCAGAACTCCTGGTTTTGGCAAATTTTCATGCGATTCCATCGCACATCGGAACAGTTCGAAACTAGGTGGCAATCCGTTCAGCAGCAGTATCGACAACAATTCTTCGTGTACATCAACACCCATGCACTTCAGCTGTGAAACTGCATTGAAGAATTCCATTAAGTTCCTTTGCAGATCGTCGCCCTCCTGCAATTTATAGGTCGCCACACGTTTCAACAGTGTCGCCTTCTTGACTGGTCCTGTGGATGCGAATTCAGACTTCAATCTTTCCCAGACATTCTTGGCCGTGTCCAATCCTTTCACCAGCCGCAACAGACTCGGATCAATAGCAATGCTCAGATCTGCCTTTGCCCTTACGTCGTCTTCCAGCCACTTCTGCAGCTCCTTTTTGGACTCTTCACTTTCGTCCTGACGTGCTTCCACGTCCCACCCTTTGTCATCATCCAGGTATCGTAATTTTCGCTCGTAAGCGGCCTGATTGTGTTCATGTTTATCGACATTGTCTATTTTTATTTTGTTGTTATGGAGTAGGACTGGGCCCATAACCTGTTGAATATAAAAGACAATTCCAAGTATGACGCAGAACAATTTATTGTTTGGCAAAATAAAGCGAAGTAAAAGGTAAAAGATACGTGACAAGAACAAGTCTTGAAAATCAGAAGTGTAACAAGACAGTCTTGGCAGACCAAAGAAAACTACAAGAATAAGTTAAATGTCATAGCAGAATGTTGCCAAAGCGCTGGTTGAATTTAAGTTTCAACAGGCACTAAACTGTAGATCCCTTCCATTCGTGAGAAAAATATAACTCACACAACATGAGTGGTTGCGAGAAGCTAGGCCCTGGCACTTAAAGACCTGTTGCGCCAAATATGTTCCACAAACGTATTGTTCAGCTTATAAACGGATCCCTATAATTGACAGTACGTCCGAAGTTGGGCTTGAGGGTGAAAAGATGTGCATTCGAAGCATGATACGTATTGCGGGTGAAGTTTTGGAGGGGATGAATGCAACTGGTTATTTCGCTGGAGCATTTCTTATAAAAAAGCGATAAGACACGAGACATTTCTACGATGCTCGAGTGAGACTATGGAGTTTATAATGTCTCTATCACCTATAAGTTTTAACGCGCGATTCTGTAACCTATCTAGAATGTGAAGAGCAGTCTTGGGTGCACCAGACCAGATGTGGGTGTTATATTCCAGCTTTGGGTGGATGAATGCCTTGTAGTAGAAGGCCAGATCAGACGGAGTATAACATTTTTTGCAACGCTTAAAGAATCCTAGACATTTTGCAGCATTTTTGGTGAGTTCGAATATGTGATCGTTCCATCGAAGACGCTTATTGATGCACATGCCGTGAATGGCAAGTCTTTCGGATTCAGCGATACAAGTACCATCCATTGATAATGGTTGAAGGTTTTGGTTTCGCTTGAGAGAGAGAAGACAGCATTGAGTTTTAGATGCATTAAATTCCACTCTATTGATTGAACCCCATTTGGTAATGCTGTCCAGGTCGGAATTTAATGTTTGACATAGGTACGTTGTCGTTCCAGTTACGGCTTGTGGAATACATGCTGAGGCCACGAAGGCTGAGCAGGATCTCAAAGCACTTGAAAACGCCAACGTGGCGGAAATGGTCCTGGGATGGGAGCATAAGCTCAAGTTCCAGGGCGTTCATTTTAAGAATGGCATGCTACTGGTCGACTGTGAAACTACGCAGACAGTGGAATGGCTGAAAACCGTAGCTCCTGAACTGAAGGAAGGGAAAAGGGTGGGCCTTACTGCATGTGGCAGTGCGGAAATACCACGTGCCACGCAGCGTGGATCAGGACTACCAAACTTCTTTGGCAATCCTAGAAGCGCAGAATGATGGCTTGAACATCAAGGCATGGAAGGTGTTGTATGGTCGTAACGAGGGGACTGGGCTGATACCGGCCCTCGGAATTGACCAAGAGTCTTTTGAAGCCTCAAAGACTCAAAACTGCTCTCTGAGCTACCGGTTCGACAAAGTGACGGTGGGTGTACTCAAGAAGCTGGAGGAAAGTACAGGGCATAGTACGAGCTCAAAACCAACCTCAAAGCGGACACTATCGGAAGTGGAGCATCCAGGTCGAAGCACCAACTCCGATTGTAGAACAGGACGCTCGGAGCGCGGATGAATTTATGTCCATTTCAGATGACTCGTTGTATGAGGAGGACCTTGTGAAAAATGTTCGATTAAATAAATGACTTCAAAGTACGTTATAAATTCAGCTTTATTAAACGGTTGATAGAAGACGTATCTGTGAGATGATTAGGAGCTTTAGAAATTCATGTGTGTACATTAAGACATTTGTATTAGGTATTTAGAATAAGGTAAAGAAAGATTACATAGCATGTAAATAGAAGTGCTAATACGCTTTAATTTTTAATATCCTCCGGGCGCGACTTTGTTTGTATTTCAAGAGGATACAACATCTGAATAGCTCGTTTAAACTTCTTGCCATCTGCAAATCGTACATCGAATGCTCGAATGTTGTTATCCCTTCCGGGACAGCACGTGCTAGGCGCCAATTAATTCTTTGAGTATCCTGGTCATGAACAAGAACGACGTCGCCTTCCCGAACAGTTTTTGATATTACTGCATCCGTGTGATGAGCAGACTCCAGGAGTCGCAAATACTCTCCGTTCCATCTTCGCCACATAAAAGAAATATAGCCTTTTCTGCTTTTCCAACAGGTCCTTAGGTTTGGTTGTGAGTCTGTTCTTATAGCGGCATCCACGGTTGAAAACTGACCTGTCAAAAAATGCAAAGGAGTTAATGGAGGTCTAGGGGATCATCACTAATATAAGTTAATGGTCTTGAATTAATAATGCGTTCGGCTTCAATTAAATAAGTTCCAAGCTCATCGATGCCAAGCTTCGCCTTCCAGATAGATGCCTTTAAAATGTCCTACACACTCCTTATTAGACGTTCCCAAAAACCGCCCCACCAAGGTGCCCACTCCGCACTAAACTTCCAAGTAATACCCCGATCACTCAGAAAAGAATCCAAAGCTTCACTATCGATGATGTTAGAAATTTCTTTCAGTTTAGCCGTTCGAGCGTTATCAGAATAAATTGTTTTTGGAATTCTCCTTCTTGATACAAATCGCCTAATAGCGCGCATACAGCTCTCGGAGGTTAATGAAGGAACCAGTTCCAAATGAACGACTGTTACTACCGCACAAGTGAAAATCATCAGGTACACTTTACGCTTCTCCTCACGATGATTTACAAAAAGGGGTTCAGCGAAGTCCACACCAACCGTTTGAAAGAACCTGGCGGCTACCATGCGATACTTATGCAGCGCTGCAAATGCAAGTGCACAAGGGTTTCCTTGGAGTCTTCTACAGTTCCTTCAATTCTTCACGATACCGTTAATTGTTGCCGTCCACCCTTAAGCCTGAATTTTTCTCTTATTCGAGCAAGAACAGTGTTCACTCCACAGTGCAGCACGAGCTCATGAAAGTAAGCTATTATCAGCCTTGTAATATAAGCTCCTTTCGGTAGCAAGATCGGGTTCACAACGTCCTGCGGCTCATTACCTTCAAGCTCTTCCAGTCGAGTCTTTATGCGAAGTAAGCCATCCTGATCGAGAAACGGCCTAAGTGTTAATATTCTCGATGATTTTGAAATCTGCTTACCTCGCTGTAATGAAACAATTTCGTCATGATAAAACTCTCTCTGAAAATACCTTATCCAATATTTTTCTGATTTCTCTATTTTACTTGCACCAAATATTTGTTCTTGGGTCTTTCTCTTTTGAAGAAAATTTGAACAGCTCGGTTAACGTATGCTGAAATACGAAGAAGACGTTGCCAGTTACTGTAGTTTTCGAATAAAAGCATTGGTTCCATTTTCCCTTTCTCCTCATTCCCCTTATCCGCTTCAAAACTTGCTAAAACTGTAGATGGGTAAAGATACTTCAGATTTATACCATTCATCGCTAGGTCCTTTCAACCAAATCGGCCCTTCCTTCCAGTCAACGGTTGACTGAAACTTATCCAATTACACTCCTCTAGTGGCCAAATCTGCAGGATTTTGCTTCCCCGGGCAATGATGCCAATTCGAAGGTGGCGTGAGTTGTTGTATTTCTTTCACCCTGTTAAAGATGTACGGGGTCCATTTTTTAGCTTCACCATGTACCCAATGCAGCGTTATTTTTTAATCTGTCCATAGAAAATATTGGTCGATTGGAAGCTTTATCTTCTGAAAATAGTTACATAGCCTTGCAGCTATTAAAGCAGCGGCCAACTCAAGTTTCGGTAGGGTAAGATCTGCTCCTTTGTCGTCCTTAAGCGGAGCTACCCGAGATTTGGCACACACAAATCGTATGGTAATTTGATCAGCACTATTTCCAGCTCGTACATAAGCAACCACGCCGTAAGCTTCCGTACTTGCATCAGCGAATATATGAATCTCCGTCGACTTCACGTTCTTGGAAACCCCCAGCCACCTCGGAATGCAAACTTCTCCGATTTTATCTAGATCCTTGCAGCAATAGATCCACTCTGTCGTTAATTCAGCATTTAATGGCTCGTCCCAATGAAGCTTAAGCCGCCAAAGAAGTTGAAAAAAAAATTTCATTTTTATAACTATTGGACCTAAGAGACCTAAGGGGTCGTAAATACTTGCAATCGATTTTAGAACATTACGTTTTGTGGGTCAAGTGAGATCTTTAAATTGGCTAGCGTTACTATTAATAGACAGTTCATCACTGCAAATATTCCACCTAAGACTGTAAATTCGGAGTCAGTTGGTTTCTCCCCTACAAAATGTTGAACCTCGTGATCATTTGTTACCCATTTCCTTAAATTCATGTAAGCGCTTCTCATAACAGCTACCGATTCCTTATAGAAATTATTCGCTTCGGATATGTCATTCAGACTTGTAACCATACCATCTACATAAAAGGATTCGCGTAAAATTGAACATGTTTTAGGAATCCGGATTTCTTCTGTAGACATGTGCATGCGAATAGTGGCTGATAAAAGAAATGGGCTACACGTCACTTCGAAAGATACACGTGCCATTCGAAATTCCTCGATGGTAAGTTTTTGCGCAGTTGAAGTTATCGACTCAGAAAACCACAAAAAACGATGTATATCTCGATCAGCTTCTGCAAGGCTGATTTGCAGAAAAACCTTTTCAATATCGGCTGACAACCCAATCTTTCCTACTCGAAATATCTCGATCAGCTTCTGCAAGGCTGATTTGCAGAAAAGCCTTTTCAATATCGGCTGACAACCCAATCTTTCCTACTCTTTCTTACTTCACATTTTTTGGCAGGTTCAGCAAATCCTGAAGCTATAAATTCCTTCACCAGATGATCGTGTTCGAATAGCTTTGATGGTTCTCTAGCGAGCTTCCGGTGCAGTGCTCTTATTCGATGCTCAGCAACAGTCCTATTGTTTGCGAGTCCAGCTTCACGATCTTTCCACAGCAAAGCAGCTTCGTACCTGGAAATAGTTTTTCTGATACATTCACCTTGAAACGTTTCTGTATATCCGGTTTTTTCCACTTCGCTCGGTTGAATCCCTATGCCTTCCAACTTCCACAAATTTTCAACACCCGTGACACTACACAAAGATCCCACATTTTTAGGTAAATAAACTTCACAAGCCGTCGGACAGGGTTCTTGAATAGTCCATCCAAAAAGAGTTTTAATAGCCATCACACCACACTTCAACTCCAAGCACCTTTTTGAGGCCATCTTCCAATAACAGTCAGCGCCAATCAAAAGACCTAACCCCCTTTCTGGTACGTGTTGATTTGGGTTAGAATCCGCCAAAAGCAATTGCTCCTTTTGAAGATTGTATTCTTCCCCATCAGCGCGAGGTAATACATCCATACATATTTCCGGCACCACCAGAGCAACAATTTCAATAGAATGTTTAGTAAATTGACTCTTAATGCAAAGTTTTACCTGGCTAAGCTCCTTGGAATTTTGTAGTTTTGCCTGACCGAAAGGAATTATGTTCAAATTAACCTTTCCTATCATACGTATTTTCAGCTTATTAACGAGGGATTCTTTTACATATGAATGCTGCCTTTCACCGTCAAGAATGATTCGCACAAACAATGGGCAACTCTTATCTGACGAAAATAGAAAAACGTGCGCGGTTTGTAGAAAAACAATAGATTTCGAAGAACTTGGTACGAGCAAGCTAATGGCACTATGTAAAACGTTGGTTTTATCCTTTTGGATCCCAGATTTTTGGCAAATACCTGTTGCATGCCTTCCACTATAATTTTTGCACACTAACTGCTTTACCCGACAAAATGTTGCGTTATGTCCTTTATATGTACACCGATAGCACCGTCTGTCACCTTTTAATAGTTTTTTTTTCTTCTCGTCTACCGTTTTAACCGATTTACACTCTTTTGTATTGTGATCACTGGCATTACAAAAAAAACTATATGTTCTGAGTGGGAGTAAATAAACCAGCAGCAGTACTCGGGTGATCGTCTTTCGTTCAGTTCTTATATACTTTACTTACCGTTGCCCGCTCGATCGATTCAACCTCTCTCTTTAAAAACTGCAATACATTTTTTACTTCTCTATCCCCATTAAATAAATAGGTAGACGTGCTCTCCGATGTATCTTCTTTGACATCTGCTTCACCACCCTCATGTACGCCCGTGTTATCTTTATATATGCGATGATAATCAATACGAAGATCATTTGGCATGCATTTTAAAAGTATCGTTTTTAACATGATTTAGTAATGTGAGGAAGGGACACCAAGAGCGGTGAGGGAACGACTACGATATGATGGAATTCTACAATTGACGTAGTCCTCCGGCATTTGACCTTTGATTAACCTTTGGTAGAGCCATTCATTTTTGCATGTTTTTTTCAATAAGTTTCTCTCTATCGCCAAATTCCTTTTGCAGAAGAGATATGGCACCATCATAATACGCGTCGGAGGGGGTAAATCCCACGATAGCCTTTAAAACATTGCCCGATAAAACCGATTGAAGATAATTGAATTTATCGGAGCCTTTTAATGAAAGATTTTCATGAATTGTGGTTCGGAAATTTTCCTAGAATTTATTTGAGCTCCACCATTTATACGTTTCTGAACTTTGTTTAACCTCAACTGTAAACGTGAAAGAGCACCCGTAGCCTGATCGTCATATTCCGCGACTTTCTCTGGATTTTTGTCTTCTAACTTTTTGCACATATATCCGAATTTTTGGTGGGCAAAAATCCTCGTCTTTGGTTCTCCCTATTGTAGTGTCATTGGCTGTGGTCGTGCGCTGTGGTTCATTAAGACGAAGGTGGGGAGTGAATCCATAAAAATCTCACTTAAGCCAAGGTGTGTAGGCTCGTGCCGAGGGCTGTATGGCCAGCTGGTGATAAAACAGTGCTAGTCTCGAACGGTCCCTATCGATGCTCAGGCGAGGTCGGTAGTATAATCGCCTTATCCTGGTATGTCGGCTTTGCCAGGACCTCATTGAGTAATGGAGTGTAGTAACGAATAGACGCGTTTTCCTCTTCGTCCAGCTTCAGTGAGTAACTCCGGTGTATTTTCCTGCCAAATATTTTTCTAACCCTCGCGATTTGAAGCATTAAAAGCAGTAATTCCATCGCCGATTATAATATACTTCGATAGTCAGTGTTTTAAACATATTCGGGTGGAATTCGAATTTGTTTTTTGTTTCTTCTACCTGTAATACGCTCTCAAATTACTCCTAACACAATGTCACATCTGCATCTTCGCTCCAAATCCGCTCTTCAAAAAGGCCTACTCTCTACGCCTACTCAGCTGAATTCTCCATCGTCCAAGCTTCCGAATGATGACAATACAATTCTAATCCGTAAGGTCTTAGAAGAAAACCTCACCAAACAAATTGAGTTGTTCCGACTTGGAGTTATGGAAGAAATAGCAAAGCTTCGTGCTGAATTTATAACAAAAATTGAGGAGATTAGAGATAGCTGGCGGCAGCGCTTTGAGGTAATTGACAATTCAATTTTCATCATAATCGACCGTGTCGATAAACTCGAATCGGACCGTAATGCTGTTTCACACATGCATAGTGAAGAAGTACTAGCTCTTCAGCGGCAAGTTAACGCTTTGGAGAAAAAAGAGGTTGCCTGTGATGCTATTCTTTATGAAATACCTGAGAGCCCTGATGAGAACTTAAAACATCTGTTCAACCGCCTTTGTCTTACGATTAACTGCAAGCCCCCTCTCCTAAAAAATATTTTTCGCATACAGAAGCGCAACCACACCACACGACACACAGTCTCTTCGTCAATTGTGTTAAAATTCAACAGCTGTTATGAGAGGAATGAAGTACTCAAATCAGCGGCTATTAACCGCAAGCTAAACAACCGAGAGCTAAGCCTTCGTGATGTGGGCATTGACCTAGACAACAGCTGCTACTTGAACGAGAGCTAATCCAAGCAATCCGGCTTCTTCTACAAAGTGCCCTCAACTTGAAGCGGAAAAAACAGCTGTTTTCTGTTTATACGAAGTCTGGATCTGTTTACCTCAAGAAGTCTGCTACTGGAAAAAGCTTTCGAATCGAAAGCTCCGAAGATCTGCTTGCTGCTGCGACGCAAGAATGAAAGCATCGTTAAGTCATTGTACTATTAATTATTATTTATAATCAAATTATACTCTTTTTTTTTCTTTGCTATTTAATTGTCCATATTAGGATTATTTACTCTTTTTGCAGAGACATTTGCACGGCAAATATCTGAAAGGTTTGAACGAATTCCAACTGTTCCATCAAATGTAGAGGAAGAATGGCAACTGTTTTCAACAGCGGTTATTGCCTCTGCGGGAGATGTTTGTGGAGTGAAGCGGCTTGGTGTGGCGGCTGGTGGTGAGAAAAGAACTGCTTGGTTTAAAACGCCCGGAGTTCAAGAAGCCATCAGAGAGAAGAAGAGAGCCTTTAAGGTGTGGATTCACTTGGGGAACTCCGATTCTCGAAATCGGTACACTGAGGCGCGAAGAACTTGCAAATTAGCTGTGAAAACAGCGAAAGAACAGTCTTGGAAGGAGTTTGGCGAGAAATTGGAACGTGACCACAGATCTGCAAATAAGATGTTCTGGCAGACCGTCCGCCGACTCAGAGGAAAAAAGTTGAATATCGTTGAAGGAGTCAAATCCAAAGACGGTAGACTTCTTTCCAATGAGGAGGACATCTTACGCAGATGGAGCGAGCACTTTTCAGAATTGCTCAATCCCGAACAGGGCACCGAAGATGACAGACCTATGGTCGAGAGTTGGGGGGAAAGTAGTCCTACGGTAGAGGAAGTAACTTTGGCGATCAAAGCGCTAAAAGTTGGCAAATCTGCTGGTGTGGACGAAATTCGGCCAGAAATGCTCAAGGCTTTAGGTAAAGAGGGAGTGCAATGGCTCTCGCGTGTCATTAAAGTGGCCTGGGAATGCGGTGAAACACCTGGTGATTGGCAAATGGGGGTGATAGTTCCTCTTTTTAAAAAAGGGGACAAAAGAGATTGCGCCAACTACAGGGGTATATCTCTTTTAAGTCTCCCTGGAAAAGTCTTCGCTAAGGTGCTAGAAAAGCGTTCCAGAGCTGTGGTTGAGGACAGTTTGGGGGATGAGCAGTGCGGTTTTCGTCCCGGTAGAAGCACAACCGACCAGTTGTTCACTCTCAGAATGGTTCTTGAGAAAGCCTGGGAATATGCCAAACCTGTCTACACTTGTTTTGTGGATTTGGAAAAAGCATATGATAGGGTTCCTCGAGGCAAACTCTGGAGTGTTCTGCAGGAGTATGGGATTGATGGTTCCCTGTCAAGGGCGATTCAGTCTTTATATACAAAGTGTAAAAGCTGTGTTCGGATAAACGGTGTTAAATCAATACCTTTCACTGTGGGCGTTGGACTCCGCCAGGGGTGCGTTTTGTCACCTCTCCTCTTCATTGCATATATGGATTGGATGTTGCAGCGCAGCCGTGGCGGAGAATGTTTCAAAGTGGGAGACCTAAGGATTAGTCATCTGCTCTTTGCGGATGATTTGGTCATTCTTGGGTCCTCTCAAACCGAACTTCAGCGCGCACTCGAAAGGTTTGTAGCCGTTTGTGATGATGCTGGAATGAAGATCAACGTGAACAAATCGGAAGTAATGGTCGTTTCTAAAAAACCCATTCAGTGCACTCTGCATGTTAGTGGAGTCCCACTGAAGCAGGTGGAGAAGTTTAAGTACCTCGGGGTTTTATTCACGAGTGAAGGGAGGAGCAATGCCGAGTTATCCTGTAGAATTGGTCAGGCTGGATCAATTTTGAGAGAGCTTGGTCAATCTGTTATAAGGAAGGCCGAACTTAGTATTCAAGCTAAGCTATCGGTTTTTAACTTGGTGTATGTTCCAACTCTCACCTATGGTCATGAAATTTGGGTAGTGACCGAAAGAATAAGATCGCGGATACAAGCTGTCGAAATGAGGTTCCTTCGCGGTGTTGTTGGAATAACTCGTAGGGATCGAGTGCGCAACACCAGAGTACGCGAGGCGCTCAACGTTGAGCAGCTACTTCTCCGAACGGAACGATCTATGCTTCGATGGTTTGGTCACGTAATGCGCATGCCCCCAGACCGGCTTCCAAGACGCGCCATGGTTGCCGTGCCATCAGGTAGACGACTTCGCGGAAGGCCCAGAAATAGATGGTTGGATCAAGTCCGACATCTCTCTTGGAGCCGCTTAGGGATTCTCCCTGATGAATTGGAGTCAATGGCGGAGGATCGAGAAGGATGGAGAGTCCACCTGAGCATCCTACCCCCGCGACCCTCATGAAGGATTAGCGGGCCATTGAAAATGAATGAATGAATGAATACTCTTTTTTTTCACCTCAATTTTATTCTTTGAATTTTCCTATTCTCTTTATAATGTTTCCATCTTGTTCACCTTTCCTTTATATGTTTTTTCTTATTCCCATTATTTGTATGTATCGTTTTTCCCACGAGAATGCATTTTTTCGTTTATGGCAACATTTTCTGGTCTGACTATGGATAATAGTTTCTTATCCAATAGTCGACGTGGTGTGAATGAAAGCTCCACTTTTGCTATGGTAAATGTTCTCTCTAAGCGTCGTGATGGATTTAAAGTTTGTCATCTTAATGCCCGTAGCCTTACTTCAAACAAATTAGATTACCTACGTTACTTGTTTGCAAATTCCTGTGTTGATGTTTTATGTGTGAGTGAAACTTGGTTTAACCCAGATTTCGCAGATTGTCTTTACAATATCCCAACTTATAGCTTATACAGAAATGACAGAATAACGAGTACTATTGGAGGAGGGGTGGCAATTTATTGCAAGTCTGTCCTTAACTGCAGAATAGTCCGTAAGTCTGTAGACTCAGGTATTGAGTACTTAATCGTTGAAATTCATGACAGCTGCACTAAGTGCATAGTCTCATGTGTGTATAACCCTAATAGAAGCTATCCGCCTGATCCTTTTTTCTCATCTCTCTTCGAATTTTCTGCAACTTATGAGCACATTATTA
Source organism: Brachypalpus laphriformis (assembly GCA_945910035.1). Lineage (NCBI taxonomy): Eukaryota > Metazoa > Arthropoda > Insecta > Diptera > Syrphidae > Brachypalpus > Brachypalpus laphriformis. Next base: position 61,351,393 of record OX246755.1, read on the forward strand.
TTTGTGGAGATTTCAATGCTAATTTACTAAGAACTAACTATCGTGCTTTTCAATTAAAGGACTGCGTTTCTTCTTTAGGGCTCGAAATAGTTAATAACTACCCTACGCGTTTTTGTACTAACTCTGTTTCCAGTCTGCTTGATCTTTTTATTGTATCTGATTCTTCTTCTGTACTCCTCTTCGACCAGCTATCCTTAGAATATATCTTTGACCATGACCTACTTTTTTGTACTTACAATATTCACTTTACTTGTTCTGCTGTCTCTATGTCATTTTCGTATAAAGATTTTAACTCGGTTGATTTCAATGAATTGCATAACGCTGCCCTTGAAATTCCCTGGGACTATTGTAGACTAACTGCCGATGCTAACGATAAGCTAAACTTCTTCGAACTCTTCGTCGCCCACCTATATGACCAATGCGTTCCCACCAAAACAGTAAGAATTCGCAATAATATCTGTCCGTGGTTTACCTCCGAAGTCCTTGCTGGAATCAAAAATCGCAATAAACTTTATGGTAAATGGAAACATAACCCTTCCTCTGCTAACTGGCGTGCATACAAAGTATCGAGAAACAATGCAACATATATTATTCGGAGAGCCAAGAGCAATTACTCCGCCTCTAAATTAAATACGTCGCTGCCCCCCAAAAAACTTTGGGGTAATCTTCGCAATCTTGGAATTACGGCGGGTAAAAGTTGCACCAATTGTGAATTTGACCCAGACGTACTGAATGACAATTTCCTTGGTAGTGTTGAGGCAGTAAATCACCTTGGCCTGGTGGCTAATGCACGTACATCTGTGCCCAGATTAGCGGACTTTGAAGCGATGTGATTGAGTGTGTTGCAGCCATACGGTCTAATTCTGCTGGTGAGGATGGAGTGTCTATCCGGTTTATCAAACTAATATTACCTCTTATAATCACTCATCTAACCCATATTATTAACCAATGCATCACAACCTCGATCTTTCCGCAATCTTGGAAAATTGCTAGGGTCATTCCTGTTGCCAAGAAGACCAATGCGGCCTCTTTAAATGACTACAGGCCTAGTAGTATCTTAGCTTGCCTATCCAAGGTATTTGAGAAACTTTTAGCGAAGCAGATACAGAACCATCTATCCTTAAATAATTTGCTTAGCCACTTTCAATCTGGTTTCAGACCTAATCACAGTTGTTCTACTGCTATGGACAATATCTTAGATGACATAAGACGTGATTTCGATAGGGGCTACGTAACATTACTATGCCTCCTTGATTTCTCTAAGGCCTTTGACAAGGTGAACCATGAAATCCTTTGTTGGAAGCTGCAGCATCTTTTTGGTTTCGGGGAGAGACCCTTAAAATCTTAAAATGTTTTCTTTCTGAAAGGAAGCAAAGAGTCGCTATTGGTGATAGATTATCTACACTGAAGCCCATAAATCAAGGCGAGCCTTAGGGATCCATTCTCGGCCCTATTCTGTTTGGCATGTTCATTAACGACTTGCCATTAGTTTGCGTACATGCTTTAGTGCATCTTTATGCGGACGATGTTCAACTCCATCTGTCCCGGCCGATGTACAAAATATGTGAACTTGCATCTTTACTTAACGCGGATTTAGCTAAAATTTATCACTGATCGGTGTCAAATGGATTGCTTATAAACCCATCAAAGTCGCAGGTAATACCAATATCAAACACGTCATCTGACCTTAATATTTTACCTGACCTATGGATTTGTGGTAGTAAATTAACCTTGGTTGAGTCCCTTACCAGCCTAGGTTTTGTAATAAATCGTACCTTAAGTGGCTACAATCATGTGAACGCTGTAATCGGTCGCATCAAGGGATGCCTCCGTAAATTAAGGGTAAGTGCTAGTTTTACTCCTATCGAGACTAGGCTGAGGTTTATAAGAACTCTGGTTCTACCAATAATTACCTATGCCAAAGTTGTGTACTGCAGTATTAACTCCTTATCTCAGCGCAAACTTCAAGTAGCCTTTAACGATGCTGTGCGATATATATATGGACTTCGAAGATATGATCATATTTCCGAATATTCACCGGCGTTGCCGATTATAATTCTCTGAGGAAAATTCTAAAAACAACGATCGCTAGTGAATTTAAAGTAACTTCCTTGGAAACGATGCGTGGAAAATCAAGGTTAATGACGCTGAGGGCTATCGGGCAGCATCTCAAAGGCTAAACAAGGAAAAAATTCAATGGCATACTTACGAAGAGAAGTCTGAGAGACCCTTGAGGGTCGTAGCTAGAGGATTTTATCCATCATGCGCTAAAGAAGACGTTTTAGATGATTTACGCGATAGAGGTTATAATATTCTCGACGCTGTGAACCTTTTAAAAAAAGAGAGAAAACGACCCGAGCGTGGTGAAGACACTACATTGAAACGTAAGCTCACACTTTTTGTGCTATCATTCCATAAAACGGAAAGCCAGCAAAAGATATTCAATATTCGTACAATCATGAGTATGGTCGTTAAAATTGAGCCGCTTCGTGTCAACACGAAGACAATCCCTCAATGCAAGCGATGCCAAGAGTTTAATCATACACAAGCGTACTGTCGGAAAGAGCCGTGCTGCGTTAAGTGCGCTGGAAAACACTCTTCGGAAAATTGCAATTTGAGCAAAAATGAAAAAACAACTTGCGTTAACTGCAAAGGAAGGCACCCAGCAAATTATCGCGGTTGCGAGGTCGCTAAGGAATTACAGATGCGAAGGAAAAAATCTACAACGCCGATTGTACGGGGAACGAAATCAGTCGATCGGGCTCCTAAGTCGGTAGAACGTATTGCTCAGCAGACTGAGCGGGCTCGTAAGCCAGTTGTGCAGATTCCTAAGCCGACTGAAAGGACGCTCGAATCAACAGTGCAGAGTCTTGAAACACTCAATCAGCCTTCTAAACCGGTTAAACTTACGTCAAAGTCGTCCACTAAAAAGGCTGAATGAAAAATTACCTCGGATAAGCCAGCGAACCCCGTACGTCTGACGTATTCTCAGGTCAAAGCAACCAAACGAAACGACGGCCCACCCTCTGATCCGTTGAATGAAATTCTGAACTGCATCTACGCTAAGTTCGAGGAACAATACGAAGTTAACAAACGGATTCTCGAACGTCTTAGTAACGTCGAAAGCTTTTGTACGGCTAACCTTATATCTAAATCTAAGTAAATATGGACGCTTTGCTTAAAATAGTAACATGGAATGCAAATGGACTCTTACAAAAATCGAACGAATTAGAAATGTTTCTAATAAGAGAAAATATTGACATATGTTTGATCTCCGAAACCCATCTAACAAGGGAGTCGCAAATAAAGATAAGAGGCTACGCTGGTTATCACGCCTACCATTCTTCTGATAGAGCGCGGGGCGGTTCATCCTTATTCATTAAAACTAACATCGAACATTCAGTCGATATAAGCATAGAGCTAGAAAAACTTCAGTTGTGCGCGGTAAGGGTTAAAAATAAGCACCTGATCTACAATATAGCATCTGTTTACTGTCCACCGCGATGGCCACTAGAAAAAAACGACTGCTTTAATGTCTTCAATGCCCTTGGTTCAAATTTTATTATTGGTGGAGATTTCAACGCGAAGCACACCTTCTGGGGTTCAAGATGTACATCTTCTAAAGGAAAAATTCTCTACGAAGTGGCAAATGAATTCGGTTGTTGTTTTTACTCGTCTGGAAAACCGACCTATTGGCCAACCGATTCAGGAAAAATTCCCGATCTTATCGATTTTTTTGTTACAAAAGGCATTTACGAGAAGTTTATTACAATCAAAGAATGTTTTGATCTCTCTTCTGACCACTTGCCGGTAATTTTATTACTTGGAGAAGCGCTGATCAGGAAAAAAGGGCCTCCAAGACTTACTAGCAATAGAACAAACTGGAATGGCTTTAGAAATGATTGCGAAACAAATATCACCTTAAATGTATCACTTAAAACACCTTGTGAACTAGAGGACGAAATTGATCGTTTCGTGGAAGCAATTCAAAGAGCGGCATGGAGAAACACTCCTTCTAGAAGCTATAAGATCAACCGCAACGAAAAGTATCCCAGAGAAATCATTGAACTGGTGAGGGAGAAACGAAAAGCACGAAAGAAATGGCAAATCATTCGTGCACCGCAGCATAAAACGGTCCTTAACCGACTATGCAATCGCCTTGGAGATAGTATTCGCGAATTTAAAAGCAAAAAGATAGCGACCTATCTTGAAAATCTTTCCGGTGAAAGAGAATCAAATTATTCGCTTTGGAAAGCGCTAAAAGGCATCCGGAAACCTCAAATGCAAGCGCCACCAATTTGGAAAAACGATGGAAACTGGGCCAAGAGCGACAAAGAAAAGGCAGAACTTTTTGCTTTGCACTTAGAAGAAACGTTTAAGCCGTTCGACAGCCCTTCGTTAACGCCCGACTCCCCAGTCACGACATCTGACAACTTTAAAGTAAAAAAAGTTGCATTGATTGAACTGAGGGAAAAAATTTAAAGACGAAAAAAGCACCGGGTTACGACTTGATAACGGCGCAGGTAGTCAAGGAATTGGCGAATAAAGCTATTATCAAACTGCTCTATTTGATCAACGCTTAGTTCAGATTGCTCTATGTTCCGAGACAATGGAAAGTCGCCGAGATTATAACGGTCCCAAAATCGGGCAAACCGCTAAATGAGAAGAAATCATATCGGCCTATTTCCCTATTGGCGGTTATCTCAAAAATATTTGAAAGACTGCTTTCGAAGCGTCTACAGCCCGTAATCGACGAAAGACGTCTCATTCCTGACCATCAGTTTGGATTTAGAATCAAACATTCTACAATTGACCAAGTCCACAAAATAACTGCCGTGATTGAGAAAGCTCTGGAAGAAAAAAAGATTTGTTGTGGTGTATTTCTTGACGTCTCACAAGCGATAAAGTTTGGCACGAAGGCTTGGAGTATAAATTGCAACGACTACTGCCACGGCAACTCTTTTTAATCTTACGATCGTACCTCACCGAGAGACTCTTTCGTGTTAAGCACGGAAATGATTATCTGACTTCAAGGAGATGCGGCCGGAGTTCCTCAAGGAAGTGTCCTTGGCCCGCTTCTATATGTACTGTACACACGTGATATCCCGCAGGAAAAAAACTGCGTCGTCGCCACGTTTGCGGACGATATGGCGATATTGACAACGGGCGATAACATTGAAGCAGCAACCGGAAAGCTTCAACATGCTATTAATAAAGTCCACGCTTGGACGAATTCTTGGCGTATTGTGCTAGATGTCAAGCTGAAATGGAAATCGCACGTGAAAAAGAAACGCGACGAACTTCAAAACAAATACCGACAAATGTACTGGCTACTCGGAAAACATACGAAGTTGAGCCTACATAACAAACTGCTTATCTATAAGCAAGTGCTAAAGCCAGTGTGGACGTATGGTATACAACTATGGGGTTGTACCAAGAAAAGCAATAGAAACATCATACAAACTTTTGAAAATAAAGTTCTTAGAACGATCGTTAACGCACCGTGGTATGTACCGAACGAAGATATTCATCGGGATCTAGGAATTCCCAGCGTCGTAGAAGAGATAACAAAATTTGCGCGTAAACACAAAGATCGTGTTTACGGCCATTGTAACCGTACTATCATTCAACTACTTGACGCGAATTCTGTCCTGTCTAAAGTGCTACATTTACTACCATAAGCACGCGCGGTCAAAAAACAATAATTTTTTCTACAAAAAGTAATTCAGACTAAAACTCCAGACTATCGGGTATGGTCATGGACTATATGTTGGGAAATCCTGGGGGACCTCTGCCGTGCTTCGATTTCGCCGGGTTGGTCAGGGGTTATCGGGTCATCAGATGCGAGGACCAGTTCTCCAAGGATTTCCTTAGCAAGTGTGTCACTAAGGTTAGTGATGCCTGGGAGGGCTTGAAGCTCAAGCTTATCCTCGTAATGATATCCCCAGGAGACCAGGCGGGAGGAGTTTGTGTCAAAGAGGCTTAGGTCTTCGGAGGACACAAAAAATCCCCCCAAAAGGTCGAAGGCTGATACGGGGATGCTCTTCAGCATCCCGATTCGAAGTTCACTGCAGCTAGCTGTGGTGGACTTCGGAAAACCTAGTGGCCAGTATTCCCAAGAATGCGGTCAGATGATTGAGAAGGCCTTAGCTGGAGCAATCTTCGACCGTATTCGAAAGAATGCCGGCGGAACTGCACCCACATTCGGGAGAACGAAGTGGCATCGTGGGGTCATTATGGTAGACTGTAAGGATCAGTTATCGCTTGACTTCGTGAAGGCCACGGTTCGCGGTTTTAAACTCTGGCAGGGGGCTGCATTGCGAGCGGTACCCCCAGAGAAGATACCCACCATGCCCAAGGGAAGGCTCTGTGTTCCTGACTGGGGTGTGGACAAAACGGAGATCCTCGGCTTCCTAAAAGCCCAGAACCCTTCTACTGATATGAAGGGTGTGAGGGTATCTTTCTTCAAAGGCTGAGGTGGGCTCGCCGGCCCCAGGGTTAACCCAAAGGAACACCCTAGACTTTGGGAAAGAGGTACTTTATTTATAAATGGAATGGTTCTATACAATATTGTTGCGCTAACAATGCAAATGGTTCTTAGCTAACAATGTTTATACCTAACAATAGATGTATAACTTAACGCTAATGTTGGTCGTCCTGCGGCTGGTTCTGGTACGGGCCGGGGTTATGCGTCCTGTTGTCTGGCTCGGTTCGGTACGTCGTCTGGAAGGAGTTTCAGTCTGCACTTAGGGCAGGCTTCGAAGGTCGCAGTCCGCACTTAGGGCAGGCTTGCGATGACCCAGCCCGCACTTAGGGCGGGCTTAGAAAGTAGTCGTCCGCACTTAGGGCAGGCGTGCTGTGACCCAGTCCGCACTAAGGGCAGGCTTGGGAAGGATCCAGTCCGCACTTAGGGCAGGCGTGCTGTGACCCAGTCCGCACTTAGGGCAGGCTTAGGAAGGATCCAGTCCGCACTTAGGGCAGGCTTGTAAAGCAGCCGTCCGCACTTAGGGCAGGCGTGCTGTGACCCAGTTCGCACTTAGGGCAGGCTTAGGAGGGATCCAGTCCGCACTTAGGGCAGGCTTGGAAAGTAGCCGTCCGCACTTAGGGCAGGAGTGCTGTGACCCAGTCCGCACTTAGGGCAGGCTTAGGAAGGATCCAGTCCGCACTTAGGGCAGGCTTGGAAAGTAGCCGTCCGCACTTAGAGCAGGCGTGCTGTGACCCAGTCCGCACTTAGGGCAGGCTTGGGAATGATCCAGTCCGCACTTAGGGCAGGCTTGGAAAGTAGCCGTCCGCACTTAGAGCAGGAGTGCTGTGACCCAGTCCGCACTTAGGGCAGGCTTAGGAAGGATCCAGTCCGCACTTAGGGCAGGCTTGGAAAGTAGCCGTCCGCACTTAGGGCAGGCGTGCTGTGACCCAGTCCGCACTTAGGGCAGGCTTGGGAAGGATCCAGTCCGCACTTAGGGCAGGCTTGGAAAGTAGCCGTCCGCACTTAGAGCAGGCGTGCTGTGACCCAGTCCGCACTTAGGGCAGGCTTGGGAATGATCCAGTCCGCACTTAGGGCAGGCTTGGAAAGTAGCTTAACAAAGGGCGGCAAATCCGCTGCAGTTTACGCAGTTTGTTTTTCTCAGAAGGGGAGAAACCTATCGGACGGGCCGGCTATAGCTAGTAGCAGACCCGTGGATTATTGCCCAATCACCGAGGTGAAGGCAGAAAATTCGGTGGAAAGTCGTGAGACCAATTCCGAGAGAGGCTGTCAAAAGTATACTGGATTGGTACTACCACGCTTGAGCAGACTCTGCCGACTGACTCTCATCCACTCTCCTTTATGGAAAAATCCTGCAAGACAAGAATGTGAATCTTGAGCCAATGCAAAATTTCCTCCACATTCTCGTCTGCGACCTATGTATTTACATTTTCTCCTATTGCACTGTTCTCCTTTTCCTCCGTTTCCTCTTGTTTGACAGAAGATTCGGAGAATATTCGCTGTTTCGCTACCTGCCAACAGATGGCGGCCTCCGCGTTAGGTGGTTAGTGAGGTGTGCGTAGAGTGTGAATGATCGCTTCTGTGGTGGTGGATTATGTCACTTCGTTACAAGGGCTGGGAGGTCTTCGGGAGGAAGAGGCGAAGAGGCGAAGAATGGGACCAAGGGATTCATCATTCTTATGAATGAACCCCCGGCCTCACTTCTGGCAGACAAGCAGTTGAGGTTGTGCTATGGAGCGGGAGAGGTAACTCTAAAGCGGAGAACGATGGGGCGACTGACGGTATAGAAGTTGAGATTGCGACAACCGATGCAGGTAGTGCAAATCAATCTTCATCATAGTGCGGTCGCCTCCGACAACCTGAAGCTGCTCCTCATGGAGGAGCAGCTGGATTTGGCCCTAATCCAGGAACCGTGGATTCATAACAATCGCGTGATGGGATTAGGGTCAAAAAACTATAATGTATATTATAGAAGCGACGCTGGCAAGGTTAGGACGTGTATCGTGGCCGAAAAGAGTTTAAATATATTAATGTTATCTTATTTCAGCTCCGGCGACTTGACAGTGGTAAACGTGAGAGGGGTGAATGGAAACTGCACGGTGGCGTCTGCGTACCTACCTTACGATGACGGCATCAACGTCCCCTCGGAAAATCTGAGGTCGCTCATATCAGCGTCTCAAAAAGGTGACAAAAACTTAGTCTTGGGATGTGATGCCAACGCCCACCATACACTGTGGGGTAGCACCGACATCAATGCTAGAGGCGATGTTTTGTTTAATTATATTCTTGAAACCAATCTTATTATTTGTAATAGAGGCATTGACCCCACCTTTGTGACGTCTAATAGAAGGGAAGTCTTGGATATAACTTTTATTTCTGGCCAGAGCTCTGTTGAAGTTTTTAACTGGAGAGTCTCCAACAAGGCGTCACTATCTGACCACTGTTGGATACTCTTCAAGCTACAACTTACTACTCATGGGAGTGGGACCTTTAGAAATCCGCGAGAGAGAACTGAGGAAATCAGTGTATCACCTCACTGAGGACCTCGACTCGACAGAAGCAGTTGACAATGCAGTGGATGCACTGACTGGTTCCCTTACGCGATCCTTCGAGAAGTCCTGTCCGGTTAGTAGGTTTAGCGGAAAAAGGCGTCCACCACGGTGGAACGATAAAATAGCGGAACTCATTCGTATTTCAAGAGTAGGGTGGAACCTCGCTAAGGAGGGGGTCGTCGAGTGGTCCACCTATAAAGAAAGTGTGAAGCTCCTCAAGAAAGAGATTAGGTTCGCAAAGAAGAACTCTTGGAGGTCCTTTTGCGTATCTATAGAATCAACAAACGAAGCGTCTCGCCTAAGGAAGGTCCTGGCCAAGACACCAACGCCGGAATCCAATATCAGGAAAAGCGATGGCACCTGGGCAGAATCACACGAAGAAACGCTGTATATGCTACTGAGTACTCACTTTCCTGGATGTACATCAATCTCTGGAGATGATCCAACCATTCCAGAGATGACATCGGGAATAAGTGCGGAAGAGGTGGGTTATATAATAGATGATGACAAGATAGCTTATGCAATTAAATCATTTGCTCCATATAAGGCACCAGGAATGGATAACATTCGACCTGTGATGCTGCACGAGTCAGTGGATATTGCTATTCCATGGCTCAAACGTATCTTCACAGGATGCCTTAAGCTAGGTTATGTTCCTAAAGCATGGCGGGAGGTGCGCGTTGTTTTCATTCCCAAAGCGGGAAAAGCGAGCCATACAAACGCAAAAGACCTGAGACCTATCAGTCTATCGTCCTTTTTGCTGAAAACTTTGGAACCTTTGATAGATGTATATATAAGAGGTGTGATCGGCGATGATTACCTATCTAAATCACAACACGCATACATTTGCGGCAGATCGGTAGACACGGCCCTCCACCGGGTCAAATCGAGCATAGAAAGATCCCTCCACTTCAAGGAGTTCACTCTTGGGGCGTTCCTGGACATTGAAGGAGCGTTCAACAACATAAGCTCTAACGCAATCCTGAACAGTCTGCACAGAGCACATCTCAACACCGGCCTTTGCAACACCCCAAGGTGGAGTCTTGTCCCCGCTAATATGGCTCCTTGTGGTGGATAAGATCTTGATAATACTGAAGGAAAACGGCTTCAACGTGACGGCCTATGCGGACGATGTCGTTATCCTGGTTTCGGGAAAAAAAGTGAAAGGCTCAATTTCGCGCTACAACTAGTGGACAACTGGGCTAACAGCAAAGGGCTGGGAGTGAATCCTTCAAAGACGGAGGTAGTTCTCTTCACTAAGAGGAGATCAATCCCTACCTTCAGACCCCCAAATATTGGTGGCACTGAAGTAAGTATTTCAAGTTCAGCTCGGTACCTGGGCGTAGTTCTAGATTCCAAACTTAACTGGAAGGAAAATATTGCCGAACGCGTTAAAAAAGCAAGCGCAACTTTTTACTCCTCCAAAAAGGCTTTCAGCTATACGTGGGGCCTCAAACCGGCTGTGGTGTACTGGATATACACGGCGGTTGTAAGACGCATTCCCACATATGGTTCACTAGTATGGTGGACGGCACTTGAGAAGCAATACCAGCTTCCAAACCTCACCAAAATCCAGAGGGCGGCGTGCATCGGAGTCATGGGATCAATAAGAACAACCCCAAGAGCGGCAATGGAAACCATGTTAAGTTTCATTCCGCTTGACATATACTGCAGCAGTCTGGCGGCTAAGACCGCTGTAAGACTGAGAGAAGGCCGGTTGTGGTCATCAAGCCTTTACGGCCATGCCTCCATTCTGTCCCGATGGGGGATCACAAGCGGATTGACGGGAACTGATCACATAAACCCGACGCTAGCATTCGAAAGGAGATTCACTACAAGAATTCCCGATAGAATATACTGGAAGAATCGAGGAACCATGAAGAGGTTCTATACCGACGGTTCTAAGATGGACATTGGCACGGGAGCCGGAGTTTACTGTGAGGCCTTAGGAATAAACCGCTCCTTTAGAATAAACGACAACTGCAGCGTCTTCCAGGCCGAGGTCGCAGCCATCATACAGGCTGCGGAAATTATACGCGAGAGTAATATCGTTGGCAAAACGATTACTGTCTATATAGATAGCCAGGCAGCCGTTAGGGCTCTGGACTCTGCCGTAGTTTGGTCGAGGCTTGTGAGAAGCTGTAAATGACTCTTAAACGAGATATCTAGAGCCAATGCGGTGATCCTCTGCTGGGTACCAGGGCATATGGATATCGAAGGTAACGAAAGGGCTGACGAGCTTGCTAGGAAAGGGTCGGTGCAGCACTTATCGCGGGCCCTCCCCTCTGTAGCAATCCCAATCAGTTCCTTACGGAAGAAAATAGAGGATGAAGCCACCGGTCGAGCAAACAGACGCTGGGCTCATCTGGAAACATGCGCAATGGCCAGGGGGCAATGGCCGGCTTACAGCAAGAAGAGATCAACCTCTCTGGTAAAACTTAGTCGTTATAACGCACGGGTCATTTCTGGCATAATTACCGGACATTGTGCCATTGGCGTTCACGCGGAGCGACTCGGTGTACTGCATAATGACTATTGCAGAAGTTGCAGGGACGAAGAAGAAATTGAATCTGTTCGTCACCTGTTGTGTGACTGTAATGCCCTATCCGTCAGAAGAATGAGGACTCTTGGTAGTTACTTCTTCTCGGAGCTGGAGGAGTTGGGTAGTGTTGAGCTAGCGGACCTCCTGAGATTCATATCACTTTCTGGGTGGTTCCAACGCCGGATTTTCTTTACAGCGTTTCCAGGGTTAAATGATTGGGCACAATGGACTCGTACTGTTGGTCTGAGTGAGCAGTGACTCCTTGTCACAAGGCACCCATCTACCTAACCTAACCTAAGGGCCCGCATCTGGCTGTCCAACATGCAGATTGACGATTGGGGAAGGCTTCTCCAATGTCTGAAACTGCACAATCCGGAGGTTCCGATGGATGACTGGGCAGTCATCAAGGCGGAGGAATCTCAGAAAAATAGCTCCTCTTTCCTGCTGCTGATCAACGAGGCTAGCCTGGTGGCTCTCGAGAAATCTGATCACAAGCCGCGTTTCGGCATAAGGCATGCTAAACTTAAGATTTTCCGCCCCTCTGGTCCTGATGAAGATTTAGGTGAAATCGATGGTTCCGACAGGATGTCGGAGGACATGGGGGATGTCATTCACCCTGATTGTCATTGGCGTCTGTCGCTTTTCGACGATTGTCGTTTTATTCATAGCTACAACCTGCTGACCAGTAAACTTTAATAAGCAATTTATTTGTTGTGTGGAACACAATTACAACTCTTTTACATTGAAAAAGTTATGAAAATGGATTCGTGCTACATCTGAAAAATAAAACGACAAACGCCAACGACAATCAGGGTAATTATTCCACCTACCACCAATGCTGAACATCATTCAGATTAATCTGCACCACTCGAAGACTGCGTCAGATAATTTGCTTGCCTTCGTCGGCGAGGAGGATATAGATATCGGCATTGTACAGGAACCCTGGGTGAAGGGTTCATCCATAAAAGGGCTCAAAGACAACCATTACAACATCTTCTATAAGACCACAAACCAGGTCAGTAACAAACCTAGGACTTGCATCCTAAGCTAAAAAACATTTGAATGCATTTCTATGTCCTGATTTTAGCTCTGCCGATTTAACGGTAGTTAAATTGGAGTTTGCAAATAACACTCTTTTTATATCCTCAGTTTACATAGATCGTGATAAGCCATCACCACCAGAGGAGGTACGCCATTTAACATTAATGACAACGGCAAAAAAGGACAATCTGCTTCTGGGCTGCGACGCAAATGCCAGGCATACATTATGGGGCAGCTCCCAAATCAACGAACGCGGTGAGTCCTTGTTTGATTTTCTAGTGATGTCCAACCTTTCTGTCGTACCTTTCCGAGTGCGGAAAATTTCAAATACGCTGACGTTATTTTTTGAGTTTATAGCAGTGCCAAGGTAGACAAAGTCTCTTACTACATACCTCGAAGTTATAGCTGCCCACTGTGACGTTCTGTCCAATTCGTCGGTATTGATGGTCCCTTCTTGTTGACAGCATATACGAGTACTTGGTTTCGCCCTCGTTTATCGCTTAACCCATATTGGCCGCTTCCGCCTCAATGCTTGCAAACGCACCGGTGGCAGCCCGCTGAGTTCTTCCAATGCATAGGCGGCCTTGAAATCGATAAAGAGATGGTGAGTATCGATTTGGACTTCTTTGGTTTTCTCCAGGATCTGTCGAGGTGTGAAGATTTGATCGATGGTGGACTTTCCTGGCCTGAAACCGCACTGATAGGGGCCAATCAAGCTGTTGATAAAAGGTTTCAGGCGTTCACACAATATCGCAGAAAAGATCTTTTATGCGATGTTGAGGAGACTGATACCACTACAGTTCCGCAGTTGAGGGGTCTCCTTTCTTGTGTATCGGGCAAACGGCGCAGAGATTCCATTCATCAGGCATACACTCGTCTGACCAAATTTTAGAGACGAGTTGGTGTATGCACTCTACCAATTCATCACCAGCCTTGAAACCCTTTTCGACGTTAAATTTTCTCACAGTGATTCTTCTTTGTTGCTCGGTTTGGGATATCCGCATTCGTACCTTGGCTATAACAAGGTAATGATCTGAGTCTATGTTGGCCGCTCGGAAGGTCCGGACATCCAGAATACTGGAGGCATGCCTTGCGTCGATCGCAATATGATCAACTTGGTTGATCGTTATATGATCATTGGACCACCATGTCTGCTTATGAATATCGAGATGAGAAAACCGCGTGATTGCTATGGTGACATTTCGCTCCACAGCGAAATCAATTAACCTTAGTCCGTTATCAGACGTGGCCTTTCCTATTTTGGCGTTAAAATCGCCCAATACGATTTTAACGTCGTATTTAGGACATTGCTCGTATGTTTTGTCGAGGAGCTCGTAGAAACAGTCTTTGGTGGCAGACTCCTTTTCTTCTGTAGGGGCATGAACACATATTAGGCTTATGTTATCCTTGTCACGTTACCCCGACTGCACAACCCCCAACCTGGAGGGCCAGTTCCTTTATTTATTCCCCTAGGACGAGGGGCCGGGTACCAGTAGTCCACAACGGGAGTATGAGCGCTGCCGTTGGCCCATTAAGGGCTCCTCCGCCACCATCTCTATTCCAAGAACATTGGAAATTCCTTACCGACCTGTGATCCGAATACGTCGAAGCAGCTCGCGCAAGTTCAACTTTACTGAAATTGTAGACGCCACCGTTGACTCCGTCTAGGGAATTCGGCCGCTGGCGCCTGGAACAAGAAGAAGTGCTTTAGTGAGAAAGCACTCTTCCACCCCTCTCTCATCTGCTGCTGCCAAGAATCCTCCAAACGGGGTTGGTTACCCATTTCTTGGGTTAAGGTACTAGGCACCCGGCTGTCACCGCGTGGAGGTTGAGAGTAGGAGTTGGTAGGCCTCAGATAAATGAAAACGCTTGTGTTTTCATATGATTGCATGAACTACCGTTTAACCTTTTTGGGCCAAGGACGAAGCACTCAGAACCCATGGGCAAGAGTACCAGTATCTTTCAAGCTGAAATATATGCTGTAGATAGATGCATCCAACTCAATCTCGAAAGAAGATACAACAACTGCGACATAGCAATACTGTCAGACAACCAAGTAGCTATCAAACCACTTGACTCCTATGTCATTAATTACAAACTTAATGAAATGGGCAGAAACAATAAAGTTACGCTTTACTGGATACCCGGTCATGTCGGGATAAAACGTTACGAAGCAGCAGACCCCTTGGCAAGACAAGAGGCTGCAGAACCCTTCATCGGACCTGAACCATTCTGCGGAATGGAGAACACACCACATGCGAGGAATTCAGAAAAATGGTGAAAGAACCTGGAACAACACTACTGGCCTGAGGCAAGCTAAGAAACTACTGGAATGTTACAACCGGAAAAGATTCGAAGCCTGTATCTGCCTTAGCAAGAATAACCTACGAATCCTAACAGGCTTTCTAACGGGGCACTGCAAACTCAGGGAGCATTTACGGAAACTAGGTATAACAAATGAAGGCATTTGCAGATTCTGCAATGAGTCAAGTGAGACTCCGAAACACCTTCTGGAATCTTGTGGGGCACTGACCCACAAAAGATTGAAATACTTGGGCAAATACCGAATATCAGAAGAGGATATGCCAACCATGGACCCGCTTCTCATTCTCAGATTCTTAAAAGAAACTGGTTTGGAGAGAGAGCTCTAAGGTGAACTAGGCTGAATTGAAAAACGTCAAAAAATTGTGCAGTGTTGTGGCAACAGAACAGGCTTTCTGTTGCTGTTGCCTTGTTACTGCACTGTTGCTGTTGCTCTGCGCAATTTATTTTGACATTTATGAACGATTGTGTTGTAATGGTACGAGTATGTACAACAGGAAAAAATGGAGAATGTAGTAAAAATATTTACATACATATATTATATAAATAGAACATTAAAATTGTTAAACGTTTACCTTTCATCCATTTCTCATTTGGAAAAAACAAACAAGAGCTCAAAGCGAAGGAAAGCAACAGCAAAACAACTGTTGCACAGGTTGCTCTTCTTTGACGTTTGGTTGCGCTGATGTTGCAAAAAAAAAAACTCTTGATTTGAGCAACACTGCCAAAATGTTGCTTTTTTGAACTTGTTGCTTTAATGTTGCTGCAACACTGCCGTAACACTGCATTTTTGAATTGGGCCCTATTCTCGCCAAGGCAAAGTAAGAGTGTATGACCTTCAAATACAATTTCGAAAGAATTGCAATGCGAGGGGAACTCTAACGGGGGAACAAACCTCTCCAAGGTATTAGCAGGGGCACAATAGGCCACTAGGTCGCAGTGCAAAATAACCCTATACGAATAATAATAATAACTGTATCGAAGGCTGCTCTAAAATCTGTAAAGAATGCATCGATTTTTTGCTTTCGCTTGACGAAGGTCTTCGCTATATTCAGTACAAAGTACCGTTGCGTAACCAAGTCGAAAGCCAGCTTGAAATTTTTTGAGAAGATTGTTTTCCTTAATTCAAAGCATCAAACGAGTTTGTAAAGTACTTGTAAAATTTGTTCCTGACGCGTTGAGAAGCGACATCCCTCGGAAGTTACGTGGGTCTGATGAATTGCCATTTTTATAGATAAAAAAGAAAGCTTGAAGCTTTCTGGAATGCAACCAGACTCGAAAATTGAATTGCCTGGAACACATTTGTACTATATTTGTAAAATTCAATGGGAATTCTACTGGCTCCATGAGCTTTCAAGTCTTAAGCTCGGGCTAAGACTTCTTTGATGTCCACAATTGAAAGCGGCCTATCCAGTGTTTCATTTAGAAAAAAGGGATTTGCATACAAAACATTTGTTTATAATAATAATTGACTATGGAATTGAGTTAAGATAAAGTTTTTCGGATAATGAAATCAGGGTTATCGTGAATAAATTTTGAAATAGGTATAATGGATGACAATTCAGGAGAATTTTCAACGCAATCGCGATATTTAATTTTTTTCTGATGAATTTCTTCCCTATACCTATTTTTTGTTCGGGGGAAAAATTGCGAGAAAATTTATTCACGATAACCTTGAATATGTTTTAGTTTATTGAATACAAATTCGTTGTCACGAAGAAACGCATCTGATCGGTTTGAAAATCACAAGTACACAAAAGGGGCACCGGCAATCGGTAGTAGTTACGACGATAAAATACGTTCTCCACTCATTTCAACTTTCATAAGATTTGTACTACGAGTATGGAACCATTAAACATTTTTGTTTGCTATTTCTTTTTTCATAATCTGTATTTATTAGTTAACACATTTTAACAGCAAAAAGAGAAAATAAACATTAATCCGCTTTTATAACAAATATTTTATTAATAGTGTCCTTTCTCTTCTATTCATTTACATTAAAATGTCAATTTAGCGTATTTGTTTTTTTATTATTATTATTATTTCACATATGTTGCAAAAATAAACTTAAGTCAGTATTAAATAATTAATTTGTTTTTATTTTTGTATTAATTGCATGACATAGTATATACTAGAAGTAAATTAAAAATTTATTTGTATATAAATAAAAAAATCATCAAATTAGTATTAGAACTCGAATAAAAATAAAATTAATTTACACTTACAGAAATAAAATTAATCGAACTTTAGACGTAAAAAAAGCAATAATTTTCTTGTTATACATTCATTTGTATGTATTTATATGTAGATATCCCATATGAGTCTTTCGTTTTAAAACTAAAATTTTATTTTACCCATTCAAGTTCAAAATATTTGAATATATTATATATGCATTTAATATAGGCTCTTTTGGTTTTATTACAATAAAAAAAACACTTAAACTAAAATATCTAATTATATTTTAAAGTATTTTGCTTCGGACTTGTATTATGTTTGCATGTACTTTTTGGAAAACGTAACTTTAACGTTTTTTCTTTAATTTCTAAAAGGTAAGTAAAAATGAACATTCATTTTGTATAATTCTATTTCTTTTACATTTGCCACAAAATGAGCTATTTTTCTTTTTTTTTTCAATTTAAAAAAAAAAAAAACTATGGAGAGAAAAATAGTGATATAATTCGTGTCTTAAAGAATATTTCACTGGTTTAATGTTATAATTGATAATTGGATTTTTCGCCTGCAAAATTTTATTCGTCGTGAACGGAATGTAAGTCTATATGAGAGTTATGTATGAGTTTGTCGGAAGTTAAATTTTTCTTTTTGTCTTAGTACATTTTTACTTTCTAGATTTTGCCGAATAAGACCAGTCGTCAGATTTATCAGAGTTTTAGTTGGAGTCGCTTACAACCCTTACATTGATTAATTGTTGGCGGATACAAACACATTCAGTTTCGCGCGAAATTTAAACTTCTCAAAAACTAAATACTTGAATTTTCACGTTTCAGTATCATGGCTGTAATATTTCCGTTTTTATATATATGAGATGAACATGGGTAAGTAAGAGTATCCGTGCTCAATATTAAGACAATCTAAACGATATTTGTCCTTAACTTAAACCTAAATAATAGAATTTATTACATTTAAAATGTTTTAGGAGTTATTCAAGATCACTGATCAATGCGAATTTTGTAATAAAAAAATATATATATTACATAACCACTCTATTTTTTGGAATTATGTAGTTACTAATTTTTCAAATTCCCCGTAAATAACACACAAAAAAAAAAAAAAATAAAAAATTAAATTTAAATATAAGAATAAAAAACTTACTTTTGATAGTTGCAAGACAGTTTTAAGCTAGGTTTCCACTTGTCGATTTGAAATTGACGAATGACGAATTTTTCGTCAATTAGTCATTTATAATAATTGACTAACAGAGTTTGTAAATGACTGACAAACAAAATGTCACTTTGTCTTTAACTGACAGTGAAAATTAAAAATTCGTCATGAGTCAATTTCAAATCGACAAGTGGAAACCTAGCTTTAAGCACACAAAGTCGGCAAATATAACTTTTAAAATTGCAAAGAATGTAGAAATATTTCAGAACTAATTCCAAAAATTTATAAAAAAAAAAAAAAAAATACAGTGAAACTTTTCTAATTCGAATTTGTAGAACTGGAACTATTCTTCAGGAATATTTTTTCTCACGAAGACTGTTGTATATAACTATAACTCTTTTACTCGAAAATGTAGTTTTACTCGTAGTTCGAGGGTCCCTGATAATAAACAGTGCCTTGTCGCATACCTTAACTCGTTTTTTTGAAAATGATTTTTCCGGAAGCTTAGAGGCAAGAATTCTTTAGATGTTTTCATTGGCAACTAGATCTTTTTTGCGTTCGGTATTTGTTTCTCTATTTTTTCATTTCATTTTTTTGGAACTCGAAGTTTCCCTAAATCGAATTACTTACACAAATATCTAAAGAGCCAGTACTGGTTTCGTAAATAATTGCGATCTCAAGATATTGATAGTACTATTATCGAAAAAATAAAAAAAATATGTCTCTAGGTTCTGTGCCTATGTTAGATAAGTACGAGTATATTTACTTCAAGTTTTGCAAAATTGTGAGAATATTTTCTTTACTTTTTAACGATTTTTTTAAAGTAGTTTCTTAACGACTTTGCTCAAATTTCATTTATGACTCAGTTTTAAACGAAAGCCATATAATATGTATGTCAACCCAGGCGCGACATTATTTAATTTTGTTATTTTCTTTAAAATTTGACATTAAAAAGTTTCACTGGATTTATTTTCTTCGGTGTCCTTCGAAAAATAAGTTTTGAATTATTTAGAATAAGTGATATGTTGTATAACGACGAGCTTTGTTAAACGGAAATGATTCGAAAGCGGCAGCTTTGATGAGAGTTTAACTTTTTTTTTTTATTAATCGAGCTATTTGATGGATATTAGATAATGTTAAAATTACCTGTATCATCATTTTTAAAATATAAAACTCGCAATCAAGTTTATTTCACTAGTTGAGATCCGCCACAATTAATGTAAGTGGGTTCAATATTTTTAATAAAAAGAAACTGTAAATAAGACCTTTAAAGAGCAACATTTTTATAAGTGTAGTGGGCTGTTTAAGAAATAAAATGAATGAAATGAAAGAAAAAAGAATGATATTTTGGAACGATTTTTCTAAATTGTAGTCCATTGTTTAAGAAGTTCATCCTAATATTTACTCGTACATACGACTGCGTATTTCAAATGTTAAAAGGTTGCGAAGGGCGTGCTTTCCACTTCCCTGACTTTTTAATATCCTATATTAAATTAGTTTTCTCGGTATCAACAGCAATATACCAAAATAAAGAGATATTCAATTCAGGGTAATATAAGGCAAATAAATTCAAATACCGTTCTAATTAAAAATGTATAAAAATGTAATAGATATATAAAATATAAAAAAAAACTATTATTCGGTCGACAACTTTTCCTCTTTTAGTTCAGTATCAATATATTTATTTAAGTTTTTATGTAGAATAATCCGACAAATGGCAGTAGTGCTAATCATTATTAAAATTAAAAACAAAATCGGGACAATAAAATGTTTTCTTATATATTTTAAATATGTATAAAAACATGAATTTTTGTTTCAAAAAACTATTTTGATTTACAAAAAGGCTAAGCATATCTGATATAAAAAAAGGAAAAATATAAAATCAACTATAGAAAATAAAGATATATGATTTTCGAGTGTTAGAATTGCATGCAATTCATTTAAAAAAAAGTATGTATATTGAAAAAAAAAATATACAAGTTTAACCTTACTATTCCCCTTTTCATTTCCTAAGTTGTTCTTTAAAAAAATAAATTAGTTATTCCTAAATTGAAATAAATTATTATAGTATGTATTTCTTTTTGAAGTCATCTAAACATTTATGCAAACATAATTCTTGACGTCTTTCATTTAGTTACATTTAATTAAAGTTTTCATTATAAAAAAGAAAGAGGAAACTCAGTCCCTTATTTTCAATAGAAATTTCAAGGAGAGGAATAAGGAGTGGGAGGGATGACTTTCTTGTTAGTTTTTAATTAGTTTACATTTTTAGCTTCCTGTTTAGTGTACTATAGAATTTGTTTAATTTAATTAATTATAATTAAATGATCGATACAAACAAATTTATATTTCTGCATTATATAAGTATATATGTTTATATTGTATAGACTTTCATATCTTCCTTTTCACTTTGTTGCTCTGCTGCTATGATGCAATTTCTCACTTTATGGTACATTAAGAAAATATTATTCGATTTTTGTTTGATTTAGCACTTGATTTCAATTCAAATAACAAGAGCCATGTCCTTTTTACTTGGTAGTTGAACCTTTTTACCTTGCCATAGTGAATTATGTATTGTGAATGCATCGATTGTAACTGTGAGATGTTTCGTATGGACTTGTGAGAAACATTTACCGCCTGAGTTATATCTGAAATAAAAAAAAAATGTATTGTCTTAAATTGACTGTTTAAATATGTTAGAAATATTAATATTATTCTAGTGTATTCTACTGCAAGTGCAGCGGTACCTTCAGATCCATTAAATATAATATTTTATTATATGAAATATATGCTATGTAAAATGTACTATGTACAATATTCCAGATCTTAAGTTATTGCTTATATTGAAGGAAAAAATTCACAGACACATATATCTTCTGGTAATTTGTGTGCAGTTTTTCTTTGACAAGACGGTTTTTCACAAAGCAAATTTATTATTCAGTCTGCTATTGTTGCATATTTCTAAGAACACACAGTTTTCTGTTAAAAACTTAAAGTGTAAGAGTGGTACTGTCATAAAAATTAATAATTTTGTAGATACCGTGGGACTGTAGTCTTTATAAAGAGTAGTTGGTGATAACAACCATTGTCATTTTCTCACAGTCATGCAAGGAAAAAAAAAAATCAGAGACCGGTACTCCTTTAAAACCGGGCGGTAGCACGGCGACCAAGCTGTCTACCGTACCAGCTCCTGAAGTGCTCGATGGTAAGAGGATTGTGGTACCACATGGTCCAACTACCTCCAAAAGCTGCATGGAGCCCAAAGGTAGGAATACCACCCCACAGTCCATTAAGGACACGTCGGGACCGAGTCGTAGCGCAAGCTTGCGGCATATCGCTCCCTCCAAACAAGCGTATAAAGATCGCCATAAAGCTAGTAGGATTCTCCAGCACTTTGGATACGTTCCGGAGTGCAAGAGGACGGAGAAAATTAAACCCATGGTGGAATGGGCCATCAAAATCGCCGGCAAAGAACCAGCTGGGATTAGCGGAGACTTAACTTCGAAGCGAAATAGATCGTTGGAGGAACCCGTTTTGGATTCCAAAAGGGTCAAGGTGCATAACACCAGCACTTCCTCCAAGCCCACCAAGACCATATCTAAGTCCTACAGGTCCTTAAAGACAAGATCGTGCTGGCGGTGGTTGATAGATGCAATCTTGACGGTACGATCGCTCCAGATAAATGGCGAATAATACCGGCTAAACTTCCAACAGTTTTCGTGGAGGTCATGCAAGAGTACCCTAGTCCTCCTCCTATTTGCCGCGACGGCGGATGGCATCAAGGCCATGTTAAGCTGATCGTTTGCGCCGATCAAAGGTCGTACGATATGTACAAAGCGACCATAATGAAATTGGGTGAGGTATGGCCAGGTGCAAAGCTCGAGGCTGTTGCGAGGGAAGATATCCCGAGTAGACGGAGAACACGCGCCTGGATCCCAGCCGAGCCCTCCGACCCGGATGTAATCCTCAATATTATCCGACTTAGCAATCCAGAGTTACCAACTCACAACTGGAAGGTCGCCAAGCTGGATGAGCAAAAATGCCTTTATAGATGCGCCCTCATAGTGGTCATTAAAGAATCCCTTGCTCCTTTGGCGAAGACTGAAGATGTGATCTACTGTGGTTTTGATCCAATTACCCTAAAAGTCTATAAAAAGGACGAGGAGTCTGACTCAGGCGAACTCCCCCCACCCTATGGACCCTACTCCCGCTATTAAGGACCCTGTGTCATCCATTTCCTTTCCATCCCTAGAGAGTGATGACTCCTCTTCCTCAATTTTACAGTAAATTTCCTCTCTAGTCGATGATGACATCTTGTCAGACATAGAGACGGATGACTGTTTCAATAAAATTCTTTTGAGTGAGGACGATCTTTTGGCCAGCTCCTCAGACTCGGAAGTCTTAAGCTCTGCCGTGGTGGAGGTTTCTGTGGCTGATTGTAGGGATAATGCTGCAGTTAGTACAGATTAACCTCCATCACTCCATTACGGCTTCTGCCGGCCTTCTTCTCCGTCTCTTCAAGGATAGGGAAGATATCGTCTTGGTCCAAGAGCTCAAGACTCCCGAATACTACACCCTGTATGCACTAGACAAAGGTAAACCCAGATCTAGTATACTGGTAAAAAGTAGCCTAAAAGTAACCTTACTCCCTAATTACAGAGATCGTGATACCACGGCGGCAAAGATAGAGACGTTAAGCGAGTCATACTATTTGGTATCGGCATAACTCCTCCACGGAAATATGGCCCCTCTTTTTGGGGTATAACCTGGAAAGACTGATCGCAGATCCAGGGAGGCAGAAAACGGGTCTCATAATAGGGCGTGACGCAAACGCTCAACACACCGTATGGGGCAGCTCGGACATCCACGTAAGAGGTGAGCTACTTTTTGATTTAATTTTAAGTACGAAACTCATTGTGTGCAATATAGGTAATGAACCATTCACATTCATTACCAAAAATCGACAAAAGTGCTAGGCAAAAGATCAAGAACTGGAAGGTATCAGGTGAACATTCCTTCTCAGAGCATCGATATCTTCATACCATACCTAAGGCCCCACAGTCTTTAAAAATTATCCTAAAACTGACTGGCTCAAATACAGAGTAACTGTAAAGAAATTAGTTACTTCGATTCCCTCTAGGACCCCTTGCAATACCCAAAAATTAGATCGCATGTTTGAGGATCTTACCTCAGCCCTTAATAAAGCGATGTCTTCTTTCTGTCCTATAGTACGGCCCAGAGGTAGGAAAAAGCCTCATTGGTGGAATGCAGATTTAGGTCCTTTAAGAATTAATTGTAGAAAACTCTTCAACAATGCAAAAAGCACGAAGGATGTAACAGATTGGGACTTGTACAAAAAAGAACTGTGGAAGGCTAAACGCAATTCTTGAAGATTCTTTTGTGGCAAAATAGAAGAAGTCTCTGAGGGATCTAGGCTAAGCAAAATCCTTTCCACAAATCTAATAATGCCCAGCTATCTCAAGAAATAAGATGGAACTTGGCCGACTTCTAGCGAAGATTCGCTAAATCTACTACTTGACACACATTTCTCAGGTAGCTCCCAAGTTGTTAGCAATACTGTTTCTAACAGACCAGCTGCAAATTTAAACAACTCCTCTTACTTAATTACATAGAACAAACTCCACTGGGCGATACACAGCTTCAAACCATACAAATCTGCAGGACCAGACGGCATAATACCAGCCGAACTACAGAAGTTGTCGGACCTTATCTTGCAGGTGCTA
This sequence comes from Brachypalpus laphriformis, assembly GCA_945910035.1. Taxonomy (NCBI): domain Eukaryota; kingdom Metazoa; phylum Arthropoda; class Insecta; order Diptera; family Syrphidae; genus Brachypalpus; species Brachypalpus laphriformis. The sequence continues at coordinate 61,375,417 of OX246755.1, forward strand.
GAAGTAATTCTAAAAAGCTGAATATGGTAGCTTTCTTAGATATAGAGGGTGCTTTTAACAACGTCAATGTATCAGCGATTGCAGATGCACTCTCAGACCTGAAGGTAAACAGCTCACTATGCGAATTGATCAATTTACTGCTTAATGGTCGGATTATCAACTCAGATCTAGGTGGGACGTCTTCTAGAAGATCTGTCATTAGAGGCACTCGGGGTGGTGATTGTCTGATGGACAGCCTTAGAAAAAGCTATAAATCGCGACTATCTAAGCAAGGTCCAGCGTACAACTTGTCTGGGCATAAGCGGAGCACTACGTACAACTCCCTCTGTGGCACTGGACATTATGTTTCATCTGATAACCCCAAATGACAGCGAATTCAGCCGTTCGCCTTAAAGCTACCTAACAGTGGTCAAGAAAAGAATTTGGCCACGCCCCCATTCTGAATAAATTCACAATCTCTCCCGAAAACACGGACTACACCATCCCACGTCTAAATTTTGACAAGAACTTCCTTGTCACCATCGCTTCCAGATCACTATGAAATGAAGAGGCTTTTTTAGAAGATTAGTCGATCGACTTCTATACTGACGGCTCAAAAACTAAAGACAGAGTTGGTGGAGGTGTTTTCTCTAATCTTAAGCTCTCCTTCCGTCTACCAAATCATTGTAGGGTGTTCCAACGGAAATGATGGCGATTAAGGAGGTCTTATCTTAGCTAAAGAAAAACGTAATATCCGCCAAGGACATCCGTATCTTTTCAGATAGCCAAGCTGCAATCAAATCCTTGGAATCGATCTCTATAAATTCAGTAGTAGCCCCAGACTGTCATTCGTCTCTTAAGGAGATGTCGGAGCACTTTAATATTCACCTCTGTTGGGTGCCGGGGCATAGGGATATTCCGGGGAATTGTAAGGCTGATGAACTCGCCAGAATAGGAACAACTCTACCCATCCTTCCAAGGATAATCTAGGTATAGCAATCGCTGCTTGTAAATTTAAATTCAATGTGAATGCAATCGAAAGGACAAATCTTAGGTGGACAAGTGGTACAACATGCCTAGCGACTAAGCAGATTTGGCCCAAGTTGGATCTGAAACGCTTTAAGAAATTGATATCTCTCAATCGATTGCATATTGGTCCTATTATAGGTGTAATAACACGACACTGTCTAAAAGGCAAGCATGCAACAAAGCTTGGCGTATATTCAAATGATTTTTGCAGAAGCTGCATGGACGAAGAAGAGGAAGAAACCATTCCTCACCTTCTTTTGCGTGTCCAGCTCTCTCCCATAGAAAAAAGCTTCATCTAGGAGCTTTTTGTTTTAACGATTTAGGCAATATGATAGATTTAGACATCAGGAGCCTACTTCGCTTTATTAGAAGTTCTAATTGGTTCTAACGTGTAGGCTGGGATTACATGATCCTTCGTGGTACTACAACGGACCTTACTTGGTCTATGTGTGTTGGCGTAAGCTGGCAGCCACTTCAACCTAACCTAACCTTCTCACAATTTAAAAAAAAAATCAATTTATTAACTTCTTTTCAAAAAAGTGGTGATATATAATAATACTGATATCTATTGGCGTGTTTTTTGACGAATCATTATTAAGCTCACTTTTATTTTACACGCAAAGCAAAAACAAAACATAAAAGTGGCTATAGAAAGTGAGTAATTGCGAATAGATTTAATTTCAATCTCAATCGTAAGTGGATTGTTCGTCAGAATTGTTTGCCTTCGCTTAAGTAAGCTATGACAGCAACCTTCAAGAAACGAAATAGTTTCTTTGACTGTACTTTACTTTGACTGCGCTTTGTTTCTAAAAGGTTATTGCCATCGATAAAATTACCGCCATATAAATTTCAGATGATTCTACTTCAAGAAATGGGTTAAAAGTGAGTACATAACGTTTTTTTTTAGATTTTAAAAGTGAGTACAGTAAACTCTCAAAAAAAAACACAGCATATATAGAAAAATATATTTAGTATAAGAAAAAACAGTTCGTCAATATCTTGGTGCCCTAATTTTTGATGTGTCAATTGTTGAGATCGGTTTATACAATTTCTAGAAAAATACAGTGGAACTCCCCTTTGCCGAATCTTAAGCTATAAGAACACATATTTGGGTTATAGAAAATTCGAGTTAGGGAAGTTCCACTGTAGTGGAATGTTTTTAACATATGTAATAATATTGCTGATATCCTTGGCCCCTTATCTGGGGCTGAATTGCGGCATTAGTGATCGAGTGAGTGCGAAAGCATATTGGGATGATGGCATCAGCTTACATGTCTGATTGCCAATTTGACAACTTTACACAATGATTTTATTTCATTCATTTCTCTGTCCTTTTGTCGATAAATTGCAAAAGCGAAGTATTATAATGTATGAATCGTTATGCATTTTTGTATTTCTTCAAATTCATAACCAGCGTTAGGATTTTGTTGACATAAAAAAGTAAAAAAAGGCAAAACAAAACACTTAAAAAGGCAAAAAAAGGCATTTATTAAAAAATAAGAAAAGGAAAGTGAATGCACATTTAGTTATAGTAGCATTGAACTACCAAGAGCTTATTGAAATTTTTGGTAATAATCTTCTCCGGTTCTTTCTTAGAAGCGCCTTTAGAGAGCTAAATGACCTTTCTACTTCAGCTGAAACGAGTGGAGCCCATTTAAAGCTTTCAACATTATTAACATCAATCTTTTCTGGAAGTTTGGAATCCAAGTCGCCGTTCATTATAGAATTTATCTGTTCAATAGTTTTCAATCCCGTATTTGCATTGAAAACGGCAGTAAACTTCTTCAGGACTTCCTTTGCAATCGGCCCTTTTGCTTTTTTCAAGTTTTGCTGAATGTTTTTTAAAACCGGCAACACTTCGCCAATTGATGTTCCTTGATCAGCATAATACTAGTTAAAATTATAAGTACAGACTCTCAAAAATACCTGTTTTTTTGTAAGTCTTCGAAAATTCGTTTTTTTGGGTCGACTAAAAACCTAAAATTGACTTTGATGTACGCCAGCTGCGCTTGTACTGCTTCATCTTCAATCAATTCCTTTGCAAACGCAACACAGCTTGCATCGTCTTCAAGAACGCTGACAATTTTTTTATTCCGAAAAAATAATCCGCATTTATGCATTGTATACAAACAAGAAATATGTAATAGAGTTATACACAGTAACGTCTGCGGTCACATACAGGTGCAAACCGTCTGTGGTCATGTACATATTTCCATGTTGACTCTCCCCACGGACTAGACGTTTTAAATTTTAACGTGTCTAGGTATTTAGGTATGCGTATTACGTAGTGTGAGTAAGAAGCATGTTTGCACAGATATACATACATGCAAACGCGCATTTTTCTACAATTTTTTTAGCGAACAAACTTTGAGAAAAAAGCAAAATAGGCAAAAAAGGCAGAAAAAGGCAACAATGGTAAAAAAAAAGGCAAAAAAAGGGAAAATAAAATACATATATTTGGAATGAGGAGGACATGAAACGTGTTTGTATAAAGTCGATACTATCTTCCAATTAAGCAAAAAAAAAGAGGCAAAGTTAGCAAAATCCTATCCCTGTTCATAACATTTTCGCATGAATCAATAATTATGTTCGACTATTTCACAAAAAATTATTTAGCTGCACTAAGTGTGCCTTCCAACTGACAAATAGCATTTCTGCGTTGTTTTGTTGATTTGTGTAACAAACAATTCATAACATCTAATGCTCCACCGGTAGATAGAACCGTGCCAGATATCAAACAAAAGCTTAATTTTGTAAAAAGACAAAGAATAATAGTAGTCCTCCAATCGATAATATCACACATAGGTTTAGTCGGGAACGAAACCACAGATATGCTAACTAAGAAAGCCACTAGATTAATATCAACACGAGTCACCATTCCACCGAGTAAATACACTTATCACAAAAACTTTCGACAAGAGGAACCAAAAGGATATAAAGGACATCAGACGTTACTAGCCTTCACGTCAAAGAAACCATTTTACAAAAAATAGATCGCGATCGGCTCAGACGGTATTGTCATGTTTGAAAGAAGAGATCATTTGAACCCACCCGTTTAAAAAGGCAATATCACTGAACGTTCCAAAGATATCGCGAAAGAAAGACAGCCCTAAAAACTCCTGGATCATATAAACGCAACGTCACCAGCATTGGGTTTGCCCCAGTAACAAAGTGATCCAAAATCGGGAATCTTGCCGATATTTTCTGAGGTCAAACAGGTGAACGACAAGGATCAGTAGAAATGCAGTGAAGTGGGAGGGTTATGATTCCTTGAATTTAGATCATAACCTGGCCGATATACGATTAGGAAGAAGACTCTGCAATGATTCTAATGTGACTAATGTGATTTCATTTTCCACTATTGTTTCAAAAATATTGTGAGCCGATTTTCGTGAAAAGTGTATCCATCGATTCGTCTTCGGTCTCTCAGAAGCCCATATGTGAAATTTCATCTTCCTAGGTAGACATTTTTCGCCCAAGATAAGGTTTTATGCAGACGTACGGACGAACGGAGACGGAAAGCTCTTTTCCAGTCAATCTGGTCTAAGACTGTTTTTATTGTTTTAAGATTGATGATTGAATTGAAATTGAATTGAAAAGTATGAAAAAGTTGTGCTTAAGTGAGAAATGTCCGAATACGCACCACGACTCCCAGTAATGATGAGATCACTACCGCGATCAAAGCACTCAAAACCAACAAGGCGGTAAGACTTGACGGTATTCCAGCGAAGCTCTTACGAGCAGCACCAACAACATCGGCTGAGCTTTTGCTTCCACTTATAGAGATAGCTTGGGAAGCTGAGAGCTTTCCTGAGGTAGTAATGGATTTTGTCTACCTAGGCTCTATGGTGAGCTCCGCAAATGACACCAGTGGGGAGATCAAATGAAGAATTACTCATGCCAATCGGTGTCTTTATGGGAGGCAATTGAATAACAAAGCCCTACCTCGAACTACCATCAGAGCTATGGTAACTGCAGTCTTTTTGAATTTGAAAAATTTTGTATCAAGTCTACTTCATATCACTTTATTTACAGACAACATCATTGCAACATTTAAAGCCAACGCAAACCGGCATCTCATCCGTTCCTCTCCCCCATTTTCCCATCCGCCCGTGCACGTGAGCATTAGCATAAGGGTATATATAATATAATATAATATAATAATCCCTTCAGCGCGCGCAAATTATATAAAAAAAAACATGTACGAGTACATATCGCTTACAAGCAAAACTGACCAACTACCAAAAATTGTATTTTGTATTATTGATGGCAAGTATAATATAATAAAAAAGAAAGTAGAAAATTCTGTAAAAACTGCTTTGTGCATATTTTAGATAAAAAACAAATAAAAAATAAATATTTGGCGCAACAGACACGCCATATATGTACATATGTACCTATTAAACAAGTATTCAACCATGCAAATTCAGCGTTAAGAAAATAGTCTAATGCACGATGACATTTATTCCATAATTTTTACTTGCACAACTATAGGACAAGTCCTGTAATTCATGGAAAAATGCAAACCTCCGGATTTCAGTCCAAAATTTTATTACAACTATAGAGAACCTCGAGGAAGTATTCGTCATTATATATTCATCAATCCGTCTATACCTCGGTCTGCAGCCTAAGTGGCTAAATAGATTTTCTTCATATCTGGGATCTGTGAGCTTGTACCCCAAAGCAGAATCGGAATTTTTATTTGTGTGCGTTATATTTTTCGCACGAATGGAAGGGACTCACAGTTTTGTGCCATATGTGAAAGGCAACTTTTATTTTGTATTTTTGGGAAGCTTTCTCATGACAACAATATGTTTCTCAGACGTTTGCGAGAGGTGGAACCATGCAACAACTTTTGGTGTTTTCTGCAATTCAAAAATTGAACCGCACGCGCAGTGGTCTAACAAACTAACCACTGCGCCACAGCGGCGCCTACCAAACATACGGTACTTTACAAAAGGCAGATTTAAAAAAAAGTTTATTTATTTTCTTCTATAATATTTGCCAGTACCAGGTAAGTCGCAAAAATTCGTGTAAAGGTACCTAACATATAAGCCCGTTTTTAAAAACTGCTCGTTTGGACTGTTTTTCAGCCGATTTGGCGCAAGGATAACTAGAAACTCTGCTTTCGACTACATGAAGAGCTTTCAGAAATACAATTTCCAAGCCCACAGAAAAACTGCATCGCTGCAAACAAAAAATATAAGACCTTGTGTAATTGAGCGTGAGTACTCTCAGTGTATCGCAAATCAACTTTCAGTAGTTTCAGCAATCTCCCAGATATGAGTAGAAACTTTTCAAAGAAATATATAATAATGCTCTGTACACCAAAACTGATATCACTGCCAATGAATATATGACCTATTTTCAAAATCTGCTGCCCCAAACTATAATTCCCAACCCATTTATACCTCCCGTCCCCAGAGTACATATTTCGACATTGATTCGTGAAATAGAGTTGGAACAAATAATAATAGCCACCACATCAGCAAGAAGAAATAAGGCACAATATAAGACTATAGATACCATACCTTATGAATTTTTTTATCAGAGAAATTCATAAAGTGATCAACGATATATTAGAAACCGAAATATGTAATTTATAAAAAATTTAATAAAAATTCATTGAGCTCTATTATCTTCCTGTTATCAAAAAAATGGTAGGTGGACATCATACCTAGTTACCACTAACTGCCATTTCTAGACGCAAAGTACAAACTGGACTGAGGCATAAAGTATACTAAGTGAATTTCAAGTCGCATATCATGACAACTATTCTACTATTGATCAGAACGTTTGTGCCCTCTTAAGCTTTCTGTCATAAAGGCTATAGAGATAAGAGTGTAATGGTTTTGGATGGAAAAAATGCATGACATTTCCCCCCATTAACAAAGGCATCAAACGAGAATATGCGTCAAGTGCTTAATTGTTCATCTAGTTTTTAAATGATCTATAATCTGACTTTTCGGCGGAATTTTTATACAGAAATCCTATCGAATGGTATCACTACACTCCAAACAATGATAAAACAATTTCTAAAATTATTGTCTCAAACGGAACCTGGTTATGAATTTATATATCGTCCACGGAAAACATAATCGGTCTAAGTCACAAAACCAGCATTTTACAGGGAACGATATATTGCTTTTAAATCGAATTATAGCTACATTTTTGGCTCGTTGATTGCTTATGTAATTTTTTTTTAAGTTCTCTTACCAATTTAAAAAAAAAGCTTAATAAATAACTATATACATATCTCTTATTTTTAAATAATTTTAAAAACACAAAAATGGAGATAGAACCTATTCCCATACAAATATGCATCCTCCTAAAAAATAACATGGATATAGAACAAAATTCAGCAGTGCTCTCATTTGAGACAGACCAAAGGAAAATGTCATTACGAATCGTATGTAATTTCCAATTGGTCTAATTGACACTGTAAATTGGACTTAGACAATTTTGAATTTTTTATTGAATCTTAAAGGTGTATAAAAAATTCTATTCATACAATCATGTCTCTTCGATGAATTTGGAATGAGTTGCTTCTTAGAACAAATTGGGTATAGATTATCTGATAAACAGAATGAGATACACAAAAAAGGATTTCAGATTCGGAAACAGAGTCCTCAAATTAGTAAAACTGCATTATTAACTCATTTTCGAAAAAAAAGTGGACATAGAACAATTTGGCTTTCCGCTGACGATATGTAAATGTAAATGTAAAATCGTTTTTTTTCGGAATGGAGGTCAATGGGATGCAAGCGAAAAATGACATTTCAACGGCGAAGAAATAAACATCACCAACCAGTAGAAATACCTCGGAGTAATTTTAACCTATAATATGTCTTGGCACAAACATATCCACTCTAAACCCAGTTTTCTTCTGTTTACTCTAATATATTAAGATGTTTATATACTATGAAATATACTATTAACACCAGAGTCGACAACAACAACAATTTTGAAACAAGTCCTAAGTGCGGTTTATATTTCTTTCAGTTTCACTCTCGAATTAAAAAAAAATAAATTCTTAGAAAATACTTTGTCAAAATATTTTTTTAAATTTCGTACACTGAGACAAAATCAGAAAATGTCGTTAGGATATTTAAGAGTGGGTAAAGAAGGAACAAATATTGTCCTGAATGCATATAGTAAGAGGAAAGCACAATTTCAGCACATAATAAACCATATTTTGAAAGGAATTAAATGTGGAAACTATTACCACAACATAAAACGAAAATCTTTCGTTAATCTACTGTTTTATTTTTGTCGTGTAATCTACATAGATTATGGGTGATAATAAAACGCGGCTAATATTAACTTCGCCCAAATACTTGGTGTAATATGCAACGAAAAACGTTTAGAAATCACAGAATGAACGTTAAAGGAGGCTTAAATTAAATACCTGTTATCTATATATGTATATATGCATATTAGTGGTGGTTATAAATATACCGAACTAGTTAGCAAAATTGTTTTTCATCTTTTAATTTTTTTTCCTTAAAAAAACAGTTTGAATAGTAACTACACTTATCTCCTCTTGACCGTTTGAAATTCATTGGAAAAAAAAAAAAACAGAATACACAAAATCCAACATAGACATGCGAACTGATTATTCTGTTGCGCAAATGCATAAAGGAGAAAATAAACGAATAACGAGCGGGTGAAGTAGTTATTGTATGTATAAGGCAGGAGTGGAATCAGGCATGACAAAAGCAAAAGGGTTTACTACGAAATCTTGAAATGATGTGCTTTTCGCGCACAGAATTCCGCATCAAAAAAGCTTTTGTCACAAAATACCGCAGCACAAAGCCGCACAGAATTTCGCATGCACAAAATCTCACGGAATATGATTAAAATTCGAAGCGAATCAAATAGTACTTGGGGTAGCTCGCTTGATCTCACATGGAAAATTTTTAAGAATCCCGCAGAAAAAAAACCGAACAGACTAAACCTAGCCATAGCGTGAAATCCTTTCAACATTCGAGGCGGGCCACCCAGGCCGATATTCACCGACCAATCCTAAACTAAGAGCTTCATAAACCTATTCACCAACCAATATTAGTACAAATTTATTAGCCCTCATAAGACTTATGAGCGGTCCCAACCACTCTTAAGTTAAGACACCCCATAACTTAGGAATTTCGAAAATTTTCGAAATCAGCTGTGAACTGTCACTCAGACCAAACAAAGGACAGACTGCATTGGCGTAATGCAAAAGAAGAAAGGCCGACGAATTTAATGCCTCCAGCATTTCCGTCAAAAGAACTGCCAACCAAATAAAAAATAAAATGTGCCTTGATTAATTCTGACTAAAATCAGGAAAATACAATGTTTTCTTTTTCTTTGACATTTCTTTCAGTTCGAAAGAGAGTTCGGAAACTCATTTCAGAACGCGTTTGGAAATCCGAAAATTAATTTTTCGCATATTCGTATTAGCATGGACACAAACCTATTAGTGCTTAGTAAATACGCAGCAAAAATTTAAAACTAAAGCCGGTAATTATCAAGCGCTCTTAAATCGATTTTAATTTACTGAAGCTCTTAGGCCGGTATTCACCGACCAATCATAAACTAAGAGCTTCATAAACCTATTCACCAACCAATAATAGTGCAGATTTATTAGCGCTCATAAGACTTATGAGTGGTCCCAACCACTCTTAAGTTAAGACACCTCATAACTTTCGAAAATCTCGAAATTTCGAAAATTTTCGAAATCAGCTGTGAACTGTTATGCAGACAAACAAAGGACAGGCTGCATTGGCGTAATGCAAAAGAAGAAATGTCGACGAATTTAATGCCTCCAGCATTTCCGTCAAAAGAACTGCCAACCAAATAAAAAATAAAATGTACCTTGATTAATTTTGACTAAAATCAGGAAAATACAATGTTTTCTTTTTCTTTGACATTTCTTCCAGTTCGAAAGTTAGTTAGTTCGGAAACTCATTTTAGAACGCGAATCCGAAAATTAATTTTTCGCATATTCGAATTAGCATGGACACAATCCTATTAGTACTTGGTAAATACGTAGCAAAAATTTAAAACTCACTAACAGTCACCGATAAACTCTCGTTGAGACAACATCGTTTCTCGGCTTGCGTTCTCCGTCACTTTCCTTTATTAAGTTCCGTTATCTGCATCGATACCAATAACATTCTCCCTCCCCGTGTTACTTCCCCCGGTTAGCGAAAAAAAAACTGTGTACATATAGTGAACAATTAAATATCCCATGGCCCCTGGGCTACATGTTTCCGCGTGTCGGTTTAGCGCTAACCGAGCCCAAACAAAGTAAAAGAAAGAAACCAAACTACGTCCCAATTAAAAATAGTAATTCCATTAATAATCTGCTTCCAACCCATCCAGTGCCCAAGAACTCCAAATTCATTGTTATCTTCTCATCTAACGAAGAAAAACCCCTTTCATTCCTAAGCGTCTTTCTATGTAAAAAACCAATCGATAATAAAAGCACTGCCTATGATAATATTACACAGCTACGTGATGGGAACCTTCTGGTTCTGGTTAAACCGGAAAAAATTTCAGACCTATTTCTTGAAAACACTATCTAACCTCTGCCCTATCTCCCTTACACTCCACTCAAATCTAAACTCATCTAAAGGTACAGCCTATGCACCCTGCCTTATTAACGTGCCTGAAACTGAGATCATTCATGAGATGAAACCACAAGGTGTGACTGACGTATTCAAGTTCAAAACAACTGTAGACGGGGACCAACATGCCACTGGCCTAGTCCTCCTAACCTTCGACCTCTTCCGTCCACCAACGAATACTTCCCTAACCCTATGCGGTGCCAAAACTGCCAGTTGCTGGGGCACACTACCAAAAGATGTAAGAGCAACCCGTCTTGCGGTACTTGCAATCTTCCGCCCCACAATCCTGAAAAATGCACACATGTTTCATGTGTCAATAAGACCACCCATTCTCCTCTAAAGCGTGCAAAGGGTACTGACAAGCTAAGGAAGTCTTAAAAATTAAGACCACTGAAAAATGTAGTATAGCTGAAGCCAAACAAATATTTCTGGAACAAAATCCGACCCCACAATTGGAAAAAGTGCAACTCAACCTGAATTGCCTATTCCCACTTCAAAAAACTGTTTAGCTCACGATAAATCTTCTGGTACAAACAACACTCGTACATCTAACCCCATCCCACCCCACCTAGCCGCATCAACAAGTAACTCTGCGACTAAACTGAATGCAGTCGCCGAGTTTCCAAGAACTCAAACTTGTCCAATACCCGACTCATTTCAGCCAACTCCAACCTGTCTCACACCCACCACTGTATAGAAACAAAACAATCGACATACAAACAAAATCCATCCAACTCTCAAAAAAAATCTGATAACACTGCAAAATCAATCAACTCACCTATATTTACAGTAACACAAACCCCCATCAAAAGCAATCAATACTTCTTAAATCCACCCAAATCAATCGAAGACGATGACTTGCAATAATAATTCTCTAGCCAATCCCGACTCTGCTGTTCAGTGAACCCCTTATGTGGTTCGGGTGATTCAGCTACTGGGCCGCAGTCTTTACTATCACCAACAAAACTCATAACTCTTATTATAAAGTACAAGGCCCTACTCCAATTAAGGCACTCCAACGGAACCTTAATGGTTTTTTTTAATAATTGCCACGAGCTGCAATCACTTATAAAGGACCTCAACCCTTCTATTATTTCCCTACAGGAAACCCATGTTAAACATAATATCCAACCTGTCCCACCCAAACAGTACTCCGTATATTTCCACAATCTAAACTCTAACTCTTGTTCAAAACAAGGCACATGCCTTCTTGTTCATAAGTCCATCCCATATACTTATCTCAATATTAACTCCCAAATATCAGCAATAGCAGTCGAAATAGTTCTAAAAATAAAACTCAAGGTGATTTGTATATACATACCACCTGATCAACACTTTTCGAGTACTGACCTTGCCGATATCTTGAGGAATATTAATACACCTGTAGTTCTAACAGGAGATTTCAATTCATGGAACCCATCCTGGGGATCAGAATTCTATAACAAACGTGGCAAAATAGTTCAACACTTTATTCTAAACTCTGGACTTGCAATCATAAATGATGGGCGACCCACCCATTTCTCTACACACAGAACATTCTCCCATATCGATCTAACACTCCTATCACCTTGTCTCATCCCAAACTCCACTTGGTGTGTTTCCGACTATCTTCATGGGAGCGACCACTTTCCTATCATCACCACTGTATCATTTGGTTCCAACATTACTCCTAGAAAACATCAACACAAATTCATGCTGGATAAAGCTAACTGGTATCTCTTTCAATCCAAAATGCCGAACGAAATTTCTAGGAGACAACGTTCTCCCAATATAAATAAAGAAGCCACTATCATACTCAAAACTATACGATCTGCAGCAAATGAAACTATCTCCCAAACAAAACAAAAAACATACCATAAATCCGCCCCCTGGTGGACTAAAGAAATAAGTGTCCTTCGGTATGAAAAACAAAAAGCGTGGTGACTGTTAAAAAAAATTCCTACAGACTCCAACCTTATCCTTTACCGTAAAGCCAACGCCAAATTTAGAAGGGCCGCGAAGGCACAAAAGATTGTATGTTTCGAAAAATTGACTGGCGATATTAATCCTAACCCTACACCAAAAAAAATATGGACCGACATTAAAACCCTCACTGGCTACACATACCTTCCTATATAAAAGTGATTAAGACCGACACCAACACAATCACTTGTCCAGTGCAAATCGGCCAATTTTTCGCAAAATCTTTGGAAAATTCAGGTAATGACTCCAATTTTCATCACGACTTCATCCGTGAAAAGTACTCAATACTTCAAAAACAATTTATACCATACGTTATTGACCCCTCTGTCAATAAAATTGAATCATTCATCAACTTGATAGAGTTAGGAAGCTATCTGACATCTGCGAAAGGAAAAACGCCAGGTTTTGATCGCATATCATACGCGATGCTACAAAATGCCCTTTCGGCTCTAAAGTTAAGATTATTAGTCTTATATAACGAAATTTTGAACGAAGGTACAAGGCCTATATCTCTCCTTCCATGCACTGCCAAAATACTGGAAAAAATAATATCCAGGCGGCTTTTCTGGTTTCTCGACAATAAAAAACTCATAAACAAAAATCAAGTTGCTTCTAAAAAAGGGAGGAGTAATTTAGGTGCACTTCTGCATCTAGATGGGTTTATTTCCTCAACCCTTTCTGAAAAGAACCATGCATCAATTCTCAGCATCGACTTCGAAAATGCATTCGACCGCATTGGTGCTCATATAATTTTAAAACAGCTTGTCCTATAGAAAGTTGGGCCGAAATTACTTAAGTATGTAACATCCTTTCTTACCGTTTTCGTATTAAAACCAACTTTGTGTTTTCCGCAATACACCACCTACGCAACGGAATTCCACAAGGATCTCCTTTATCAGTTGTCCTATTTATAATTGCGTTTAACGAAATAAGTAATATAATTAACACACACAACAACATTTCCCATGTACTGTATGCAGACGATCTCATTCTTTTTCCAAATGTAAAGACTTAAATTTATTGGGATCTATCTATCTTTTCGAACATACTTGCTTGCTTATCAAAATGGGACAAAACGTCAGGTTCTAAAATTTCTATTAGCAAATGCAAACTTTTACATATTTATAGAAAAATACTGTTCAAAATCTATTTCAGTACATGTAAATAATAATTTTATAAATAACGTTAACTATACTAAAATACTCGGTCTTATATTCGACTCAAAATTCAACTTTAATAATCATTGTACTTACATTAAGGAAAGTCTAACTTCCAGAGTAAACATTGTCAAATTTATTTCTTCAAAAAAATAGCTTTTGTAATATCAATACTAGTAGTAACATTATATGTTTCATTGTATTATCAAAAATTGAATATGGCCTAGCAATTTACGGGAAATGTTCCAAACCATGCATTCAACTCATCTCAACGCCATTTCACTGAGCAGTAAGATCAAGTGTGAGAGCTTTTCGAACAACTCGTATAAAAAATCTACTTAATGAGACCGGTTTACCACATATTACTGAAAGGATTGAATTCTTATCTTCTCAAATAATTCAAAATATCAACTCTCCATGGGTATCTCTTATTCAAGACGACACCAACAAAATATTATCACGAAAAAAAAGCTAAAACATCTGTCATCAATAGCCAAAGCAGTATTATTCACAAAAACCCTGGATATCTCAATCTTATCCAAAATAAAAAAAAACATCATTTCCACCCTGGAAACTGCCAGAAGAATCTATAATCACTGACCTGACATGCTTTCCTAGGAACACAACTAAAAATTGCTCTGTTATCTGCAAGGGGCTCCTACCTCTATTCTCGTCAACCTACTCAGTCGAAGCCTTCGCCATCCTTAAAGCCATTGAGTTGACCTGCAACAAAAAAACCCATCATTTTCACGGACAACTTGTCCTCAATTAGAGCTATAAAAAACATCAATAACTCTACCAACATCATCGAAATCATCCGCGACAAACTTATTTCCAAGAGAGGCAAACTTAAACTTGCATGGATTCCGGGACACGCTGGGATTAAGGGCAACGAGTATGCCGATTCAGCAGACAAATCAGCATTAATGGAGCCCCTCACCGCTTTCTACATATATATAGGAGAAAAATCTGCTGGGCTGATTACCAACACCTATATAAGGAATTCAACTCCACCACAGAGAAAGTCATTTACCCAGAGAATGTTTCTATTAGAATGCTAAAAACTCTTATAAGCCTTAGGATGGGCCACACTAACATCACTCATAAACACCTTTTTATCAACGATTCATTACCGCTTTGTCATCTATGTATGTAAGAACAACCTAACATATCTTAACTGTAAGACACTTATTAGACTGTAATCAAGTAAACTCTATCTGTTATCAAATTTCCAATCAAAACCTCAAAGAACTCTTAAGTACCTCAAAAGATAAAAATGTATTTAAGCTCATTTTAGCAATTAATTTAGTTAATAGTATGTTATATAATCGTTTTCTCATCTAGCCAAAAGCCCTAGCAGCCAGCGCTACATCCCTTCTTTTATTAATATTTAATTTATTTATTTTATTTTATTTAGAGTAACTTATATTTATGCTGCATAATAGATAATACCAAGATATAAGTAATTTAAAATGTACTTACTTAAAGAACTTATCGAACATGACTTCATCGACTTGACTAGGCCCAGTACCATACAGTTTGAATACTTGCTCGTTTTCGGGCACATAACTGTATAAAGCTCTAAATTGACAGCCGGCATCTCGGAACAATATCAGGAAATGTTTTGCCTCCGACCTGGCGATCTTTTCGAGAACTTTTTGTTTGGCATCACGATTCACAGCGCCCGGAAATACACAGTATTCAACGGCATTCAATATTATACCACGATTCGATTTGGCCGCTGGTTGTTTATAAAGTTTCGGTCCTGAAAGTACACAAATTAACATTATTATCTGACCCGTTCACGCGTTGTCCAAAAACAGATACAACAAGATCTAAAGTGAATGTGTTTAGATTCTAGGATTTAGTATAATATCTTTTTTTTTAATGCGACAGCAGGAAATAACTAAAGTAAATTAATATAGTTTTAACTGAAAAAAAAAATGCAGAAAACTGACATCACAAACAAAAGACATTACGCAAACAACGTAACAGAATCCGCATAAACTCATACAGAACGATAAATTCAAAAAAAAAAAAACTAAGATAGATAATGTAAGTGTATAAACAATTGTACTTTTGGTAAAACATAATTTACGTTTGTAAAATAAATGAAATAGAAATCATTTTTACTATACAAACCAGAATACTCCATCATTGAATTTTGATTCGAGGAAGATATATCACTGGATCCGTCGTCAAAGACACGGCGTTTCGACACCAGTCCAGGTGGCAAAGACCCCGGTCCCGATGGCGAAGGCAAGTGCCTACCTGATGGGCCCATTCCTGGAGAGGGTGCACGTCGTGGTGGTGTAGCGCGTCCAAGGCCTGAATCTGTATCTAGCCGAAAAAGCGGATAGCAATTGTTTTTTTCGGTCACAAACCATTCAGATTCGTATATTTAAAAACAAACATTGTATTTACAATAGTGATGTTGTTGTATTAAAAAGCACCGAGGGATTGCACAGTTTTTAAAGCGTAACGGATCCGTTTTTTTTTTTTTCGATAAAATGATTACGAAATTTTTTTTTTTTCAATTTGATTTTTTTTTTAGTTTGTCGAAAGATGAGAATAACAAAAAAAAAAGAAGAGAAAACAAAAATGGTTGGAGTTAGGCATCAAGCAGTTAGTTTATTTTTTATTTGATTAAATTATGTATTTTTAGTAATAAGTATAGGTACATATGTGTATGAGGGGAAAACAATGGTTTTTGTTGGATTATAAAAGTGCATTAAACTTTGCGTTTCTATGTTGTTATTCAAAACTAATTTTTCAACATAAATATAGTTTCTGTGTTTTTCAAAGTTAAACTTGCTTTCGCCGCAGCTGTAAGATGTATTAAAATTTAAATACACAATAATGAAATAGTCACACAGATCATCTAAATGCGTTCGTTAGAATTAGTAAGAACCTTCTTATGCACCTACGTACATATTTGTATTACTTAACCGAATGTGGCTTAAGTAACTTCCAGTAGTGAGTCAGTAGTGTATTAGGTAAAAAAACAGAAAGTCAACATATTTGTGGGTGCAAGAATTACGTTAACCTTTGCGGTACATTGAGGCAGTAAGGGCTATAACCATTTGCCATTTTTATGTGACAAAACATCAGCCTAACAACACTAACATAGTAGCCCAAAATTATAAATGAAAGCTCAATATATATTATAATATTTCTCATAAAACAGTCTAAAAGTAAAAATTTTCTCTCAACAATACAATACTGAAAATGTGTAAACTCAATTATAACTTTCCCCGTGGGAATCCCACCAGAGCATACGCAAACCCGCTTCCAACACACAATTTATTTTAAATTCATTAAAACATTCTAAAATGTGGGCAAATCCAACGATCAACAACATTTGATCTAACAAAATGGAAAAATATTGCAATAGTTCTATGTCTACACATGCATAGGCATGTACATACATATGTACCTACGCGTATATTCCCAAGTCTCTTAATTGCATGAAGTTTTGACAGCACATGGATATCTTGATTAATAAAATTTACAATATCTTAGATTTGGCACTGATAATGTTTTTTTTTTTCAATTTTAACTCTAGAAGAGATCGCACACTGAAGATCAAAACATAATCATGGGATAGCGCCCCATATACTCACACACACATACTATTGCAATGATAGCCACTGCTGCATGACTGCTGGTCGTGGTCTCCAATGAAGGAAAATTGTGGGCGATGATTTGATTAATTGTTCTTAGCATTGCACAGCTTCAGGACAACGCAGAAGGATGTTTTATAAGTTAAATGAATCAGCGGCGACTTTACTAAATTCACCTATTTTCTATTTTTTTAATCCGGAGGGCCAGAACTGAGCTACGGCTGTGGAATCAATATTTACAGATGGAAAATTCGATCTCAACCCCTTTTATTTCGGAAAATCCAGTCTTATCTCGCATTTAAAATAAGGAATAACTGTGCAAAATTGCAAGTACCTACGTCTACTAGTTTTGGAGAAACGGTGTTCGCAAGGAAAATCGACTTTGCTTTTATAGTATTTAAGATTAGCGTTATCACCTGCATCAAAAAAATATAGCTATAACTTGGCGCCCTATAAGTAAGCAAGGACATTTGTAGTAACCTTCTCAAACTTTTCCCCTTGAAGAATATCGTGATAATTCTAATTGGAGACAAGGACCAAATCTCTAAGGTATTACACGGCAAAATTTTAATAAAATTTGTCAAGTAATTTTGCGTGATGGGCAACGGGATAAGACCCTAGTTACCATTTTGTTACGAGTATATATAAAATAAACTTAAGGCATGTAATGTTAAAAACAGGATCATTTTTCCAATAGGAGTAAACATCGTTGAAATCGGCGTAAATGTGGTGAAGAAGGCGATATAAAAAAAACGTAAGAACCACTACAATCCATACTGGAACGCAAATGAGAAAATGACAACATCTTATTTTTTGCTTAAATAATTTGTCATTAAATCCTGTTGTTTCTTATTGACATTTTTATTATAAAAATTGGCGAGGTACATATGTACTTACATACAACTCGTGATGCATAGTACATCCTACTCGTAACAAAAAGAATTCTTTGGAATCGTCATAGAGGGAGAAAATCTTCATCAAAAGTTGTAATTTGGCTTACAACCTCTTTTTGTTATTTATCGCAGGAATGGTACGGAAATATTGAGGGTACATTTTTTGCAGTGAGGCGATCAAAGTCAAATATATTACACACACTGACTTGCTTAAAAAGGAAAAACAATCTCCAGATCGTTATTTCCTTTTATTTATTCTTTTTTACACTCTTTCTGTGTATGTTTGCCAGAGAACAAAAGGAAGAAAGTGTTACGAGGAAGATGGGAAATGTATTATTTTCGATGCGAATACGATTTTAAAACTTGACTCAGACTTTACACCCAGTATATGGATACGTTTGAAGTACCGGACACCAATGAGTACATGACGGTAACGGATACATTGTACTGAATGAGTTTTTTTTTTTTTACATCACTAGTAAAGATCCTACAAACGGAGAAACACTTATCGCCCCACTAGTTAACTAGTTTCTGAAAAATTTGTAATTTTTATACATTAGCAAAACGTTCTCATTTCAATTTTATTTGTTTTTTTTTGCGTTTTTGTTTTTCAACTGTTAATTGCATAATTTATTTTGCTTCTAGTCCCTTTAATGAAACTGTCAATTCCTTCTTCTTCTTCTTCCTATTTCGGCAAGGTTATGATCCGAAAATAAGGGATTATAACCCTCCCCCTTCACCGCATTTCTACTGATCCGCCTATTTGACCTCAGAAAATATCGGCAGGCTTCCTGATTTTGGATCACTCGGTTACTGAGGCCAATGAAATGCCGATGTCGCCGCATTTGTGCGATCCAGGCGTTTATAGGCCTATCTCTCCTGCCTCACGATGTCTTTGGAACATTCATTGATATTGCCCTTTGAACAGTGTTCAAATGATCTCTTCTTTGAACGTGGCAATACCAGCTGAGTCGGTCGCACTCTATCTTTCGTAAGATGGTTTCCTTGACTTGACGTGAAGGCTTCCACGGATCTTCGAACTTCGAAACTGTCAATTCCTTACATACCATTAATAGTCCTATTATTTGTATGAAAATTCTTCTAAAGATACCCTAAAGAAGACATCAATCCTTGCCGAAACGTAAAGAAATATAATCAAATAAATCAGTTTAATTCATTGTTACGTGACCAATAAAGCTGGCAAGGGGATCATCGCTTGTACACTGTTTGAAAATTTAATTATGTATATAAGCCTCTGAGACATACTAGACAAGGATGATAGCGATGCCGTCGATAGGAAATTCAATTCGCTCTTTTAGGGTATCTTATGAATAAATACCGTTATACAATTTAGAAGCTATAGTACTAATAATAATATAGTGTTTTAATTAAAAACAGACTGCTACCCCCTATAACGGGTAAAAGGATAGAGATAATAGAGAATACGCTAGAACCTTTTCATCGACATAGAGGGTATTTTCGACAATATAATTTTTCACTGCATGTGTGACTCGACCAGATAAAGTATTGTGGATTAAATCAATGCTTATGAACAGAACACTGATTGTATTGTAGATGCAGACTGTGATTGAGATTGCTGGACAAGATTCACCACCCAAATTTTCGTTGGGTCTTCCTGTGTCCTCGGTCAAGGATTCTCTAGGTTGCAGCGGACTAAACGGATGCTCTTGGACGGCTGTAAGAAATCCTCGGCATTCTTGCTTAATCTCAACAGAAAAAAATATAGACAACTTATATGCGTCCTATGTTGGGCTTAAGTGAGACTACAATCTGTGATGCTTGTGGAGAGGGCGGCAATATTGCAGAATATTTCATTCGCGGTTTGCTCATAACAGGTGACAAATCTTCAGTGCTGATGTGGTGAGTGATGAGGCCTCATCACCGCATCAGATATTAGGCAATAAAAAAACTGTGAGATTGGCATTACGCTTAAGAGATGTAGCTTCGAGTTTCACAATTCTTTCTTTGCGATCGTGTTGACAGCTGTCGTATCGGTGGATGAAAAGAATATGTAAGAACTGTTTTATTTACTTTTTATCAAGTCGTGTTATATTTACTTAAACTTGAGGTAAAATAAAATAAATGAGACATAAAAAATCCTTGTTGGTCAATTTCATGTAACAGAACATCCATTTAGATCATTTATGATCCTTTGGGTTCAGATCACCTCGCCGAAATATAAAAAAGAAGATCACAGATATCAATATTAAGAGCCGTGCTACTCGTATATTAAACTAATCAAAAATTGACAAAGTGTGTTTACAGTTAACACTTTTATTAACATCAACGTTAGCAAGTAGGTTAGGTTAGGTTAGGTAGGGTTATGAGGTTGTCATAAAACACTAGGCACCAAAGTGGGCCCATCGTGATCCCTAGGAAACCTTCACGGCAAGAAACCTAAACCCAATCCTCCAAGCAATTAATCTCCCTACAAAATCTGAAGAGATCATTGTTATGATTCAAGGACCTCACCTCCTCCAAGTTATCGAAGAAGTATCTACCCAGGTACTTTAGCCTTATCCTGGCAATTCCTTGACATTCACAGAGTATATGAGTTATATCCTCTGAGACATGTAGGTCATCGCAGTACCTACAAACATCCGTATCGGATAATCCTAGTCTCATGGCATGCCTCTTTAGGAGACAGTGGCCAGAGAGTATTCCTATCGCTGTTCTTAGCTTCGATCTATCTAACTTAATTATCTCCCCAGATTTTCTGCGATCTAACATAGGCCACAAGGCCTTAGACACCCTGTGACCATCTAAGTTTGACCATCTTAGATTAGCCGTGTCAATGATTTTATCCCAAATAATTCCCTTAGCCACGCACCCTGGTGGTTTAATACTACCAATTATATCGCTACGTGGGAGCACCGCTCCTCTTTTAGCCAGCGCATCGGCTTGCTCGTTGCCTTCGATATCGCAGTGTCCAGGTACCCAACATAATCTGACTCGGTTCTGCGTACATAATACCCTAAGCATTGTGCGGCAATTCCTGATTAACTCAGATTTGGTGACGTAGGACTCTAGCGCCTTTAGCGCAGCCTGACTGTCAATGTAGATGGCGATATTCTTATCGGATATTGATCCTATCTCAAGTAATTCCGCAGGCTTAAGTACAGCTAGAACCTCTGCTTGGAACACACTGCATGTGTCCGGAAGTCTCAGGGCCACCTGTAGGTTCGTATCTCTCGAGTAAATACCTGACCCCGTGCTCTCACTGGTCTTAGAACCATCTGTGTATATTGCAATCTCGTTGTGGACAGAGACTGTCTTCCTTCGCCAGTCCTCTCTAATAGGATACAGTACTTCGTATGGTGTGTCGAAGTCTAAGGTGCCAAGTATATCGTCCGATTCGTCAGGGATTCCGGGAAAAGATTCCTTGAGAATGGAGCTGTGTCCTATGTTATTGGTCCTGAAGAGACCAACGTTAGTGAGCCGAAGCGCACTGTTGCCCGCTTGCATTTTCATTTGTAGGTCTAATGGTAAGAGATACAGGAAGATCCCGAGTGCAGCCGTAGGTGTTGTGCGTAGAGCACCCGTGATGGCAATGCAGGCTGATCTTTGTACCATGGCCAACATATCCCGTATGTTTTTCGTATTCGTTGCCTTCCACCACACAAGAGCCCCATACGTAAGGATGGGTCTGACTACCATGATGTATAGCCAGTGCATCATTGCGGGCTTCAGGCCCCATTTTTTCCCCGCGGTCCGCTTACAGATGAAGAGAGCATTATATGCTTTGCTTTACGTTAGCAAGTAGCATTGCATGCTTAAGTTTCATCCGACACTGTATGAAGAGGTCTATTAAAGAACGCATTAATTTCACATTAACCCTCTACCGGATACAAACCCATACATGGTTCGCCAAATTCAATATGATTTATTTCCGTTATACTGTACTGTGGGAATAAACTGCAATCCGTTAAACGAACTTTGCCTCTTTTGTGATACGAAAACGGTTTTCGTTTGCAATAAAAGAGTCGTAATTCTCAAATAACCTCATTGTTCCAAGCGCACGTGTGAATTGCAACTCAGTATACCCAATTTCGTTTTTTGTATAACTTTTTTTATAATCTTTTTTATATTTTATATATATTTATATATGTTTTATATTTTTATTCTTCTTTTTTATATTTTTAAACTTTATTTCTTGTTTTTATGATAATTTATGCCTTTTTTTGGGGTTTTCTCTAAGCGACCATATATGGTATTGTATGCATTGGTAGGCTTATTAACTTCTTTTTGTCAAAACCATATATGGTCTTATATGCATTGGTGGATTACAAAACAGAGATACTTCAGAAAAGAAAAACAATATAAGATTAACTTAACTGCTTTCAAGCTATTGCAGTTTACAATCACATATGGGAGGTCTTGATTAATTAGACTCTATGCTGGGTTTATATAGAAATCATTTGCGGTCCAAAAATTGGTATAAGAGAATTTTTTTTACATGGTGGACATGTGTGTGGTCAATGCTTGGATTCTGTGGAGAAAGAATAATCCAGAAACATATATGGCTCTATTTGACTTCAAGCAAGCCATCGCCGAACACCTATGCAAATCTGGCAAAGCTGTAGCGACACGAAAAAGAGGACGCCCGATAAATATGATTGCTGATCAAAGCAGAGATGGAACACCACTAAGGTGTGTAAGTCTTCCAAGTCACGGAAGTCCAACCCCATCCAATCTTGAAACACCAACTCAGCCAAAAAAAAAGCTAGAACGAAACGGGCTAGGAATCACTGAACTCAGTGAGAACTGATAATATTGACCATAACCCCGAATGGCAAAAAAAAAAAAAAAAAAATGCCAAGTTTGTGGACAGAAAACATTTACGAAGTGCAGAAAATGTAACGTGTTCTTGTGCTACAGTGATAAAAGGAACTATTTGAGAAAATTCCACTAATAGCTATAATGCATACGAAATTCTTAACTGAAAATCATCTTAGTGCATACAAACCAATATATGGTTTCTATATGTTAAATGGTATATGTATATACGTAAAAAAAAATGTATGTGCTACCTTTTTTTTAGCCGCAAATAAAACTTAATAAGTGTTCAAAATATGTTTATTTCATTTCGTTCATAATTTATGCGGTAGAGGGTTAAAAGACATTTGGACTAAAATTAATTTAATACCACTAAATCCATCAGCTGCACTCAGTCCTTCCGGAAATCACAATTTTTATGTTGCAATTCTTTCATTTCTCGTGTTTCAGATAGGGGGCAGTAATAGATTTTCCCTACTTCGACTATATTTATTTGGAATCACCGTGGAACCTTAACTATCTTCAAAAATAAGTATTATGAATAAATCTAAAATGTTTTAATCTCTGAAATCTGAAAACTAACCGCTTCCTTCCATGTGTCCTCCACATCAACTCTAACTCCAATACTCCAAAAATATCTTCATTTATTTGCAATTCTGTGTTAAATTACCTAAAACATTTCTTCTTGCTGTATTTGACATTTGATTTTGTCATTTTATATTATTTTTTGAGTGAACTCTTTCGATGTTGCATGTAGCGAAAGGAAATAAAGTGAAATAGAAAAACCACGTTAACGAAACGTAAGTTAACGAAATTCTGGGGTTACTGTTCTTCTACCTCATCATCTCTCTCTTTTCCACTTATGGAAAACAGGAAAGTTGGAAAAATGTTCATGCAATATAATGTATTGTGGCATTCATTATCCACCAATTTAATGTGTATCTGCATTTCAAGTTCAGCTGATATCTGGGCGTATTTCTAAATTTCAAACTAAACTGGAAGGAACATATTGCCGAATGCAAAAAAGCAAGCGTAGCTTTTTACTCCTGCAAAAAGGCATTCAATAATACGTGGGGCTTCAAACCAGCTGTGGTGTACTGGATACACACGGCGGCGGTTGTAAGACCCATTCTCACATATGGTTCACTAGTATGGTGGACGGTACTTGAAAAGCAATACCAGCTTCCAAACCTCATCAAAATCCAGAGGGCAGCGTGCATCGGAGTCATGGGATCAATGAGAACAAAACCAACAGCGGCAATGGAAACCATGTTTAGTTTCATTCCGCTTGACATATACTGCAGCAGTCTGGCGGCTAAAACCGCTGTAAGACTGAGAGAAGGCCGATTGTGCCTCCATTCTGTCCCGATGGGGGACTACCAGTGGATTGACGGAAAGTGATCATATTTCACCGATGCTAGCATTTAAAAAGGAGATTCACTACAAGAATTCCTAGCAGAATATACTGGAAAAACCGAAGAACCAGAAGAAAAATGAGTTGGCTTTCTATACCGACGGTTCTAAGATGGACGTTGCCACGGGAGCCGGAGTTTATTGTGAAGCCTTAGGAATAAACCACCCCTTTAGAACAAACGACGACTGCAGCGTTTTTCAGGCCGAGATCACAGCCATCATACAGGCTGCTGAAATTATACGCGAGATTACTATCGTTGGTAAAACGATCACTGCTTATATAGACAGCCAGGCAGCCGTTAAGGCTCTGGCTCTGCTGTAAATAGGTCGAGGCTTGTAAGAATCTGCAAATCACTCTTAAACGAGATATCTAGAGCCAATGTGGTGATCCTCTGCTGGGTACCAGGGCATATGGATATCGAAGGTAACGAAAGGGCTGACGAGCTTGCTAGGAAAGGGTCGGCGCTGCACTTATCGCGGGTCCTCCCCTCTGTAGCAACCCCAATCAGTTCCTTACGGAAGAAAATAGAGGAGACGCTGGAGTGGGATCCTCTAAGGTGATAGTTGATTGTTGACGATTACAATCATCGCTTTGCTCTCTCTAAGGCGACCATCAGCGTGATCATCACCTTTTTGTGATCGTTTTTGTGTGACTTTGCGATCATTTTACGGAGAGCTAACAAAGTGTGATCATCAATTTTGACTGTCAAGAGTGTGACTATCAACAATCACCTTAGAGGATTCCACTCCTGGGTTCATCTGGAAACATGCGCAACGGCCAGGGCGCAATGGCCGGCCTACAGCAAGAAGAGATCAACCGCTCTGGTAAAACTTAGTCGTTATAACGCACGTGTCATTTCTGGCATAATTACTGGAAATTATGCCATTGGCGTTCACGGAGCGACTCGGTATGCCGCATAACGACTATTGCAGAAGCTGCAGGGAAGAAGAAGAAATTGAATCTGTTCGTCATCTGTTGTGTGATTGTCCTGCCCTATTCGTCAAAAAAATGAGGACTCTTGGTAGTTACTTCTTCTCGGAGCTGGAGGACTTGGGCAATGTTGAGCTGATGAACCTCCTGAGATTCATATCACTTTCTGTGTGGTTCTTACAGTTAAATGAATGGACAATGGACCCGTACTGTTGGTCTGAGTGAGCAGTGACTCTTTGTCACAAGGCACCCGCTTAAAACGAAAAAGAGAGAGGAAGACCTAATAATCACCCTCATGAGATTTATGTAAGTCTGATGGAAGCCTTACCGACCAGAAAGAATTAACCCGAAAGAGAAGACAAATATGAAAAAGCCGGCCCCGAAATGGGAAAGAAAACGACGCCACTCTGAAGTAATGCAGAAGCGGTTCCGGAGTGGATAGGGTCAATTAAAATAAAAGGGTTAAAGGTGGTTTTTTAGTGAGTATCAAGTCCCACACTACTTGAAACAGAGCGGGCATGTTTTTCGTGAGCAGTCGCGTTTTCTACCACCCCTTAGGCAAAAAAAATAAAAAAATTACATTGGCGTCAGAAAAGTGGAATAAAACAAAAATGGTTCGCAAATTGTTGGATGAGTTGTCATTTGTGCAAATAAAGGAAGTGATGCGCCGCCAGCGGAATCAACCTACAGCTGGAATAAAAAGAAAATTGATTGTTAAGTTGCGCAAAATTATTTTAGATGAGGGTAGAGATTCCGACACGATTTTGTTTGACGTCGAAGAAGAACAAGTAAGTCCGACGTATGACATGTTGGCCTTAATGAAATTGCAAACTTAAAAGTTTGAGAATGCTCTAGAGCAGCGATTGACAACCCTGAAAAAAATTGCTATGTAAGATTTGTTTAATAATTAGAATTAGAAATATACACGTATTTCTTTAAACAATTTTTTGTTGGTATACTATAAATTTACCTCGAAAAAGAATATAGTGTCGCCGCACGACAGATATTTTTAAATGTGCTCTTATATATAAAAAAAAAGTTGGAGACTTCTAGAGCTCTATTGGAGAAGAGTGTTTTCGAGACTAGATTTGATGAACAGAATAGAAGTGATGAGAAAATGGAAAATGTACAAGCCAATATTAGGACATTCGAAACAAACTTTGAAGCCATTGAAAGGATATTCGAGAATATGACAAAGGAAGATGGAAAGAGATGCAGCCTCCATCATGGTCGATATACAAAAGACAGTTCAAAACAGCTGCAATGACAAACAACTGGGACGACGAGAAGTGCCATCGAATGCCCTTGCCAGAGGATGGATGTCGAAGACCGACACAACACTCACGAAGGACAACTTCGTTGCTGAAATTGCAATAAAATAGGGCACTTACAACGGCAGTGCCAAAGGACACCCAGACGCGTAAACTGTCCACATTGTGGGAATAGGCGACGCAGCAAAATACCATCCAATCGAGATAACATCTATCGTGTTGGTCAGGCTTCTCAGGTCAGGCTTTGCGGGTCAGAAGTTGGCTGTTCGAATCGCCACCCTACCTACCATTGGTGAAGCAGACGAAGGTTGCAGAGATGGGGTCAACAATGGAGAAGGAAGGGCTGAATGAAAGTTCTAAGAACCTGTGGGCTTCAGATACTTCTACATTGCTCATGGAAGTGTGTGTAAAATGTATATACGTTAATGCGATTGCAATACTACTACCCCACCCAATGTATTGCACATATTATGCTGTGACGAATGAATGAGATATATTGTTTTCCGATCTTATGGATAAATAACTCACTGGTATGTCAGTGCTAAATATATCGCATTGAACATGAACTAAAAATAAAACGAAAATGTTGAGTGTGATCATCATTTTCGCCCTCCTTTATATATAAAAAAAACAACAAAAAAAAAACATTCAAACATAAGGGAAAGTAATGCATACAGTAAAGATGACAAAAATAGAACCAAATAAGAAAGCAATAAATAAAATTAAAATAACTGTACAGATGTGTTGACCATTATAAGTTTAAGGGTTGTGTTTTGTGATTGGACATCCTCATATATATGTATGTACAAGGTGCATATCAGCAAGTTACTGTGAACGAAAGAAGAGAATGGACGTAATACAGTCCAAAATCTATTTTTTTTTACGAAATCGCTGCTAGGATTGAATTAATCATCAATATATAGTACTGTCCACCAGAATAGCGTCACTCTTTTTCCTACAACACCTCTATAAACATATGTTCAGTTTGAAACATGTGTCATTTGCTAGTAACAAGTACTTTGAATCCACTAAATAAGAGACGACAAAGTCATACGGTTAATTTGGTGTTCAGAAAAAAAATGTCAATGGTTACAATCCATCTCAAACCGATCATGTGATACGCTATCGCTTGTGATTAAAGCATGCCCTATTAAAGTGAGCCTAAAGTTGTGAAATAAAAGCTTTCTAGTCGGAGTTTTTTTGCAACATAATATCTGAGATTCAAACCACTGCACCAATGTTCCTCTTTCTGTCTATCCTTTCCAACGCTGCACTGTGTACCATTTTAAGGGCATTCATACCACTTGAGTGGGCGCAAATTATAAAATAAATTGCTATATTTCAGATTTCATTAAAATCTATTTTTTGAGGAAAACGTCGTCAGAAAGTGGACGTCGTTCTATATATTGTATGCACGAAATGATGAAGATATCAATACCTACGTATTTTAATAGTGATAATGACGACATTTTTCGAATCTGTTTCGGACTCTCAGAAGCACATATGTATGTATTATACGTGTATATCCATCTTCGTAGTTCGAAATTGAAAGCCCAAAAAGAGGTACCATACAGACTGAGGGATGGACATGGTTTAATTAACTCTGCTATTGGTACTGTACTCTATGTGGTAGGGTACGAGTATAACTAGTGAAATATGCGTAATTTTAGTGTCTCACTAGAACTTAAAAACTAACTAAAAGTATTGTCACCAGCAAGAATTAAAATATATTCTGATGCAGGTAATATAATACATTCCTGCATCGCTGCATTACAAGCAAGTTAAAAAATGAAATCCTCGATTGATTATCCAAGAATTTCTTCTAGACTTCTCTAATTGCATTTTTAATCCACCCCCGCTATCATATTGGAATCTAGCTCCATAATTTTCTTCAGATAGGCGTGAAAATTGTTCGCTAAGGTTGAAGCGTGCGAATTGATTTGATTATCATAAAATTTGCATAGCTTGCGTCTTTGCTTTCCTTCTGTAGTGTTAAATGCCCTGCAGCTCACACATTCTAGTTTAAATGCCGAGTTCTTCGTTCTTAAGTCGTGGCAACAGATGTACTCGTAACGGCCACGCGGGGTAAATGACTATCTAGATCATTTCCTCCGAACCAACTTAGATGTTTTTTTTTTTTAAATCACACTCTTTTTTTGAAATATGCAAGAAGTTGTATTTTGTGAAAACAAAACATGATGTTTCTGCAGTTTAAAAAAAAAAATATATCACACTTTACGACATTCAAAAAGTTGTAAGACATCTAACCCTTGCTCAGGTTCTACCAGTTCATTGCTGTCATTTCTGTGCACAATTTGCAATTACTATGCTATAATGCTCCACGTTGACAATGATAGGTTGCAGCGCCTCTCTCGGGCGAAAACATTCATTTTTAGCCATTTTATTTAGATTTTCATTTGCGATAATTTTCTTCTATTTGGTTACGCTTTAATAACTTGTATGAAAATAAAATTGAAAATGTTCTACAGATGCAAATACTCGTAGGTATCAAAAAATAAAGACAGAATGCATTAATTTAATTTTTTCCAAAAATGTTTATTGCTTTATCCTAAATATAAAAAAAAAAACAATTTATTCAAAATGACCTCCATTTACTCTTATACTCTTGAGACGAGCTAGTCACTCATCAATCGTAGCAGGCACGATTTCTATTGCAAAAGTGTCGACTGCTTTTCTTAAGCTAATTTTTAGCGACTCCAGGATTGGGTGTCTTTTTGAACAAATCATACCCTCTAAAACGAGCCAAAGCTTGTAATCCAAAGGATTAAGATTCAGACTTGCTGATGGCCAATGATCGATGGTTATGAAGCGAGGAATATGCGCAATAACCGCAATCCTATTTTCCTTATTGCTCCACTCCATGTTAAAAACTTAGCGAATCTTAATTTAAATTTGCGTATGAACAGACCAAATATAGGAACACAAATTACGCAAGCCAACACAAGGGTGCGGGTAATACCAGAGACTGTAGGGAACCGTTAAAAGTTGTAACAGTATTTATGAAAGTACTATGTACATAACATACGTATGCACTCAAATTACGCAAATTCACCCTTTTTTAAATAGTAACCTTATAACTTTGTCTGGTGGTGGATTGTAGCTACCAGATATTTGAAGAAATTGAGTTGTACTATTCTAGTAGAAAGTATTGGAATACGTAGGCTTGTAAAGTGATTAAATACATTGAAACTGAAGCACAATTTACTCGTAAGTACACTCAGTCTCACTTGATTACGAACAGGCAGTTTTTTTTTTTAATGTTACGATATTTTTCAAACCCTTCGCTAATCTGGGAAAAACCAATTGCACAAGGATTGGAGGATACATTATGTTTATATTGTAAAAAAAAATGGGATTAAGTTAATAAATGCAACTTTTATGACGCTTTTCCCAAAAAGGTCATCAAATTTATCTGTTTTTTTTGTCTCATTTGATTACGAACAGTAGCTTAATCTACCTGTTACCGTGTTTTAAATCCAATAAAAGGATACTTTGAGTATTAGGGAGCTTAGTTCAAGAAATAACTTCATACAATCTACAACTATGGGTAAAGGAAAGACATTAACCAAGGAGGAAATAGGCCAAATTCGAGCTTACCGGGAACAAGGAAAATCGATCCGTTTTATAGCCAGCAAGATTGGAAGATGCACCACTGTTGTACACAGCTTTATTAAGGACCCGAAGAAGTATGGAAAAACCGCAAAGGAAGAGTCAGCAAAGCAACAACATGTCAGGAAAGGCGGGCGATACTGAGAGCTGCTTCAAATTCAAGGCTCTCCGTAAGTAAAATTAAGGCAGAAACTGGAATTACAGCTAGCAGATCGACTGTTCTTCGCGTGATACAGAAGGCCAGCCATATTCGCCATGAAAAAATGAAGAAGAAACCACCATTGAATGCGGCACGTAAAATCCAGCGGCTTGATTTTGCAACAAGTCACATCAGGTGGAATCGAGAGTGGCATACCGTCGTCTTTTCTGATGAAAAAAAATGTAATTTGGACGGGCCTGATGGATACAGCTGTTATTTCCATGATTTGAGAAAAGAAGAAATGCATCTTCAAATGCGGCACAGCAAAGGAGGTGGTGTAATGGTATGGGGAGCAATAAGCAATTACGGAACTGTGGAGCTGGATTTCCAAAGCTCCAAAATGATGACAATCACTTACAAATCGATACTGTAAAGAGCTTTTCCGCAGTTTTCGGAGATGTTTGGTGGGCAGTGATGGACTTTCCAACAAGCCAATGCACCGATACATACCGCACGAACAACAAAAGCCTGGATTCAGAACCAAAATGTAAACCTACTTGCATGGCCGCCATATTCACCCGATTTAAAAATCATGGAAAACGTGTGGGGTTGGCTTTCAAGAAAAGTCTACGAAGGAGGAAGGCAATATGATGAAACGGAAGAGATTATTGAAGCCATAAAACGAGCCTGGTCCGAAATTTCGCTAGATTATTTGACAGTACTCTATGAATCTCTACACAGCAGGCTACTTGAAGTGATTCAGCGATCAGGAGGTAGTACCCCTTACTAAAAACTATTGCTACGCTTTGAATAAAACCAACATTTATTTATACAAACAAATTTTGTATTGTTTTTTTTTACCTTTTAAGCTTCTAACAGGTAGATTAAGCTACTGTTCGTAATCAAGTGAGACAAAAAAAAATAGGTAAATTTGATGACCTTTTTGGGAAAAGCGTCATAAAAGTTGCATTTATCAACTTAATCCCATTTTTTTTTTACAATATAAACATAATATATTCCTCATTCCTTGTGCAATTGGTTTTTACCAGATTAGCGAAGGGTTTGAAAAATATCGTAACATTAAAAAAAAAGCTGCATGTTCGCAATCAAGTGAGACGGAGTGTACAATTAATTACCTTGTACTTAAAAGTTTTTTTTAAGTTACTCGATCACAAAATCAGCTGGTCAACTTCGAGCCAGCGAACATCCAACTAGATTGACCATATGGCGATCAGTCGGTACTTTAGGGCGTGCCTGACATCAGAGTGATACGAGATCACCATCTTATGATAGCTCATTTTCATCTGTCCGAAACAATCGCACTGCTATTTTTAGCATATCCAGATATAAATATTGTCGGCAGGCTACGGAATTCCATGATGCATCAGTAATTTAGGGACAAATTCGGTGAATGAGCCGAAGCAATCAATCATATACGATCATTGCAGAGCTGCGAAAAATTGTTTTTGCAGTTGGAACAGGATATTCTATCGGTATAACGCACAAATACCAAAATATATGACTATCTGCAGAGACCTAAAAATAGATCGAATAGTGCACGGTTTGGAAGCCGAAGTAAAAAAAAAAAATTACGACTGAAAATTAATACGACTTAGACAAAAGCACTCAGCCTTACCAACTCTGTCGTTTAAATAGACATTGCCACACAGCCGACTGAGAAAACACACTTTTTTTACTTCGAAAATATTATCTCGGCCGACGCTGACATCGAACTTGATCTTCACAACTGAATCAAAAAATTAAATCTGCAATGCTGTGAAAAATATGGAAAAGTAATGTTTACAGCATTGAAACTAAATTGTCATAATATGTATATGGATGTAGTACATATTTACAATACTCCGTAAATAGATGTCGATGCAACACCTTTAATATTTTCTGGTCTAATTTCAGCTCGCACGAACAGTTTTTTTTCTTATGAGGATGGGTCAAGCCTATTGACTTAACAATCTCACGAAGAAATCTGACTTAACGACGCGAAAAAATTTGCATTGCCAAACGTGCTTTGCACGTTGTCGCTCTAGGCAAACATGATGTAAAGCGGTTGAGGAGTAATCTAGAGCGCTGGGAATATTGAGTTTGTATTGGATACAATTGCAACGTTTTTATTTTCTTAGATTATAGAAGATATTGTGTTTGCTTCTATTTTTTATTTTTTAATAATCTTTCATAAAAAATGTATAGGAGCAAATACACTAATACGCTGAAGAAATGCAAAAGAGTCCTTAAACTCTTTAATATATGTTATCATATGAATTTATTTTGAAAATATTACAATGAATTAACAACACACCAATAATTCTTTAACGAAAATAATTTAATAGATTTAACCACAACCGATATAAATGAGAAGTAGTGAAATTATACTGAAATAAATAAATAAAAATTACGGCAAAGTGTATACAAATGGGTTGGCTACAAAACCTCGCGTCACAAAATCTCGTCTCGCCCACAGAATCCCACATCACAAAAATTTTTGTCACAAAATACCGCAGCACAAAATCTCGCATGCACAAAATCTCGTGGAATATGATTAAAATTTGAGATGAATTAAACAGTACTCCCGCCGCGAGATTTTTCGAGGTTCAGCCTACGAGATTCTGTGCTGCGAGACTGTTTGCTTCGGGATTCTTAAAGTTTTGTCAAACATGGCGTTCCCATTCAAATATTTTCACTTTTATTATAGTCGGTACACTCCAATTTCGAGGAGAATATATACAGAAAGGTATGTCTAATTGTATGACAGTGTAACTAAAAAAAAAAAAAAAAAAAAAACGTATGTACCGTGAATAAATCTAGCCCCTGGGTAATTCTACATATGTATGCATGTATGTACATATATTTTTCGTCAAAATCCTGAAAGTATGTAAGGGCTATAAAGTTCGATTGCATTGATTAAAAAAGGCTGCAAATCTCTAAACTCAGTCTCTCTGTTCGGTAAGTAATATGTATTTAAAAAAATATTCAGTATGTCGAATTTTGTAATTTTTTTTTTGCAAAATGGCGGCAAACCAGGAAATGGTTTTTCCAATTAGTACCAGGAACATATTCTAACCCATTTTTTAGCTATGTTTAATTTGCAGTACAGTCAGCAAGCCAAAACAAGGCCTACAAAGTTTAAACGTTTCAAACTAACAGAAAATGCTTCGAAGCAGAATCTACATATACAGTAGCCTATTTTGCTGCTTTCAAAAAATAAGGTGTAGGTTATTTCGTTAATGCCCTGAATTGACCTTGTGTAGTTTTCCGCATCTTTTAGATTCCTTACAAAAAGTCGGGAGACTATAAAGATAAAATATAAATTTTGATTTTTGCAATGTAAGTTGCATCAACTTTATTTTTATTTGCTAAAATTTACGGCGCACCGGATTGCCAATATGAACTCAAAGGAGTTAAATTTTAAATTTCAACAAAGCACGATGTTGTCAATGTCGGTTTTACTATCCTGAAAGCCATTTTTTTTGCAAAATGTAAAACTCAGCAAAAATCCTAAAATTTAAGATTATGTAATGTAAAACATAATGATATAAAGAAATGCAATGTTTTCTTATAAATTTTAGAATTTTGATTGAGATTGTAAGGTTGAGTTTAACTTGTAAACCAATGACTTTTGGAAATAAAGTGCACGACTAGGTCGCACGCACTTTGCACCTACTTAGCGCTTTTCGCAAATGCTGAGGATTTGAAATAATATTCGATAATACGATTCGAGTAATATTCGATTTACGAAAACCGGTTATTAAGTAAAATAGCGTTATGTGCCTTTTTAATCAAAAATCTGAAACTGTATGACTGAAGATACGAGTATATAAGTAAGAAATTTGAAGAAAATCGTTAAGAACCGTTATCAAGAAAATCTATTTTTTTTTTTAAAAACAATTTTCTGATTAATTGTTTAAAACTTGTATGCACTTTCTTTGAAAATGTCAAAAAATGTCGGTGCATAGATAGCCGAGAAATAGCGGATTTTCGATAAACAAATAATATGTATGGTACCGTTGAGTTTTTGCGAAAAACCTACTAAACCACTCAGTACCTACGTATCAGGCTGCCTTACGAATAAATATAAAATTCGACCAAAAGCGTTACAGCCCACTTCTTATAAAATCGGTTTCAAGTATTTTGAAGTTAGAATGAACATTTTAATCTAGTCTCGAATTTTAACTCCACGCATTTTAGCTATGAAATTTGATGCCAATCCGTCTAGATGACTGCTGACTGCAGTAGAGTATATGCGAGTAAACACAGACAAAATTGACAGTTTGTTGTATTTTTAATTGTCTTCAAGATTATGTAATAAAAACTACAACTTTATTACACATTTTTCATGAAAAAATGCTTCCAAAATCAAAATGATGTTTGAACAATGGTTACGAAAAATGTTGCACATACAATTTTCGAAAATTTTCAAATAATGATTTCACATTTAAAAAAAAACGATTTTCCTGAAAACGGCTCTAACGATTCCGATTTTTAAGAAATGGTTACTTGTCAGCCATCTACCAGCCGCTAAATTTTGCATTATGTATGTATGTATTTGAGATCATGGCATACCGAGTTAATGAAAGTGTTCAAACTACATATTGAAAATATTGCTCAGGTTTCAAATCCAAAACAGTTGTATAAAAACATCATACGAGTATGAGCAATTTGTACTCTGAATTGTTCATTGGACTAGATCCGTTTTGCGAAATATCTTATTCTGATTTTATATTCTATTCTAAATAGTTGGGAAAGCAAGATGAGCTGTCCGACCCTTTAAAATGGTGGTTGCTATTGTTAAATACAGCAGAAGCGATATCAGAAGGCTTGTGAGCGAGCTTCCTCACTGGTAACTGTCAATTAAAATACCACCTCAACAAAATGAAAATCTCTGAAGATATCACCTGCCGCCTCTGTCTAGTAGATGATGAAACCGCAGAATACATACTACGAGTATGTGTGTGTGCAGCTCCGTGTAGAATTATGTGAACATTTTTCCTTAAGGAGACAATATCTCCAACAGACTTAAGGAACTCCTCCAATTATCGCTTTCATAAGAAGAGTGGAATTACTGCTGTCCTATAAGATGGTCCCTGGCACAATATAGATCTATTTGGTAGCAGTGTTTTACGCCAAGAGGGTGGATATCTTTTCTTAATCAGCTTCATTTCTGAATTGCTAAAATTTAGACAGTTAAATAACTGCAAACATAGATGTACTCTTAGTTTTTGAAGTACGACATAACACCCCTATTCACTCATGTCTTTAGATTTAATGCCCTATTGAATAAATATTTCTATTTCAAAATAATGTTAGAATTTTTTGCAGAATTGCATGTGACTCCATCCCTGATAGTTAATACGACAAATTGGCCAACACGACTAAGCAAGTGCTACTTATTGTGATGAAGTAATACCCATATATGTATACTATTCAGCATGCAACAACAAACCATATATGAAACTACTGTGCTAGTTTGCGCTAGCTCGCACGAAATGGCACTGTGTTGTCAAAAGTTCTACCAGCTAAGAGCCTATAGCAGAGAAACCGTCGTAAATGACAGCGAATAATGATGTTGGAGTATGAACCAAAGAAAAAACGTCATGTGATATCTGTTGCAGATTTGGTTCTTGTGTGAGGACAATATATATTTGTTTGTGCAATTTCACAATTTTCAGTGATCCGCTTATCCTTCATGAGAGTCACGTTGGGATTCTATTATATACAGCTTTCGATTTTTTTTTCAAATACGTATTTTTAATCGCGGATTAACCTGAAATCCCAGGATAATTCTGATACTTGCCAATAATCAATGGTCAACTTAACAATAGGACTACATACTTTCTGAATATATTCTTTACTCCAACTTTTCAAACCGTAACAAAAATTACACTGGTCAACAGTGAAAAAAGCTCGGAAATTGTGAATACTGTTTTTCATAGTACTTGATCTGTAGATAACGGGGAAAATAATTTTTTGCTCAGATCACGTACAGCTACACAACAATACCCGCTTTTAACTTTTTAATACAGTCTGTTCCAAAAGTATAAACACACCCTATTAAAGGCTTTTTACAGGCCTTAATTATTTTTTTATGTTATGACGTCAATAAACAAATAATTAGAGAAAAAAAAGTAACAGATTTTATCTTTTGAAATTTTCAGCAATAAAAAACTGCGTTTATACTTCTGCAAGCTAGGCAAAGCAGTTTTTGATTGCTAAAAATTCCAAAAGAAAAAAAATCAGGTAGTTTCTTTTTTTTTTCTAATTACTTCTTTATTGATGCCATAAAATAAAAAAAATAATTAGGGGCTTGTATCTGGTTAGAGTTTTCTGTAAGAGGCCTTATATTTTTGCAAGGCACTGTGTAATATGCATCGTTTAAATCAGCTTTTCTGCGGGTAATTAAAAAAAAAAAAATAAGGCGATTAACAAAATTGTATAAGTAGAGCATTAGAAGTAAGTAATAAAATGTTACGAATTTGTGTTAATTGTCCAGATTTATTCTGCTATATTTGTGGAGAATTCACGCCAAGTTTCCAGCGTTTTCTCACAAAAACCTGATGTGACCTGGCTGTTTTATTTAGTTTTCCTGATTCTATAAACTCTAACGATTACGAATCACAAAATGTTATCTTCGAGAAAAAAATAAATGTCTTTTTTTTTGTTGACCAGTGTTATTATTAGTTTACAAAAAGAAATCGAAGCTCTTAAACTCAATATCTAATGAGATAATTGTATTAATATAATGTACACATATACATAATGTAAAGATAAAATAAACGTATACAGAAAGAAGACACGAAATGAAGAGAAATAATAAGAAAAAAAGTATTTATAATATGTAACAATTCTCGCTTTCAGTCTTACCGCATAAATTCATAAGCGAATTTGATTTTCGACCCCGAAAGTTAAGTGTGCTTCCTTTAGCAACAGATATGCGTGACATTGTGCGACCTCGTTCTACAGTTGGCTCTGGAAAAAGGCCCACAGTTTGTTTGTTTTGTTGTTTTTCTAATAAATTCAGTTTTTTGTTGTTGGTGTTCAATTGCAAATAGTTTAAATTTATTATAAAAAAAGTAAACAATAATAAAAAAAAAAAGATTTAATCTTTACATATAATAAAAAAAAAAAGGAATTAAAAATCAATAAAAATGAGATTTTTGTGTGCTAGAATTTATGTAGTTTACTTAATATTAAAAAGGAATGTGAATATTTAATAAAGGTATGTATGTATGTAATAAACATGAATTTATTAACGGACCATTACCATTATATTGATTGTTTGCTTTAAATTAAAATAAAAATATCGGCCAATTAATAATAATCAATACACCGTGGCCTCTATGAATTCCCTGGACCTTTATCCATTGTTAATTATTAAACAATATTTAGTTTAAAGTATTAAGTGAGTACAACTGTGGTTTTAGTTGAGAATATTATAGTTTGGCTAGTGATGAAATGGGAAGGTTTTCGTTGACATTTAGAAATGTCTGTTGTTTGTCTGAAATTGGGTATTGCTCTAATCCATTATTAATTAAAAAATAGTAATAAGTTCAAGGTATTAAGTAGGTAAAACTAAAGTTTTAGTAAGGAATTGTTTGGCTAGTGATGAACTGGAAACGTTTTCGTCGACATTTACATTATTTAATATTTGTATGAAATTGGGTATTGGACTTCACAGACATTTTAAAATTAAGTGACTAAATTTGTAGGTAGTGAAGGTTTCCTTATTGAACCGAAGTTGTGTATACTTTTCCCATATTTGATAAGGTAACTTTGACTTGTAGGCGTCAAACGAATTTATAATCCACGGTACGCGTGAAAAGACCGCGGTACTATGTACATTAAGGAACACTGCTCTTGTGTTCACTCAAATAATGTTAATCGCTTGATTATAGGTCTCTGAAGAATATATTAAGTTTTCTACCTTTTGAGGGGGGTTATTTATTAAAGAAGATCCCAGGTGCGTCCTGTCGACAATAACTCGCTCAATATAATAGAATATACCTATATAGGTATATTCTCGAAGGTTTTAATGTTCATTATAAAATTCCACATCAAGAAAACTTTTAATTTTCGAGATACAGCTACTAGAAGTTTAAGATGTTTTCATAAATAAAATGAATACGCATTTGGCGCCAACAGCACATAAATGTCTTATGGCCTAGATTCTTGCGCTCATAAGTGTTGTCCCCCTTATGCAAGAACCATGAATGTACAAATTTTAAACTTTTGGAGAATGACGTTTGACCGTTAATTGCTGTCGTATAATTACTTTACAGTCACCAAATTGACAGAGAACAAAATTGCTGTTCCACACTGTCTGCACATTCACAGTTCCGGCACAACATAGAATACAGAAACTTATAAAACCAACTACACATACGTATTTGACGTAACAGCCCATGAAGGACCTAAGCATAGCGTCTCGCAACCACTCGTGTTGTGTGCGTTATAATTTTCGCACGAATGGAAGGGACCTACAGTTTTGTATCGAGTCCGAAGGTCAATTTTTATTTTGTTTTTGAGCTTTTTCATAACAACAATAATCTCGGATGTTTGCGAGAAGTGAGACCGTGGAAAAAAAATGTTTGGTGTTTTTTGGGATTCGAACATTGAAGCTCACGTGTTAGTGGTCCGACACTAACCACTGCGCTCGCCCGCTAACTAATAAGCAAAAAAAAACAAAATTTGCACATTCATGGTTCTGGCATGAGGGGGACGATATATCATCGTGTGCATGGCAAAACCACACAACTGATATTTTACAAACTGTTCAGGATACATAAAAACTGTTTGCTGGTTACCACCCCTATTATGGTTAGCGAATCGAACGTTTGACTCAAGTCGAACTGCCAGGTGAATTTAACACTTCACAGATGACATTTAATTTGTTTTTCCTTTGTCAGCACTGATTCTTTACTCGAATGAAAATATTCGAAGCAATTCGCCTGGCAGTTCGACTTGAGTCGAACGTTGGATTTCGAAGGGTAATATATTTGTGAGAAGCTTTCTCATGACAAAAATTAATGCTCTCGGACTTTTGTCAGACGTTCGCCAAAGGTAGTGAAAACATTTTTTTTGTGTTTTTTGAGATTCGAACATTGAATTTCAGGTGCAGTGGTCTGCCACACTTACTACGACACTCATATTTTGGTTAGAATTTCCCACGCTATGCATACTTTTAGAAGGCGAGCATCTTTTCTATTGATGTACCATATACTTCCTGACGTGTACTTACAAGCTGTCAATTGCGGGTGATTTTATTTCATTGAAACTTTTTTTTTAAACTTTCTTGTGTTTAATGATTTTTTTATATTATAAATGTGGTATTGTTTAATATATAAGAAAGTGAAACAGCCATTTAATATTGTTTGTACATATATCAAAAATATATAAAAAATCAGGCGCACGGCGGAATACATTGTTTATAACTTTGTTAATAATAATTCCCGCGCAAAATAACTTCGATATTCGTGCTTAGGAGGTCTTTTACATAAGAAAAACATAAAAAACGATTTCAAGCGAATTTACGCCATGGGAAAGCACTGCCCAGATTTTTTTCCATAAATAGGTACTCTAAATACTTAATGTTTTATGTGTAATTTCCGGCAATCAAATTCTGGAACATTATAATTTGTAGCGGTAATTCACCTCCACTTCATTTCATGTTATGGAACAAAAAGTGAATTAAAAAAAAAAAAAAAAAAAAAACTCAAAAGCGTACATTTTTGCTGGTAGAACAGGAATTAAGAAAAGTAGTATGCTTAAAGGGTCAAATTATGTTTTACGCAAAATATAAAAAACAAGTTCTGTTTCTACACAATAAAAGAGTTAAATTCAAAATTCCACAATATTTTTCATTATTTATACAATAGAAGGTTGGATTAGAATGCCTACCCTACTTAATCAATGCAAACAAGTAAATTCCAGAAAACACTACAATCTGCCACGAAGGATTTTTCAGAATGGGATCTATAATGGGAAACCAAGAACACAATATGTTGAAAAAGCTGCATGGAAGAAGTTCGGTATAATTTAATTTAAAAAAAAAATAAATAAAAAATAAAAAGTTTCAAGATATAGGAAAATTCTGTCAAAAGCTCACACAACCCCAGGGCTCTTAAAAAAGCAAGAGGTATCTCGTTCTGAAACCATGTACTTTTAATCGCCAATTATGATTCTTCTTAGAAAATAAAATAAAAAAAATTAATATTTGGGGCAACAGAAGTGCCAGGGCCTAGCTTCTCGCAACCACTCATGTTGTGTGCGTTATATTTTTCACACGAATGGAAGGGACCTACAGTTTAGTGCCGTATCCGAAGGGCAATTTGTTTTGAGAAGCTTTTACGAGACAACAGTACTCTCGGATGTTTGTCCGAGAGGTGGGACCGCGGAAAAACTTTTTGGTGTTAAATAATAAAAAATTAATAATAAATATAAAGAATTACGCTATAAGCTGGAAGCCAAAACTATACCAGCTCATCGCAGGTGTGAATGAACAGGGCAGAGCACGACTTGTAGAGGAAGCGCTTTGGTCTCAGCGTAAAATGATCTACAGCCGACTGTCACAATTTGCAGCAAAATAACTATTTTCGTGATGAGCACAGAATTGGGGAAATAGCGATGGCGCTGAAGGTACATGGAGAGCTCTTGAAATTATATTATTTACCACACAGGGATGATCTACCGATACTTTACAGCTTGTGTAACTTGACAGAGAGGGAAGACGATATTTCAAGATTGCGTTACAATGTCGTAAAAGGATTATAAATTAAAAAATGTTATACTTAAACAAATCTACTAGTTTTCAACCAGGCAGACGGCCAAGTCATGCCAATCGATTTTTGTTGCAATACCAATGTACAAGTACTTTAGTTTTTAATAAAGTAAATCTAATCTTTATCAAAATGATTACTTATTTTATTGTTTTCCTTTGGCTTATATGTACATACGCATACACATTTTATAGTTTAGGACTTATTTATAGCAATATTCCTATAGGTAATATATAAAAATCACGTATCACTATGTTCGTACACGCTAATCTCCGAAACCACTCAACCGATTTCAATAGATAAGATCGTTTTGGACCCAATAGGTGGCGCCGTTGTCGAGATCTAATCTTTTTTTTAAATTTAAACCCACCAAGATTATGTAACGGCACACGTTTGGTTATCAAACGAATCACAGGAAATGTTATTGAAGCAACCATTTTGAACAGAAAGTTTAAGGGAGAAATCGTTCTGTTGCCACGTATCCTAATGATACTGTCAAT
This sequence comes from Brachypalpus laphriformis, assembly GCA_945910035.1. Lineage (NCBI taxonomy): Eukaryota > Metazoa > Arthropoda > Insecta > Diptera > Syrphidae > Brachypalpus > Brachypalpus laphriformis. The sequence continues at coordinate 61,417,136 of OX246755.1, forward strand.
TTCCGATTCGTTTGGCATTTGCAATGACCATCAACAAATCACAAGGGCAGACAATGTCCATTTGTGGCCTGGACTTCGAAAATCCATGTTTCTCCCATGGCCAATTATACGTTGCATGCTCACGTGTGGGTAAACCATCAAATCTATACATATTGGCAAAAGACAGATTGACAAAAAATGTTGTTCACCAAATCGCACTACTTTAAATTTAAATTTATTACTGTAATTCAAAACAACAACATTGTTTAAACTTAAGAATCAACCTTTATTTACCTCACTTATAATATTTAATTTTTATCCATTATCAATTAAGATAATTACACATGAATATGAGATGAATAAAAAATGTATTGGACAGTGCCGGTCGGATTTTTATTTATTTTCCATCGTATAAATACATAATATATCCGACAACAGCGCCAAACGATAAAAGGCGATCTGTAGGAGTATATAAATAACTTCCACCAAAGATTGATTGCTTGAAATTTAATACTATATTTGTTTAAGGACGACAAGTTCTTAGAAAACCTATTTATGTAAAAATCTTAAACTTCTAGCAGCTTTATTTCGAAAATGATCCGTGTTACGAGAAATATGTTGAAAACATTTTAGAGAATTTTATTCTGAATGCTGATATATTGGTCGAGATACATATTCAAGCCTCACTTGAGTCTTTTCTTCCCACGATCGCTTCCAAATCACACCCCACATTAGAAACTTTGATACGTGCTTATCGACTGTAATGAAGCGATTAGCTTGATTGATTTGGAAAGAAATTTTCTAAAATTAGCTAGAACAGTGCGACATATTTTACTCAGTGATTTGAAAATTAAAAAAAAAAGGTAAATATAGGGAAAAGCGTTCTTCCAATGCCTGATGTTAACCGTCATTGCTTTCACTCATACATAAATTTGTAAAGTTATTTCAAGAAGTAGAAGCGCAATGGGTAATCGGCATTACGAAAGCTTTTTTTAAGCATTTCACGTCTAAAAACGAAATGGACAGGTTTCGACCATTTTTTATAAAACTGAATAAAGAAACTCTATTTTTTCAATGATTATTGCATATGTAGGTATGTGCAAAACTGTAAGCTGCCTAGTGCTGGCCTAACACATTCTTTTTTTCTTTTCATTATTTATTCTTATTATTTCTTTGATTAAAATTGATTGATATAAATCAATTTTATATAATAACTTTTACTTATAGTCTTGCTGAAGAAAATGTATTTTATAAAACTAACTTTTCACGAATGCACATTATATCGTTCAATATACTGGAAACACCACGGTATTAGTAAAACATATTAAAGCTTTTCTAAATAGTGTTGATTTTATAATATTGAAAACAACGACAAATCAAAATCGTGGCCGTCGAAGTTCAACACATACTCGTAAATTGTAGGTATGAAAGAAAAAAATCAAATTTCAGTATCATTTCAGAGTGCGTTTTGTGTTTTTTGTGCTGTGCTTTTAGCATGCATTTATGCTAAATGTCAAACAATTTTTTTCCATGCAAAATACTATTGTTTTATTTAGTCAGAAGTAAACTTTGTGCCTAACGTTTGCATTAAACCATATATAGTATAGCTTTTTCGTTTCTCTGTTAGCTAATTGACACCAAACGGTATTAATTATTGTGAATGAAGCAAATTTTCTTAAAATATTACTAATCAAACAAAAAACGTAAAATAAAAATATTTTAGGGAAGAAATTATATGAGATAAAAAAAAGGGCAAAACAAGTAGAAGAAATTAAAAACATTTCCACCCTCCACCAACCTCTTGAATTTTTATAAGACCCCCGACGACCAATTGGAGTGGAACTTGTGCTAGGATATTCATCCGGTGATTCTGTAGAAATAAAATATTAAATTTGTTTCCATTTTTAGATATTCCAGTCATATTAAATGAAAAATTTAGTTCTACAAATACTCATGCGGGGTTCAGTTTTTGTTAGGAAGTTAATTGACATGCAATCTACCGAACAAAATAAAAAAAAACGTAAAATATCTACATAATAATGCTACAACAAAAATCTCAAAAGTAATAAAAAAGTTTATATTTTATATTAACCATTAAAATAAATATAGATAATAGCTCAAAATTAAAACAAAATTACCTTTAATAGCCAAGGAATCTTGTGAGCCTCTATAAAAATCTCTTCTCATTGAGTTAGAACTCAACTGGCCATAACCTATCATTTCATTTGAATCATCATCATCGAAAAACAAATAATAATAGAAGAAAACAAAAAGAAAAAAACAAAAACTTTCAACGAAATGAACAAATAAATATTAATCACTAAGAAAAATTCTGGCAACAATTATTGAAATAATAATATTTTGGCTCCAGAAATTATTTGCAAACATATCATCTATCTAACATAAGAAAAAAAACCACACATTACCTGTGCGTGATGTCAGCGTACCTGTGAGGTTTGTGCTAGACCCCTTTTTCCCACGGCTTGCCATCAAACTGGAAGCTTCACTTATGTCCACTGAACCGGTTTCGACGTGGATAGTTTTTGGGCGTGGACGAGTCCCTTTCTGGGTACGTAATCGTGGCGCCACAGGACTCTGTTGTTGTTGACTGGAAAGATGCTTTTGCAAAAGAAGGTCCGAACGGTCGAGTGTTTTGCCTTCTCGTTCAGCTTCTTCGATAGCTTTTTTAAGTCTATGTTGCTCCAGAATTGCAGCCCTTCGGGCTACTTGTTCTTCTTTTTTGCGTGCACGCTCCTCCTCTTTTGCGCGTTCTTTCTCTCGTCGCTGCATTGATTCGATTTCCTTTCGTGCCTTTGCCTCTTCTTGTTGTTGTCGTCGTTGAAGAGAGAGTAACATAATTTTTTCCTTCTTACGTTCCATTTCGTCGACAGATTCCTGAAAAAATGAATAAATTATCAACTGCAGGAATCGATTCGTATATAAAGTAAATTGTCGAGTATACGAAAAAGGTGGCCCACGAAAATTTGATAATTAGATTTTTCGGTAATTCAACAAGTCTCTGATGTTTGGACTATTTACAGATGGAATATATGTTCTATAACATGCTATAACTTACTGCTGTGCAATTGCAAATTTTCCAGAATCATAATGCTTGAAACTTGAAACCTTGTTTATGCTTATTGCATTCTGGAAAGGAGATCAGATATTTCAGTGTGGACTTAAAAATAACCAATGCATGTTGAGGGTTGAAACCCAATACCGCAAATTTTGAGGTTAGAATAAAAATTTCAGTTTTGCTTCGAATTGCGACCTCACGAAGCTACATGAAGTAGCTTTTCTCCATGTACAAAGCACAAGTAAAACCGTTGCTGGAATATTACTCTCACGTTTGGAGTTCAGGCCTAAAATATGAGTTACGTCTACTCGGCAGCATTCAGAAAGAAGCGGTCCGATTAACAGCAAACCTTCAGTGGTTGGTTCATCAAAGTGGCCAACCTGCCTGCCTGTACTACAGATACTACCATGGAAGATGTTCCGACGAATTTAATGAATATTCTCTAGAAACACGGCATTTGGACATCGTACCAGGCAGGCCACAAGCATCAAGCAAGCTATTGAACTCACAGTCTGAAATAATATTTCCAGAAGCCTTCAATATACAGATATTGAGGAACAGAATTAACAGACATCCCGTGGAGCTGTCGCAGCACAAAAGGCGCTTTTGCCAAGAGACGAATATAAAAAAAATGATGTGAAAATTTATTAGTATCTCGAGATTCAAATTTTTCATGTAACAAATAGTATTGTACAATTATATGCGCCATATTAGTAGGTGTGGTGTTGTACCTATACAATTTAAGCTTTTCACTTGGTTGCATTTTTTTCGATTTGAAGAAAACGCCACATAAAAGTGGACGTAGCCCTATTTATTGTATGGTTGAAGGGTAATGGCTACATAACATATCGACGCAACTGTATGATTTTTAATAAAAATATTGGAAAAGTGAGCGTGTGAGCGTTTTAATCTCTATTATACTCGTACATAATCATACATATGTGTCACAAAAACGTGTAAAATTTTACATTAAATATTAAGATTTGTTAACAAAAAATATATTTTTTTTTAAATAAGCCGGGTTTCCACCATGAAAAAACAGATTTTGTAAAATAATGATAAAGCTAGAATGCAAAAACTTCAAATGAAGAAAAGACAAAACTTTAATTATATGACAGGACAGCAATGACACTTTTTACATGGGTTGGTCACAAAATCCCGCCTACAGAATCCCGTATCACAAATACCTGCCACACAGAATTCCGTATAATAGAATAGAATACCATAAAAATCTCAAGGCATTTAATATGTTATACACTCAGAGAGGAATGTTATTCATGTATGTGAGTAGAACACATTATACCGAATATACGAATTAAACAGTACTTGGGTAGTACTCTTCGCGGGTTAAAAGTATTTCACCCTATGGGACATTTTTCGACTCATACCCCGGACGGCCTTTAGACAGATTTAGACAGTCTGCGCACCAACTGCCAATCAGACAGTTTTGTTAGCTTGGTGTGCGAGTCAGCCGATACTTTAGTCTGTCTTTTGTAGATGTCACTATTTAAAAAAAAAAATCGGTGAACCTATTTAATTGTGTCACATATATTTGCGATACAATGTCGGTCATAGAATTCATCTCATTTGGGCCAGAACACAGCGGATACGAAGGCAAAGCTGAGTTGCTAGCCAGAACAGGAGCTGCATCAAACTTTATGATGCCAAGACCATTCTGTGGATTTCCAATGTGTATAAAAAAAATGGCTAAAAGAAAAACCGCATCATTACTGGATGGAAATTGAAGGTAACAGACAAGCCAAAAACTTTCTGACAAAAGAACAAAACAACTCCTACAGCTAACTAGGAGTCAGATTCCAATGACCACAGGATTCCTCACCGGCCACTGTCTTGTCAAAAAACATCTCATGGTTATGACTCAGCACAAGATAACATATGCAGAATGTGCAAAGCTGACCAAGAATCAGCAGAACATACCGCTCATTTACTTGAAGACTGTCATAACTAAAAAAACGTGATTTTGCAGAAAATGCGCTAAAAGTTTTCAATTGACCACCATCTTGCAGACCATCTTGCAGAAAAAAGAAGGCATCTTATAATTCTAACGCGGAGAGTATACAAGATATTAATATGAAATTTTTACACAATCATGATAAAACGAATAATTCTGCATCATTAACTCAAAAATGGGCGCCGTGGCGTAAGTGGTTAGTGTGTTGGGCCAGTGCGCTTGAGGTTCCAAATTCGAATTTCTGAAAACACTAAAAAGTTTTTTCACGGTCAAACCTCTACCGAACGTCTGACAAACATCCGAGAGTATTGTTGTCTCGAAAAAGTTTCTCAAAACGAATTGCCCTTTGCATACGGCACTAAACTGTAGGCCTCTTCCATTCGTGTGAAAAATATAACGGACACAACATGAGTGGTTGCGAGAAGCTAGGCCCTGGCACTTAGCTTTTGCGCCAAATATTTATTTTTAAAACTCAAAAATGCCGTTTTTTGAGTTATGACAGTCTTCAAGTAAATGAGCGATATCTTATGTCACCGTGACTGTCTAACCAGAATACGTCATCGTAGCTTAGGTAATTTCTACTTTTTCTTCTTCTTCCTTTTATCAGCGAGGCTATGATCCGAAAACAAGGGATCACAACCCTCCCACTTCACCGCATTTCTACTGATCCGCCTGTGGGGTTCGCCTATTTGACCTCAGAAAATATCGGCAGGCCTGCCGATTTTGGATCACTCGGTTACTGAGGCCAATGAAATGCCGATGTCGTCGCATTTGTCTGATCCAGGCGTTTATAGGCCTGCCTTTCCTACATCGCGATGTCTTTGGAACGTACATTGATATTGCCTTTTTAACCGGGTTCAAATGATCTCTTCTTTGAACGTGGCAATACCAACTGTGCCGGTCGCGTTCTATTTTTTGTACGATGGTTTCCTTGATGTGAAAGCTTCCACGGATCTTCGAACTTCTTATTTGATCAAGCTTTGTCACTCTTGCTGTCATGCGAAGCATCTTCATCTCAGCTGCCGTTAATTTACTCTCATACGTTTTGTACATCGTCCAACATTGTGAACCGTATGTGAGCGCTGGACGTACAACTGCGGTGTAGAGCCTTCCTTTCAACTTAGGGGACATTTTTCTGTCACAGAAGATAGCGGAATTTTCTCGCCACTTCATCCACCCTACGCTTACACGATGATTGATGTCGTCATCACAAGTTGCTTTGCTATTGATCATAGATCGCAGATATTTGAACTTTTCGCAATTGGGAAGCACTGTTCCATTCAAATAAATGTCTGGAATAGGCCTGAATGGATCAGAGAACGGGCAGCACAAGTACTCTGTCTTTTTTGAACTAATGCGATACCCATTTCCCTCCAAAACGTCCACCCACACATCAAGTGCTCGTTGCAGGGATGTAAGATCCTCACTTATGATGGCTCCATCGTCAGCAAAGAATAACTGATGTACCTTGGGGTCCATCATTTTACCTTCAAGCAGATAATCAAGGACTGTAATAAAGAGCAAAGGACTTAAAAAGCTCCCCTGGTGCACCCCGACTTTGATTGGGAACTCTTCGGTTACTCCAGCGGGGCATCTTACTCTTGTCTTTGCTCCTTCGTACATGTCCATGATCATCTGTACATAGGTTTCTGGAACTCCTCGATGTCTTAGCACCACCCATATCAGATCTCGTGGTTGTCTGTCGAATGCCTTTTCAAAGTCTGTATTTGTTGATTTGTTGATATGCAAATCCCTTAAGGAATCACGATGGTTTTTCATTATGATCCTTATACTTTGGATTGCATCTGTGGTTGATTTACCCGAGACAAACCCGCACTGATCATCAGATAGCCGTATTATTTTTCGCAGCCGGCCACCTAATACCCGCTCAATGATCTTCATGGTGTGTGACATCAGCTTGATCGAACGGTAGTTATCACAGTTTCGTGTATCACCCTTCCCTTTGTATACAGGGAGAAGGTAACTTTCCCTCCATTGATTCGGCATTGGATCACCTCTCATAAATTTGGAGATGAGAATTCTGAGCCATCTGAACCCGATGTCTCCCATCTTTTTCCAGAACTCAGAGGGTATCTCGTCTGGCCCAACCGCTTTTCGTTTTTGGAGTATTTGACCGCCTCACTTACTTCTTCGACTGTAATGTCGGGTATTTCTTCACAGTTAGGGGTGGCTCTTGGAAATTATAGCCGGGGAAACTGTTCATTTAAAAGCTCTTCACAATACTGCCGCCACCTCTGCAGAATTTTGTCGTCATCCACAAGAAGCTGGCCATGAGCATTGCTAAAGAACTTTGGCGAACGAATCTCCTGAGCATTCTTCCTTCTTTAGGCGGCTATTTTGAAGATAGTGACGCTCTTGTTCATATCGTGTCTCCGCAGCTCCTGGATAGCCTGGTTTGCATCAGCAACCGGGGAAAATATTTTCTCCAGCTCCCGATACAGGCCCTCCGTACTCTCTGCTTGAAGCTGGGCGCACTTCTTCTTCGCCTTTTTCTTGCAGCATCTGTATTCCATTTCGAGGCGAGCTTTTTCGTCACTATTATTAGAGGGGCACTTTGACCAAGCTTTGAAAGTCGCTTTCTTCTCATTTATCACATTCTTAGCTTCATCACTCCGCCACCATGTTTCTTTGGCGTGTTGATGGTGGCCTTTTGAAGCTCCTAGCAGTGATTTGGCCTTCTTTAAGCAAGTTCGCTTTAGGGAATCCCACATATTTTGTGCTCTGCACTCTTCATTCTCAGCTCCGTTGATGGTGTGAGAGAGGTAATTTTTCATTACGAAAACAAAAGCCTCGCCTTTTACTTTGTCCAGATTGTACCACTTGATTTTCTCAGAGACCCTTGTTTGTTTGCTTTTCTTCGATGTTTTCATAAAAATTTCTGTTAGTAGGAGATGGTGTTGCCGAGCAATTGCCTCACCCAGGATCACTTTGCAATCTTTTACGCGAGGCTTCATGAAACTGGCTACCAAATGGTAGTCAATCTGAGTTTCATCTCCACCACTGCTGTAAGTGATCAGGTGTCGGCTTTGTTTGATGAACATCGTATTTAACACGATAAGACCGTGTGATTTGCACATGCTTAGGATGTCTTCACCAGGAAGGTTCCTGGTGCCATATCCTAGTCCTCCATGGCAGTCTTCATAATCTTCGTTTGATTTCCCGACATGTCCATTCAAATCTCCTCCAACAAACAGAAATTCTTCCTTTGGGATGTTCTTAAGGAGATTGTGGAAATTCTTAGGTAATTTCTACCTTGAAACAGAAGACGTATCTGCTACTAGCTCACTGAAAAATATAATCGAATTCATCACCAATTCTGAGATCTACAATAGGCCCAATAGTGGCCGCATTGATAAGGCGACCTGATCCCAACCTCAATCTACAGTCTACAATAGTCACTTAATTACAATATTTTATTGTAACATTTAACCCTAGAAAGATAATCTACGTCTGCCAGACGTATAGCGCGCAAAAAAATGTAATATCCTTTGGCAATGGAGTTTAAGTTTCTTGTTTTTATTGTTTAAATTAATTTTTATTTTTACTGAACCATAACTTCATTTCTCTTAATATGAATTTCATTAATAAATAAAACATTAATATTTTATAAAAAGCTCATGGGTTTCCATTAATACATTAAAAAAGTGCCATACGTCTCTGAGACGTATGATTATCTTTTACGTCATAAAAAATATGATTATCTTTCTAGGGTTAAATCTGTGCTCAAGTAGATTTGGGGAAGAGTCACTTAAGTTGCCACTGTGAATTCATGCCTTATGCCCGGTTTCACAGTGGGAGCTTAAGTCGCAGCTTAGTTAAGTAAAACGCAGAGCTTAAGTTTTTGGGGTTTCACAGTCATTTAAAAAGTGTGGTTTAGCTAAGCCAAGCATAAGAAGTGATTGTGAACAGTTTGTGGGTAATTAACTACTGTGAATGGATAGGAGATGTCAAATAGAAAAAGGCTTGTTAGTGAAGTAAATAATTAGTTTTTCTGTTCAATAAAAGAAGAGTGGAACATGTGTGATGACAAAAAAAGAAGTGCGAATTTCAGCTCAGCTGAAACAAAAATAAAAAAAATGTCATCCGAATAATGAATAAAAAAAAAGAAAATATCGCTGCATTTAGCTGCTCTCAAGCAATAGGTATTACCAGAGAACATTTTGACGTGTCTATATACAATACATACGTATAACCATAAAACACAAGGGGCACAGGCCTTTAACGAGATTAATAAGTGAATTCCACTCAGGTATGCCTTACTAATTTGCCTTCATTGTAAGACAGTAGATATTTATTCAGTAAAGCAATATACCCACAAATAGAAAAAAAAGTAATTATTTTGAAGGGTTATGTTCATGTCCATAATAAAGCAGTTACATTAAACAAAGGTAATGCTGGTAATGATGAATGATGAGTTTTGCTTTGACAGTAGTAAAGCCACCAAAATCGGCGGCTTAAATTATATCAACACTTGAGTGGAGTTTAGCTCTTATGCCGGCACTGTGAAACACAAAGATGAGTTAAACCTGCTTAAGCTCTCACTGTGAAACCGTGCATTAGTGTTGTTTATTTTATGAGTCAGCTTTTTATCAAAGAGTATTGTCTAGGAATACGCAAAAATAATATATTTGGACGCTCTACTTCAAAATCGACAAATCAGCGTTTATGCAAAATATTCCAAAATGCTTCACTCTACGTCACAATTTCCCTGACACTACAGATATACTGCTTCTGGGCTTAAATCACCTAAACATATCGGACAGAAAAACTTGGAAACACCGAAAAGCCATACATAATGACTAATTATCTATCTTTATAGCTCAGAAATTGAGGGAGTCATTACTGGTATATTCCTGCCGGAATATTGTTTTCCCGACACAAGTCAGTGCTATTCATTAGGCTGTCATATTGTTGTCAATGAATCCAATATTAAGTATTGAAATTGCAATCTACATCGACAGCCAGGCAGCAATCAAATCTGCCAGACAATCCAGTTACATCTAGGACGGTAAAAGCCTACGGCGTATTTTTTAACGAAATACCCTAACGATCTTAAAGTATTTTTTTCTGCTGGGTACCTGCCCATTGCTTTATCCCAGAAAACTGTGCGGCTGATTATTTAACTAGACAAGGTTCACTCGGTGCAAGCGGTCGATTTTTTAGCAATTCCAACTCTAATTTCATATCTTCAGTACATGACTCACTCTGATGTTGTAAAAAAAGGCAAATTGATGGACACATCTAAATTACCGGGAGACATTTCAAGGCTACTGTGACCAACTTTAGATCTCAACAGGGCAAGGGCTATGCTTAAACAACAAAATAAATGTTGCCCCTGCTTTATAGTGGCATCCCAATTGGATCTATGTTGTTCTAAGTGCATTCCATCGGGGACTACTTTCTATCTATCTAATTATTTGTCGAGTGATTTCTCATAAGTTGTCGTAATTTTAATTTCTATATAGCTATATACTGTGACATAACACTTACCGGATCCAAATTCGACAGCTCCGTTCCAATCACTAAGGCTTTATTTTCTTTCGGTTCACCCAATCGTGACAAACTTATCGCATTGTGCAACTGAGTCTGTTGTTGTTGCTGTGTTGAATTTTGATGTTGGTTAGTAACATCTTCCAAATGACGTCGATCAATAGCATTCGAAGTTTGATTTTCAGTCAATTGCCGCAACTGTATAGGCGCATCTGTGTATTTGTTATAAGTGGCTTTGTTATTTTCAAAACTGTTGTTACGTTGGAGTTCTGTGAATAAATAAAAACATTTTACATCTGAATTGGAACTATTAATGTTCGGTGGTACCATTTCGATCGTAATTATTTTGTAGTTGTCCTCTATCCACACTATCTAAGCTCTTTTCTTTTTTGGGTGAACGTTTCGCACGTAATGGCGGTTTGGGCCGTTTCGGCTGGTCATCGTCAAAAGAAATGTAGAATCCCTTTTCAATTGTTGGATCTTCTTGTGGATCCTGTGAATATTATTATAACATAATGTACAAATATTAAGAAATTGCTTTGTTTTAGTGAGACAACGAAATCAATTATTATATTATATAACCAATTGGAAATTTAAAAATATTCTCAATCACCCTGATTGTCTTTGGCGTTTTTCCCTTTCCTCGATTGTCGTTTTATTCATAGCTACGACCTGTTGAACCGTTGAATATTACTAAACAATTTGTTTGTCATGTAGAATACTATTACAACTCTTTCACAGTGAAAAAGTTATGAAGAATAAAACGACAATCGTCGAAAGGCGACAAACGCCAGGGACAATCATTAATAAATAAATAAATATTTGGCGCAACAGCTCTTTAAGTGCCAGGGCCTAGCTTGTTGCAACCACTCATGTTGTGCGCATTATATTTTCCACACGAATGGAAGGGACCTACAGTTTAGTGCCGTATCCGAAGGGCAATTTGTTTTGAGAAGCTTTTTCGAGACGAAAATACTCTCGGATGTTTGTCAACCGCTCGCGAGAGGTGGGACCGTGGAAAAAACTTTTTCGTGTTTTCTGGGATTCGAACATGGAACCTCACGCGTAGTAATCCGACACACTACCCACCACGGCGCCCACGCCAACCACTTGGAGCACAGTTTTTTAAAGCATAAGAAACTGAGCGATGGAGTGAAAAGATAGGGCATAGGACGAATTAGAGTGAAATGTAAAGGAAAAAGAGTGAAGTGACGATGAACTTTAGTTTTGCAAGTTATATCAATCTGGAAATACTGAGGAAGACAAGCTATTCCATACTCTTGTTGTGCGGCTAAAAACAATCTTCTGAACTTGACGATGCGACTGCTACCAAGTGCAGTATGCAACTACATGTGTGCTCGGATTGAACAGACAGACAGGCGCGGCACACAACTATATACGTTTTTCACCCGAAAACTTCTGGTGGACGCACCGATATACGAGCGCAATAGTAACGATCGAATAAACTCAAGCAATTTAAACATATGAGTTATATTCATGTTTCGGACAAATGTAAGCTTTGATTGTAGATTGTAGCCAAGACTGTAGAAGTGAAAAAAACGATTACACCTTTGCTGCTTCTGGGATAACATGCATACCAAGCATTGAAAAGCCATCGGATTCTTCAATTCCAACTCCATTCATATTTAGTTTCGTTACCGTAAAAAACCTGCTTCAGAGACAGGAGACAGCACTATTGAGCTTAACCAGGTTTTGGCAACCCAATTAATAATAACACCAATGTTAAAGATGAGCTCGGTTGGCATTTGCGGTTGCTGTGACTCGACAGCTCGGGGCCTTCACCGCAGTGTCCATAATGAATAGCCGTAGTCAAGAGTGCTATCATCCCCGATGGAATATATTCGATTACGAGTAGCAGATAAAAGGTCGTTGATATAAATTAAAAACAGGGTCAGAGATAGGACAGAGCCCTGGGAATCACAGGTTACGAATGGGGTAGAAGTACATCCATCAAATACAACGCGTATTGACCGAGAATTCATTTCGAGAAAGTCCCACCAATGCAGCTTGGGAAATGTTTAAGAGGACACGATGCCACATTCTATCGAAAGTTTTAGTTATTTTCTTAATCCGACCCCGGATATAAAAAGGAAAATAAATAACATCGACGTTTTTCCAACACCTGCACCCAAGAATTGTTCCTACATGGTAGGAACGAAGTGAGGATAGCAATATCCCAACTGAAATCAAACAAGATTGCTGGATCTGATGGCTTATCGACCGAACTTTTCAAGATAGCTGGTGATGAATTGGTAGAGAGCATACACAAACTCATGCCTATAAGATTTGGTCAGATGAGTGTATGCCTAATGAATGGAATCTCAGTATCGTGTGGCCGATCCACAAGAAAGGAGACCCCTTAACTGCGCCAATTATAGAGGCACCAGTCTCCTTAACATTGCATATAAGATATTTTCTGCCATATTCTGTGTATCAGTGCGGTTCTCACCCAAAAACTATCGACATAGCGCACACACAGGGTCATGCCAATCGCGTCGCATGTCGTATGCCTCTCAAAAAATGCATCCACAATGAAGTCGTACACTTATGTAATGTAAATATCAACTGGATTGAAAATGTGTTTATTAAATTCAAATAAAATTAAGGTACGAGGGTATCAACGCGTGCATCAAATCATTTCACAATCATAACGAAAACGCAGGTGAACATCCCGAGCAAGCGATTTTATTTTTTGCCAAAATCACACAAATTAATCAACTAAGTGTACGGGGCTTATCGAACGATTGAATGAGTTTTTTTTTTTTTTTTTATTTATTGAATACTAGCTTACAATGAACATTATAAGATAGAATGAAGCATTAGCAACTAAGGCCTTCAGCTTATTTAATGTAGTGAGTGATTGATTAGAGTGGTTGATTGGTAGGATACTGTTTTTTTTTTTTTTAATTGAGTTGTGTTGAGTGTTGAGTTTTTAATTGTTTGAGAATCTTGATGTTCGGTTCACAGAGTAGATTCGTAGGGCTTATGTCGCGGAAAAGTTGTTTTCTTATAGTTTGAAAGTGGGGGCAGTTGTTAAGGATGTGAGGAATGGTAATAGTTACTTGATTACAATAAGGATACAGGGAGGGATTGTTTTTATTGAGATAGTGTTCGTGTGAGAGTTTAGTGTGCCCCAACCGGAGGGGGATGATCTTGGAGAGGTTTGTTTTGTTATCAGAACTAAATTTGTTGATATCTAAGTAGTCCTTTATGTGAATTTTGTGTTTGTTTGATTCCTTGTACCAGTCTGAGGATTTGGTCCATTGGTCTTGCTGCTTAATTTTCATTTGGAGGCGAAGAAATGCGTTGATGTCCTCGTGGTTGTTGTTGAGTGTAAAAATTAAGGGCGATTTGGAAGCGTCCTTAGCCACAAGATCGCCGAAGTCGTTTCCAGGAATTTCCACATGTCCTGGAATCCAGATTAGTTTTATTTTTGGAGAACGGTCAGATAGAACGTTCCTTATGAGGTTGGGGCTGTAGTCGGCGTTGGAGCAGTTGGCTATGGCATCTATGGAGGACAAGGAGTCAGTGCAGATTGCGTATTTTTTATTGAGATTCTTCGTACGGCCGAGAGCAGCTGTTATTGCAATTATTTCTGCTGAGAAAACGGTACTATATATTGGAAGAAGTGAAGTTTGGATGATTGAATTGGAAGATGTGGCACTGAAACTGATATTGCTGTTGGCTTTCGATCCATCAGTGCAGATGAATGTATGGTCTTTGAGTTTAGGATTCGCAGGCCGTGATCGTACGATCAATGGCTGGACGTTTTTTTTTTATTTTATTTTTGCTGTGTGTTTGATTAGATTGAAAATTGGAGTATCAGCACTGAATATGAGGGATTTAAATAGCTTCGCTGTTGACAGGTCTCTAATGTCTTCTATTGTGTGCATATCTGCTTCAAATTGTAGGTTAGCGATAGGGGTAGTCCGGTATGCACCAAGTGCTGCTCTTACAGCAGAGTTGTAGATTGTTTTAATTTTGTTTAGTAGCAACTTGGGAGCGTATCCATAAAGAAACAGCCCATATCTTATTTTACTAGAAATGATTGAGTTGACCCTTGATATATGTTAAGTATAATTGGGTTGGTGCTAAATCTCCTGCTTGCTAGGCATTTGATGATATTTAGCCGGCTTGATAATGAAGGGAGAAGATATTCAATGTGGGTATTCCATTTGTATCTTTTGTTTAAATGAATTCCTAAGATTTTTAAGGTATCAACTCTGTCGATAGGAGCGTTGCCAAAAAGAATATTACATGTGCAATTTCTAATGCGGCATATGTGCAGGTGTTTGCTTTTCCCAATTGAAAGTTCGGCACCTGAGTATTGGCACCAGGCTGTTATGTCATTGAGGACGGGGCCAAGGTCGATGCTGTTGCTGTTGCGGTTGTTGTTGTTGAGGCGTTTTATAATAATGTAGTCATCGGCGTATGCGCCAAATTTTTTTTTCTTTGTGGATGGTTAATAAATTAGATAGTTTTTCATAGGCTATTAGGAATAGGATCACTGAGGGGGGATCCTTGCGGAATTCCATTGTAAAGGGGTTGGGGGTTGGATGTGTGGTTCTCGATACGGGTCTTTATTTTTCTGCTGGTCATAAATTGTAGGATGTATTTCATCATTTTTGGTCCTACTTTCCAAAACTTTAATTGGTCTATTATTGTTTGGATTCCTATTTTGTCGAAAGCTTTAGCGAAATCGAGGGAGATTAGAGATATGTGTTTTTTTAATGACAAGGAATTAGTTATCTGAAGATCTAAGTATATTAGAGGATTATTTACCGATTTGCTTTTTTTAAAACCCATTTGATGGCTGCTTAGGAGTTTGTTATGGAAAACAAACCACCAGAGCCTGTTGGCAATGATCTTGTCCAGGACTTTTGAACAACAAGGGTTAAGGGATATAGGCCTGTATGATTTAATGAGGGTTTTATCTGAGTTAGGTTTGAAAATGGAAGCTTGAGAATGTTATTGTAAAGACTTAACAGCCTTTTTTATTGGAGAGAGGTAGGTTTTTGATTAAAGGGTACGAGATTCGATCTTCTGCCGGGGTTTTTCCATGAAGTCCGGTTAAAGCTAATGATAATTCTAGGTAGGTAATTTCTTTTTCGATAAAGAGCGCAGAGTTGCTATGAGTGTAAGTCAAGGCAGGGGTTGAAATATTTGTGTGGTGGCAGAATTGAGCAGGGAAACTGTTGTCATGAGATTCTTTCGACCAATGATTCGTAAGCTCGTCAGCTATTTGCTTAGGTTGGGTTAGGCTTTAGTTAGGAGTGTGTAGTGGTTGAATGCAGTGAATTTTTTGTGGAATTTTTACACCGCATAGTCTTCTGAAGTTCGACCAATTTTGGCCGTAGGTGTGGAGGGGCTGATATCAGCTGTGAATTTGTCCAAAGATATTTTTTGATATTTTCTTTTGAAAAGAGCGTTGGCTCTTTTGTAGTTAATCAAATTGTCTGTGGAGATGGTCCGCTTCAAGATATGTCATTGTTTTTTTCTTTTTCTAGTTTTAGTGCCTGGAGTTCGCTATTCCACCATGGGACATCGTGAGTCCGTTTATATGTGTTGGTTTGGGGTATGGAAGAGTTGTCGGTTTGGAGTATAATTCGGTGGATGTTTGCTGCTTCCTTGTTGACGTCGTTACTGGTTGGCCTTTCAGAGCTGAGTTTATCTGCGAGATTCTGGTATAGCCTCCAAGCAGCTTGATTGACTTTGAATTTGGGTCTGGGTTTGGGAATTGGAGATTGAGAGTCGAACATGGAAGTAATTATGGGGAACTGGTCACTTCCCTAGAGATTGTCTATGGTTTCCCATTTAGAGTTAATCGCTTAAATGGGGGAGCAGAAGGTGAGATCAATGTGTGTGCACGAGCGGTGTGTGGTGAAGCGGGTTGGACTACCGTCGTTAAGAAGTTGGTAATTAGATTGGTTGATAAATTTGGCTATAATCACCCTGATTGTCGTTGGCGTTTGTCGTTTTTCGACGATTGTCGTTTTGTTCATAGCTACGACCTGCTAGCCGTTAAACATTACTAAGTAGTTTGTTTGTCGTGTAGAACGCTATTACAACTCTTTCACGTTGTAAAGGTTATGAAAATGGATTCGTGCTACATCAGAGTCATTGTAATGGGGTTCAATAATGTAGTTAGATGTCGTCATGTTGTTGTTGTTGTTGTTGTTGTAGCAACTATGTTGATTCGTATGGTTCAAACGTTAAGGTGGTGCAGGTGGGTTGTCATTAGTGAGGTCGAGGCCCAGGAAAGCGGCAGCTTCGACTGGGTGAGTCCATAAAAATCTTGGTGTAAGTGTTGTGGGATGCGACGGACAGCTGAACAAATGGGCGGTGTTATGTGGTGACGAGCCACAGTCTGGGCATTGATCAGTTATACTGTCGCGTAAGCGGTGCATATAATTGTTCAGCATGCAGCTCCAGCCGGATCGCAGTTGGGCAAGTGTGGATCTGGTGCGTCTAGGAAGATGATCTTCACTATGATGTATCGGTGGAGGACGGCCGCCTAGCACAATGTTAGTCTGGCGGTTATCAAGCGCAGTTTGGACAGCGTGTTGGTGAATAGAGTTCAAAGCCAGCTTGTGAGACGCTGGGACAAGTGGTGTATGAGTTATAAACCTATTAACCTCTTCACGATATGAACGGATGTCAGATCGAATATGCCTCGGAGGTGTAGGGAGGCTGAGTATATCTCGGTTCGGGTGATCGGGACGATTGCAAGCCAGTAAGAACTGTTTCGATAGAAGTTCGTTATGCTCTTTGACTTTGAGCAACTTTGTCTCCTGATGTAGGTGATCTTCATGGGACATGCGGTGACAGCCTGTGATAATGCGTAGAGCAGCATTCTGGCTTGTTTGGAGCTTATGCCATTGAGTATCACTGAGGCGTGGGGTCCAGATTGGTGCCGCATAGTTGAGAACCGATCTTCATATTGCTTGATATGTGGTGAGGAGAGTTTCTTTGTCTTTCCCCCATGTGCTACCGGCCAGAGATTTTAGGACCTTATTCCTGGACATGACTCGTTCACTGACATTTCTAGAATGATTAGAGAAAGTCAGTAGGCTGTCAAATATGACTCCTAGAATCTTTGGGTGGTTTGTTGTCGGGATCGCCCTGCCATGTATCTCAATGTCGAGTGGTAGGTTTACCTCTTTGGTCCAGGTGGTGAATAGGGTGGATGAGGATTTTTCTGGGGGCAGCTTGAGATTGCGACTGGCGAAGAAGTCTTCCAATTCATTAAGGTAGGCATTGATGTTACGGCAGATTGAGCGGATGTCCTTTCCTGAGGCGAGAATGGTGCAGTCGTCGGCATATGATACCAGTTTGACTCCGGATGGTGGTGTAGGGAGTTTCGCCAGGTAGTAGTTAAAAAGGATCGGGGAAAGGACTCCTCCTTGAGGAACCCCTTGCTTGACCTTCCTCAATTTCGATTTACAGTTGCGGAATTCAACGAAGGACTGTCGGCCATTTAGGTAATTGGCAAGCCATCGTTTAGTGGAGTTTGAGAGTTGTGAGTCTAGGATGTCTTGAAGTAGGATTCCTAGGTCGACAGTATCAAATGCCTTTGATAAGTCAAGTGCAACTAGAACAGTGCGATCGCATGGTCGTTGTTGGTTAATACCTTGTGTGATGTGAGTCGTGATCTCGGAAAGGGCTGTTGTAGTACTTCGCAATTTGCGGAAGCCGTGTTGAGTAGTATCAAAGCTTCGAGTATTTTCGCAACTGGAGAGAGAAGAGATATCGGTCGATATGAAGTACCGTGGTCTGCTGGTTTGCCTGGTTTAAGAATCGGTATGATTCTGCCCACCTTCCAGGGGTCAGGAATATCCAATGATTGAAGCGAAAGATTGAGCAGCTGGGTAAGGTAAGAGATTCCTATAGGCCCCAGGTGCTTGAGTATAATCATTGAGATTCCGTCCGGTCCCATGGCTTTAGAGGGTTTAGCTTTGCGGATGGCAGATTCGACTTCGGACGGTAGTAAAGAGCAGGGAGTAGTGTCTGGAGTAAGGCGGTGAAGCTTCCTGAGGATGGCACGTTTAATCTTGCTGCAGTTTGTCGGGTGTTCGATGAATTGGCGACAGAAGGATGAGGAACATTTCCTGGGATCATCAAACTGTGAGGCGTTGAATGAGATGGTTGTAAGGTCCCTGCGTTTGGTGGAATTGGAAAGCTCCTTGATAGTAGCCCAGAGTTTCTTGGAGCCTTTATCGCAGGACTGCAGGTATTCTAGCCATTTAGTCCGTCGATGTTGGTTGACTAGGTGGTAAATCTGATCAATTCTGGGGTTGTCAGGATTTGTTCGACGTAACAGGTCGCGTTCGTTGGCGAGCTGGGCGGCTTCAGCTGGAAAGTTAGGTCTAAGTTTAGGGATTCTGCCTGCAGGAATGAAACGGGCAGCTGCTTTGGTTAGGATCCGTCGAAAGAGTTTTTCCCCTGAGTGTACATTCGGGGGAGACAGGAGTTGTTCCAGTTTTCGATCAACGAGCCGTTCAAAGCCTGACCAATCAGCCGTGGCGTAGTTGATAAACGTGCGGTTGTCAGCTGATATAAAGTCGTCAGGTCTATTCACAGTGATGATGATCGGAATATGATCGGAGTTGAGCGCTATTTCGGCATTCCAGGATGTACATGGGAGCAAAGAGGCACTCATGATGCTGATGTCTGGTGAGCTGGAGCAGGTGGCACAGATCCTGGTAGGAAACTCTTCGTTGATGACTCCGAAACTTGACTCGTCGATTTGCTCGGCGATATGTATACCGCGGCGATCATTAAATAGGTTGGAGTGCCAGCACTCATGATGAGCGTTGAAGTCTCCTATAACCATGTGGTAATCGCCCGTGAGAAGATAATCTAGTTATGGAAGGTAACCAGAAGTGCAGCTAGCTGGCGGCGGGATGTACACATTAGTTATGTCAATCAAGGTGTTGCTCGATCTGACAGCAATGGTTTGTGTTTCTAGGTGTAAGTCAGGGGTAGGGGGTATGGGGTATGTCGTCATCATCCGGTTCGGTGGGATTGATGAAATAATTATTTCTTTCTAGAAGTGTTTCGGTGAATGAGGAAATAGGAGATTGAGTTGTTGGAGTAATGGAGTTGTTATGTATTGACTGTGAGAGAGAATGAGTGAAGTTTGAGTTGTTTTGGTTTTCTTGGGAGAGACACTCATTTGCATGTGAATTCTCCGTTTGAGTGATATTGTGTTATTGAGGTAATTGTGTTATTGTTGTTTTTGTTTAGTGAGATTTTTGTTGTGATTTCTGATATAGTTTGAGAGTTTGTAGATATGGTGGTAGAGGTTGTTAGAGGAGAGTGATTGTCATTCTTTTGCTTGGGCAGTTGTGAGTGGAGCTAGGAGAAACTTGATTATTATCGTGTTTTGAGTTGGTGTATTGTTGTTGATAGGATGAAGTGTGGGGTAGTCTGGGTGCAGGCGGTGGCAGGGGGGTTGAAAAAGATTGCTGGAGCGTATTAGTTTCATTATTTGTGTTATTTCCTTTTGGGAGGGGTTTATGGAGATCCGTTATGTTTGAGATGGGAACTGTGTTTGTTGACTGGGTGAGTGATGGTTGCTTGGTTATATTGGAGTATGAGTTAAAAGAGAAATTTGTGTGTGTATGACTTTTTTCTCTATATATTTTCTTAGCTTCTGCCATAGTGCATTTGTTTTCGGTTTTGATGATTAATGTTCCATTGGCCTCGATGAATTTCGGACAGGTTCTATCTGATGAGGGGTGGGGGGCTAGGCAATTGGCACACATAAACCGAGTGCATTTGGAAGGATGGTGGGGTGCTAGGTTACAGTTTTCACATGCTGCGTTAGCTGTACATCTCTTAATTGTGTGGCCGAGGAGCTGGCAATTTCGGCACCTCATAGGATTCGGAATGTTCTCCTTCACTTTGGTATTGTACCAGCCAATTTCCGCAGAATTGGAAGGTTGAAAGAGGTCAAACGTGAAGAGCATCAGCCCTGTGGGGCGTTCTATACCCTCGTGCTTTTTGACAAATTTGTACACTGCTGTTACCTTTTGTGTCTTCATCTCTGATACTATTTCTGACTCGGTCACATTAACAAGGCAGGGAGCGTAAACTATGCCTTTACAAGAGTTGAGTTGTGTATGAAGGGATACCGAAACGGGACCATGGGTTATCAGATTTTTAGTGGCTAGCAATTTGTCAGCTGCTCTCTGGCTTCTTGCACGAATCAATAGGTTACCGTCTCTAAGCTGAGATATGCTATCGTATTCAGTGGTTATGGAGTCGATGGCTTTTCTAAGAACGAAGACACTTAGACTAGTCAGGAGTTTTTCTGGGGTTTTTGGGGCCATAAGTATGAATCTAGGATTTTTCTGCACTGCACTTTTGGGCAAATCAGGAAATTCCTTAAATAAGAGGGGAAGAGGCTTGTGTTTTTTGGATTGTGGTTCGGGCGGCGGATCTTCGGAAAGATCGGCGAACCGATTTCCGGGTTTTTTCTTTGGCCCCGAAGTCATGAGTTTAAGAACCGTTGTCACTTCACTCGCGAAAAATGTACGCACACTTTCTCAAGAGAGATTGTAGTTTTTACGTATGGAAGAATACGCGGTTTGTTTGCGAAAGAGAATCAAGAGGTTTACTGGTCAGAGGCTAGCCGGAGACTGGAGTTGATCAACTAGGTGCATGGGCTTATCCAAAGATTGATTGACTTGACCAACTGTAGGTGTTCAACACGAACATATATAATTTTTAGTCGAATTGAGTTGCTCAACGCGAGCAACGTGAATTTGTGCACTAGTGTACGGGGTATAAATTTGTTTATTAAAGTTAAGGGTTGACTAAAGAATTGACCGCAGTTGATTGAACAGTTGCACACGTAGTGTACGACCGGCATTATGCAGGAGGGTTGTTACACTATCTAATACTTCACGAAATATCTAGGGACTTCACGAAGTAGCTCATCACGCTAAGTGACTACGATATATATACACAAATTGAGCAAAATTTCTAATAATAATTTATACATTGCTTTGATTGTTACCTGAAAACTATTGGCATTTAACGACGGCCTCGATGGTGACGGTATTCTGTAGGTCAAACTACCACTCGTTATATTTAGTTTACTTAAGCTGATGTCATTTTCATAATCTCCATGCATTGGTTGTGGTCGCATACTGTGATTCATCTCCGATATCTTTCGAATAGGCATTGTCTCGATATGCATTTCAATATGATCCCCAACATCATCTTCATCACCAATGAAACAAATACTTTGAGGTGCCATATCATCTAGTGGCGGTGGTGCTGGTGATGATTTCAATTGCCGGCTATCCTAAGGTGTTAAATACAAAGCTCAGCTCAGTTAATTCAATATGTCAAATAATACATATCATTCTCAACTTACCCTGTGATTCCCCATCATTGATCTTGGTGGCGTTTGCCTATGTTGTGGACTCGAATGCACTGGAAACAGATTTTGATAGGATTTCTCCTGATGACCATAATCATTACTCCCATTTTGATGCAACATAAATCCACCTCCACTACCACTATTACTCTGAGTATTTGTGGAAGGTGCAGTCGATATCAAAGTACGCGTATCTACAGGTTTTGGTGACACGTTTTGTGATTGCCATGCATTTACATCGACCAGTTGTATTGGTTGTGGTTGATACTGTTGTTGTTGTTCATGATGAGCAGCTGCCGATTGAGCCCATGTTCTTCGTTGTGCTGGTTGTGGTGAAGATTCGTGCAAATAAAATTGATTTGACTGTGGGGAATTTGGGTCTCGACTACGATGTGGTGGCGGATAGTCATCATATTCAGGTGGACGGTTTATATATTGTTGATGCGACTGGAACTGATTTTGTTCCGGTGGATATTGTGGATGATGCATTTGTGTGCTTCCATATAAATTGAAGCCACCATTTTCATACTGGCCAACGACACTGCACATATCTCCACCCCCTCGAGAGTATAGGGACGCTGGCTGATTTTGCGGTTGTTGCATATATGGCGACTGATTCTGTGGCGGCATCGACACTGGATGCTGAGTGACATACTGACCGTGTTCATTTATATATTGAATTGGTTGCGGCTGTTGTTGTTGGTAGGGATCGCGACTAGGTGGACGGGAATTGTATGCATTGGTGGAATTGTAAGTTTGTGGAAGATGGGGCGTTGAACCGAAGCCCTGCTGCTGGGCGGGCTGACGTTGATATTGACCGGGTATGTGCTGCTGGGAACCGTAGGGTTGCTATATTTAATGTGAAAAAGAACAATGAAAACTTAACATTAAGATAAGCAAACAGAGAAACAAATAAATCAAACACTACATAGATAACAATAATTCTGCGAAAGGAATATTTTTTAAACACATTTCGAAACAAATATGGATGTGAAGGAAACAGAGGCTAAGCGATTAAAGAACGATTTTGTTAGTTTGTGACTGAATTACGGAAGTAAACCTTACCTGAAGCTAGCAAGTACGTACAGCTTACTCTGTTAATATTGTCAATTAAAGTGTTAATTTAGCATTTTTACTACTTTTGAGGATGAGATGAGATATCAGGTCTGTTCCCTTACAAATTTGTACGATTAAAATATTTCTCCGATGTAAAAACTCCCAAATTTTTGCCTAACGATGTTTGATAAATGTATGTTTCAAATTCCTTGAATTAAAGCAAAAAATTATCATCACGCGTGTTGTAAAAAAAATTTACAAACTGTGAACTTTGTGGGACAATTAACCATGGTGATGTTTAGTTTCTGACCAACTTATGTTGTCAAATGCTTTGCGTTCCTGTTTTTTTTTTTTTTTTGTTAGTTTGCTTCTCTCTGAGATTTTCATGTTTACTTAATATTTAGAATTTACGAACTTTAATTGCGTCCCATCACCAAAAGACAGAAATTGGCTGTTGCAGGCAAAACTACAGGTATGAATGTCCGTCTCGGTGGAAGTGCGGGCGCACACAATGCGTGCTCTTCTGTTAAAAGATTCAAGTCCACATCCGCCCACAAAATTGAGATGGATGCGGATGCAGCAACCTTTAAGGGTGAACCACTGCCAGTAGGCAGAAATTGGTTGACACGGGTAAAGTCCCTGTTAAGAAACACTGCGAAACGAAGGATCGAACGCTGCAGATTCTCTTTAAAGAAGCTGCTGTTTTCGCTCTAATGATTCGCATCGGAAAAGCTGGCATTGACCACAAAATAACCACCGTAGATTACAAGCACTGCGAAGATTAATTGTAGGAGCTACAGCAGCAAATGCTTTTATTCAAGTGGCTGAACAAGTAGAACCTTTGTGGTGAAGGTGTAAGAAAATATGTGCCTTCTGCTGGATTCTGGGAAAACTCACGGAAAAAACGGCCAAGTGCTGGCGCGTTTCCGTACCCAGCATTATGGCTTCGACACTGCTGGATGGAACAGCATTTGTCCAGCCCGTACTTTAAAAAGGCAAATCTTCTTCCCTCTCCAGCTACCGACCAATTGCACTTACGTCCCTTTCCACGGTTATGGAAACGCTGATAAATCTTCAGCTAATAAAATATCCTTGGTAGCGAAAGCTCCTCAATGGCAGATCCATTGTTGATTTGATGTCATATCTGCACCACTCTTGTGAAAACAAGATTATTCCTGTATTCGGCCATAGCAAACTATTATAGAATTACAAGTAGAGCCGAGTGGGAATCTAACAGAGTTTCTAATTCTTCTGCGATAGAGATATATACAAACGGACCCAAAATGGCATTTGGCAGTATTGTCCAGTTCACCTGATATAAAAATTACCACTAAAGTTCCGGATCACTGTATCATATTTCAAGCGAAAATTACGCAGCAGCCTGGCTTTCTACGAATACAATAGAGAACCTTCCTATAGTAATACATGTATCTACATAGAGAGTCAGACAAGAATTAAAGCCTTGGAATTGCCAATGATACTCGTAAGATCCAATTTCAATTAAGCAATGCCACAGGTCTCTCAACGAGAGCGCAGATAGATGCAAACTTTCCCTATGCTGGGTTCCAGGCCATATGGATATTACAGAAAACTGCGAAGCGGATGAGCTAGCGAAAGAGGGTGCCAGTCGAGACTTCGCTGAAAATAGTGAAGCTCCAATAGCCCCTATTGATGTGAGTAAATTTCAACTGAACACTGAAGCGGTAAGATCCGCCAATGTCAAGTGGATAGACATCAGCACCTGCCTGCCAGAAGACTGGGTGCACTCTTCAACGATTTCTGTAGAAGCTGTAGAGACGAGGAAGAGAAAGACTCGATAACCCAACTTGTGCAACTGTCCTGCACTATCCATGTTGAGAAGGAAAACCTTGGGAGAGTACTTTTCTAACGTCCTAGATGACCTCTCGGGTCTTGACATCAGCAGGATTAGCAGCTTAGTTTCTAGATCAATGGTAGTTTGGGCCAAATACGTAGTCAAATAGACAAAAACGAAAATATCAAACTTGGCATCCATTCCTAGGCTGGACAAAAAACGCCTATGTCCTTCCCGGAGTCTTAAGAAACATTTCAAAAAAAGTTCCATCCAAATCCAAATCTGTCCAGAAGTTCTCACACCATTAGGTAACAAAAGAAAAATCCTACAGTTTTATTATATGTATTATAGATAAGAAAAAACCAGCTCATAATCGTTGAATTTTATAAAAAAAATAATTAATTTCATGGCAACTCCGCGTTAAGTGTCAAGTAGAAACTCAGCTCTGCAATTCCAAGAGAATGCGAAAAATCGTATACACTTAAAAAAAAAAAAAAAAAAAACAATTATTGAATGAAAACAAATGTTTTCCTGGATGCATATAGCAAAAGGCAAGCACAATTTCAGCACACACTAAACACATAACGAACATTTCTCATTGATCTAGACTGTTTTATTTTTTCCTGTGATCTGTACATATCATTGGTGATATTTATTATCACGGTGCTAAAATTCTCGGGCAATAAACCCTCCCTAATTTTGTTGCACTGGTATTAAATACAATGCTATCATTGACTGTCTTGTTTTAAAAAAATCGAGTAATAATAGCTCTATGGCGAAAGAACTACAACTTTCACTCTGTCCTGTAAAGGTAATCAGCAGACAATCATGTAGACAACACAATACATTTCAAATATTAATTTATGAAGCGAGAGTCAATATGATTCACAAAGGATTTATCTAACACGGCGTATATACTACTTCCATATTATGTTTTCAAAGTAAATTTCAATTTATACTCCTCCATACTAGTTTCATAATTAAGAATTACCTGGTGCAACATATTCGCAATTTGTTGGGCTTGTATCAATTGTTGCGCCTGCAAGTGTTGAGCTTGTATTTGACTTTGCTGTGTTGCTAATCTATGGATATCCTGTTGAATATCCTGCAAATTCGAGTTCATAATTGCGATGCTTTGCTGGTTAGTTATGTACCAATTTTTGTGTTTTCATTGTTTAAACGATTGACAAATCAAGCACGATGATTGTGGTGGATTGAGGTGAAGATTAATGTAGCAGGTATTTTTCAAGTTATCAATTTGGGAAAAAATAGGAAGAAGAGAATAAAAAAAAGTATTAATTATAAAACCACGATAATTGCTTTTTCTTTTAATTTCTTTCTTTGGATTGACATAGAGCGAGCATTAGAAGTAGATAGAGAGAGAGAGAGAGGAGGACAGAGAGACTAAGAGATATATAGAAAGAATTTGTGTTTTTGTTACCTGATATTTTTCCAAGTCGATTGGATCAATATCTGGAGTGCGTTTCGATTCATTACTAAGTGTTTCCCATTTCATCGAATCCAAACTGGACTCTATGTCATCCTGAAGATTAAATTTTGTGTTGTTGCAATTGATTTTTTTTTTACAATTATAAATTTTGTGTAAATTTAAATTAGAGCGTAGATTAGCATGCATTACATGATTATTAGTACAATACACAATCCAAATAAGTTAGCAGGACTATAAAATAGTTAACGAAGGTTAAAATATACATCGTACGGCTGTTTTCTACTCAGGATTGGGAACAGGAGGATGCTCTGAGGAATGAAATTAATCGCTTACGAAATAGAAAAAAAAATGTACTAAATATATATGTATATATATTGTTTATTTGTAAACTAAAGGCAATAGGAAAAACAGAAGAAAAGGCAATAAACATCTCTATTTGTGTTTGTGTATTGATTCATTCGAATGCAATTTAAGTCCTCTCCAGATACCTGATTCATAGCACTTGGTCTGTCTGGTGGTACATCGCAATTATCTGTGGCGATATTTTTAGTCTTATTACTTTTTTCTACATCCACGACAGGCTGATCTTTGCTTTCACCTTCTGGTTGATGTTGGGTCTTCCCCTACAAGAATATTA
Organism: Brachypalpus laphriformis; assembly: GCA_945910035.1. NCBI lineage: Eukaryota > Metazoa > Arthropoda > Insecta > Diptera > Syrphidae > Brachypalpus > Brachypalpus laphriformis. Next base: position 61,444,040 of record OX246755.1, read on the forward strand.
GCAATGGTTGTTTTGTTCGAGATGTTTTAATGTTTTTTTTTTTCCAGCACCATGAAAAAAATTAATCAAAGTATAAGAAAATTAATAAATTAAATCAATTTCGGGGTAGTGAAAGAGAAAACGTAAAAGACAAACTTTCAAATTGACCATGTTTTGACTTTGGGAACATGCACAACATAAATAAGTTCTTCTCTTTTTTAATATGTATGCATGTATTCCATCTCTATGAAATTATAGTGTCAGCATGGGAAACTACTGTTGAGAAAAATTAAGCTCCTTAGATTTAATCAAATATAAAAATTGTACATTACCCCTGATGGGAATTCTTCAGACTTTATATGCTCCAATTGCTGGACAAGAATTTGTTAAAAATTTATTTGAGTTACTCATACCCTTGTTTATCATCTTATATGGAATATGCATGATAATCAATTTTAAGTTTCTTTATTGTGATGAACAAAAAAAAAATGTAAACTTGAGGTTTTTGCAAAGAAAATGTTGAACATATTTAAAGCATTAATAAAATTAAAGTAATTTTCGAAAATATTTAGAAATAGTGTTTGTATTACCCACGATATATGTACATATATATGTACAAGGGTGTTCTTTAGCTATAGAGGAATTTTTTATTTAATTTTTTATCGTGATCAATGTTATTTCCGTTTGTCCAACTGCTTATTATTTCTCCTTGGGTCTTAAAATGGGAAGGTTTCATATAAGGCTTGAAGTAGAACAAGTATACAAATTGGTGAAGTAAACCAACAGACGATCCCATTTTCGAAAGTAACTACTTTTTTTTTTAGTTATTTTACAAGAAACTACAAACAAATATTTGACAAAATATAATGATATTCTATATGTTATCATATCTTCGACTCGCCTATAGAATAGAGACAATTCTAAATTGTAAAATAAGCACCCTAATGTACATACTTTGATTTGGGAGATGTAAACCAAAGTGTATAATTGATTACACATTTTGGCACTTTATATTATGACCTTTGCTTGCAACTAATTTAGGTTTGATATTCAGCAAAATATAATATCATTTTTATTCTATTAAATCGTCAACAGTTACCAAACATAATTTCGTATGCCATATTCCTGCAATGTCACATATTGTTTAAATATTGATTTTTAGTTGACAGACAGACAGAAATTCTTTCAATACATAGGAATAACAAAATGTTATATAAATCATACTATACCAGTATCCTTAGTATTTTTTTAAATTAAAAACATTCACACAAAGTGAGTCTAATAACGGCAGTTATAGTTACAATACAATCTATCCCACATAAAATAAAACTTAGAAAAACTAAGGAATAAAATAATAAATAACAAATATCATAATCACATTTCAATTGAACTACAAAAATGGTTAAGTGATCGATCGACCGTAGAATGATTTCAATGGAATCTCAATAGAATTAAATGAACATATGAATGTCTTTTTACTTTATTTGGAGAGGTAATCACTCACCTTATTAATAGCTTGTAAAAAGGCCGCCTTTCCTACCTTTTCCTGGTGTTTCGAGAGTGCCACCTCAATTTTACGTTTTTCTTGTTCGATGCGACGTCGTTTTTCCTCAAGTTTCATACGAATAGTTGTAAGTTTTGTAGCATCAACCAGTGGTCGAGAGTCCTCTTCGAGGTATAGGTCTAGTAAAGGTAACATAATGTAAACGAAATAAATACATTTGGAACAAATTCTCACCATTTGGATCACCACTTTGATTTAGCAATGCAGATTGTTGCTGCCACGTTGTAGTGTTAGTTGGTAATGCCGCAAATGAAGTTTTTCGCTTGGGTGTAGTCTCTTCATCTGTTGCAGTATTTTTGCTATAGGCACTCGATTTTGAATTATTTAAATTAATATGCGATAGTAAATCTCCATCTGCGAAGTCTTTCTCATTGGAATGTTTGATGTTACGTAATGATATATTATCAGCACTGCAATAGAGTAAAATTCTATATTGATCAGTAAGTCATTTGACATTTGACAAGTTAGATAATAAAACTTGAGAATCTGAGGAGTAAAGGCGAACAAGTTTTGAAATCCATATACAAGCTTTTGCAAATCAAACTAAGTCTTTTGCAAATAAAATTTTATATTTTTCGGGTCAAAAGTAAATAAAATGATCCCTTGTGTTTACACCCAAATCCATCCCCCTATGGTTGGAGTATGAGTAGTGAACATGAAAATTACATACCCGGGAATGTACCTACATATGTATATTTCCATACATACGGATGTGTAAATTAAGTCGTGCTTTTGCGCTTTTTCCTTTTGAAATGTCTGGAAAGTGTTGAAAATGTTGACTTTATCATGAAGCCCTACTTGGCTACTGGGAACTCATTTACAAATTTATCAGCAGATACCTATAGATTGTTTGGTATTGCGAAAACTATATTTTCGCCTTTTTTTTCGTACTTGTTGAAGTTCGGGCGCAAGAATCTCATTTTGTGCCTCGAGACTTTCCACTTCAGTGAATATGCTGTGTATATCATGCTTGGTCGGCAGAAATTTTCCTATCGAAGAGTTTCTCCAGTACGGTTTGGAGATGGACATTGTGGCCAAGGACATATATGGTGTATTGCTCTTTTTACTGTAGTTTAAGAATTCCGTTGAAATCTCCAGTAAATTTAATTTCTGTGTGCCCTGCATTAGCCACTAACTTTTTGAAGTGAAACTTCTTTAGCGAGACTAGTGAATAGGAATGATCTCGACACAAAAATCAAACATAAAACGAAAACGCTACTAATAAAATGTACCATCAAGGAATAGCAACAAAAGCTTCAATTTTTTCCGTTCCGTTGCGCTCCACAAGAATTTTGTTTAGTTTTCCCTAATCCAGTACTTCCCAAACTTATCTAACATCTAGTTTTTATATTTAATGCATGTGTTTATTTATTTAAGTTCGCATGGTTAATAAAAGAAAAAAAAAAGATAAAAGAAGTTTCAACCGTGCGCTTATGTGGGCGAGGCACACACCATTTGTTTTAATTGTTTTGTTAAGATGATCTATTTTTATTGAATAAAACGATTTGTTGTGGAACTAATCGCTGCTATAAGGTTGTGTGAAATAAAATGCTTTTATTTGCTTTTAAATATAGAATAATATATGAAATCTAAGGGTCCGTGATTATTCGTTTGTTTAACCTTAACCGCTCAACGGTTAGTTCGCGTAATAACCTGAAATAATTAAATGGTTGCTGAAAAATGGCAGGATTTGAACCATGAACCATTAGCGTGGCAATTGACGACGTTACCTCTACACCATTGTCACCCCCACCCCCCACCCGCCACAGTAAACAAAAAAAAAAAAACAATTTTATGATATAATATGTATTGTTAATGTAAAATTTCAAGAAAAAATCAAAAATATTTGCGGAAAATTTAAAAAATATTTGAGTATAGGCCTTAATTAAATTATAAGGGGCAAGGTACCATACGATACGTTTCAATCGGATTATGACATTTCTGTAAGTTTTTGTTTACGTTCTGTGCGCACAGTGAATTTATCCGTTCACATATCTAGTTCAGAATATTTGAATTAGCTTACCTTCCTTGACGTTTCATTGAATTCTTTTCAGTTTCACGATCTTGTTTCTCTGAACCAGAATCAGTATCATAGCCAAGTTGTAGCGTACCTCGTGCGTCTGCAATCGAGGATCTAACTGCAACAGCAGGCTCTACAAAATTTAAAACTAAATTAATATGCTTGCATAACTTGCATAATGGCTCTTGCGCTACTCACCAACACTGGTATTAGACAATTTCCGCTCCTTTTCTCTTTCACGTTCACGATCTCTCTCGCATCCCCGGCCTATCATATTCAATTGATCCTGTGATCCACCAAAATTTTCTATTGTCAGCTGTGAATCTTCACTGGAAGAATTACGACGCGACCGACGACCTGTAGGGTGAAAATAATGTTACGCCTTTTTTCTAATGAAAGAAATTAAAATCAATTAAAGATGAGAGTTTTAAAACAAAAGTTATATATATCGTATTTTAATAAACCACAAGAAAGGTAAACATTCCAATAACTGTCATAAATTAAAAAGAAAAAAAAAAAAAAAAAAAAAAAAACATTCACAAAGTATTTATATTACCTGCATAACTTGGTCTTCGATTTTGTTCCCAATTACTTGGTCTGCCAGCGGGTACGTAATCGCCTGCGCATTTTATAAATTAAGCATATAAATCGGGCATGGGGAGGTTTGTGTGATTTTTTTTTTTTTTTTTTGCTTTCAAATTTGGGTTTCAGTTCAAAATTTGTTTTGGCATATACAAAATTGCAAGCATAATCAAGAAAACAGATTGAGTGCAAATACAATACTATCTAAGTTGTTCGTATAAAAGTGTTATGGTCTACAATTTAAAGAATATTACATATTTTCTAGGAAATAACTAGCACTAAGAGTTGAAAAAATAGCTTCCTGATTATACTTAAAAGAGCAAGTAAGTCTTATATGACGTGGTAGTTAGGTAGTTGTGAAGCTTAAATCGCGTACGAAAAGCGCACAAAATTATAAAAGAGGAGAATGTTCGAAAATTTAGTAATACTGCGCTTTATAAAAAACAAGTCCTAATTTGACAAAAGCATTTTGTTATAAAAATAATAACACGTATTTTGAAACTAGAAATATGTATATAAAGTGGTTTCTAAAGTAACATTTTACACTGAACTAATAAAGTGTATCTCATTTTCGTACTACTTATTGTTTTTGAAATATAAAGTTGGTTCTGGGTACAAGTTATTTTACATTTTTGTCAATTAAGCAATTTACAAAATTTTGTATTTTCGCCAGTTTTTGTTTTTATTTTTGGAAACATACGAGTACCTCCATATAAAAAAGTTTTTTATTCATGCCAAGTATTGCATGTTGAATATTTAAAAATTGAGGTGATGTGCTATATTTAAACAATATAATAAAGTAATTATTTAATCTTGCTAGATTTGTTTCTTGAGTCGTTTACGCCCTAAAGAAGAGAGAATGCTTCTTTTCTCAAAGACGAAAGAAAGATTACGTTTTCTCGCTTATTCTTAACCAAACGTGTATTCTTCAATAGTTGGAGAAACGTTGTAAAGCCATTTAAGCAAAAGCACGTACTCGTAAGTTTCGAGATTTTCGAACACCACGTTTTTAATGTTGTGAGTTCAAAACAGGTTTGTTTTTAATTGATATTAGGCTAAAGGCTATTAGTCCTGTTCTGAGTTCTAGTCATGAGTTAGTACCATAGTCCGAACACAGTACATCCAATCTAACATCTCAAAAACATTCAGAAGACAGTGATAATGGTAAAGATAGTGACTTTTGTTGCTCTTTCGGACTGTCTAAAATAGCCTCAGAACTTCTAACTTCTCGGTTGAAAGGAAGAAATCTAGTAACACCAAGCACAAATATCTTGGTTTATCGCACAAGGGAAAAGAATTTACTCCGTTTCTTTTCTGAAGAGGATGCTTTGTATTTTGCAACAATATTTCTGGTTTAATAACTGCAATGGGATTACAAAACTATAACTCAAACGAATGGCGTTTATTTATAGACTCATCGAAACACTGTCTTAAATGTGTACTCTTGCATAATGGCAATAAACTGGGTTCATTGCCTATTGCACATTCAACCAAAGTTAAAGGAGAATACTCTACGATATCCTTAGTTTTGGAGAAAATAAAGTGCATAGAACACAAACTTCCTCTTAGGTCAGCAAGGTGGCTATACGAAACATCCCTGTTTTATATGCTTATGGCACAGCAGAGCTAAATCTGAGCAGTGGATTAAGAAAGATTGGCCTTTGAGGGAGGCTAAATGTGATAAATGTTCCACTAGTGCTTGGAGACCGTATAATATTGCCTCCTTTCATATTAAATTAGGGTTAATGAAACAGTAAAAGCTCTTAACAAAGATGGGGAGTTCTTAAAGTACATTACAAAAATGTTTCCAAAATTGAGAGATGAAAAGACAAAAGCTGGTATTTTTGAATTATGTTTTTTAATAAATGATTCAAATTTCATCAATTGCATGACAGTTGTTGAAAAATCTGCGTGGAATGAGTTCGTTTGGGTAGTGAACAATTTCTTGCCAAATAAAAAGTCCCTCAACACACTGAGCAACTAATGCTGCACTTTCAGCAACTTGGATGCAACATGAGCATTAAGCTAGATTTCCTCTTCAGTCATTTAGATCGTTTTCCTGAAAATCTGGGTGATTTTAGCGAAGAGCAATGAGAACGATTCCATCAGAAATTTCGCACTACGGAAGAGCGATACCAGGGTTACTGGAATGCAAATATGATGGCTGATTATTGCTGGAGCATTCAGAGTAGTACTTCTGGGTCGACTCATGCAAGAAAGTTTTATTCGAACTAATTTTGCGTAATAAAAGAATTTAGCTTGAAAACTGGTATATTTTTCGTAAAAATGTTTCGCCCTCATATCTCAATAACTAGAGCTGCTATTGGAAAAGGGACTTCAAATTTGATATTAGCGAGGCAAATCATTTAGTATTAAGTATAATTCATGCAACAAAACCACTGTTTACCAGTGTAATATGTCACGATAAAAACATAAAAAAAAAACTCCAATGCCACTTCTAAAACAGGAACGTTTTAGAAAGCAACAATCGATTTAATATACAGTGAAAATAGAGGTAGACGAATTTTATTGTATTTGGATATTAATTAACCCAAAGGTGGATTAGTAGAAATGCAGTGAAGTGGGAGGGCAATGATCCCTTGAATTCAGATTATAACACCATATTAATTACTAGAACAACAAATAAAACATCACAGAAAATGTATGTATCGAACAAATGTAGATTCACCAATCTTTGCGAAGTAGTAATCGATTCACACTATTCAATCTGAATTCCACTTTTGTGTCGTAAAATCTTTTACTACATATGTATTTTTTAAAGTAACTTAGAACTTATACTTAATTAAAAATTAACTTAGGAATGTATTCCTGAATCGGAGCATATCATTTACAGACGGGATACCATAAGGTAAATAAGTTGTGCACAGACTAAAAAAAAATGGAAAGGAATAATTTGCTACAAACTTAAACCCCGAAAATGCACTGAATAATTTTGTTTAAAATTTCATTGGTTTGAAGAAGTTTGCCGCAGTATATGTCGAAGATCAAAATAAAGACAACAGGAAACAAATGTTTTCAATACTGTTATACGCCCAAGATTTCAAGATTTAAACATGATTAAATTTTAGCTGAGATCTAAAAATATAATGATATGGCTTACAAGTAGAGTAAAAACTTTAAGGAGGAAAAATATATGTTTCAAAGGCTCTGTTTGATTTCGGCCAGTAATCCACCTCAGCTCCTGCTCTATACTATATGTACCCAAAAGGAAAGTTCGATGCAACTGTTTCTTTTATGACGTAAACGACCTATGTATCTCCTAAAGTGTATACAATGTTTTTTTTTTATAAACAGCGAAGCATCCAGATAAGTATCTGTGCCAACCATCTTAGCTAAATTAATGAATGAATACCTATTTTTTTCTATTTCCCAGAAAATATGCATATAAATATACTTATCAACATTTTGTACAATATACTAAAACGACGTGCTATACATAAATTTCAATTTGTCTTACTATATTACGTATATTGACTAACAAATTTATGTTTTTGGTTCCTGTCTCAATAAACAAATTTAATAAAATAAAAAAAAAAAGAAAATCACTCAAAAAGAAATAATATTTGAGAAATAAATATGTATAAATGATGCGAACCTCTTTCATCTGCTTTCGTTTCCACATTATTTTTTTCTTTAGCTTGGCGTAAGCGTGCAGGAACCAATGGTTCCTGATTATGCATTGATGACAATGTCGTTATGCCTCGGGATTTGTGAACAACAAAGCCTAATTATCAAGAAGCAAATAAAAGAATTAAGAGAACAAATAAATAAATAAAAAACAACATTAAAAGAAAGATAGTTGTTGAAATGTATGTTAATACAAAATACTGATAAGAAGGTTATGTAAATCATAAATTAATAAACACATTAAGCATAAAGAAATGTCTCACCTTCGTCATTGTTTGTCGAGTAATTGTTATGTTCGACCGTTTGGTATTCTTTGGGTGGTGTCGGTCTGCGGCTTATTACAGTAGCAGATGCTGAACGTATGACTGTATTTTCAAATGAATATAAAATAAGAATACAAAATTACGGTTTTGCGAAAATAAAAACTTTAAATTAAAAACAATATAAACACAATCTTAGTAAGAAAAAAATAGTGTAACAAGTCAAATAGAAATTTTTCCTTATAGAAATCAATTTTTGTGAATCAAAAAAAATTTTAAATATATATGTTTACATACACACATTTTGTTTTGCATTATTGTGCATATATCTGTGGCCACAAGGAAAAACAACTTAAGTCGAGTTAAGACAAAATTGAGTTAAGGATGCCAGAAGATGCTCTACTATTCGAACTTTATGAACCAATTTTTTTACTTTTTTATCTGTTGTCGCTACTGAGTTATGGGCAAAGAAACAAAATTATAACACCCAAATTTCATAGGTTCATACTTCAAACGCATTTTCTGAGAATCTGTGAAAATCTACATAAGTTGTTTCGTCTTGTGGCCACGGATATGTAAGTAGAATAGTACTGCGGCAATTTGGAATAGGAAATTTAAATTATGATTTCATCTAAAATATTATATCTAAGGTACCTCAAAAGTAAAAGAAAATGTTTAGAAAAATTGATTTTTTGGGTTGTTGCAGACGATTACTACTGCTTATTGTATGCGCATAAATTATTGTGCTAGGCATATTCATACATACTGTGAATTATACTGATCTAAGAATGGATGCCATTAGTTGCCACTCTTAATAACTTATCTTTACACATTATGCAATAAATGTTTTTCAGTTAAAAACAATAAGATACTACCAACTACTTTTAAGGTACAAATGTGTGTTGAGGTTCTTGTTTTTAGAATGTCTAATTACGAGATTTGTTTGAAAAAGCCAGAATTGTAAATAATGTGTTTTTGCATAATAGGGCATTTTTTTAATTTCGTTATGGTTAATAGTACAAGAATGCAACTAGATATCATACTATTGATTTTTTTTTTTTCTAAAAAGAATAAATACATATTTATATTTAATATTTAAGAATGAATCATTATTACAAAATTGCACAAAGATGTAAACATTTTTTCCAGAGACAAGAAACCTAGTGATGACGAAAAGTCAAACATGTCATTCATACTAATAATGTATAATACTACTGCAAAAATAATTAAATATTTATACAATATTTGGTCTGTTTGTATAAAATTATTATAACTTTATAATGATTGAAATAGGAATTTTAGAAAAAGGAATTAATAAACTATTACCAATCGAAAGAAGGACGACAGTTTTTAAGGCTTAGGACGAAAATAGTTATTATAGTTGGGGATACAGGAGACGTTTGGAACCAATATGAGAACCATAGGATGAAAAGTCTTTAGCTACAGTTAAAGAGGAGATATTAAAACTCTCATGAAAACGGATGTAGATATTTTTCAGGGCCAAATGGTCAGTTGGGAGGCCTTCCTTTTGAATCACGACCATGACATTCGTCTTTGTCTTTCCGTCGATGCAGACGGAGTCAGGCTTGTCATGTAAATAGGCTAGGTAAATGCGAACATCACGCCGGTTATCACGCAATCTTGACATGATATAGCGGCCATCGAGGTCATTGATCGTTGACGTGGGGTCTGTTCATTTAAACGTGAGTTTGACGGTGGGAGAAGGTAGTGGATCAAAAGTAGGGGGAGATGCACTTGGGTGGAAATTGACCGTGGTGGAAACGTGGATGGGCAGAGGTGCAACTGGGGGTAAATGATGTAGAGGATGAGGAAGGATTGACAGTGTGGGAGTAAGTGAAATTCGGGTAATTGGCGGTGGGGGGGAGTGTTCTTAGAAGAAGAACCATGGCTTGGTGGAGTGACAGATTGAAAGATACACGTTTCCTTGAGGTTCTAGTAAGGAAGGAGGTATATTGGAGAGAATTTGAGCTAACATTTTTGAAAATTAAAGAAAATGGGAAAAACTCCCGCTTTAAAACTCCAGTTTGGGTCTGAGTTGGGAACGGGGGTAGGTTGACTAATACAACTAGGGCTAGGTCGAATGCTAGAACTATTATTAGGCTTAGATCTAGGTTTTTTGTAAGAGATGGGTATAACCTGTTATTTTGTTATCTTTGGAAGTTCATTTGGCCATAAACATTCCGCCCAGTCGGAAAACATCGCCAGGGGAGGACCAAAAAAGCCATTGGTATTTGGATGCAATGTTGAGATTGAAACAGCTGGGATTTCTGGACCATCTATGGTAATAGCAAACTGCTGGCGAAAAAGTTTCCGCACTCAGGAAGCATCAGTCAGTCGGGGAGCGCCTTTGAGGATGAAAGCTGTGTACTCTGCGTTGATGGCGTTTAGATTTCAAGGCTCTTGTTCCAGTCAGAGAGGGTCCATGTAGTTCCAAAACGGTTTAAAAGTATCGTTGCGGTGGATGCGGGGTGATTCGTTGGTGGACTTAGAACAGTTTTGTGAGCCTGTGTGGCACAGGGTGAAATCGTAGTGGATGGTAGAGGTGGAGGTGGATGAGCAAGTGGAGGAGTGTTGGCATTAGACGCGACTATTTCAGCAAGTATTGAGGTGTTGTAAATGAGAGGGTTCGGTAGGATTTAATCCGGTGTATCAAAGTTTTTGCTGGACGTCCTAAATCAACTATTTCGTGAATTGTGAGCCGAGTTCGATGCAGTTATTGTCTATTTTACACACCAAATCTTCAAGTAGCGGATCAGGTTGGAGGGGTGAAGGTACAGATATTTTGGAGGAATTGCGAGAATGAACGTGAAGGTCCAAGCGGAGCGAATTTAGATCCTCATGGATTTTTTTAAAAGAAAAAGATAAAGATGGACCACAACATTTTGCCAGTCACCTTTGTTACTTTTCCACTCTTTTTGCTTTTAAATGCGATAGCTGACTCTGCAAACATTCCATAGCCAAATGGTGTCAAATTGTTTGGCCCGACTGGTTAGTACTCTATTTCACTAAATATTTGCGAAATAACAAATTTTTGTTTGTTGTCAAACGGCCAATGGTCAAACATTTGACTGAAAATTTTAAGATTACACTATTTGACACAATTTGCAAACGAAAAGTGTCAAACGTTTTCCCCTTTTGTCATATATAGTGGAATCGTAGCTTAAGACAGTTGTGAAGCTGGTAATGATGTATGGATCAGAATGTCGTGCTTTAATGAAAATCCATGGAAACAAAACTTCAACGTTCGGGATAAAGGTTGTAATGGACCACATCGACGAAGTCTGAAAGTAGCTCCCATACACAAAAAGTTTCAAAGAAGAAAAGATACTATGGTATGGACTGGACACGCCAAAATAAAGACCATATTGTAAACGAAGAAGAGGAAGATAGCACATATACTCTTCTCTTAATGAATTAAGCCTTGAACAGCAACAGCATGTATTTTCTAATTTGAAGAATAAAAACTTTAATAAAAACAACTTGGTTATCGGGAAAACCATTGCAATTACTCCCACCTGCACGTAGTGAGGATCTATTGGAAGCTAGGATCCAACCCCATTTGAGCGCCAAACCATTTCTTAGTCATTTTCATTTTAAAATAGCTATGGAGCTAAATAAAATCCAAAACACTCATGCTATTTTTTACTTTTTAAAAAAGTAAATGTTTTTTTTTTCTAGAATCAATATTTTCCGAAATAATTACGGCAGGTTTATGCGTATGTTATATCTATTATAGCTTAAATAATTATTACGAGCGAAATCGGCTTGGGTGATTTTTATAGTCCGTTAAAATATTTTCTCGCATTTCATAACAAAAACCTATTAAACCAGTTTATAACCCAAATATGAAATTTAAACAAAATCGTTACAGCCGTTTTCGAGAAAGTTTAATTTTTCTAAAATCGGCTTCAAGTAAAGTACCTTAAGAATCAAAATTCCTGTTTTGCCTCGAATTGTGATGACACAGACCCCAGATATGAAGTTTGAAGTAAATCCGTCCGGTCGCTTAAGCTGCAGTCAGCTGTATATAAGGTGTTCCCGGCCTACGGGTCAACCTTGATATCACATATACTACTTGTAAAATTACTTTTAAGCAAAAAATATAATGAAGACTTTTTCGATTTTTTGCCATTAAGGTCTTTCAGTTTTTACTCTTTCTTTCGTTATTTTGTACCGTATTGATTCATTGTTCAAAATCATGGGTCATTACGAAATCACTTGACCAACCGTTTATTTGCAAATTTGATAAAAAAAAACATTTTTAATGTTTGTAAGAGTTTTTTTCACTTTTTAAGTAATTTTTAGTGAAAAGTGCATAGTAAACTGACTTATTTTCATTTGTACACCCTGTGCACAGACAGATAGGCGAACGGACAAACAGAATTGGCTGACCCTTATTTCGGTTTTCTCTAAATTTCCACGAAAATAATACTTGCAATTAAAAATAGCACATATAGATTACTAAGAGAAATATGTAGGTCAGTGTTTGTACATATTGTTACGATCAGAAAAAGAATCGTGAGGAGTGTGTATCTGGCCGTGCGTCGTCGTGGCAAGTCGATTTTTTCCCCTTCCCGTATCATTTTATATCTTTTTCTTTTTTACTACTGACCTTTAAATAAATATCTAAATAGACTAAATGTTATCTGCGTTTATTTTCTGAGACGGGATCGAACTAATATGTTGTTTTTTCAGACAGTTTCACTATTCACAATATTACTATGATGAATTGCGGTAATTCTTGCAACGCCGTGTCTTTCAACTATGGTGGTATGAAAAAGAACTACTTGTGGATACTAAAATAAAGTGGGAAACCTAAAAGGCTGCTGTGTGATGCCTGTCTACTTGTGCTCTAGGCTTTAAGTGTGCCTAGAGTAACTAGCATATTTTGCAATTATCCTGGATATCTGTGATTTATATCAACTGTTCATATTCTTGTTAGGAAAAATAATGGAGAAACACATTACCTACAAGACTACAGTTTATTTCGCATATAACGACGGTGAAGCGAACGGTATGAATGGATCGCTGTATCCGAATGTCCATATAACTGAGCGCATATTAAAGAAGATGTAATCAAGGCATTCAGAGCTTGTGTGCCTACATTCGGAAAGATGTTTCTACCGAGGTCGTTATATGAAAATATACTGTATTTCAAACATGATTTCTTTTTAATGACTCTTTTTCATATAATTACAATGATTATTTTATTATTTGATGGCAAACATTCCATTAGGAAGAATCTCATAATTTAATTTTAATAAGGGTTTAGTAAACAAGGCATGCCAAAAATTTGCAAATAAAATATACATAATCAACCTGCAACTAATAAAAACAAAAACAAAATTTTAATAAAATTGTGTTAGTGGATAATAGTTATATAACAATGATAAAAAGACAAAGAACAAATATATATTTCTTTTACATAAAGAAGATGAAATATGGCTCAATTTAAGCCTAAGCGAATATGTAAAATATACGGCAACAAGAATGAAGCGAAATGTTTCATTTCCGAACGAAGATTAAGATTTTCAGCAAATCGTATGAATCAAGAGGTCTGTTCAATGAGTTCGTTGGAAACAATTTTTAATAAAAAATTTAAGAAAAAAAAAGAAATTTGGTAAGTTTTGTTTCATTCGAGAATAAACATTTGAACACGATTGCTTTCGATAGACTACTCTGCAAGTCACGAACTTTGTCACGAGTTTGATTGATATATTGGTGAATAATAAGTAATATAAGGAGTTTCGTACAAATTTTCCTGCCTTTTTTCCATTTTTTAAAACATTTAATTTTTGACTCATTGATCACACCTAAAACTATACACCACACATAAACTTGTTAGTCGCAACGAACGAACAAACAACTTAAATAAAACACAACTAAGTTCTTGAAAAAAAGAAGAAAATAGTATTACAAAACATAAAACAAACACAAAAAAAAATGCTCACAATAACACTCACATATATTTCAACTACAAGTAAACGAACTAATTCTTTTGAAATCTGTTTTTTTTTTTCAAATTAATGTGTTTTTTAGTACTTAATAAAAAATGAATTGGTTTAAAAAAAATCATTGCATATAACAAATTAATTAATAATTATTAAAAGACCTTGGAATGGCGGTCGATTCGAGGGCGAACCGGAAGGTTGTGGTAGATCTAAATCACTTCTTAGGTCTGGAATCGGTGTGACTGGTTGACATGTAAGACCCCGCTTGTGGCATATTCCATGCTCATTGGCGCCGGCATTATGTTTTTCGACGACGTCTAGTGTTGAGCGAAGATTTTGAATAATTTTTTATACAATATCGAAGTAAAATATGTGAAAAAAATAGATGAAAGACAAAAAAAAAACACAATTGCTTTGATTGGTTGTTGCTGAATGCTGGTATTTTTCAAAAAGTTTCTTTACTTATATTTCAAATCGAATGTAGACATAGCTTTGGTCTTGTTTTTTCTCAAATAGAATTCTTTTTATGTTTTGTGTGATTCTTCGTTATAATGAATAATATTGAAATCAAATAAAATTCGTTCATTTCAATTCTTAATTTGAAATTAACTGCTACTTTAAAGCTAAGACACATCAGGATAGGCCGCTTCGCAAATTTTCGCATTCTATATGAGTTATCGCACATTACTGATGGTCGCATCAGAAAGCGGTCCAAACTGGATTTAGCAGTGCACTGGCAACCGACAGTTGATCATGATCTAGAATAGAACATTTTTTATTCTCCTTTCGCTATCTCTTCACTATCTTTAAAAGCAGAGCCGACTGGCTGACGGAAGAGGGATGGTACTCTCGTGTTTTCTTATTCTTCGGTTTTCTTTTCTGCTATACCTGATTGACGAGCTGTGTGCGTGTTTGTGTGCACATTTTTAGTATCTATTAGCTGTGGTACCCAGCTTCATCCGGGTCGAATAACTACTAATCAAAATAACGAAAAAACCCACTACATCGATTTCCAGGAAATTAATTTTATGATTTAAAATAAATATCATCAATTAAAGTCATAGATTATTTTCGTATGTTGTCCAGAGCTGAATAATATGTATAATACATAAAAGAATATGGAAAGCACAATACATTTTTAAACGCGAGCATAGCCGCGGGTACAGCTAGTCACAAATAAATTATTGTTATTTGCTTAGTTGAATTCTTCTGCACCGTGGGCGTCAGAATTAACAAGAAATTACGTCAAAATGAATGGTGGCCAAATTTTATATAAAATATAAAAACCTTAAAGCTTAACCTAACGTAACATTTCACCAGCTTATTCAATTCGTGGCATGGGTACATGCGGTAAGTTCGCGGCCTATGGCATTAAGTGAAAGAGATACCACTCACAAATTTTATTTCTCAATAAAAATCTCCCTCGCGTGAAATGCATTTCTCACATGCAGTGTCTGGGCAGGGGTCGTCTTCACAGCTCTCTCGCCCTTGTTGAAATAGGCGAGTCCATTTTTTGACCATGGCATACGAAGGCACAGAATTCTGAAGAGTCGATGACATGTCTTCGAAAATTTCTTTAGGCGATTTTCCTTTTTTCACGAGGTCCTTTATCACGGTGTTGTGCTCAAAATTGCGAGAATTTCCGATTTCGCCTAATATGGTGATGTTTATCCCTACCACAGATAAAAACAAAATGAGATTATTATTGAAACGAAGTGATATTTATACTACTAAAGAGCGCAGCAGTTAGTGCTCGTTGAGTATCTCAGGCCGCGAACTTATCAGCCGCCTCTCGTATCTACTATCGTTAAATTATACATCGCCAAATATACTTTCCAGCGGCCTAACATTATAACTCTAGAGCTATAACATTTATATCTAGCATCACTTCTCCTGCATTGCAGCACTGAACCATGATGCATATTCCCTAGCCTAGACCGAAGATTTGATGAAATTTGCTTTTTTTTTTAGCTAAAAGTGCCACAAATATCCACACATATGGAGGAATTGACAAGTTCCACTTGTTATGCTTGTCATAGGTTTAACCTTTTGCGAAGATGGTAATGACATGAAGCTCTGAAGAACAAACGAATCTAGTGAATATGGTTTATAACGCATCAACGCAACGCCACAGCATTACTGATTTTATTTTTATTATTATCTATGTATTTGTAAGCTTTTAATTTTTTAAGATATAATTATAATAAAATCGAAGTTATTATAGATACGATTTTATTATTGGTACTTTCAACTGCAAAAAGTGCACAAATAGTTGAAGCACGTTGTTGAGTAGCTTCAGCTATAAAAAAAACATTAACTTTTATCAAAGAAATGCGACAGCCTGAAACTTGAATGTGAAATAACAAAAATAAGCCAATAAAGGGAAAAGGAGCGTATATTCCGCACCGGTTAAGCGTAGAAAGCGTTGCTTAAAAGAGATGTGTCTGATGGATTTTATATAACATATGCAGCATTCATTTCTAGGTGTATTGGGTCCATTTTCGACTTACAAAGCTTCAACGGTACAATCGAAATTAATGGAAGTTATGTGCAATAGCGTGGAGAGAAGAATTTATATTTAAATTGTAAAGTGAATAGATAGTAACTTGATTTGATAATTGACCAAATAATTAAGGTTTTCGATTATTTGTGACGTGCGGTTGATGGGGTGCAGGTGCACTGCGACCTATTGTGCCACCAAATTTTTATCAATCCACAAAAAGAGAGTTAAGCGATCTAGTGTATGAATATCCGTATGTAGGGTTATGAGGTTATCATAAAACACTTGACACCAAAGTATCCGTATGTAACAATCAACATAAAATCAACGCTATAACGTGATTAAAGTGAAAGTACTTGTGGTATATACTTATGTATGTATGCATATCCTCATTACACTTATTTTAATTTTTAGTGGATTCTGTTTCGCAACACAAAGCTATGCCTATTTTTTCCGTCTAGACGAGTACTCGCATGAACCTATACCTACATGTATTAACTAAATTTGGAAATTATGTTTGCTTTGTTTAAAGACTTGAAGACCATATACATACTGCAAACAAAATCTTTGAAATAATTGTAGAAGGTGGAATGTACCTGCTGCAAATGTAACATAAGAAACAGTAATATTAATATATAAAAAAATTAAATAACATAAAAAAGTGAAGTGAAAAGGTGTTAGATACCTAGGTACTCTCTACGCTTACTTAAAGAAAGTTAATCTGTGTCTTAAAGATCAACCAATTTATGCATATTTATACTTATGATATATTCGTAAAATGTTTTCTGTTGTGTAAAAGTATAACCAATAACGAATGAAATATGTTGAATGATAAGAGAAAAAACAAAAAAAAAAAAAAAACCTTGCAAACAAATAAATATGCTGGAGTAGAATAACATACCAAGTCAAAACAAGCTAGAAATCATAATTTTTATGAAATTCCTACCTACAAAGCATTGACACACAAAATCGTGATTACCAAAAATATCGTTCCTTTTATGAAGTGGTGCGTTTGCATTGGACGTAAGGTTGAGTATGGAGACAAAAATTTATATTAAGCGATAGTCACTTTATACAGTTAATGGGTCAAAAGAAAAGTGAGACAAGCCCTTTTTTTAAATCTGGATAAAACCTATTTTGAAGACAGTAGGCAAGCCTCTTGTCAGAGCTATAATCAGCCAAGCCCTTAGTTCACTAGATCTCTCATAGATGGCAGAAGTAGGACATAGCTAGTAAAGGAACGGAAAAATTGTCCGAGCAATGGTAAACCAAGTCCAACTTCGTATACCCACAAAAACTTACTTGTAAAATCTACTTGGTCTACATAGCAAGTGGTTTACAAACCCGTTGACGACGAGTATCAGAATCGTGAATGATTTCAATTATTTCCACTTTCTAGTTCTTTACGTCTTATAATGCCATGTTTTTTAGCTTCTAGAGACATTTTTGTACTTTGATCTTGATTCTTTCTTTAGTTTCGATCGATCATTTTTATTTAACGTTTTAATAGTCTCATTTTTCTAATACATACTACTATTGCCCATACTTTTTCTTATAGTCTGATCACAACCTTTATTGTATTCCACAAACTTTTAATTTCGTTTCCATTCCTTCACTGGGACATGCATCGCACTGAACAACTTGGGATTCTTATCAAAGCATAAGTCGATCAAGTCTAAATTTTCTTGCGTAACGTCATTGAGAAGGCTCATCAAGGCAAACTCTGGAGTGTTCTGCAGGAGTATTTGATTCATGGTTCCCTGTTAAGGGCGATTTAGTCTTTATATACAAACTGTGGAAGCTGTGTTTGGAAAAGCGGTGTTAAATTAATACATTTCACTGTGGACGTTGGACTCCGCCAAGGGTGCGTTTTGTCACCTCTGCTCTTCATTGTACACATATATGGACTGTATGTTGCAGCGCAGCCGTGGCGGAGAATGTTTCAAAGTGGGAGACTTAAGGATTAGTCATTTGCTCTTTGCGCGTGATTTGGTCATCCTTGGGTCCTGTCAATCCGAACTTCGATGCGCACTCGAAAGGTTTGTAGCCGTTCGTGTGCGTGAACAAATCGGAAGTAATGGTCGTATCCAAAATACCCATTCAGTGCACTCTGCATATTAGTGGAGTCCAACTGAAGCAGGTGGATAAACTTAAGTACATCGGGATCTTATTCACGAGTGATGGGAAGAGCAATGCCAAGTTATCCTGTAGAATTGGTCAGGCTGGATCAATTTTGAGAGAGCTTGGTCAATCTGTTATAAGGAAGGCCAAACTTAGTGTTGAAGCTGAATTATCGGTTTTTAACTCGGTGTTTGTTCCAACTCTCACCTATGGCCATGAAATTTGGGTAGTGACCGAAAGAATAAGATCGCGGATACAAGCTGCCGAAATGAAGTTTTTTCGCGGTGTTGCTGGAATACCTCGTAGGGATCGAGTGCGCAACACCAGAGTACGAGAGCCACTCAATGTTGAGCAGCTACTTCTCCGAACGGATCGATCTATGCTTCGATGGTTTGACGTAGTACATATGCCCTCAGACCGGCTTCCAAGACGTGCCATCAGTTAGGCGACTCCCCGGTAGGCCCAGAAATAGATGGTTGGATCAAGCCCGACATCTCTCTTGGAGCCGTCTAGCGATTCCTCCTGATGAGTTGGAGTCAGTGGTGGAGGATCGAGAAGGATGGAGGGTCCACCTCAGCATTCTACCCCCGCGACCCTCATGAAGGGTAAGCGGCCATTGAAAATATATGTATGCAACGTCATTGCAAGTGGGCGCCGTGGAGCAGTGGTTAGTGTGTCGGACTACTGCGCATGAGGTTCCATGTTCGAATCCCAGAAAACACCAACAAGTTTTTTTACGTCTGACAAACAACCGAGAGCATTTGTTGTCACAAGAATGAAAGCCATTCCCATGAACGTCGAGGCTACACACAAAAAATGCTGCATTAGAATGAAAGCAATTGACAGATGTGGAACGCTAAAATGTTGTAGCTGTAGCTATATTTTCGTCTTCAGTCTCTCAATTCAATAAAAAAATATATATATGCATGTCCATACGCGTTTTCAGCAAAAATTCTACAAGTGGAATGATTTGGAAAAGCACGATTCATATTTTCGTGCCCGGGTAGTTTATGTATTTAGGTCTTCTCTCGTTCAACGCAAATTTCAAATGAAGATTTTTGTTAACATTGAAATGGTTTGGAAACGAAACGTTCATGCCCATACCGAGAATAATGATGCGGTCTTCACTAGCGATAAATCTATAGCATGCTTTCAGTATCGCAAGTGGATACCATCATATAGCACGTTTATATGCAGGGTTGAAACTGGTAACAAACCGGTTTTAAATTCATATAAACGCAGATCGACTCGACTCGACTCAGCTAACACAGCTGGGCCGAGTTAGAAAAATGCATGTATACCTGGGTTGAGTGGTTGAAGTGACATGTTGTCACATGGGTGCGTGTGATCTCTAACTTTGTTTTTTTCTTTGTTCGGTGTGGGAAATCACTTTGTTTTGATTGAGTTCGTAGTTAGCTGCGGGTAAAGTTGTGTGTTCTGTTATTTCATATTTATTGAAAGCAAAAACTATAACTAAACAGAACACTAACACAATCAAAAGCAGAATGTCTGCTATACATCATCAGTTATCAGTTCAACCACGATTGGACTTTTCAACCTTTTGACTCTGTGTGTAGAAATACTCAGATCGAAATCTCAACTCGAATCTGACTCGACTCCTCGACTCTGCATATAAACATACTAACGTACTAATAGCAGCTAAATTTTTATAGCATGCGATAAAAAACATGCTTTCATACATACCATACCATAGCATACTATCTATCGCATACTTTATCGCCAAATAGAGTCACTTTGCTGTCACTTTTGCCATTTCCATTGCAAAGCACTGATAGGCTTAATCGTTTTATTACCCATTCAATGCTTCAACGCATACGGGTGTTCCCAAGTAATAGCATGACCAAGCGACTTTATGATCAAATATACCTTGTGAAAAATTCGCCGACACGGTACATAATCACAGGAAATGCTTAATGAGCGTCTTGGCACCACACGCTAGAAAAAATCCTTCTGGGTTTTCCCAATACAATAACATGTGGGTAGGAGATTTATGACGCAATATGCTTTAAGATCCGGTACACTGTCGGTGCACATTGATGTATTGTCATTCTACAAAAATTTGCAAAATCAATTCCATCAATGATACTCTGTACGTATCTATTCGTTGCCATTCTCCACTATACTGAAAAAGTATGCTCTTCGATTCGTTTGCGCCAACAAGTTGCTTCGGACTGCTTGAACACAATGATGGAGCTGAAGCTGAAGTACGTCGCGCTGTCAAAGTTAAATACACACACATCCAATACTGCGAACACAATGTGAAGCTGAAGTTTGCCGCTGAAGTAGAAATGGAGTTCAGCTTCACTGCAGCGCGCTTTTTTGGCATTTCCATACAAAACGAAAAAAAAAAGATACGGCACATCAGTAGACAAAAAAATGAATCGATCTACTAAAAAGAAACAATATTCAATGCGATTTGAGTAATCCTCGCTATAAAAATATAACAAAAATAAGCCAAGGCGTGAAAAAAAAAATCCGAAGCATTTGGATTACCAACAACAAACACCCGTGCAGCGCTTCACCATTGTGTTCGTACTCAGCTTCATCAGTGCGCGAATTTTTGACAGCGCTACAGGCGTATAGCTTCTGCTTCACCATTGTGTTCGGCCAGTGAGAGCCTCCATTTATCAATAAGGGGGATAAGAAGAACATTAAGAAACCCAAGCAGGACTTGGGAATGCGAGTGGCGAAGGATCGAAAATTGAACAACATTACTTGATAGAGAGTAAAAACTAAAAGGACACTACATCAGTGAGTGAGTGCTTGGTAAGGTTTGTGAAAAAACAGTGATTACGGAAAAAGGCAAAAGAAAAAGACAATTTACCCTAAAGGGGGGAAAAGTCAAAATTCATCTTGCTTCATTTCGCTTCGAGATGTGAAAGATATGCAGTGGTAATAGTAGAGTAAATCTTAATTACAACAGATGTTGGGTCTATGTGAAGAAGCTACTAACGTGGGCAGCGAAATAATTTATACATAGGTCTTAAGGTTGGTATTTAGACATGGTCGGAGCTCGGAAAATTAAGTGTACGCGAAAGCTGGCAAGAATACTTATGTCTTTGGCTAAACAGATAAACTTAGACAAGCAGTCCGTTATCGCGTATGCCGTTGATGATTCGGGCACGGAAAATATCATATTATACGCGGTGAATTATGATAAATTTAAAAGAAATTCGCATAGTACAACCGTATGCTAAAAAGCAGATCAATTCACAAGAAACTGGAACACTCGAAAAGTGACAAAACTTAAATTAAGTGGTTTATGTAAGTGCAGTACATTTGAGCATTTGGGTAAATTTCCTAATAAATACCCACAGTAGCTAGTAAAAGCCCTAAGTGTGTTTGGTGTGATAGTTTTGTACATATTTCTATAAACCGGTTGCGAGCTCGAACACTCAAAAGACATTGATGGCGAAGATGCACGGATTTATGCATTGGTCGATACCGACAGTCAAGCCAACCGTTATTCGTGGTAATGCTTTTGATACCTACCTACATTTGAGACATTTGCGGGGATGGATAATTTAGAAGTCAAGTCGGGTTTCCAACAAAGGAAATTCATAAATAATTTTTTTTTTAGTAAACAAGGCCTAAAAAGCATAAAAAAAAAATGGTGAGAAACAAAATGTTTTTTTGATTAAAAAAAAAAACAAAAAAAAAAATTGAGAATTTAAAAAAAAAAAAAATTTGAGAATTTAGAAAAAAAAAATTTGGCCAATCACCGACTAACTCCCGAGTCGATAGCATCGTTCCTCAGTTTGTTGTGACTTAATTTTTACACCAAGTGCGTAAACCGGTATCACCCGTTGAAACCGTATTTTTCCTTCTTGTTGTACCTAACATTTTCTGTGTCCATCTGACTCTACCCATTAACGTGAAAAAATGGTCTACGGGTCAAAACAGATAGGTGGTCGTTTCGGGATTCTTGATCCCGATCCTGACCCCGACCTCCAGGCACGAAAAAAACCTAAACATAACGCTCTGCCCCTAAACATCTTCCCAGATCTCCCATCACATTCCAGTGCAAAAAGTCATCGATTTGTTATTATGTCTCCGAAAAATAGTGAAAAACCCATTTCGTCCCTTAGCCCATTCGTTCTCAAAAAAGCTATAGACATTAGCCATGTTTTATTATCACCCATGATACAGATCAGATCATTGGTGTGTATGCATTACAATAACAATACGAGTGTATGTCTCATGAATGGAATCTCAGCATCGTTTGCCCGATCCACAAGAAAGGAGACCCCGTCAACTGCGCCAATTATAGTGACATCAGTCTTCTCAACACCGCATATGAGATCTTTTCTGCGATATTGTGTGAACGCCTGAAACCTTTTATCAACCGCCTGATTGGACCCTATCAGTGCGGTTTCAGGCCAGAAAAGTCCACCATCGATCAAATCTTCACACTTCGGCAGATCCTGGAGAAAACCCAAGAAGTCCAAATCGATACTCACCATCTCTTTATCGATTTCAAGGCCGCCTATGACAGCATCTATAGAGAAGGGCTTTATAGAGCCATGTCTAGTTTTGACATCCCTCTTCGTCTGTGCAGGATGACGATGGAGAACGCTCGCTGCTCCATCAAGGTCTGTAATGATCTCACCGAGACCTTTGATGTCAAAAAAGGTTTTAGACAAGGTGACGCGCTGTCATGTGATTTCTTTAATATTGTACTTGAACGGATTGTGCGGAACTCACAAGCCAACACCGGAGGCACAATCAATCACAAACCTGTACAACTGCTTGCATACGCCGACGATATTCACATTATTGGAAGAACTCAGCGGGCTGTCACCGGTGGTGCGTTTGCAAGCATTGAGGCGGAAGCGGCAAAAATGGGTTTAGCGATAAACGAGAGCAAAACCAAGTATATGCTATCAACAAGAAGGAACAATCAACACCGACGAATTGGACAAAACGTCACAGTGGGCAGCTATAATTTGAGGTGGTAAGGGATTTTGTCTACCTTGGCTCTGATATAAACTCTAAAAACAAGATCAGCACAGAAATCAAGCGAAGAATAACTCTTGCCAATCGCTGTTTTCAACAATAAAGCCCTATCTCGAACAACTAAAGAGACTCCGTAAAAGACTCTGATCATCCCAGTCCTGCTTTACGGCGCTGAAACATGCACTTTATTAAAAGAGGATGAAGATATCCTTGGTCGCTTCGAGAGAAAAATTCTTCGTAAGATTTTCGGTCCCGTTTGCGTTGACGGATTTTGGAGGAGAAGATTCAATCACGAACTATACGAGCTGTACATCGACCTAGTCAAAAAACTGCGTATTCGACGTCTGAGGTGAAGTGAAAGGGGACCTCGACCAACTTGGAGTGCGCAACTGGACGCAATTAGCTAAAGACCGAGAGGCTTGTTGGTTGAGGCCCAGGTTCACCCCGTACTGTAGCGCCACCTAAGAAAGTAAGTAAGTCCTAATCAAGTAGCATTTGAAGCCAACAAAGGTTGCGTCGATGCCCTACTCCCCATTGATTATTTTACTTCGAAAGCATTCACCCTGATTGTCGTTGGCGTTTGTCGCTTTTCGACGATTGTCGTTTTATTCATAGCTACGACCTGCTGACCGTTAAACATTACTAAGTAATTTGTTTGTCGTGTAGAATACTATTACAACTCGTTCACAGTGAAAAAGTTATAAAAATGGATTTGTGCTACATCTGAAGAATAAAACGTCAATCGTCGAAAAGCGGCAAACGCCGACGACAATCATGGTGAATATCAGCTAAAAACCATGCTTCAATCCTTATCCTTGATTTTGAAAAAGCTTTCGATAGAATAGGTTGTCCTGAAAAATCTGATGAAATGGGGTGTCGGAAGAAAGGTATGTATATAGTTACGTGAAAAAATGTTGAACTAATAGAAAATTCTGCATAAAAATAAATTACGTGTACTCTTCCAACCACCCATTACATAACGGAATCCCCAAGGGTCACCTCTCTCGGTAATCTTATTTATACGGAGGGACTAACAAAAGTTCGCTTAGTTGGTGTCAATTTAGTAGTTTTTAAAAACAGAGATGCATTTATGTAGCTTATAATCTAACAATATTTATTTCCAAATTTCAGAACAATAGGTAAAAATGAAGACGAGAAAGAGAAAAATTAGTGACGTAAGCTCGGTTGAAGTTCCACCGCCAACACAGGTTTTGCCATTCTCTTCGGATTTTGACGTCAACTCACACCAGGCAAAATTCTGCACGAATGCCAAAATGCATACGGAATAAATGCACCATCTCTTGTTACTATTTCAAAGTAGTTTGGAAGATTCCAGACTGGTTATTTTTCTGTGGAGGACGAATATTGTGAAGGTCGGCCCGAATCCTCGACCGACGGATATAAATGTGGCCCTGGTGAAGGCTAAAATCGACAAAGATGTCAGGATGACACAGGAGATGATAGCGGATAAACTGGGCCCGAATGCCATGGCTGTGTCACGAATTTTAAATTATCACCTGAAATATTCAAAGAAGTCAGGTCGATGGGTTCCAAAAATTTTGAATGGAGAGCAAAAAGAGGCTCGTGTTCGTTTTGCTCAATATTTCCTGGATAAGTTTGAAAATGAAGAGTCAAGCTGCTTCAATAAGATCGTTATAGGTGATGAATCTTGGTTTTACAAGTACGACCCGGAAACCAAACAGCAGTCCATGGTATGGAGCCCAGAAGGTGCAAATCCTCCAGTAAAGGCCAAACAACAAATGTCAGCGAGAAAAGTTATGATGTCGATGTACTCCACCAGGGCGAAAATGGTATACTGAAATACTGGTATACTGCTAATTGGTATACTGAAACTTGCTTACCACAAGTTTTCCAAAATTTACTAGGACACCGACAAAAAGAGGAGCTGTGCCGCTACTTTTTGCACCACGACAATGCGCCTGCGCGCACTGCTGAAAAAACCAACAACTTTCTCGCTCCGGATCTAGCGCCGTGTGCCTTTTGGCTGTTTCCGAAAATAAAATAGATTTGTGGGGAAAAATCTTCACATCTAATGAGGAGATTATTAATGCATTCAATGTCGAAATCGAAAAGCTCCAAAAAGAGGATTTTGAAAGCTGTTTTGAAGGATGTATCTACCGGCTGGAGAAATGTATTGAAATAAATGGGAATTATGTGGAGAAATTAAAAAAAGATGAAGATTAAATATCTAAAGTTAAAATTATTTTAGTGTTTTATTATTCAATCAACTAAGCGAACTTTTGTTAGTCCCTACATTGTTGTTGTTGTTGTAGCAACTATGTTGATTCGTATGGTTCAAACGTTAAGGTGGTGCAGGTGGGTTGTCCTCAGTGAGGTCGAGGCCCAGGAAAGCGGCAGCTTCGACTGGGTGAGTCCATAAGGATCTTGGTGTAAGTGTTGTGGGATGCGACGGACAGCTGAACAAATGGGCGGTGTTATGTGGTGACGAGCCACAGTCTGGGCATTGATCAGTGATACTGTCGCGTAAGCGGTGCATATAGTTGTTCAGCATGCAGCTCCAGCCGGATCGCAGTTGAGCAAGTGTGGATCTGGTGCGTCTAGGAAGATGATCTTCACTATGATGTATCGGTGGAGGACGGCCGCCTAGCACAATGTTAGTCTGGCGGTTATCAAGCGCAGTTTGGACAGCGTGTTGGTGAATAGAGTTCAAAGCCAGCTTGTGAGACGCTGGGACAAGTGGTGTATGAGTTATAAACCTATTAACCTCTTCACGGTATGAACGGATGTCAGATCGAATATGCCTCGGAGGTGTGGGGAGGCTGAGTATATCTCGGTTCGGGTGATCGGGACGATTGCAAGCCAGTAAGAACTGTTTCGATAGAAGTTCGTTATGCTCTTTGACTTTGAGCAACTTTGTCTCCTGATGTAGGTGATCTTCATGGGACATGCGGTGACAGCCTGTGATAATGCGTAGAGCAGCATTCTGGCTTGTTTGGAGCTTATGTCATTGAGTATCACTGAGGCGTGGGGTCCAGATTGGTGCCGCATAGTTGAGAACCGATCTTCCGATTGCTTGATATGTGGTGAGGAGAGTTTCTTTGTCTTTCCCCCATGTGCTGCCGGCCAGAGATTTTAGGACCTTATTCCTGGACATGACTCGTTCACTGACATTTCTAGAATGATTAGAGAAAGTCAGTAGGCTGTCAAATATGACTCCTAGAATCTTTGGGTGGTTTGTTGTCGGGATCGCCCTGCCATGTATCTCAATGTCGAGTGGTAGGTTTACCTCTTTGGTCCAGGTGGTGAATAGGGTGGATGAGGATTTTTCTGGGGACAGCTTGAGATTGCGACTGGCGAAGAAGTCTTCCAATTCATTAAGGTAGGCATTGATGTTACGGCAGATTGAGCGGATGTCCTTTCCTGAGGCGAGAATGGTGCAGTCGTCGGCATACGATACCAGTTTGACTCCGGATGGTGGTGTAGGGAGTTTCGCCAGGTAGTAGTTAAAAAGGATCGGGGAAAGGACTCCTCCTTGAGGAACCCCTTGCTTGACCTTCCTCAATTTCGATTTACAGTTGCGGAATTCAACGAAGGACTGTCGGCCATTTAGGTAATTGGCAAGCCATCGTTTAGTGGAGTTTGAGAGTTGTGAGTCTAGGATATCTTGAAGTAGGATTCCTAGGTCGACAGTATCAAATGCCTTTGATAAGTCAAGTGCAACTAGTCCCTACGTAATTGCATTTGATGACATAAACAGAATTTTACTAAAGCATCAACTACTAGATCACTGCCTTTACGCAGATGATATATACATTTTATGTAAAACCAATGACATAAATAGAAGCAAACCCCTGTTTAAACTCGTATTAAGGATATCTAAGAGTGGTCAAAGATGTCAGGTGCGAAACTGTCAATCCGAAAATGCAAACTGCTTCATATTTGTCGAAAACAAAACTGCCCACAACTTAACATTAATGTAAATAATGTACTAATCGAAAATGTTAGTAACTTAAGAATTTTAGAATTAGTCTTTAATAATAAATACTCTTGGAAATAACACTGTCTAGATCTTAAGAAATCCCTAGCTGCAAGAACTAATATTATAAGATATTTAGCTTGTAAAAAAAGTAGTGTTCATATAAACAGTCTTTCGACCGCTACCAAATGCTAATTTTTAGCAAAATCTACTATTGGTTATAATATACGAGTATATGGGCACGGTCCGCAATCAATTTGAAAAATAATAAAGCCTGTGTACTACCAAGCAGCTAGACGAAGCATAAATGCTTTTCCTACTACTCCTATAAATATTTTAGTAGAATCAGGACTACAGAGCATTGATGAACGAAGAGACGCTAGCTGCGAAACTTGTTTTCTCCAAAAACTCAATAACCGATTACGGTGTAAAGAAAGCAATCAATGAATCAGAGAGCATTTAGATTGAACTCTCGACGTCAGACAGCAGGCTTTCGTGCTGGATCCTCCTGCATCGACCACATAAATACTTTACGGATCATAATCGAACAATGCGTTGAGTGCAGGTCTCCGTTACATTTGCTGTTTATCGACTCCCAGAAGGCCTTCGACAGCTTGAATCGAGATGCTATCTGGTTGGCCTTGCGCAGGAGAGGCATCCCAGAAAGACTTATAGCTATTATCACAGCTACATACTAGGGCGGTAAGTGTCACGTCTTACACAATAGATTTTGAAGTCCAAAGTGGAGTACGTCAAGGGTGCATACTGTCCCCACTATTGTTCTTGGTGGTTATCAGCGATGTACTCCGTGCAGCATTGAAGGAAGCTAATTATGGAACTCGTTGGACGATGACATCTTACCTTAAACATTTAGATTACGCTGACGATGTTTGTCTACTTTCACATCGGATAATGGATCTTCATTTAATGGCCCACAATCTTGAAGCTGAGGCAAACAAAGTGGGGCTAAAAATAAACACAGCCAAAACAAAAGCCCTGAGCACTTCTAATAACCGCGTTCAGCTTAACATTGCCGGACAGGAAGTCGAGAAAGTTGATAACTTTCTTTATTTAGGAAGTGTGGTCTCGGCTAATCGTAGTGGCACCGAACTGGATGTGTGCAGCAGAATCGGGAAGGCTAAAGCTGCGTTCGGAATACTATCCAAAATCTGGAGAAGCAATGTTATCAGCTTAAGAACTAAGCTGTGACTGTTCCGCCCCAACGTAGAATCGGTGCTGCTTTATGGGTGCAGTACTTGGAAGGTGGACACCAGTATCACACGAAAGCTGCAAGTATTCGTAAACAAATGTTTAAGGATCATCTTGAGGTTTTTTGGCCGAATCGCATCTCCAACGAACAACTTTATACGAGAACGGGCCAAGAGCCTATAAGCATTACTATACGAAGGAGAGAGTGGCAGTGGATTAGACACGCCCTACGGCGCGAAGACAACTCCATTGCGAAATACGCCATGCAGTGGAATCCGCTTACCCAGGCAGACAGAACAGCGGGACGCCCTAGGCAAACGTGGCGCAGAACAGTTGAGGAGAAATCGAGCTCTTTAGGAATGAGTTAGAGGTAGCTCAAACGCGTTGCAGAGCTTCGAAAGAGATGGCGCACAGGCGTGGTTGACGCCCTATGCCCCCGAGGGGTAAGGGATCTAAGTAAGTAAGTATAGTTTTAAAATCTGTTTCGTTATTTAATAACGATAAAAAAATAAAAAATAAGAGAATCGGGAAAGAGAAACGTTTTGCCTAAAGTAATAAAAATTTTAATAGGAGGTTCGATTTCTAAAAAAAAGAAGGACATCGAATCAATATTCAATTGGATGCCTGCTGAAGACGTGCAATTTTATAAAACGGCATTTAAATAAGAAGAACCTTCATGAAATGTTGTTTTTTTTTTAATGAATTGTTAACTGTTATTTTTCTTAATGTTAAGCAGCATTTAAGTTTATTTCTTATTTGGAGAAACAATTTTAAACTTTTGATTTTATTTATTTTAACGAATAAATGTTTGTTCAATGTGTTTGTGTGTTTTTTTTTCTGTCTTAATCAGAAACAAAATTTCACTAACAAAAGTTGGATATAGAACACTATACAAAGAGGAGAATCATATGGTTTAATTGCAAAAAAATTGTGCCCAATTGTTCTAACTACCATAATTTGTTCTATGTCTACGTTATTTTTTAGGAGGATGCACACTTGTATGGGAATGGGTTCTATCTCCATTTTTGTGTTTTTTCTTTTTAAAATTATTAAGAGAACTTAAAAAAATTACATGAGCAATCAACGAGCTGAAAAATGTGGCTATGTTTCAATGTAAAACGAAAAAATCGTCCCCTGTAAAGTTTTGTTTTTGTGACTGGAATTCAGTTATATGAACTGATACACTAATGCATTTACTACGCGCTATATAAGTGAATTTCTGTTGAAAATTGTATGGATCAGAACATAATAAGGCTAACAAAGCTGTATTACCGCAATTGTTTGCTGCATAACATTATATAATAGCACACCAGGAGGAGTGTATACGACCTTCTAAAATCAATAACTCTGAAAGACGGTGTTTTATATTTTGCAAGTGGGTGGGAGAAAATCAAAGCAGATACAATTGCTAAATGCTGGCGTGAGATATATTACAATCCTGCTGATCCGGACTTCGCAGAAGAAGCCTTTGTCTCGATACTTGCAAGCAATTCATCCCGAACTAGCTGATGCTGCTCATATGACCTTAGCGATGATGAGAGAAGCTGCCCCCGATGAAAATGTCGGAAATTAAGCTTGGCGAGAGTTAGCGGAGGTTCCACGCCTATCATAGACGATACAGATGATGATGATGCTTCATCAAACCGTGGTAATCCAGAAGGTCGACCACCAAAGAAAGTTCAGCTTTCAGAGGCAATGACAGCTCTAAATACCCTGAGGGATTGGGCTTCGGAAAATGAATTACGAAGAACTGCTGATGCTGAGAAAAATGTGTGAAAGAGAAACCGAAATTGGATTTAAGAAAGCTGCCGAAACAAAAATATTCAACTTTTTCAACCGATATTAATTTAAACAATTTGCAATAAATTATTTTTAAGTTTTTTACATTACCTGGAGTAAATAAATATACTCTAATTTCATTTTTTAAGTGTTTCAAAAAAATATATTTTATATTGTACATGGTTCCAATATAAGAACTTTTCAGTTATAAGAACAGGCCCAACAATCATTAGTTCATATTAATGCGACTTCACTGTATTAACGTTTTCTCAGTTTCTTTTTTTTATGTTTTTTAGGCCTTTCTACACTAATTAAAAAACAAAAAAATATTCTTTTATAGTCTTACTAACTTGTGGACGCCGTGGCGTAAGTAGTTAGTGTGGCGGATGACTGCGCGTGAGGTTCTAAGTTCGAACCCCAGAAAACACGAAAAAGTTTTTTTCGCGAGTGTCTGACAAACATCCGAGAGTATTGTTGTCACGAAAAAGCTTTCTAAATCGCCGTTCGGATACGGCACTAAACTGTAGGTCCCTTCCAATCGTGTGAAAAATATAACGCACTGAACACAACATGTGTGGTTGCGAGAAGTTAGGCCCTGGCACTTAAAGAGCTGTTGCGCCAAATATATTTTTTATTTTTTTTTTACAACTTCCTCTCAAACAATTTTTTTAATGCTTTTTAGGCGTTTTTACACTAAAAAAAATAAAAATTTAGCAAATTTCCTATGTTGGAAACCGCAGCCTTTCGTGTCCAACCCTCGCACCGAAGCACAGCATGCCGTCAATGCTAATGGTCGGCATAACCAACCGGATACTTCAACACTCGTAACCATAATTAAATGGCTGGCTACTACCCGCGGAAAATCTATTAGGTTATAGAATGGATTAGGTAAACAATGTTGTTCAATCTTCGAATATTGGTTCGCTATTTGGACCCAATGATAACTCCAATTCAGTAGACGTTAGAGTTTGAAGTCATTAAATAGGTATTCACCCAGGGGTTTTTCTTCTTAGAGTGGAAAGGGGTGGACAAGTGCATAGAAAATTAGTAACAGTCTTATCCTCCTTCTTGTCTCTTTAGCTTTTGTAGAAATCGTTGGAGGGTACTCCCACGCTACTTCTATGTCTTCTTATAAAGCAAAAAAGTTAGGGGCCCTAATGGCAACGTTTACGTTTTTCATACTCGTTGTTTACGCAGAGTTCGAGTCAATATGAACTCTATTTTCAGAGAGAGCCCAACTGGTACCTTCTTTTGGTAATTCACACTTTTTTTCTTTTTACATAATTTGCTATTATTGGAATATTAAAGTGACTAGCGTCTTTCGGTGAACTCAATCCAAGGAAAATCGATGCCTCTTCTGATGGGTTATAAATGACTGCGACGTCATCTTAAAGGAGCTTACAGGAGCGGTACGCGGTAGCGGTACAACGTTACGTAATCCTATTGCGGTAAATATAGATGCACACATTGGGGAGAGTATACCGCAACCGGTATTGCGGTATAGCAGCGATACAATTTTGTACCGCAGCAAGCACAGTTGACCGCCGTGTACCGCGTACCGCAGATGAAAATGTGTATTGAAAAGCTTATTGAGTCAGTGCAAATAAATCCTATTTCATTTGATTTAACTCATCCGGAAAAAAGCAATGTACATAAATAGTAGTACTTTAATTAAAGCAAAATAGTGCCGTGACAAAGTAAACAATAACTTTGCTACATATGTATTCTTTCTTCTTCTTATGTCCTGTATCCCTTGTGGGTCCTGTGGGCTTCTACTACGCCTACGCGCCATCGTTTACGGTTTCTGGCAATGTGTCTGAGTTCTCCCCAACTGCCGTGCCTCCTTCTCGACTGTTCTGCGCCATGTTCTCCTCGGACCGCCAGGTCTTCTGCCATCCCGAGTTAAAGGGTTCCATTGCATAGCATGGTTTACTATGGAACTGTCACCCTTTCGGAACGTGTGACCAATCCACTGCCACTTCCGCCGTTGGTTGTGCCTACTGGTTCCTGAACCGTTCTCTTGTAAAGGTTCGTTAGAGATACGATTGCGCAGGCACCTATTAACGAACGTTTGCAGCTTTCTGGTGATAGTAGTGATCACTCTCCACGTGCTGCATCCATATAACAGCACGGATTCAACGTTGGGGCTGAACAGCCTTATCTTGGTGTTCAAACTGATTGCATTGCTTCGCCATATTTTGGACAACATCCCGAACGCGGACTTTGGCTATATCCAGTTCGGTTCCCCCATCGTTTGAGACAATACTCCCAAGATACTGTAAATCCTCTACTCTCTGTACCGGTTGTCCAGCAATGCATATTTGAGCCGATGAGTTTGTTCCAAGGCTGATAAATTTAGTTCTGCCGTGTTAATTTTCAGCCCGACGACGCCTGCCTCTCTCTCCACATCTGCTGTCATTTGGTGGAGGTCCATAATTCTGTGGGAGAGTAAGCATACATCGTCAGCGTAGTCAAGATGTTTCAGTTGAGATGTAAGAGTCCATCGAATTCCTCCGTTTCCCGTCGACAAAGCTACAGAAGCACATCGCTAATCACCAATACTATGGTGAAAGGATACAGCCTTGTCTTACCACACTTTGGATCTCAAATTCCTCAGACAACCTTCCTCTGTGCAGAACGTGGCATTTGGAGCCTTCATATGTAGATTTGATAACAGCAATTAGTTTATCGGGAATACCTCTCCTGCGTAAGGCACGCCAAATAAACTCCCTGTTGACACTATCGAACGCCTTCTCAAAATCGATGAACAGCAGGTGGAGTGGCGATCGATATTCAACGCACTGTTCGATGATAATCCGCAAGGTGTTGATGTGGTCGGCACAGGAGGATCCAGAGCGGAAACCTGCTTGTTCGGCATCGAGTGTGTCTTTGAGATGTTGTTTGATTCGCTCCAGGATGATTTTAGCTGTTATCTTAGTTACAGCAGGCAGCACGCAGATACCCCTCCAGTTTCCACACTCCATTAAATTTCCTTTCTTAGGAAGCTTGACGGTCATTCGCTTTTTCCACTCGTTAGGAAAGCTCTCAGCTTCTCAAGCTGTCTATAAGTGAAAGCAGAAGCTCAGCCGATGTTCTTGGCGCTGCTCGTAAGAGCTCTGCTGGAATACCGTCAAGTCCTACCGCCTTGTTGGTTTTGAGTGCTTTGATCGCGGTTTTCATCATTACTGGGAGTCGTGGTGCGTATTCGGGAACTTCTCACCTCGGGCATCTCAGTCTGATTTGGGAGCATATCGCTAGCGAATACACGGTTCAAAACTGTGGCAAAATGCTCTTTCCATCTCTTGAACTGGTCCTCACCCGAAATGAGCAAGGAGCCATCTAGGCTTTTCACTGGGTGTTGGCTGGAGCTGCGACCACCTGCCAGCTCTTTGGTGATTCTGTAGACGGTTCTGCTGTCGCACTTCTGCTTCTTCTGCTTCTGTAGCGAGCGCGCTTGCGCCTGTCACGTCGCACGCTACGCTGAACTTCTCTCATCTTCATGCGATATAGGAACTCTAGCTCGCTTCTCCCTGCTGCTGGAGTAGCAGCAACGCGAGCTTTCAGTTGTTTTCGTTCGTTAATCCGTCTCCAGGTATCCTCGGAAGGCCACACCCTATTCACCACCAGATGTAAAAACATTTTTCACAGCACACCAATGGTCTTGAATGGTTGCAGGGATTGAGCTGCTGATTGCTTCCACACCTTGCGAAAAGGTGTTGGTGCACTGAGGGATCAATAAGTCTATCGATGTTGAACCTGGGCATTCTTGTGTTGTCGTGGGATCTTCAAACTGCAGCAATGCGTAGTTGGAGAGTTGCTATCATAAGATGGTGATCTCGTACTATCCCCACATCTGCCCCTCGCCTGTTTCGGACGTCCAGGAGAGTACTTCTAAAGCCCCGGCTGATGGCAAAATGGTTAATTTGGTTGGAGGTTGCTTGCCTGTCGTTGGAAACCCAGCTGACTTTGTGGCAGAACTTGTGCTCATACTAGGTGCCACCTATCACAAGGCGGTTGGCATTGCAGAAATCCACAAACCTTTCACTGTTGTCATTGCGGTTGCCTAGTCCATACTTCCCGATTACATGTTTGAGCCCTTCGTTATCGTTGCTTACCTTGCCATTCAAATCCCCCATCACTATGAGAATGTCTCCATTTGGTGTTGTGTTGAAGACGACACTTAAGAGATTGTAGAAGCCTTCCTTTTCGTCCGCAGACGAACCATTCGTTGTGACGTAACACTGTATGATGGTGACGGGTTGTACTCTAGTCCGGAATCTGGCTGTCATAATCCTATCACCATGAGGCTGCCAGGAAATTAGGCCCTAGCGTGTTGTTGTTGTTAGCAGCAGTCCGACTCCATATTCCCGCGGACTTCCGGATGGTCTTCCAGAATATAGTAGTACAGTGTTACGCATTAGGGACACATGTATGTATGTAATTAATAATTTTTGTGGTTACAAGAGAATTTAGTTGTTAAAATAATGGACAAGTTCTTCTGGAATCATTTCTCATAACAGATAAGGCTCCGATTTGGGGTCCAGTTGTCTCAAGAAATTCAACTCATTGAGATGCACACGTCTTTGTTCTTAAATAATTATGGAAAACACATGTTGCCTGCACAACTTTGATGACTGTTTCTACTTTTACTTCCAAAGGTCTGTAGTAAACACGCCACTTTTGGGCTAAGATACCAAAGGCGTTTTCCTTCGTAAGGTAGGTTTTAGTGCAAATGCCTCCAATTAAGACATGTGGGGTTGGGCTTCGTTTGTCCGGCAAAAGTTTTTTCTTGAGGGACATTAAATGTCTCGGATTCAAATTTGTGGCCCATTGCAGATCCTCCAAATGACTCCCTCACTGTTTTTCGCATAGGCACCTATAACCACACAAAGAAATTTGTAGTCAGCTCCAACAATTGGCATGAATACCACAGACAACTTTTTCAAATAGCAGAAATGTTGGGAACATGCGTTATCAGGATATTTGATGATATTTGATCTATACTTCCTATCCATCCTAAAAAACAAGCAACGGCTAATGTGAATAACGCATGCAAAATACCGCTACGGCGCTTCTACCGGTACCCGTACCGCTTTGGTGTGTGAGCTCCTTAAAACGTCCGAAATTCCTGCAGGACCAAAATGTAAGGAAATAATACTGCAATGTCCTAAAGGCAGTAAATCTTTTTGTAAAAAGAATAAAAGACTTTGCCACATCCACCATCCCAGCTCTTGCTTACAATAGTAAAGAACATCACAGACTCCAAAGAGAAAGTTGATCTTCTAGCTGCGATATTTGCAGCAAAATGGATTGGACATGGAAAAGTAGTTCAATCATATTTTGTAAGTTATACTTGTTATATACTTGGAGTAAATAATTTACCTAAGCCTTCCTTAGCCTAATGGAAAGGAGATACATCATCCCGTTTCAGTTTTAGAATGTCTTCAAAACAAAAAATATTGTGTTAACTTCTAACAGTTAAATAAACAAAGTTTTATAAAAAAAAAAAGCAATATAGGAAAAGGTGAAACGCAAAATGATTTCCAGATATATAATATAATTTACTATAGACTCTAAAAATAATAAATATGATGATAAAACGAAGCTTCGTAAATAAGAATGTAGACTGAAATCAATGAATGATGAGCAAACTAAAGAGCAGCAGGAGCTCAAGATTTTATTGAGATAACGCAAGATCCAAAAACAAAACCACCACCAACAAATCAAAGAAGTACTATTAATTAATTAAATAAACGAAATTTAAATTTAAATGTATGATAACAAATAAAAAAAATTAGAAAATAATTTGAATATACGACGCAATAACGAATAATCAATATGAATACTATATTTACCTTGTGCTTCCATACCAGGGTAGCACACACATTTAGCTGGGTGAATCTCGAACAAATTGAATAAATCAGCCAGGAGTACAACTAGATTTTGTTTCATCGATCTGGGAACAAAAAAAAAACACTTTATAACGGAATTTGAATGAAATTTTATGCCGATGTATACCCCCTCATGTACGTGATGTCCTCTGGCGTCATATGGAACACAGAATATGGCAAATGTTTTTGTGAAAAATTACTAACTAATAAAACATTGTGTATTGAATCCTCCACAGCGGGCAAATAATTTATTCTAACACTAGTCCACGGAACAACTTTGGGACAATAGTACGATATTAAGAGTGCCAAACATACGCCATCGCAAAGATCTTGGAAGTCTCTAATGGGAGGAATATCTGGTGTCTGGAGGCGAACGCCCTATTTAAAGAAAAAGATTAAGTTAAATAACATTTTTATGCAAACACAATAAACAATTAAATAGTTATGATCTGAATAGCGAATACAATGACCCGTAGTAATAGAAATTTTAAAAGTCACGCGCGTTTATTTAGTTAGTTCTAAGTTGCTTTTAAAGTTTCTTTGTAGTGCTGCCACTTTACATTAACATAAATGCAACTTCGTCACGGTCTCGTCGCTGTTAACTGAACTTGCTAGAAAGTTTTTGTCGTATTTCCATGTTTCACGTTACATATATTTTTTTGTTTGTGTGAAAAAAAAGTATTCCATAACGTTTTGTCCATTTTGCCATCTTTCAGGTAACTTCTTTCAAAAAACTCTACCAAGTAGCACTTCATAAGAATCCGCCGGATTCGATAATCGGCATGAATAATGTTGATGTAAAATAGGGTATAAAACAAATAATTGCTGAGGAAATCGTTATTACCAAATTTTTATACTATTGAAGTCCTCCGCCGTGCTCATGAAATCTACTTATTTTTGATATATAAATATTACTAAATGGCTGTTTTAGCTTCCTTTGTATTAAATAATCATTTGCAACATAAAAGTATATTAAATATAGAAAAAATGTATAAAAAAAAGTTGAAGGAAGGTAAAATAACCTATTTTCATAGCAGAAGAGTCTGAAGATTCGCAAAATTAAGTCATTTTTTAAATATGTATTGTGAGTACTATAAACATCATATTAAATTTAAACTATTTATTTGAATCCTTATACACATTAAGTATAACCTTTAACATATCTTCGAAGGGATCAAGCGTCCTATTTTTTAATTGCCTTCTCCACATATATTCGATTAACCCGTTGTCAGAATAATTATCGTTATAAGACTCCCGCTTAACTACACACCATGCGACTCAATCCGTTGCGTATGATCTCCGTCAGGTGCCACGAACGGATCCATGTTGGCCCAAACAATCGTAAGGCTTCCAGAAATTAGTCTGAATTATAGTACCTAGCTTCACGTGCTTTGGCACTTTTTATGTTGTCTGGACAAGCAGATCTTCGGAGTCATCCTGAATAATCCCCAGAACCAAGTGACCAACCACCCGTTTTCCTTTATTGTATTTCCTTTTCCCAAATTATTTCTCGTCTATTTCAATAATTTTCCAGGCCCTCATATGTCGCCATTTGAGTAGAAATTCTCCAAACCGTAAACATCTCACGGCAATAGTTAAACCAATCAGCTATCATTCGATGAGATAAAAGATCCTCATCGGAAGTGAAATCTTCCTTTCGGATTTTCTTGTAGGAATACTCTTTTGCGTACATGCGTATATGTATGTACATACTCGTATATGTTATAACAAAAATCATCGGTAAAGGTATTCTAGCCTGCTTAAAAAAGATGCCACCACTCATCTGTTTTCCTTTGCAAATTTTTTTTGTACAAGCAAAGCACTTTTGTATAAATTTTCGTATAAATAGTCATTTTCGTATCTACATATGTAGACGACATGTTTTACTAAAGGGCAGTAGCCCACGACTATCCGAAAAAGCAACGGCTTGGCTTTTATCACTTGTGTGTACAACTTTAGGCGTGTTTCTTTTTTCGGTTAGAGTAGAGCACTGAACAGAGCTCGAGCATATCGAGCATGCTTTGAACCCAAAGCGCAAAAGTACTCTGATTTGTTTATGAAACACATGTTTATGAAGCACTTAGCCGTAAAAACATGACATTTGACTATCAATTCACCCGGGCGCTTTTCATAAATAAAAAAAACAATTGTTGACATAAAAAAAAAAAGGAAAAAATTCCAAACAAAAATATGCTGACTTCGTTTATCGGGTATTGCCCCTGGTATGCTGCTGCCATGTTTGTTTATTGCTTTTGGCATAAAGTTTGTCATGAAATTTTTGTTTTTCGTTTTATTGTATAATTTGACCCTTTTTCATTTTTAAATAATTTGAACTTTTCTCTTTGTTATTATAATGTGTACTTTTTGTTTAGGCTAGCACTAGTCTTGTAAACATATTAGGGTGAAATAAAGAACTGTTCCATTGTTATGTGATCAATCAATCGAACCAAGCCTTTTTTATTCCTAATGTGAGGCTACTTTAAACGATTGAATTTTAAATCTATCAAAGATTTTCAACAATGCTTTTGTCCATTTAAACCCTAAAATAGAGTTTATACATAAATAGAATATCTATTGATAGTTATTTTTTAAATTGTATTAAGTTCTACGCTAGAACAATAAGCATCGCCTGCCATTTTAATTGGTTTGAATTTTATATCCTTTACTTTTTCCCAGCCAAATATGACTTTGGCTGCGCTCAGCTTTTTGTTCAGACGAGTGACCCAAGGAAATGTGCCAAGCTCATCAACAAGCAGTTCATCGAACATCCACAGAACACCAGCCGACACAAGAGAATCACTGTCAGAAAACTACACCACCTTTCACGGGACGAAGTACATCAGCAAGTCATGACATCGGAGCAAGTCAAGGCTGTCATACTAAAGGCAAAACCTTCCAAAGCACTTGGTCCTGATGAGATTTCTATGCTGATGCTAAAAAAAATCGGCAAAGCAGGAATTGACTACCTAACATCTCTTCTGAACCTATCCTTCCAATCGCTGCTAATACCAGGGGGCTAACTATGCACTTCGCCGCGAATCGTATTTGCGATTCATTCAGTTCGTCTCGCGCCGATGATGGCAACTATGCACAACGATCGCTAGGAATATCGACTTTCCAAAAGATTTCCATATTTCACGTCGTATTTCCACAAACATTTCCATTCATCTGTCAAAGTGTCATGGAAAGAAACACCAGTTGATAACTGGAACAATGTTTTATAAGTGCTTACTTAAATAAATATTTGTTTTTCTGTCCTAAATGCAATAAAAGCATCAGAAATCACTCTTTTTCGCTGTTTTTCATTTATTTACATTTTCAATTGAAAATCCACCGCCAACAATCCTTGCGCCATCAAAATATCTATCGCGTTTGAAGTCGATCGAATGAATGTAGAGCGAAGTGCAATAGTGTTCGCCAGCGAAGTGCGATAGTGCTCGCCAGCAAATTGTTTAGTACCAAAATGCGATTTCGCGCGAAAATGCGCATTACGGCGAAGTGCATAGTTAGCCCCCAGGCATATGGAAGGTCGCTCGGGTAATCTCACTTCCCAAACAGGGAAAACTACATGATCAACGCGAATCATACCGCCCCATATCACTTCTCTCACCAGTCGCCAAGATACTGGAAGCTCTGCTTCTTCCGGATTTCATCGAACACGTTACGATAGCGCACCAGCAGCACGGTTTTCGGAAAAACCACAGCACCACCTCAGCCCTAAACATGATTTCATAGCAGATCACCAACGGACTCAACCGAAAACAACAACCTATCTAAGGCATTTGACACGGTGGATCATGCCACGCTGCTACGCGATACCTTGGAGTCTCCACTACCCAACACCTACAAGCGGACCTTTGCGGCCGCTAATTCTTTGTGGAGTTCAGGACCGCCAAGTCTCGGTACCGGAGAGTCAAACAGGGAGTTCCTCAAGGGGGCGTCCTATAGCCACTTCTTTTCAACTTCTACATCTCCAAACTACCCATTCCTCTGGACGGAATCAATATTGTTTCATATGCCGACGACTGTACGATCCTTACAACTGGGCCCGGCGTGCCAACACTATGAACAGCGCTGAACTCTTATCTCTCTGTCCTGGACGGATTTCTCAGAGACCGCAACTTACAGCCGTCGGCCGAGAAGTCCTCAGCTACACTCTTCACGTCCTGGACAAGGGAGATAAGGTCAGTCCTAGACATACACATACCAGGACGTCGAATTCTAACTTCCACCTAACCAAGACTTCTTGGCGTCACTTTCGACAGCATGATGATGTTCGCCGCACATGCATCAAACATCAGAAGCCGATTTAGACCTCGTAACAATGTACTCAAGTCCTTAGCGGGATCTTCCTGGGGAATAGATAAAGAGACGCTACTCGCCACATATAAGGTAATCGGTCGCTCCGTGCTGAACTATGCCACCCCCATCTGGACACCGCAGATGAGTGACACTAACTGGCAGCATCTTCAAGCCTGCCAAAACGCGGTCATAAGGATTGCCACCGGATGTAACCTGATGTCACAGGCTGATCACCTCCATGCTGAGACGAAGTTGCTTCCAGTAAGGGGCCATATAACACCATGCTCTCCAAGCAGTTCCTTCTAGATTGTCACCTCCAAGACCACTCTAATCATCAGCTGACGATGGTACCATAACCACCCCGTTCCATTCGCAAAGGGCTCCAAATCTACAAATACGACCTCGATGCCTACACGCAGGGCACCAGGATCGACAGACAGACCTACAAAGATGCACTGAAAAGCATCCATCACGCGATTGTGTCCCCTCGGGGCCGCACACCACCCATAGCAGGGCGACTTGTTGGTACAAGCGACATAATCAAAGCATTTTGTAGTTAGTCCACTTACTAAAAACTGTATGAGAAGAGGAAATATATTGCAAATGCCTTGCATAGTGTTAGAATTTTCTAAATTTCTAAATGACCTAGGTCAAGTTGAGGTAATGGTTCGGCAGGCGTCTATATCTAAACACTATTTGGGTAGCCCGGCTCACGTATTAAAAGGATTTCACCCTTTTCCTCACAGGGGTTAGCTGCTCACGCAACTTCGTAGCTTCGGTAAGGGCTCGTGCTGGTTGTCTGGCAAGCGCATATAACTAAACAGCACATTATTAAATATGCCCTTATTTTTTGGGCACTCACTGCAACTCCTCCTGTCTAAAATGGCATTACCGTTTCTCCAGTTGTCTTGACGTGGCGAAACAGCTTAAGGGTCAAATACCCTTAGTGTCTGAAAGGTTTATTTACCGCACTTATTACTAAGGCCCACTGATTCTTATTGTAAGTAAGTATATTGTGCACTAAAAGTAATTGATATAAATTTAAACTATAGAAGAGGTCGGCAACTTTTAATGAGAAATTGAATCAT
The DNA here is from genome assembly GCA_945910035.1 of Brachypalpus laphriformis. Classification (NCBI taxonomy): domain Eukaryota; kingdom Metazoa; phylum Arthropoda; class Insecta; order Diptera; family Syrphidae; genus Brachypalpus; species Brachypalpus laphriformis. Next base: position 61,485,890 of record OX246755.1, read on the forward strand.
ACCTCTCAACAAAATTGTACATTTTCAAATATTAAAAAGTCATAGTAAAAAATAAATACAAATTATGAAAGATTAAGAAACATCTTAATAGATTCTTATACTTACAGCTTCATCTGTTGCACGGTTTTCAATCTCTTGAGTGATTCGTTTTTTTAATGCGGCGCAAACATGCGATATCCAAACTAAAATGGATTGTTCATAGTTTTGCCCGGGTGCTGTTAATAAATTGCTTCCGGAGATTCTAAATGAAAATATTTTAAATCAATCTCTTAATTAATTCACATTTAAATTAAATTTAAAACTACCTTCGAACAGCATTTGGTATTCGATCTCCAGATGAAATTTCCTTTGCATACAAAATCATAAGTGATTCTATCACAGACATGTGGGCGTTCTAAAACAATAAGAAAAATTTGTAAGAATAATAAAAATAAATAAATATTTGGCGCAACAGCTCTTTAAGTGCCAGGGCCTAGCTTCTCGCAGCCATTCATGTTGTGTGCGTTATATTTTTCGCACGAATGGAAGGGACCTACAGTTTAGTGCCGAATCCGAACGGCGATTTGAGAAGCTTTTTCGAGACAACAATACTCTCGGACGTTTGTCAGACGCTCGCGAGAGGTGGGACCGTGAAAAAACTTTTTGGTGTTTTGTAGGATTCGAACTGGGAACCTCACGCGTAGTGATCCGACACACTAACCACTTACGCCACGGCGCCCATTGTTTGTAAGAGCTATTTTATATTTTACAGCAAAATTTGTAAAATACACTTCAATTTGGCCAAAATTGAAAATGTATTCTTCTTATTTTTCAATAACCGCTGCACAGAATATCAACACAGCAACGAATTTTTAAGTCAATAAACTATATATACAGTACTGTGCAAATTAATTGGGACAGTCACTTTTTTCAAACATAATCATAAGTAGGCAGTGTTTTTACCGTTACTTCTTTAAAAGTTTGACTAGAACTTTACAAATTAATTATGGCTCATATTTTCTGTTGGCTTTTACGAAGGTAGGTTGAATTTTTGATTCATTTTATTAAAGTTAGGCTTCATAGGGCTTTTATCTAATGTTTTATTAGATTTGTTCAATTTGGATCGTGTAAATTTAAAAACGGATGCCTCGATGGAAAAGAGGGCTAAGATTATTGCTTTGCATGAGCATACTGGCAAGAGCATAAGGGATATTTCTCGAGATATTGGAGTCTCAAAATCGAGCGTTACAAGGATCATAGCGCTGCACAAAGCTTCAGGGTCAACTGCAACGGGTCGGGCAGGACACTGCGATAAAGTTTTGATCCGAAATAGCGTTATTCATCCTGGGAAGAAAAGCGGTGAGCTTCAAAGGGACTTGGCATCGGCTGGTGTGGTGTTGGATTCATCAAATGTTCGAAGGTGTCTTCTGGAAGTGGGCCGCAGGGCCAGAGACCTCTGAAAAAACAACTTCTTACCGAGGCTATGGCAAAGAAAGGGCTGCAATGGGCCAAAAAACACAAAGACTGGTCAGTAGAAGACTGGAAAAAAGTAATCTTTTCAGATGAGAGCTACTTTGAAGTTCAGGGCCACCGGGTAAGTGTTGTGAGAAGAGGTGACAACGAAAAGCTTCGACCTGGTCACATTATCCAAACCCCTAAACACCCACCGAAAGTAATGTTTTGGGATTGTTTCACCTCCGCGGGTCCTGGAAACTTGAAGCCAATCGATGGAATGATGAACAGCATCAAATACGCAGACGTCTTGCGCCATATGTTCTTGCCCACCATGCAAAGGCGATTCCCGACGGGAAACGCAATTTTCCAACTGGATCTTGCTCCATGCCACACTCCAAAAAAAATTAAACAATTCTTTGCGGAAAAAAATATAAAGGTGCTGGAATGGCCGCGCAACTCCCCTGACCTCAATCCAATCGAAAATCTTTGGGCCATTATTAAAGCGAGGCTCAGGAAACGGGATTGTACCACAAAAAACAAGCTAATTTCAGCTATTATTGAAGTGTGGTTTCACGATGAAAAAGTAACAAAAATATGTGAATCCTTAACTCTTTCTATGCCAAATAGAATAAACGAGCTTATTGGTACTGAAGGCGGTCATATAAATTATTAATACAAAAAAAAAATATAATGTTTTGCAAATAAATCAAAATATCATCAAAAATTTGTCTGTCCCAATTAATTTGCACAGCACTGTATATATCTAACTAAAACGATATGATTTTTTAAATTGGTTTCCGCCATTGTAAACTATAACTAATCTCTTTTTGCGCCCCAAACCGCTTAAGCGAAGGTCGCACAAAAAACAATAAGCTTATCTTTTTATTTAACTATAACGGTATCAGGTTCTTCTAACTGTGCAGAGATGGATTAAGAATACCACTGCAGAGCCCCCTAACAAATACTGCTTGTCGTAAAGGTCTACTAAGGGGCAAATCAGAACTATGCAATATAACACCCAAGTGAGCCCTGCGACACATACAATGCCTTAAAAATGCTCCCACAAGTGTGCATGCGAGTCCGTGGGTTGATACGACAGGAGAACACCGGTGTCATAAAAGAAAGATCAAACAACAATAACTGCGTTTTGTTTTCCCTGTGAACTGGTTTAGTTCATATTTTTACACAGGATGCAAAAACAACAATTGAACCAGCACTTGAGCTGGTTCAATTTTCGTGAACCATAATTTCTAAACCCATATCTCACCACTAGATGGCTTTCCACAAAAAAAATGATATGTAAAGCTTGGTAGCTCTGCTGAATGGCAGAAGTAAATCATAGTTATTTGTTGTATCCTCACTTTCGGACATAAGTATCTAAAAATACTTAATTATTAAACAAATATAAAAATATTAAGCACTTTTCTCACTTCGATTGCCATTTTCTCGCCATTTTTAGTCCATATGAAACGTCAGTGTGTAGCTGCTGCTACTAACTTGAGAAAATGAAATTTCCATGTGAACCAGGAGCGTTTTTTTATTTTGAGATGAACTAGTTCAGCTCACGAGGATAACAAAACGCGGCTAATAAAACAGGAACATGCACGTGTCAAACATCATCGCAATAAAAGTGCGAAACTGTATCATTATGGAAATGCTTGCAAAAAGGAAAGGCACTACCCCTTCAGACACTACCACTGCTGCGCATGGTACTGATCCTGGACCGAGCAGAAATGGTCGAGTCAGAGGGTGGCAATAGTGTAGTGGTAACGTCGTCAATTGCCATGCCAATGGTTCATGGTTTAAATCCTGGTGTCAGCAAGTATTTATTTATTTCTTGTGAAATATATAAAGTCAGTCCGATCAATTGCTGTGTGAACAATACTGCGAAGGCATAACACTGGCAATAGCTTGGTCATATGGCTGGAAAAATTGTTTGCTCTGTTGATGATGATTGCCTATGATATCGGTTATCGGGAAAAAATACTGTGAATCAGAAGCAAAGACAAAGAAAATAACAAAAAATTTCCCCAGTTATCTGGACGCTGCCTCCGGAGTTTCCCTGCAGCATAAACAACTGAGGTTCTAACCACTACACCAAAACCTTTCTTTCACTCTCTATCATTTCCAACGCCCGCATTGTATGTAAACGTGTTAAGGGTATTAATAACCCCTTGAGTGCGCACAAATTAAGCAGAGAGTACGGAGGGCATGTATCGGGATCTGGAGAAAATATCTTCCCAGGAGCTGCGACAACACGATATGAGCAGGAGCGCAACCATCCTTAAAATAGCCGCCCAAAGAAAGAGGAATGCTCAGGAGATTCGTTCACCAAAGTTCATTAACAATGCTCATGGTCAGCTTCTTGTGGATGACGACAAAATTATGCAGAGGTGGCAGCAGTATTGTGAATGACTTTTGAATAAAGAGTTTCCCCGGCTATACTCTCCAAAAACCAACCCTAAATGTGAAGAAATACCCGACATTACTTACAATCGAAGAATACTGCAACAGGTTGGGCCAGACGAAATGCCCTCTGAATTCTGGAAAAAAAGAAGAGAAATCGGGTTCAGATGGCTCAGCATTCTCATATATAAATTTATGAGAGGTGATCCAATCCCCAATCAATGGAGGGAAAGCTACCTTCTCCCTGTGCACAAAGGGAAGGGTGATACACGAAACTGTTATAATTACCGTTCGAAAAAGCTAATGTCACACACCATGAAGATCGTTGAGTGGGTATTAGGTGGCCGACTGGGAAAAATAATACGGCTATCTGATAATCAGCCGTAAATCAACCACAGATGCAATCCAAAGTATAAGGATCGTAATGGAAAAACATCGTGATTCCTTAAAGGATTTGCATATTGTATTGGTTGACTTTGAAAAATATTCGCCAGACAACCACAAGATCTGATATGGGTGGCGCTAAGACATCGAGGGGTTCCAGAAACCCATGTACAGATGATCACGAACATGTACGAAGGAGCAAAGACAAGAGTGAGATACCCCGCTGGAGTAACCGAAGAGTTTCCAATCAAAGTCGGGGTTCACCAGGGCAGCGTCTTAAGTCCTTTACTCTATATTGCAGTCCTTGACTATCTGCTTGAATGTAAAGTGACGGACCCAATTACACGTACATCAATTATTCTTTGCTGACGATCATCATAAGTGAGGATCCTACATCCCTACAACGAGCAATTGATGTGTCGGTGGACGTTTTGGAGGGAAATTGGTATCGCATTAGTTAAAAAAAGAAAGAGTAGTTAGGCTGCCCGTTCTCTGATCCACTCAGGCCTATTCCAGATATTCATTTGAATCGAACAGTGCTTTCAGTGAGAAAAGTTCAAATATCTGGGATCTATGATCAATAGCAAAGCAAGCTGTGATGACGACATCAATCATCGTGTAAGCGTAGGGTGGATGAAGTGGCGAGATAACTCCGCTATCTTTTGTGAGAGCGCTATCCGCTTCGCGGATAGCAACGCCGTAGTGTGCGGCATTTTTGCTTAATGTCAACGAATTATAAGGGTAATAAACTACAAATGTGTTAACGTAAATGCAAGTTTTGGAAATTAATTTCACACGGTAACTGAGGTAACTGCTGTACGCATTTTTTTATACATAAATAAAGAAATATTTTAAACTGTTTTTTTTTTATTTTTTAGTATCTACATATTTAAAAAAAAAATTTTTTAAGAAAACATTCTTTTTCCGTTGGAATCAGAAAATTGCGCAGTGTAGGGTTAACGGCAGCTGAGATGAAGATGCTTCACATGGCAGCATGAGTGACAAAGCTTGATCGAATAAAAAGTACGAAGATGCGTGAAAGCGTTCACGTCAAGGAAACCATCTGAGTTCTTCTATTTTTTCCGTACTGATGCAGTTTCGAATGAGCCGAAGAAATGTATTCTTTTGCCTAATGGAAATCGACATTAATTTCCATATTTCTATCATTAGTTTATTGGATACAAAGTAGATTACTATTCGTTTAAACACAATTCAAGACAAAAAACCAGTCGTGTATGTGTGTAATTTTTAAATACACACATACACGTGTTTAAATTCGCTCCTATAAAGTGATTTGAAATCCGAGTAAGGATTAAAAGGCAAATACAATAGTTTGAATAGTTAATACTTAACGTGACACATCCAAATATTCATATCATCCCTTGATCCTCACTACTCCACGATCGAACTAATGATAAAATGGAAGAGAATGGAACATTTCGGGTGTGCAACGTGACGTTCCTCTCGATTTTTATATTTCCTTCATGACTGTCTCCCTCTCTTTACCCCTCACTCCTCTTACCCAAAAACTATCGACATAGCGCACTCATTAGTTAACGTGTTAGCAGGGTCAAACATAATCAAAATATTGCATGGATCTTCCAAAATAAATGCAATATAAATTCGAAAAATAAAAAGTAGCAAAATGGGTCCCATTTTGAAATTTAAGTAGCAAACTAAGAAAGTTGAGAAAAAAATGTAGCAATTTTGCTACAAAAGTAGCATTGTGGCAACGCTGGTGGAGAGACTAACAACTGCGTAAAGAAAATTCTCAGAACAGAAGATTTTATATTGTGCAGTGGTATGTGCTAACACATATAATGTAACTTTTGTGTCAACAAAAGCTGTCTCATGCAAAAGTCAGTCTCATGCTAAACAAAATCCTTCGTATGCTGATGCTGTCAGGGAAAGAAGTGAAAGCATTGTCATTACGCCAAGGACAAACCAAAACAATGGGAAAACAGTCGAGTATTGTTCACTACATTCGTAGTGTTATACGAGTAAGTCCGGCAGTTATGAGTCTTAAAATTGACAAAGTTAAAAATGTTCAAAACGGGGTAGTGTTAATAAAAGCCGACGAAAACTCTATAAAGAAAATCGAATCTGAAATGAAAACCAGAATGAACAGCAACTACGAAGTTAAAATAGCCGTGCACAGAAAACCGCAAATGCTTATTGTGGGAATGAGTGAGAAAATAAGTGAAAGCGATCTAGTTCGATCTCTTATTTGCCAAAATCATCTGGGTGATGGTTGTGAAGTCAAATGTGTAAACATACATATAATATTTGCCTCCTAAAATAAAGTGCTATAATTCAATAATTGAACTTGACAGTGTTACCTATAGTAAATTGTTAGAACGTAGTAAAATTAATATTGGGACAGGTGCCGAGTATACCCCCATTTTACAATTCACTCATTAAACAAAAAACTGTCAGAAAAAAACAAAAACCGTGTGCAAAGTGTGCGCGAAATCATGACATAAAGGTTTGCTTGCACCAGTGATGTTAAAAAATGTGTCAATTGCTGCATGGCCAAAAAGCATTTAAATGTAGAAATAAATGTAAACCATAGCACAATGATCCTAGCTGTCCAATTTTTGTAAAAAAAAAGATCAAATTAGCGGAGGAACGCGTCGAGGCTGAAGATATAGATATACTTATTCTTACAGAAACCCATGTTACGGCCTATCATGATATAAACAATCTTCATTTGGAAGGATACTCTCTAGTCAACTGTTTAAATGAATCTAGTCATACGGGTGGTATAGCAAAGTTAAAAAATGTGTTGTCCAGATGAAATGCTGGTGTCTAATAATTAAAGTGCAATATAATAACAACGCTGTGATATATCTTAGTGCAATAAATAGGTTTCACCTATCCACAAAAAGAGAGTTTTGTATTCAATTTGAACAGTGGATTGATTTCTTACAACTGTGCCATAACAATTTTGTGTTATTAGGTGGCCTAGATAAATATAAATTGGTTTGACTATCAAGATACGTATCGACGTCGTATCGCGGAAATACTTAATGACAATAATCTACCAATGCTTATTAATGAACCATTAAGAATCACTTCCACGTCAAGAACTCTTATTAATTATGTTACAAAAAACAATGTGTCCATAGTGAAAGCTAGAACAGATCATGACCTTAAAATCAGTGACTATGAATCAATAGAAGTCCTTATAAAGTGCAGAAAAAACAGAATTGTTAAAATATTGCAAATATAACCCAAATCAGTTTTTAGTGAACCTTAGTTTAAGCTCGTTATTCACGAAATTCAATCAGAAAAGAGAAAAGAAAAGTAGACACCGTAACAGAAGTGCAATTGGAAGTTTCCAATAAAGTGCAATATTATCTGACGAATTAAATAATTTTTTTTCTGCAAAGTATAGTAGTGTTAACAAATCCCGTTGTGATCCCCGAATAAACATGTTTAATAAATGAGTGCAATATACATTTTAAGTTTCGTCAAGTTACCTTCGATCATCTTTTAAATGTAATAAGTGATATAAATAAAAAAAAAAAAAATGACTTCAACTATATGAATGTCAGAATGTTCAAGGAAGCAATTACTTGGGCCTATCTTTTTAAGACTCGCAAATGCATCGTTAGCTGCGGTGATTTCCCCCAATCTTGGAAGGAATCTCTCGTGGTTCCCATCACAAAAATTCCTGATGCTATGACTTGCAAAGACTATCGTCCTATAAATATGTTACCAATTTATGAAAAAGTGTTTTCTGATCTGAAACGCGCCTTTGGGACAGTCAACCATGCTATATTATTAAAAAAGCTTAATAATGGGGTGAGATCATCCGAATTAAGCTGGTTCAGATCTTTTCTTGAAGGTCGAACGCAACGTACTATTGTGAATGAAAATATATCTTCGTGTTTAAGTACTACTACAGGAATCCCTCAGGGTACCATACTCGGCGTTCTACTATTTCTAGTATTTGTAAATGACATGGAAAAAGTAGTGCAATATTCCAAACTGATCCTCTTTGCGGGCGACGCGTTATTATACATCTTTGGTAACAAAATGGAGATTTGCGTTGAAAATATAAACAAAGATTTAAGTGCAATATATAAGTGGCTAAATGTGAATCGTCTAATCCTCAGTATAGATAAGTCAAAGTGCATGCTGTTAAACATCGTCTCTTTACCACCACATGTAAAAATAAAAAATAGTCCCATGAAATTGTGTCTCATGTCAAATATCTCGGTGTTGTGTTAGATAACAAATTTAATTTAAACGAACATACAAACTACCTGTGCAAAAAAGTGTTTTCTAAATTAGGAGTATTCAGAAAAATAAGAAACGACATATCTATGTCCAGTGCAATTAAAGTGTATAACGTGATCATTAAGCCCCATTTTGAATACTGTTCTAGTGTACTATACTTTTGTAATTTGTCCCAAAAAAACGAGAATGCAAATTTTGCAAAACAAAGCAATGCGTATCAATTTAAAATTGAAAAGATATGCTTCACATGTTAGATACTTTGAGATGGCTCAGTATAAATCAACGTTTGTTAGTGGCCACAATGGCACTAATTTTCAAAATTAAACACAATACGTGTCCACAATACTTAAGTGAAAGAGCATTCACGAACCACCAGTTCACCTTGCATCCTGCGAAATAGAGATGAACTGTACATTCAACGATCTGCTACAACGGGAGGACAGCGATCTGTGTATTACCTAGGCTTCCAATCTTTCAATAACTTGCCAACCAACATAAAACAATCAAACAATCTTAATGAATTTAAGACTAATATTTGACTACACAAGAAGAAATATTGTATAAGTAGAATGTATAGAAACGTAAAGCAATTGTTCACTATTTAAATTTGTATGTACCTATTTAATGCATCCAAAATGGGTCTCTATAGCTAAATAAATTGAAACTAACTAACCATCTTACGAAATATAGAGCTCATGTTGGTATTGCCACGTTCAAAAAAGAGATCATTTGATCCCTGTTAAAAAGGCAATATCAATGAACGTTCCAAAGTCATCGTGAGGTAGGAGAGGCAGGCCTATAAACGCCTAGATCATACAAATGCAACGACACCAGCATTTGAAAAGGCCCCAGTAACCATGTGATCCAAAATCGTGGGGCCTGCCGATATTTTGGAGTGACGGGTGGTGGTTAAAAATGGCAAAGTACAGCGCAATTCTCAAAAAAAAGACGGCCCACATACGTATCATCCCATTATCTTTTCATTCTCATTTTCTTATGCCACATCAAAAATATTTATTTTTATCTACCCCACACTACAAAGTACATCATCACTGCGCCATTCTTATAAATGAACTTATGAATGAACATTCTGACCACCAAGTCACCCATTGTTATTTATCCTGTGTTATATCCCTTTACGTACTGGTCAAAAGGTAATGCACGAGGTTAGATGAAAACATAAAGTTCCCACTTAGTCTAGTCTAGGCTTACCAACTCCTACTCTGCCCTCCATATTAGTGACTGCTGGGTGACTAATACTCTGATCGGAGATTGTGCAGAGTCGAATAAGAATGATTCAATTGTTCAAGACCCCAACGAACGAAATAAGCACAAAGAACTTCGGACCCTTAACAGACCATTTGCAGTCGAACAATTAGCAGATGCCCTAGACTGCTATGAGGCAGATATACTCGTAACCGCTATCTAGCAAGTGCGATGAGATGGGTCAGGCTGAAAGAGGCTGAATACCATGATATATACTACGGTGATTGCTACAGAGGCAACAGGTAGCGCTTATTCGGATGCGGATTTGTTATACGCGGCAGACCTAGGCAAGAAGTCTTAAGCTTCCGACACGTTATGACCTTTCGGATCAAGGCTAAATTCGCTAACATAAGCCTAATATGTGTTCATGCCTCCACAGAAGAAAATGACTCTGCCACCAAAGATTGTTTCTACGAGCTCCTCGGCAAAACATACGAGCAATGTCCTAAATACGACGCCAAAATCGTATTGGGCAATTTTAACGCCAAAATAGGAAAGGAGGACGTGTTTGGTAGGGCAGTCAGTAAGCATAGCCTACACTACACCACGTCTGATAACAGACTAAGGCTAATTGATTTCGTTGTGGAGCGAAATGTCACCTATCTCGATATTCATAAGCAGACATGGCGGTCCAAAGATCATGTAACGATTAGCCAAGTTGATCATATTGCGATCGACGCAAGGCATACCAGTATTCTGGATGTCCGGACCTTCCGAGCGGCCAACATAGACTCGGATCATTACCTTGTTGAAGCCAAGGTACGAATGCAGATATCCCAAACTGAGCAACCCTATGCCGCCAGCATCAAGTGCCGAAGACCAGTGGCAACGCTGCCAACATGCCAACAGAAACGCCGCGACTGATGTGCTGGGTCTCGCTCGCCCACCACCGCGAAACCGCTGGATTGATGAAGAATGTCAGCGAGTGCATGAAGCAAAACAACAAGCATACAAAGCGGCGCTGCAAAGGAAGACGAGAGCTGTTCGTGAGCTTTACGAGCATCGGGCTCTCCAAAAGAAGAAGAAAGAGCAAGAGAAGCGCGCGTTCGAGAATATCGAGAGTTTATACTCCAGGAACAATGTATGGAAGTTTTATCAAAAGGAGAGAGAACCAATGCCCGTACAGATACCTGTAGATGCAAATGGAAACCTCGTAGTAGAATCACAGTAGGTGCTGAGAATATGGAAAAACTACTTCTGCAGACTGTATAACGGCGACGAAGACCAACATCGCGCTGTCAGGCAAAATGAACAATTCAACATAGACGATGATAGTCAATATTTCCGTCCACCTGATCAAAACGAAGTGAGGATAGCCATATCCAGGTTGAAATCCAACAAGGTTGCTGGACCTGACGGCTTACCGACTGAACTTTTCAAGGCAGCTGGTGATGAATTGGTAGAGCGCATACACCAACTCATCTCTAAGATTTGGTCAGACGAGTGAATGCCTGATGAATGGAATCTCAGCATCGTTTGCCCGATCTACAAAAAAGGAGATCCCCTCAACTGTGCCAATTATAGAGGCATCAGTCTCCTCAACATCGCATATAAGATCTTTTCTGCGATATTGTGTGAACGCCTGAAACCTATCAGTACGGTTTCAGGCCAGGAAAGTCCACCATCGATCAAATCTTCACACTTTGGCAGATCCTGGAGAAAACCCAAGAAATCCAAATCGATACTCAACATTTCTTTATCGATATCAAGGCTGCCTAAGACAGCATCTATAGAGAAGAGCTTTATAGAGCCATGTCTACTTTTGACATCCCTCCCAAACTTGTTCGTCTGTGCAGGATGACGATGGAGAACGCTCGCTGCTTCAACAAGGTCGGTAATGACCTCACCGAGACTTTTGATGTCAAAAAAGGTTTTAGACAAGGTGACACGCTGTCATGTGACATCTTTAATATTGTACTTGAACGGATTGTGCGGAACTCACAACCCAACACCGGAGGCACAATCTATTACTAGTCTGTACAACTGCTTGCATACGCCGACGATATAGAGATTATCGGAAGAACTCAGCGGGCTGTCACCGGTGCGTTTGCAAGCAATGAGGCTGAAGTGGCCAAAATAGGTTTAGCGACAAACGAGGGCAAAACCAAATATATGCTGTCAACAAGAAGGGACAGCCAACACCGACGAATTTGTCAGAACGTCACAGTCTGCAGCTATAACTTCGAGGTGGTAAGGGACTTTGTCTACCTTGGCTCTGATATAAACTCTAAAAACAAGATCAGCGAAGAATAACTCTTGCCAATCGCTGTTTTTTTGGGCTTATAAGGCAATATAACAGTAGGGCCGTGTCTCCACGAGCAATATTTCACAGATTGCCATCTGCCACTCTTCATAGGAAGAAAGAAAGATATCATGCCATGAAATTTAGGGTGGGCATTTCATAGCTTACAGTTTCTGTCGTCCAAATGTCGCAAAGCAAATCACTTAGATGTGTTCTCGCATTGGAGACATACAAGAAAATTAAAAGAATTGCAAAAAGAAACGCCAACAAACAGAAAAAGCCAAGCTTTATTTTTAGATCTAATCTTTTATATTCCGGACTTTAAAAATTCCACAAACATTCAATTTGTCGATAATTATTAATAAATTTAATAATTTCTTCCATTCGCCACTCAGCCAACGCAAAAAAAAAAACACAAATTTTAAACTAAAATGACAGCCCATAGAATACTATACATAGCAAGCTATGAGCTGAGCAATATATAGAAAGCAATTTTTCATAGAATACTATTTGTGGTCTCCACGAGCAATTTTCATAGAATGCTATATTTCATTCTATGAAATATTGCTCGTGGAAACACCGGGTAAAATCCTATCTCGAACAACTAAGGAGACTCCGTATAAGACCCTGATCATCCCAGTCCTGCTTTACGGCGCTGAAACATGGACTTTATTAAAAGAGGATGAAGATATCCTTGGTCGCTTCGAGAGAAAAATTCTTCGTAAGATTTTCGGTCCCGTTTGCGTTGACGGGTTTTGGAGGAGAAGATTCAATCACGAACTATACGAGCTGTACAGCGACATCGACCTAGTCAAAAAACTGCGTATTGGACGTCTGAGATGGCTAGGACATGTAGAGCGAATGGACACCAACGCTCCGGCCCACAGAGTCTTCGAATCTAATCCTGAGGGATGACGCAGTAGAGGGAATCATCGCCGTAGGTGGCGCGCACAAGTTCAAGGGGACCTCGACCAACTTGGAGTGCGCAACTGGAGGCAATTAGCTAAAGACCGAGCTAAATGGAGAGGCTTGGTTTATGCCCAGGTTCACCCCGAATTGTAGCGTCACCTAAGTAAGTAAGTAAGGGCTTGCCAAAGTGATATCTAGTACCTCTTGGCGAATGATGTTAGTAAAAGTAGGAACGTTTTCCCTATTTACTACCACCATTCGATTAAAACCCTCACAGGACAAGACTCTGGAACAGTTGAATAAAGTCTGTCATCTAGCCTGTATGGGTATCATAGGGGCAATGAAAACGTGGCCCACGGTAGCAATGCTTAGGCTCACACCGCTACACTTTACTGTACAAAAAGAAGCTATACTGAGTGCTCTTAGGCTGCCCAAGATTTCGGACCTTAAAATCGACAACTTTACAGACCTTCTGAAGATTCTAGAGTATAATACATCCAAAGTGACCCTATTTTCAAGATCCCACATACCATGCTCAAGAAATACCAGGCAATATTCAAGGGCCTAAGACAAACAACAAAGTTCACCAACCTCAACCTGTAGTAGGGCTAATTGTTTTCGCTTTGGAGCGAATGGTTTCCTCATCTCAATATTACAGACAGACATGGAGGTCTAATGATCATGTTTTTTTTTAACAGATGTTTGGCCACGCCCAAATGGCGTGTATGACCTGCGACCAAAGACATTTCTTGTATTGGCCTGGTCTCCTTATGAAAGCTATAGTTATGGCTGCGGAGGAGTTCCTTAAGTATATTGGAGATATGATCTCTTTAAGGAAACAGCTTCTTCTAATTTTACACAGAGCTACGCACTCACATAGTATGGTTAGTTCTGCGGTTTCGTCCTGTTCTAGGCAGAGGCGGCAGGTGATATCCTCCGTAATTCTCATTTTGTTAAGGTGGTAAAGTAATTGAGAGTGACCGGTAAGGAAGCTTACAAGCCTTCTAATGTCATTTATGCCATATTTCATGATGTCAACTGCCTTTTTCTGGAAGGATCAGACAGCTCTTTTAGATTGTCTGAGACCTTGGGAGTTGTTTCAGTGGGAGATGCATATGTTGCGTTCCCAAATGTTTATGGTCAATTTAAAGGCGGAGTCAGATATTCCGCAGAAAGGTTCAGGTCCAGTGAACAACTCAGAGGAGCCTTCCTAGCTAGCATGTCTGCAGTTTCGTTGCCGTCAACGCCTACATGACCCGGTATCCTCCACAATTTTGTTTTATTGTATCGGGCCCATTTTCGTAAACTGTTGAATCAGCATAGAACTGGATTTGAACTGATCAAGTGGGAGATCGGTGCTTTAAGCGCCGCTTGGCTGTCGGTGAGTATGTGGATAGTTAGTGCAAGTTTATGTTAGCACAAGTCTCAATAGCGTACAGCTCGGCCTGGAAAACACTGGGACTCTTTCCAAGTAATTTCAAAATTTTATAATTGGGTCCATACACACCGGCCCCAACTCCTGAATCCATTTTTGATCCATCGGTATACCACACGATTCCTTTTGGATTAAGCAACGGTCTTCCATTATTCCATATAGCACGGCTTGGGATCACAATCTCAATCCTTCTACCAAAGAAGAGTGATTTGGGTGTTAAGTCGGAAATCGTGCTGAGCACGTCTAGCTCGGGGAAGTCGGTTAATAGATCCATGAGATTCACATTATCCCATGTACTATTAACACCCGAATTTCTAAGACTAACTGCACTGCGAATTGCAACTTTTTTTATGAATATATAGGTGAGTCCGATTATGGCTTCTATGGCTGTTGTGCGACAGGTATGCATAGTACCTGTGATACCGAGGCAAGCTAATCTTTGAAGTTTAGTGAATTTTTTGATGGTTGTGACTATTTTGCCATACATACGGCGACAAGCCCACATGGCAGTAGTCGCCTTGGCAATTTTATGTTTAACATGGGAGTTCCAGTTAAGTTTCCTGTCCAGGACAATTCCTAGATATTTAACCTCATTGGAAAAATGAATGGTTGTGCCATTTATTGTCACTGAGCCAATGTTCAACATTCTTCTTCTTGTAAACGGTACAACGACTGTCTTGTCGGTGTTAATCGATAGGCCCAGTCCGAGACTACAAGGAGTGCATTTTGCATGAGTTGACAAACTTTGTCTTTATGTTTGCCTTTGATGATGATCACAAGATCATCTGCATAGCCTATAGTTATGAAGCCTAAACTATTAGCCTATTGAATAAGTCATCTACCACTAGCGACTATAAGAGGCGAGAGGACGCCGCCCTGGGGGCAGTCTTTGTCCGCGGAGACCGTTACAGAGACCTCTCCAGACGAAGTTTTCACTGTGGGTTTTCGACTCCAACAAAAGATCGTTTTGTCATTTCTTCTCTTCATTATATATAACGGGTGGGCCATCTAGTGATTTCTTTTTAAATCATAGGTTATTTTGACACTGACAGCTGTTTCCCGCTCGAAATCTTGACAGAAAATCAGTATCATATCTCCGCGGAACGAAATGAGTCGCTTTACGCTTGAACAACATATAGTGCTGTGTAGCCCAAACAGTGGGTTTTTTTTGAAAAGAAGTTTTGCCCGAAATGAAGCACCCACCGCGCCTGCTGTACGCAAGTTTGTGCAAAAAGTTCGTGAGACTGGTATGCTAGTGGACAACACTCATGGCCTCCGTCGTCGTACGGTGCGCATAGACGAGAATGTGGCTGCTGTAGCCGAGAGTGTGAGACTCAATTCACGAACATCAACTCGTCATCGATCTCAACAGCTCAACATTTCACGCACTAGCCTGAGGAGAATTCTGCACAAAGATCTGGGATTATTCGCTTACAAGGGCCAATTGATTCAGCAATTGAAGGCGCACGACCATCCGCTTCGTTACCGCTTCGCAGTTTGGGCCTTAGAGCAGCTTGAATTGGACAACGATTTTGGGTGAAAAATCATCTTTTCTGACGAGGCACATTTTCATCTCGGCGGCTACGTTAACAAACAAAATCGCCGCATCTGGGGCTCGGAAAACCCGCACGTTATTGTCGAGAAGCCAATGCATCCACAGAGAGTGACAGTTTGGTATGGATTGTGGAGTGGTGGCATCATTGGACCATTTTTTTCGAAAATGAGGCTGGGAACAACGTTTCGGTCAACGGTGGGCGTTACAGAGCCATGTTAACTTTTTTTTTTACTGAAATTGAAGACATGGATTTGGACGACCTCTGGTTCATGCAGGATGGTGCGCCATGCCACACAGCCCATGCCACAATCGGTCTTTTGCGCACCAAATACCCAAATCGTGTTATCAGCCGTCTTGGCAATGTCAATTGGCCGCCTCGGAGCTGCGATTTGACCCCTTTGGACTTTTTTTTGTGGGTAACCGTGAAGGACCGATGTTATGCCAACAATCCGGAAACGATTCAAGCACTTAAAGCCAATATCATCCAAGCAATCCGTGAGCTATAGCCCGAAACCATCAACAAGGTCTTGGAAAATTGGAGTGATAGAATGCGCTACTGTGAGGCCAGCCGAGGCAGCCACTTGAACGACGTTGTGTTCCATAATTAATGGGAATGTTTGCTCTTACTAATAAAGCCATAATACATGGAAAAAATTTAATTTTGTTCATTTTATTGCATTTTTAAAAGGAAACTTGTAGTTGGCCCACCCTGTATATACATTTTCTTTTATAATTATTTGTTATGTTTTTGAAATAACTTACAAGGATCGAGTGAGAAATATCATAGTACACGAGGAACTCAAGTTTTACAAGCTACTTCTTTGAACAGAACGATCTATGCTTCAAAGGTCTCGTTAACAGATGTGTGCAGGTTCAAGCCCCAGCGGGGAACAGCAATCATCAGCCACCCGAGTATAAAGGAAAACGAATTCCAACCACTGCACCAAAAAGAGGTTCCTGTCTGGTAGTACAATGGCTTAGAAATATAAAAAGAAAAAATGCGTCGATGGTTTGGTCACGTAGTTCGCATGTCCCCAAATAGACTTCCAATACGTGTCATGATTGCCGTGCCATCAGGTAAGCGGGCCCTTGATAGGGCTAGGAATAAATGGTTGGTTCATGTTCTACATCTCCTCTAGACCGCTCTGCGGATACCTACTGATCAGTTGGAGTAGGTGGTGGAGGATCGAGAAGGATTGAGAATTCACCAGAGCATCTTAAAGATGGAGTAACGTATTTCCATGTCTTCTTATAACATCCACGATTTATAAAACTATTAAAGTTAGAGTGTGTATCTAACATTTGGTCTTCAATGTATGGAGTACAAATTGATCGTGTTGAATCCGTATAGCGCAAGTTGGGCGATTTACACCATGCCACTTAAACTACGGACATTTTTCACATAATTACGGTTCTAATGCTCTTACACTTGCGTCAAAGGAAGCAAATAATAACCCCGACAAATACTATTTCAACTATAGTAAATCAAAATTAAGACATGCGGACAATACTACCTTTTTTATGTTGTCAGCTGTGTTTACATGTTACAGTTGCAGTGTTTGCTTTTACATACTTATGCGTAGCATATCCTCTTTTAGTTCATACTTCTGTTTAGTATGTCCTAATTTGTATTTTTTTTTTACTTGTGCTGTCTTTATGTTTAGGGTGTTGGGCTATATACAGGGTGGGGCAGTAAGAACTCCCCCATTTGGGATGCTTATATAAAAAAAAAAAAAAACAAGATATCAAAGAGATAATTTTATTTCTAAATAATACACATACTGCAGTTTTTAAATTAAGTTTCAAAAATTACGTCACTCAAGTAGCAGCCTCCATTATCGATACACTGAGTAACTTTCTCTCGGAAGAGTAATTTCAGGCGGAATGTTAGCGACTTCATGTGTTATTGCATTCTTTAGAGCTTCCAAAGTTTGCGAACGATGTTTGTACACCTGTGTTTTAAGATATCCCCAGAGAAATAAATCGCAAGGCGTCAAATCAGGCGAACGCGGTGGCCACCCGATACCACCACGTAATGAGACAATACGCGCAGGAAACATTTCTCTAAGAATCGCTAGTGACTGGCGAGATATGTGAGCTGTTGCACCATATTGTTGAAACCACACAGGTTCTTGTCCATGTTGATCGAATAGATCAAACAATTTGCGTGATCAGTTCAGGAGACTTGTATTTTTATCATCAGTACTGATAACGCTTACATCCGCGATTCTCATAAATGATAAGCTGGTCATTGAAAATGATGGTGATGATGAAGATTTATCACTTCGGTCATTGTGATAATGTATGATACCTCAAGCTCTAGTTATAATTATTGCTTACCTTAGACGCATGGAACTTTCGCAGTACTCGTATATATGTTAGTGTAAGAAAATTATAAATAATTACGTATAGGTTTTAAAGATTCAGAAACATTCACAGGTTCCTTTTTTTTTAAGAAAACGTCCCAAAAAGTAGGTGCGACCAAATAAATTGTTATGCACAAGTCAATCTCTACATACTTCCTTAACACAATTCTGTATGATTTCTTGTAAAAAAATTGATAAAGGTGAATTTTTCAGTGTCTGTGCAAGAATTTCAAAAATGTTCATACTTGTAGGGCATAATAAATGCCCAGTTGATTTGATTGATCATTTTTTTTCATTTACTTACGATTCGCAATGGATTGGTTTGAATTAAAACAGTTTCTGTTAGTGGCATATCCGGAGATTCAACAACTGGTACTCCTTTCCGAGCCAAAGTTTGTAAAATAGTCCAGTGGTTCAGACTTTGGTAGTTGGGATCCGAGTACAAGTTCGACAATGTTTGGCAATAGAGTGTAGCATTACCCATTTCGACTATAATTTGTGGTTTGAGACGTTCTTGATTTTCGTGATCACGGTAGAAGGGCTCCTTCAAATTTTCTGGAACACGATTGTTAAACGCTTTTGAGAGGAGCCATTTTACTGAAGCTCTTTGCCTGGCCTGCAAAAAAAATAAACAATTTTATATCATACAAAAATAACAGTAAATCTATTATCAAAAAATAAACCAGGCTATAAACCTTCATTTTAGGAAGAGTTACATTGATTGTGGCATGACTAATATACCCTCTGCCGATATGACTTCAGAAATTGCTTTACCAAAAGGGACAATTTACCTGGATAAGTTAACAATTTAGAACATGTAAGTCGTTAAAATTCAGTTTAATTTGCAAATTTTAAAGCAGAAACTCATCCAAAACCATCAACTCTCTATTAAAGTAACTGTGTGTTTCAGAATAGAGTTATTTGAGGCGGTTAAAGTCATATTTAGCTCATGTTAATAACTTGAGGTTTTCACTGCTGTAACTTACAACATATCGGCTGTTCTTTTTAACTTTCAACTTGTGCAACAAACATCTGTTGAGGGAGTAGCGACATTTATTTACTTCACACTTTCCTGCAACAGTTTGGCATGTGCAGCATCATGTCTGTACTTTGACCAACATTTTTGAGAAAAGACTTACACCAATATGACTTTAACCGCCTCTAAGTTATAGCAATCCAAAATACCCCTCATCATCTGTTTGATTTATATTTTCTATGGAGAAATAGCGGTCGAAAAAATAATGTGTATTTTAGATGCTCAGGTTCGTTACCATTTGTAAAAAATGTTCAAGATGTTATATAACTAAAAACGGACAAAAACTTTGAACACTTTAAATTTACTGGACACTGGAGAACAGTATACAGCGGGAATATTTTGTGTCCTGTTTTCTGTTCATGTTAAGCTGCTGTTCAAAATGTGAGAAGATCCTTTATAAAAATGTTATATTTGACATTATTGTAAGACTCTCAAAATCGTCAATTTATAATTAATACTTAACATCGTTCATATTACGTTACGATTGATCATTGAAGTGAGTGAAGTTGTACCAGTATGTACCTACTCTCTTCGTCTATGAAAACAAAAACGTTATCAGTAAAAAAATGTATCAAAACGTCATATCGCGGAAAGGGTTGGCTACGAAATCCCCAAAACTTAAATCCCCAAAACCAAAATCCCCAAACACAAAATCAAGTTTGGCGCCAAACATAAGTTCTTACATACACTCGAAATGTTGGGATGCTTTGTTTAAGGATTTGTAGTATTTAAATTGCAACTTATTCTCCAGTCATTGAAATTACTAACTAGTATTATGATATTAAAACTTTAATTTTTCTTCAAACTTTTGCAAAGGTCCTCAACAGATGTCAAAACATAAAAGAATATGTATAACATAAAAGAATTCAAGCAAAAAAAAAAAGAAATAATCAAAAATAATAAATTCCTGTCTTAACATATGATATAAATGATATAAATTTAAAGTACTCCAGTTTCCCGGTATTTGGTCGTTTAGCAATGATTTTTTTAAATTTTTTATAGCGTTTAAGGCTTGATTTTTTTATTACCGGCTCTTCGCCAGTGTTTATTTTTTCTAATGTAGTTTTCACTGCAATCATTTCTTTGGAAAGATCTTCAATTAACGCATATAAGCCAGAATTTTTTCTGCCAATTATGCTTTTGATGCGACGGTGCCAGGCTTCGACACAATTTTGCGTTCGAGGAAAATTTGTCTTAACGCAGTCAGCAACTGACCAAATTCAGGTTCATATTTTATTTTATTACCGGTGACATAAGTATTTTTCAACCGAGTACAAAGTTTTCTAAAGTCACGATCATCATAGCTTTTGCTTAGTTCAGAAAAGTAAGCTGATAAGTCTTCTGGCGGAACATATGCCAAACTTTTCAACATCCTGACATGCAAACTAAATATCTCATTATTCCAATATTTACTTTGCAGACCTTCCTTTTGTACCCTCCTCCAAATTATTTGCCCGAAATGAAACAAACAGCCTTGAAAATGGGCAGAAGGAAAATAGGGTTTTGCTGGCAAGTAAATCGTTTTTTCAAAAACTGAAATAATTCGAAGCGGATTTAAATTTATATTACTTTCTAGCGCCATATTACTTTCCTAAAAGAATTCAGTATACATTCAACAGACAGTGAGCGTGTTTGGGGATTTTGTTTTTGGGCATAATAAAATCGTGTATTTTTCAAAAAGCGGGGATTTTGCGCTTGTGTATTATGTAGGTATCCCTCGCGGAAATACTAGGTAAATGTTAAAACGTTACATACTAAGTATATTTTACAAGTAACATATATAATAGGTTTATTACAAAACTGCATCCTCATCAATGTATCCAGTATCCACATATTCTTTTAATTCATAGAGCTTTGGCATTCTTGCTTATAATTTCAAAATGATTTCTGTAGAAATTTGGCGCCATTTTTCCTGCAAAATATTCTGTACGTGTTTTGCGAAATAAAAAAATAAATATTTGGCGCAACAGCTCTTCAAGTGCCTGGGCCTAGCTTCTCCAAGTGTTTTGTGATAGTGGATCAAACTTTTCTTCTTTTCCTGTCCATCTAATCCTACAGGAGCTCAATTGGGTTGAGATCAAGACAATGTGGTGGCCAAACTATAACTTTGAGCACTCGTTTAGCTGATAGCTTTTCCAAATATTCCAAATGAAAAGTGATTATGTTCATTTTTGTTGTGAAATAAAAATCTTTGTCTAAATGCCACGTTTCAATTTCAGAAATAGTGCGAGACTGTTCTTTCTTAATTCCCCGTGCAGGGACGGGTTAAGAATATCACTGCAGCGCCCCCCAACAACTAGCACTTGTCGTAGAAGGCGACTAAGGGGACAAATCAGATCTAAGCAATATAACACCCAAGTGAGCCTAGCGACACATATACTACCATAAAAACCCTCCCACAAGTGTGCATGCGAGTCCGTGGGTTGACACGACTGGAGATCACCGGTGTCATAAAAGAAAGATCAAACAATACTAAAACAGGAGCATGCACGTGTCAAACAACAAACACCATCGCAATATGGTGCAAAAATTGTATTGCAAAACTGTATCATTATGATAATACTTGCAAATAGGAAAGGCACTACCCCGCCAGGCACTACCACTGCTGTGCATGGTACTGATCCTGGACCGAGCAGAAATGTTCGGGTCAGAGCTATACGGATTCCGGGGGCTAGCAACATAATGAAACAGTTTGGACGCAATTTAAGGGTCGCGAGTTGGAACGTTGGAAGCATGACCGGTCGAAGTTACGAGCTGGAAGAGATGATGAATAGAAGGCGGGTGGACATCTTGTGTGTCCAAGAGACGAAATGGAAAAACACCGGGAATCGGGCGCGTTTCTTCGACGTTAGGACAAAAGATTACAAGATGTTCTACTACGGAACGGAAAAGGCTAGGAACGGAATCGGTATCATCCTTGCGGCAGAGCTACTTGGAAACGTCTTGAGCATTTCGAAGTCCAGCGACCGTTTGATGTCTTTCAAACTAGTAATACAAGGAGAGGTGTGGAATATTGTCAGTGCATATGCTCCCCACAATGGGTGCAATCAGATAGATAAAGAGGCATTTTGGCTAGATTTCCACAATCTCCTTAAGAACATCCCAAAGGAAGAATTTCTGTTTGTTGGAGGAGATTTGAATGGACATGTCGGGAAATCAAACGAAGACTATGAAGACTGCCATGGAGGACTAGGATATGGCACCAGGAACCTTCCTGGTGAAGACATCCTAAGCATGTGCAAATCACACGGTCTTATCGTGTTAAATACCATGTTTATCAAACAAAGCCGACACCTGATCACTTACAGCAGTGGTGGAGATGAAACTCAGATTGACTACCATTCGGTAGGCAGTTTCATGAAGCCTCGGGTAAAAGATTGCAAAGTGATCCTGGGAGAGGCAATCGCTCGTCAACACCGTCTCCTGCTAACAGAAATTTGTATGAAAACACCGAAGAAAAGCAAACAAACAAGGGTCCCTGAGAAAATTAATTGGTATAACCTGGACAAAGAAAAAGGCGAGGCTTTTGTTTTCGTGATAAAAAATTACCTCTCTCACACCATCAACGGAGTTGAGGATGAAGAGTGCAGAGCACAAAATATGTGGGATTCCCTACAGCGAACTTGCTTAAAGAAGGCCAAATCACTGCTAGGAGCTTCAAAAGGCCACCATCAACACGCCAAAGAAACATGGTGGTGGAGTGATGAAGCTAAGAAAGTGATAAATGAGAAGAAAGCGGCTTTCAAAGCTTGGTCAAAGTGCCCCTCTAATAATAGTGACGAAAAAGCTCGCCTCGAAATGGAATGGGCGCCGTGGCGTAAGTGGTTAGTGTGTCGGATCACTACGCATGAGGTTCCAAGTTCGAATCCCAGAAAACACCGAAAAGTTTTTCACGGGCCCACCTCTCGCGAGCGTCTGACAAACATCCGAGAGTATTGTTGTCACGAAAAGGCTTCTCAAATCGCCGTTCGGAGTCGGCACTAAACTGTAGGTCCCTTCTATTCGTGTGAAAAATATAACGCACACAACATGAGTGGTTGCGAGAAGCTAGGCCCTGGCACTTTAAAGAGCTGTTGCGTCAAATATTTGTATTTGTATTTGTTTGAAATGGAATACAGATGCTGCAAGAAAAAAGCGAAGAAGAAGTGCGCTCAGCTTCAAGCAGAGAGTACGGAGGGCCTGTATCGGGAGCTGGAGAAAATATTTTCCCCGGTTGCTGATGCAAACCAGGCTATCCAGGAGCTGCGAAGACACAATATGAACAAGAGTGCCACTATCTTCAAAATAGCCGCCCAAAGAAGGAAGAATGCTCAGGAGATTCGTTCGCCAAAGTTCTTTAGCAATGCTCATGGCCAGCTTCTTGTGGATGACGACAAAATTCTGCAGAGGTGGCGGCAGTATTGTGAAGAGCTTTTGAATGAACAGTTTCCCCGGCTATACTTTCCAAGAGCCACCCCTAACTGTGAAGAAATACCCGACATTACAGTCGAAGAAGTTAGTGAGGCGGTCAAATACTCCAAAAAACGAAAAGCGGTTGGGCCAGACGAGATACCCTCTGAGTTCTGGAAAAAGATGGGAGACATCGGGTTCAGATGGCTCAGAATTCTCATCTCCAAATTCGTGAGAGGTGATCCAATGCCGAATCAATGGAGGGAAAGTTACCTTCTCCCTGTATACAAAGGGAAGGGTGATACGCGAAACTGTGATAACTACCGTTCGATCAAGCTGATGTCACACACCATGAAGATCGTTGAGCGGGTATTAGGTGGCCGACTGCGAAAAATAATACGGCTATCTAATGATCAGTGCGGGTTTGTCTCGGGTAAATCAACCACAGATGCAATCCAAAGTATAAGGATCATAATGGAAAAACATCGTGATTCCTTAAGGGATTTGCATATTGTATTGGTTGACTTTGAAAAGGCATTCGACAGACAACCACGAGATCTGATATGGGTGGTGCTAAGACATCGAGGGGTTCCAGTAACCCATGTACAGATGATTATGGACATGTACGAAGGAGCAAAGACAAAAGTAAGATGCCCCGCTGGAGTAACCGAAGAGTTCCCAATCAAAGTCGGGGTACACCAGGGAAGCGTTTTAAGTCCTTTGCTCTTTATTACAGTCCTTGATTATCTGCTTGAAGGTAAAGTGATGGACCCCAAGGTACATCAGTTATTCTTTGCTGACGATGGAGCCATCATAAGTGAGGATCCTACATCCCTGCAACGAGCACTTGATGTGTGGGTGGACGCTCTGGAGGGAAATGGGTATCGCATTAGTTCAAAAAAGACAGAGTACTTGTGCTGCCCGTTCTCTGATCCACTCAGGCCTATTCCAGACATTTATTTGAATGGAACAGTGCTTCCCAAGTGCGAAAAGTTCAAATATCTGGGATCTTTGATCAATAGCAAAGCAACTTGTGATGACGACATCAATCATCGTGTAAGCGTAGGGTGGATGAAGTGGCGAGAAAATTCCGCTATCTTTTGTGACAGAAAAATGTCCCCTAAGTTGAAAGGAAGGCTCTACACCGCAGTTGTACGTCCAGCGCTCACGTACGGTTCACAATGTTGGACGATGTACAAAAAGTATGAGAGTAAATTAACGGCAGCTGAGATGAAGATGCTTCGCATGACAGCAGG
This sequence comes from Brachypalpus laphriformis, assembly GCA_945910035.1. Classification (NCBI taxonomy): domain Eukaryota; kingdom Metazoa; phylum Arthropoda; class Insecta; order Diptera; family Syrphidae; genus Brachypalpus; species Brachypalpus laphriformis. The sequence goes on from OX246755.1 coordinate 61,510,813, forward strand.
AGTGACAAAGCTTGATCGAATAAGAAGTTCGAAGATCCGTGGAAGCTTTCACATCAAGGAAACCATCGTACAAAAAATAGAGCGTGACCGGCTCAGTTGGTATTGCCACGTTCAAAGAAGAGATCATTTGAACCCTGTTAAAAAGGCAATATCAGTGCACGTTTCAAAGACATCGCGATGTAGGAAAGGCAGGCCTATAAACGCCTGGATCAGACAAATGCGACGACATCGGCATTTCATTGGCCTCAGTAACCGAGTGATCCAAAATCGGCAGGCCTGCCGATATTTTCTGAGGTCAAATAGGCGAACCCCACAGGCGGATCAGTAGAAATGCGGTGAAGTGGGAGGGTTGTGATCCCTTGTTTTCGGATCATAGCCTCGCTGATAAAAGAAAGAAGAAGAAGAAGACTGTTCTTTCTTAATTACATCTTGATTTTCGACTGAATCTCAACCAAAACGGATACAGATTACAATAGAACATACACTATGTATTACGGAGGGCTTTAAAAACGCATCAGATGTCGTTTCTCCGACTGATCTACGGACAAGGACAAAAACTTTTGATTTTTAAGCAATGGAACTGGGAATCTAGAGAACTTTTTTCCAGTCTTCAAGTGCTTATTTTTGTGATCGTCGACCTATAGAAATATTTTTTGCTTATTAACAGCTCGCCATGAAAGTCTGTTTATTGAAACCTGTGCTTGGCGGTTAAAACATTTGTTGGTTTAAGTCTTCCAAAACTGTGTTACTATCTCGCCATCATTCGATCTTCAGTTAAAGTCGTGATTGCAGCGGCTTTCATTGCTATTAAATTTTTTTAGAGCTATAGTGAAATTGTTATTCTTGATGTCTTCAGTTCGTTCGATTTGACGACTACTTTTCCCGTTTTGATAATAAACAATAATCGAAGAGCGCAATCAATTGAAAGTTTCTTCGTTTTCTTATCCAAAATTTATCTTAAATAGCATTTGCTGAAAACAGCTCTGGGCAATTCCACCAACAAATGAATGATTCGAAAAATGTTGCATAGATAGATTTGAAATACTCGTATCATTATTTTTTTTACTTATCTCAAAATGCAGAATATTAAAAAAAAATATGTGTGGGCAAATATATGCGAGCGATAAGGTATCTAGCATTTTACCATTAGGAAGTGCTTATTGGCAAAATTCATTAAAATACCTTGATGATGATTCATATGATGTCTCGATTCGAATAAGCTATATCTCTGATGAAAACTGGCAAGTGCATGCGATTCATCTAATCCTAAACCCGATGAGCTCAATTCGTAAATAGAAACTCAAATCTTCCATGTATCCAAAAACAGTATCACAGGCAAAATAACCGGGAACATCTTGTCTAATTATAGCTCACACACGCTCGAGGGATCGCAACGGGCATAATTTTGGAACAGCACACTTCACAGATCTACATCTTGTGGTTTTTGTACCTAAGGGCCAGTAATAAGTTGGGCAATGTTGCCAATAAAAACGCACACTTTCTAAACAAGATCGTAAACTAAAATCGGGTCATAACCCAGGAAAAACGTGATATTAATAATCTTAAACTGTCACTTTCAAAAATATCACTTTCGTGTTCGGTTACTATTGGCAAACTGCAGCAATAATTGCAGCCATTTACAGTGTATTTTTCCCAAGGAACTATTAAAAATTATTTTTACGCAGTAGCGTGGTACTTGTGTATATGCAGTAACCCCATATTTGACCTCCATATAACATGACGAATGCCTCAGTATCACGAATAATTTTTTGTTTTTAACTGTGTTCAATATTTATTTATTTTAATACAATTTCCACAAATCGAACAAATTCCCCGTATGGCTTCTGTTAATTCGGTGTTAAGATGTTTATTCATATTTACATTAGCTATAATTAAAACTCTTAGATATTTATAGTATTAACTATTTCTATGCGTTCTCTTCTATACATGCAGGCTTCATTTGGCGAGTACCGTTCGGTTATGATCTGAACTCAGGAACTTCGCCTAAGCTGCATACTATTCACTGGCTCGGCTACAAGAACAATATCAGTTCGAGTACGTTTGTCCGGTTAATTTCGACTCCAATATTGTCTCTTACATTGTTGATAAACAGAATGAATAAAAGCGCATTTAAAAAACATCTTTGTTTTATCCCCACTGTTGTCGTGAACTCATCCAGAGTGCTACTGACCAAGAAAAGGCGCGACGAGCTTAACCTTCCGTCGGGCGCAATAGTATTATGGACATGAACTGCGAAAAGTGCCTGACAGATCCATACCTAGTGTTTCCACTTATAAATACCTAGTTTATCTTTATTTTTTCATTGTAAAATCGAAAGCTTTTATAATGAAAATATTCTTTCATTTTTTTTATTAATTATAATGAAAATAATAATGTTAATTCACATTTAAATAATAATGGCTCAAAATTATAGTCGCCTAAAGTGCACTTTAAAATTATGTTAGTACGTACCAAAGTTAAAATTGGTGGTATCTTAATTATAGCTGATAAAAGGAAGAAGAAGCCGATATAATATCCACTTTATCTTTATAATCCCGTACTAAACTTAAAACGAAGAAGAACTCATATTATCTTTTAGTATCGACTTTTAAATTTTTGTCATTTTGTGGGCTTAGAAATACAAATATTTGGCGCAACAGCTCTTTAAAGTGCCAGGGCTTAGCTTCTCGCAACCACTCATGTTGTGTGCGTTATATTTTTCACACGAATGGAAGGGACCTACAAGTTTTAATGCCGAATCCGAACGGTTATTTGAGAAGATTTTTCGTGACAACAATACTCTCGGATGTTTGTCAGACGCTCGCGAGAGGTGGGACCGTGACAAAAACGTTTTGGTATTTTCTGGGATTCGAACTTGGAAACTCATGCGTAGTGATCCGACACACTAACCACTTACGCCGGGCTTGATTGACTAAAATTCATTGCGGTTTCGGTCGAAAGCTGATACTAGTTGTAGGTAGGATGAAAAGTGTTTTTAATTAGATACAAAGTTAGAACCTAGTTTTAAAGTTAACATGATAATACTTAGTATGCACTTAACCTACTTAAAATACGGTGACTATAATTTTGCGCCAATGAAATTAAATCAAGCATACATAATTAGATTAACATTTTAATTATGTTGCAAGCAGATAGCTTGCTTACATTATACTCCTATTTTTGAGAATTAAAAAATATTACAGATCAAACTTGCCACAACTTTATATTACAATACTTCAAGACGTTCAATCACCAAATGAATTGTACGTTTGGGTGGGGAATGCAAAATAATGAAGCTAATGCGAAGTGCATATTTTTTGCGCCAAAAACAAAGTAACAGTACGCAAATGCTTAACAGCTGTGTCTGTCAGATCAGTTGCGCCCGACGGAAGGTTAAGTAATTAAAAGTAGGCGTCGAAATATTAAAAGTTCTTCTTGATTGACAAAAAATAAGTTTATTAAAGAGGAAGGTGACCTTGTGTGTATAATTTTGTGCAAAAAAATGCTGTTTCTTGCTTTAAGATACTGTAATAATATGCATCCTAATATTTTTGTTTGATAGGCTGAACTATGGTCAAATCTGCGTAAGCCTTAGATATATTGAGTCATGCTATTGAAAGCAACGAGTTTATGCTCAGAACAGGAATCCATTCGAGGGTACACAACTTCGAAATATGATATTATAGGTATAAGTAGGGATTTGACTAGATGGAGTGTTGTTTCAGGTGGAGTAAAATCACTAGACTGCCAAAGTTTCCTTAGTGCCCCACATATACGTATACGACCTTCAGCAAGATTTACGTGGTCATTACAGGAGAGGTTCCAAGTAAGCTTGTATCCAAAGCTAACAACAGAGTTCATATATGATATTTTGAAATGATCAAGGTATACTAGGGAAAAGTTTTCCGTATTAAAATTCCGTTTGGAAAACAGTATAGCCTGGGTTTTGCGCGGGTTCAAAGTCAGACAGTTGGCTACGCCAGCCAAAATGCGTTTCGCTTCTGAGATGGTCCTGTTGACAGCAACTGTCTGCGGTCTGTCTCGTAAGTAATTCTTTATTAGACGATCAGCCGAGATACTAGGTGTGCTCCTTTACTTGCAAATTCGTACAACTTTGTACGAATTCTTACTCAATAGCGTTCGTTTACTCAAAAAAAATCGTAAAAGAGAAAGGCAACGAGAGAGTAAAAAATTTCCCACAGTGAAAAATAATAATAACTAAAACTCTTTCTTAAATTTTCCAAAATAGGATAAATACAACAAATACAATGCATGTTTTTATTTAAAACTCCAATAAAGTCGACATATAAAACAACAACTGAAAAAATTCCCTTCAATTAATATGCATCGTTGAAGCAAGTAAATCTGAGAAGCTAGAATTTGTTCCCTTTGGTCTTTTTCTCAAATTCGGTATACTCATCACGCAACTTGATTCTGATTCGTCAGTAGTTCCGGAGCTTTGCGATGAAAAACATCAAAGTACGGGTATACAGCCTGTTTTTCTTTTGCTCCTCCTCTTTTTCTTTCGTTCTCTCGAATTTTAATTTTTTTTAGCTGTAGTTGTTACTTCTACCTCTTAGGAATGAAAATGAGTAAAACTCGTACAAATAAAAAGGACCTGCGCAGAAAAACGTTGAAGTGATTTGGAACGGACTATATACCTATAGAGTCTTAGCTGTCGCTCGATCTTTGTCAGAGTAGGACGTATTTCGTCATGAGTGCCACGTACGCATCACGTTACGAAGCCTTGTTTTTGTGTTTGCATCCAAAAGGACCGAAAATCTGGCTGCAAAATACATGAAGAAGTCAAAGACATTTGTTAGTAAGTGGGTGAAACAATATTCTGAAGTAAAAAATGTCGATGATCTGCCGAATTTTGGCTCTACGCAAAAAAAAACAAAAAAGGAGGACCGGATGATTTTTCGGGCATTCGAGAAAAATTCTCGCCGACCATTACGTGGTAAAAATAAATAAATATTTGGCGCAACAGCTCTTTAAGTGCCAGGGGCTAGCTTCTGGCAACCACTCATGTTGTGTGCGTTATATTTTTCACACGAATGGGAGGGGTCTACAGTTTAGTGCCGTATCCGAAGGGCAATTTGTTTTGAGAAGCTTTTTCGAGACAACAATACTTTCGGACTTTTTCTGGGATTCGTACTTGGAACCACACACGCAGTGGTCCGACACACTAACCACTTACGCCACGGCGTCCACTATTACGTGGTGGTTTCGCTTAAAAAGGGTCTTAATGTGTCATGTGATACTATTATATAAGAAGACGTTTACTGGCTCATAATATGAAATTTCGTAGCACAATAAAGAAACCGCTACTGTTCGAAAACCACGTTAAAAAGAGACTCAATTGGGCTGAGGAAAATTTGGACCGCGATTGGGACAACGTACTTTTTTCGGACGAAACTTCTTTTTGGGCACGTTCTTCTGTTACTCATACCTGGTATACCCACATCAATAAATTGATCCAGCGGACCGTCAAACATCCGGTAAAGGTGCACGTTTGGGGCTGTTTTTTGAAACAGGGCTTTGGTACCAATTAAACTAGTAGGAGTTTGACAGCTAACGTGAAAACAAAAAGCCGCCTGAAAGATTTGCTCCACAATAATTTGAAAAATAAATTAGTACAGCAATTTAAAAGTGTTAAAATGTTAAACTTATTGACAAGGTGCATCACTTGAAGTCTCACTGAGCCACAAAAATGACAAAAAAAAACTGAAATGAGTCACCAAATATTCTTTGAAGATTTCCAACAAAAATCAGGCAGAAACTGCATCAAACGGGTCAACAGCAAAGTGGTAACCCAACCGTCTGCTAAAAGACGATTTATGGATGCATCTCCTAAATCAACACACAAAGGTCCAAATGCGAGCATCAATTCAACTTCTGTTGTATGAAATATGCCCTTCAACGATCTTCAAACACTGATCCTGAATACAATGGCAGCTCTTCTGGACGACAAGCTCCAAAACATGGCTACGAAGTCAGACATTGAGGGAATCAGCACCGAAATCCACAAACTGAAACAGAATAACAAGTCACTACAGTTGCAACTTTAGCAAATGGAGGCACGATGTGTATCACTGGAAAGGCAAGTGGAAACTCTCGAGAAAAATATTATCGTGCACATTCCGACGCAAAGTGCTTTAGATGCCACAGAGACAGCTAAAACCTTGTGCTTGTAGCTTTTGCAAACAAACAACACTGCGAGAATAGCATCAGCCCGTGAAGTTCATACCGACGAGAAAATCGCAAATTTCATAGTGGAAATGAGCCACAAGGATGATGCAGTCCAAATCTTGAAAGCGAAAACCAAACTGCGTGGCACTGGAGTTTCACTGCACAAGGATTATCAGGCTGCATCAAGGCAAAGAAGGAGGCAATTATTTAAATTGAAAACCGAAATCACATTAAAAAAATAGAAATCTAAACACCCAAATCCGAGGCGAAATACTGCAGGTCAATGGAAAGGCTTTCTATTTTGACAGTAACAACATCTTGATGTGTGATGGAAATAATGGGCTCGAGGTTCTGCAACAGCTGGTCGGTGACATTTCTGAAATGAAAACAACTGCTGTTAAATCAACAATTGCTAATGGCGCTACTACATATGAGGATCGCATCAAGGGCTTCCAAACTGTTGGTGGTGATAAGCAAAGTTATCTTTAACTTAAATGCCGTCTGCCATGGTCAAATTATATGAAATATAACAAAAAAGTATATATTTATATTACATATAAAATACAATGTACGTACATATGTTTGTTTGTTCGTATGCTATGGACTCGGAAACCACTGAACCGATTGAGCTCAAATTCACACAATCTTCGCTATTGTCCCGTGAGTGTTCCTGTGAAGTTTGGTCAAAATCGGTCCACTGCTTTAGTAGTAAAGTACTACCCGCCGGGTACTCTTGGTCCAGCAGTCTACCCACTACTTTTGTATTATAGTACTTTGGTATAAAAAAAAATTGATATATATATTTAAGGTTGGATCACTAACCCACTATTGCTCGGTACAAAACTGTTCTCTAACAGACTTAGCCCCAGGCGCCTGCCTGACAGTTGTTTTTTTTGTTTCTGTTAGGCGCAGCAACGCACGCCGGGTGCCCCCTAGTACTATCATATAATGCGTCAGGGTTATCGAATAAGATTTTATTTAGGGACTTCTATAATTTTCTTGTAATTCGCGAAAGTCATGAATCAAAAATCGTTGCACATATACCGATTAGTTATGTACTTTTGTGCATCACTTCATGACAACATAGCGCTGAACTAAATGTGACAGTGACTGTGGGGAAAAGAAAGGCCGTAAAGACCACATCCATTATTCATTCAGAATTTACTCACCACTCCACATCCCCAAATTTTATTTCAAAATAATTTTCGCAGACAAATAACAAGTTATAAGAAATCGGTCAAATTAAGGCGAGCCACGGCGTGCGCTTCCACTTATTCCAATGACCTGACCTTCAGATGCCAAAAAAAGAAACATACATAGATATTCGAGACAACACATAAATTCCAAATGTATCTAACCCTGCTGACATAATCCAAGTTATTCAAACTTTTTTTCTTTTTCTTTTTACTATCATGTATCATATTTTCTACATTACATCATTTTTCTATGTGCGCGTTGGTTGTCGCATATGAATAGCAACTTAACTTTCGTATCCAAATCAAATCAGAATAAATAAAACCTTATCCAAATTGGACGGAAAAAATATGCACTTGCAACAGCACTTTGAATTCCCTTTTCACAATTGCCTTGAGAAAAAAGTAGTTTTCCTCTGATAGGACTTTCACTTCAATGTAGCAGAAAAAGGGTTATGCCGAGGGAATCCACTTCACTTTCACTGCTTAACTACGAGTAAGCATTTCTTCATCTCCTATCTTTCTTCGTTTTAAATGCAGTTGATTTGATCGACGCGAATAAAAACGATTGTAGCATAAAGGGCAGACTGGTAATATCATTTTTTCGACGAACTGTTGCCATGTTGAAGGATAGCGGCTATTAAAAGACTGAGGCGTTCAATTCACTCGACGTATGAACAGAATATACTATTATATGTACATGACATATATATATATATACAGTAAAAAGCTCCCCCTAAGTGGCTTCTTGAGATGATCGTCGGAGAAGCTGTTTGACTCCTTCGATTACTCGGCGTGCAAGCCAAATGTTTGACTGAAATACAGAACCAAAAGATACGAGTACATTACGCAGTATAAACAAAGTAGAGGAAGAATGCAGTCGAACGGCCATTTCTATGCTAATGGATTTCAATTCTAGGAGAGGTAGCATTCTGGTAGTCTCCGAAACTATTAAAGAATACATCACTTAAACGAATTTTTTTTTAGATGTGTGTACATGATACATCATAACAATCGCGTGTGCATGTAAGATTAACTGCTGCTGGATGCACCCACTTAGCTGAGGTGCATTGACCATCGAAAGGAACTAATTGTAAGTGCTCTTACGTTGGTGAGCGTAAAAACTGCACCAGCAGTCTATCAAGAAACTGTTTTAAAAACGGTGGTGAAAATCGCACAATCAGTCCCTCTTCCAAAACAATCTGTGAACGTCCCAACAGGACTCTGCTCCAGTCCTTAAACTAAAAACTACCAAGCTTGACTCACGGAAATGTTCCTAACTTTATAATCATTGACCATTGGCCATAAGCAAGTCCGGATTTCAATCCTTTGGATTACAAGCTATGGTCCGTTTTAGAGGGCATGGGTTGTACCAAAAGACACCTAAGCCTGGAGTCGCTAAGAATTAGTTTAAGGAGAGCAGTCGACAGTTTTCCAATGGAAATCGTGCGTGCTTCGATTGGCATGACCAACTCGTCTTGGGGTCTGGTTAAGGGCAAATGGAAGTCATTTTGAATAAAATAATTTTGAACTTAACTAAAAAAAAAAAAAAAAACCCAATCTTTACGTGTCGAGAATTGAAGACCGATTTTCAAAATAGGTTTCAATGATACGGAAGCGTACTTCTTATGATTTCAAAAAACATCATTTACACACAGTCATTAAGGACTGTTCTAAGCACCTTCGTTGGGGACAGGGGTCTCTTGAAAACGATCGCTCAGGTGGACCAACAACTGGGGTCACAGAAGAAAATGTTGAATTTGTAAAACATGTTGTTCTGATTGACCGCAGACTGAAAAGTAAAGAAACTGCAACACAAACTGGATTATCAAAAACAACGGTTCTCATGATCCTACATTATCATCTTCGTATGAACAAGTTCAGCGTAAGATGGGTGCCACGAATCCTTTGTGCAGTTCAAAAACAACAGTTCCCACCGCAACTATTGTACATGCCGCCATACCCAAATGTGGATTCCCTCAAATTGATCATCCACCTTATAGGCCAGGATGGAATCTTAAAAACAATAGCCAATATAATCCTTGAACGCATCAAAGAACATCTAGAAAGTACTCTCGACAGTGAACAAGCAGGTTTCCGTTCTGGATCCTCCTGCGTTCACCATATTAACACCTTACGGATCATCGTCGAACAATACGTAGAGTATAGGTAGGTATAAAAAAATAAATAAATAAATAAAAAATAAATTTGGCGCAACAGCTCTTTAAGTGCCAGGGCCTAGCTTCTTCGCAACTACTCATGTTGTGTGCGTTATATTTTTCACACGAATGGAAGGGATCTACAGTTTAGTAGTTTAGTGCCGTATCCGAAGGGGAATTTGTTTTGAGAAGCTTTTTTCGTGACAACAATACTCTCGGATGTTTGAGACGTTCGCGAGAGGTGGGACCGTGAAAAAACTTTTTGGTGTTTTCTGGGATTCGAACTTGGAACCTCACGCGCAGTGGTCCGACATACTAACCACCTAACCTAAGACTCATAAGTGGACACAGGACTTAAGAAAGTATTATGGCTCAGATTTGGCACCTAGCGGGTTTTCTTTTTATTCAGTAAATTTAAGTCTGACCTTCGAGAAGAAAAATTTAACAGCGATGATGAAATTTCAAGTGCCGTTTTAGGTCATTTGAGGACAAAAATTTGGAATACTTTTTCGATGGCTTAACAGCATTAGCAAATCGATCTTAAAAGTGTATTGATCTCCAGGGAGAGCATACCTATTGAAATATAAAAGTATTTCGTTTTATTTTCACTTCATAATAGGTCGGGTATACTTGTACGTTATAACGTAGTGATATACAACCCAACGGCATAAACGAAAAGACTACATAAGTGAAAAAAATCAGAAACAGGAGTGAGCAAGACGAAACAAACATTACAAGTATGATTATGTATTCGCAATGCTCAATTGTAATAATGTGTAACAATATAACATCAAAGCTAGTATCAACCGTATGATTTAACATATGTTTTATTTTTAATGTACATATCATGGGTAGGTAGGTAGGTGTGGTGGTTCTTCTTAAAGAAGAACCCAATTAGCACTTGTTGCTGTTTTGATACCACAAAACTCGTGTAGCTGAATGTGGAAGTGTGTTGGTGAGGAGTCTCTAGATCTAACCTGTGGAATTTGAAAAGGTTATTAAATCTTCGAGGTTTCTCTCTGAGACTTCCTCAAGGGAATTGAAAAAGGGTTTTCCTAAAGCTCGTTGTCTGGTCTTAGCTAATTCCGGACAGGTGCATAAAAAGTGGGTAAGGGTTTATTTCTTAGTTACGATATTGTAACTGCGACAGTGTATGTTGTGTGGGATACCTAGTTTGACTGCATGCTCTCCTATAGGCCAGTGACCCGTGGTGGTTGCTGTTATCTTGGTGATGTCCTTACGCGTTCTGTTTAAGAAGTCGGTGTTTTTGCTTTGTTGTAATGTGGCCACATCTTTCTAGATATGACACAGTTTGTTAGCCTAGTATATCTGAGGTTGGCTTGGGCAAGGAATTTTCAGGATATTTCTACATTGACTGCTCCAAGCGGAATCTGAACTTATTCCGCAAGAGAGTTGCGGAGGACTGAGCCTTGCCTAGCCAGTTCATCCGCAAGATCGTTTCCATAAACGTTACTGTGCCCTGGAACCCAAATTTATTTGGCGAGGCTAGCTCATTTTGGCATTCAAGCTCCAGCTTGGAGGATGTAATAACCGATGCAATGGCTTTGGTGGCTGCCTGGCTATCAATAAAAATAGCGATCTTTTGCCTTGACGTTATATTGGTGTGTGTTTTGATCTGACGACAAGCTTCCCGGACAGCGAGTAATTCTGCATGGAACACACTCTCAGAATCCGGAAGCCTATATGATTTATGTTAGAGACGTTTAGGGATTCGGAAAACACACCCGCACCGACTCCAAAGTTACTAGCACTTGTATATGTATTGGAATCGGTAGCCCACGATTCGTTTGATGTTCTTTCATATCAAAGATACCAATTAAAAATTTAATAGTGCTTTTGTCGAACCTATAACTCGAATAAAATTCTTCCTCATTTAACTCCTCAAATGGGTTCGAACGAATTTCTTGACTTTGTTTATTATTATTATTATAATTTATTAGCAAGTAATTAAAATTACATGGTAATATAAACAAATGAGCCTAGCTGCGGAAACTATTGGCTCTATGATAGTCTACTATTATACAATTATATTAGCATTTATTAAGAAATTATTGATTTGGTCGATATTTACAGGATTGGGATTCTTAAGTATTTCAAAAATTGATGTATCCTTAAAAATGTTCTTAATTATAGGACTTAGCTTAGTGCAGTTTTCTAGTATATGGGGTATATCTATGGTAACGTTACATGAAGGGCAAGCTGGGGGTTGTTTTTGTTGAGCAGTTGCTGATGAGTAGCCGAAGTGTGACCCAGCCGCAATCGAACGAAGTTGGATATTTCAGCTTTTGAGATGGTTGTGGGGTACCTGGGGTGGGATCTGTCGGAGTTCACTTTTTTGTAATGGTGGGGATATACGCTCCAGTCGTTTAGTTGGTTTCTCATTAGTATTTTCTGAAGGGTTTTTTTCAGATCTGATTTGCTGAAAATATCAAAGTTATAGACTGGTGCGTCTTTGGCCAGATGAATAGCGAAGTCAGCATTCTCATTTCTCTGGATTCCAACATGACCGGGGGTCCACATTCATTTTGTTTTGTTTTGAGACTTAATGATTTTATTTCTTATGTCGGCAATAAGGTCGGAGTTTTTGTTGGGGTTGTTGATAGCTTTAAGCACAGAGAGGCTATCGGTACAAATAACATGCTTGCCGTGGCGATTATTGACTGCTTTTAAAGCTTGTAGAATGGCGAAAGCTTCTGCGGTAAAAACCGAGGAAATGGACCCATGCTCAGAATGGACCCATCTTCAAGTGAGACTGCAAAGGAAGTATTTACTTTGTTAATAATTTAAAATCATCGAAAATTTGGAAATCATGATCAGGGTGATTGTTTTGAACATTGCTCAGCTTCAGGACAACACAGGAGGATGTTTTATATTTTAAATAAAATCAGGGGGAAATTTACTGTATCCATCAATTTTTTTGTTTTTCAATCGGATAAGCCATTGAGTTAGGGCTGAATAATTATCTTTTAGTGACGTAAAATTTTGTATATCTTTTCAACGAGTAGGGCAATTACAATAAAATAAAAATTGCTCCTTCTTCTTGCTAAGCCCGATGTTTTCCTAAAAAATCTATACGGATTGGGTTAGTAGTTTTAACGTGATGCGCGTTCAAATAAATAGACAAACAGATAAAATGTACAGTTTTATTATTTGTATAGATTTTTATTAATAATACATTTATTGTGCACCATAGGGAAACGTTGGACGCAAGAGGAAACAAATGTGTAACAAATGTCATTGAATGTACAAACTTTGAAATTAAAAATTAAAAGTTAGTATAAAAGTGAGTATGGACGTTTTATCGAGAGCTGGCTATATACTTTTTAATAAAACACGGCTTTTGATGATTTGGCAATTGTTGCAAGTGGCGAAGAGGAACAGGATAGAATTTCATCAACTGTTCTTTGCCGTGTTCTTCTGAAGCAGAAGTTCAGAAAAAGATAGAAAATAAAAATGAAAGACAACGATACTATGATCGAAACGCAGTCATTGCAGGCATTGTATAGGTATGTGTATGATTTAGTAAATTTAAATAAAAAAAAAACATTTTTATAATCCCCGAAGCTAATGCGACTGCTGACCAATTATTGGTTAACGAAGTAGTAGTGGGGTGGGCGCCGTGGCGTAAGTGGTTAGTGTGTCGGATCACTACGCATGAGGTTCCAAGTTCGAATCACAGAAAACACCAAAAAGTTTTTTCACGGTCCCACCTCTCGCGAGCGTCTGACAAACATCCGAGAGTATTGTTGTCACGAAAAAAGCTTCTCAAATCGCCGTTCGGACTCGGCATTAAACTGTAGGTCCCTTCCATTCGTAAGAAAAATATAACGCACGCAACATGAGTGGTTGCGAGAAGCTAGGCCCTGGCACTTTAAAGAGCTGTTGCGCCAAATATTTGTATTTGAAGTAGTAGTGGTTCAGACTGCACTTGATAAACTAAATGTAACACCAACCCTAAGCAATCACACTTCATACACAACACGTAGAAGACGTAAAGTCAGAGCTCCTATAAAATATGGGCTGAATTCCAAAACAACAAAATAATGCGCATCGTGAATGCTTCACTGCCGTTGTGATGCGATGTTATAATGCTTTCGTTAAGCGATGCTTTGACGATGCGTTACAATCTCGTTACAATTAAAAAAAAAAAGCTATTATCAAAAAAAAATCTACTATTCGTTTTTAGTAAATTTTACAAACCTAAATATGTAATAAATAATTTAAAACAATAATTTCTAACAAATCTGGAGAGGACGCTTCGATTTTGGCGGAATAAAAAACAATAAAATGTCAAATAACGGTTGCATCCCATCAGTTGACGATGCGCTGTTTGCTTTTGTTTATGCAGTAGATATATTCATAATGCGTTTTGAAACGTTATACATTGCATCACCGTAACTTATTGACGTTTGGGAACGTTCGACTTCGCAGTACTGCGTTTTGGAATTCAGCCATGGTTTCAATGGTTAACTGGCCTGGTCCATCAGTAGAGAATTGATAAAATTTAAAATTTCATTAAAAAGAAGAGCGTGCAATAAGTTCTGCTAGTTCAATTAATTTGATTTGCATTGATTTATTGCTGATATGAAACTAGTGTAAACATTATAATATTTATAGTAAATATAGTAACGTAACGTAAAGTACCAAAAGTTATTACATAAATGTCAATTGTCAATTGCATTATATAAAGAATTTGGGAATTAAAGACACTCTACTTTTTATAACGAAATCGATAAAACGTGTTTGCATTTTTACATAAGAGTAATTTATTTTACCGAGTACAAGTGTGAGTTTTAGACATTCACAGTGGTGACGAAAAACAATACGAGTACATACTCGTACATACTACTGCAAACAAAATTGTTCTTTTTCATTTTACATAAGCCTTTGAATAAAAAAAACCGAACACGAACAATCAATTTTGTTTTGGGAATGAAAAGTGATTATTGGTCCAATGTTATCCAATGGTTCTCGGATTCTACGAACCAAAACAATTATTAGTCAAGAGCAACAGTAAAAATCAGTACAGATTAGTGATGTACCAAACCGAAAATTTCCTAAGCCGAGTTAGCCCGAGTTGGAATTTAAGCAAACCGAGTTGCAAACCGGGTTGGCTAACTCAGTTTGTAACAAAATTATTCCACTGTCACATAAAAAACTAAAACGGAACCGAATATGAATTCAAAATAGATATTGAATCAGTTTGCAACTCGGTTCAACTCAGTATGTAAACGCTCAATTGACTTCGATGTTCGATGGTTCGATGCAACACACACCAAAACAGTGCATGCACAAAAAAAAAAAAAAAAACAGCACAACTACAATACATATGTGGAAAAAAACCAACAATGAGAGAAAACAGAAGCAAGTAGTTCAGGTGCCACCGTCTCATGAAATACCGAACGGAAACCGAATTCGAAATAGATATGGAATCAGGCAGTACAACTCGGTTTGTATAAAAACAATAGACTGCTTTCCAACTCGACTTAATATACGAGTACATTCATGTGTTAGTGCATTGTGTTTACTTATCCTTACCAACTCAAACTGAATCGTGTGTTCACCTCGGTTTAATGCAGTTTTGGCATTTTATTATTCGGTTCGTTCCATCGATTTTACAAACTCGGTTTGATATACACGGTTTAACTCGGTTTAGCTGTAACTCAGTTTGAACCGGTTTATGAACTCGAGTTGACACATCACTAGTACATACCGTAGCAAAAACCATCGCATCGTACTCAACCTTTGCGAAACTGTCTGTATAAACAATTTTCGCTTGATATAAATTGCACAACCTGAGTTATGATTTCTCCTTTTTATTATTTAATAGACTGGGTGCTACAGCACAGCCGTGGCGAAGAATGCTTCAGATTGGGGTTTAAAGATTAGTTATCTGCTTTTCGCAAATGATTCAGTCATTCTTGGGTCCTCTCAGACCGAACTTCAGCGCGAATTCGAAAGGTTTGTAGACACCTGCGATGATGCTGGAAGAAACAAATCGAAAATGTTGGTAATTTCCAGAACGGCCGTTCAGTGCTATCTGCATTTCCGTGGAGTTTCATTGAACTAGATAGATACTCGTAAGTTTACATACGTCTGGGTCTTATTCACGAGTGATAGAAAGAGCAATGCTAAGTTATTGTGTAGGATTGGGTAGGTTCGATCGGCAGTCGATCGATCTGTTATAAGAAAGGCTCCACTTAGTGTCAAAGCTAAATTATCAGTCTTTAAATCGGTATACCACCTTGATCAAAAAGTTCCCGGAATTTATTCAGAAAATTAAAAATACAAGTTTATTCATCTAAATCTATATTGTCCCCTTCAAAGTAATCCCCATCGACTGCAACACACTTATACCAGCGCTTGATCCAATCTTCGAAACATTTTTTATATTCGCTTTTCGGTATGTCCATCAGTGCTTCCTGCGAATTTTCCATTACTTCCTCTCGGCAGCGTTCCCCGTAATGGTTTTTTAACTTCATCAGTTGAATTCGGTGGCTGTTGGATGGTATTTGTTGCATTTCTCGTCAAAAAATTACGAATAATGATGGCACTGTGCGACGGTGCGTTATCATGGTGCAAAATCCACGACTTTTCTGCCCACAATTCTGGTCTGGTAAAAAATCGCCAACACACACAGAGATAGATGTACTCTTGGCTACGTAACTTTTGCAAATGTCAAGCTATGACGCTAAGATTTAGAGGGGATATCAACAACAGATGTACCAACTTAACAAAGAAAACAGAACTCAAATCGGAACGATGGGAGCACCACACGGTTTTTATTCCGGGAACTTTTTGATCAAGGTGGTATGCTGCAATTCTCACACATAGTCAAGAAATCTGGATAATGACTGAAAGAATAAGATCGCGGATACAAGCCGAAATGAGATAATGCACAGGGATCGAGTAAAAATACAAGAGCACACGAGTTGAATAGCTACTTCTCCGAACAGAACGATTTGTATTTCGATGACATGCAATGGGGTGCCATGTCATTAGGTAGGGCCATGAAAATAATGACGATATTCCTTCTATTTTTTAAACCAAAAAGTTATTTGAAAGAGTTACATTCATAACTCTTAATAATGACTTTTTGGAAATTAATATAACAACAATTTAGCTGTTTACTTGAGTGGTCTTGCTGGTAGAGTGTTCTTGGCAGGAACGAGGACTTAATTATAAAAGAATGTATCCCCAATTGTAAAACAAAAAAAAAAAAAACGAAACCTACTGCTTGACATAGTATCAGTTTCAACGAAAACACATTAGTCGTGCTTGCTTAATCAATGCAAATAATAATTCAACTGATCCTCAAACCAAAATGGAGGGTATACAAAATATTCAACAAGAAGGAATTGATCAAAGCGTGTATTTTTGGATTTTGTTAAAAATGGATGAATTGAAACAAAAAAAAATTAAGTTATTTTCTTATTAACTACATATGGTATATCATAACCGTTGTCGCACTTTTTGTCCATATTACAATAAATTACTTACAGTTATAACAAAAGTATCTTCTTTTTATTTACTCATCACTCGATTAAAAAGTGCGTCAACGGTATGTATGCCCTCCTCAAAAAAAAAAAAAAATAAAAACTTAAAGTTCAAATTTATGTATATTTTTTCCTCTGGAACAAAACAAAAATATTTTCAAAATAAACATACTGCTGCAAATTAATAAAATATTTTTTTACCGTTAAACAGTTAAAATTGTATGATCTTTGGGGAAAAAATAACAGGTTCAATTGGAGCTTTATAAAAAAGAAAAAATATATATAACTGTTTAGAATGATTCATTTTATTTAAGTCAAATAAATATGCAATCTTATTTTACCTTCAAATAATTAATCCATATTAAATTTGCCAAATCAATGAAGTGTTATTTATGTGAGTACTGTGAATACTTCTACTTTTTAAGACACAAATTGGAGAGAGATCATTTGTTCGAAAAGGCATTATGTAAAGTATTGTAACATTTGTCAAAACCTCCATTATGCACATCAGTTTGTTCCACACCTGGTGACATCGAGCAAGTTCGAAAATGTTCTAGAGGTTCTTGTATATCAAATACTATTATATAAAAGCAAAGACGATTTTCCTTTTGAACACGATTTCGCACTGTTATTCCTTATTTTGCCTAGATGCGAGATGAGAAGAGATTTTCCGAAATTCGAGGCCTAAGTGGCATAAAGGGGGCTGAGATCAAATTTTCCGTCATTAAAAGTTGATTACACAGCCCTAGCTCAGTAATGGCTCATTGAATTTAAAAAAAGTAATAAATTGGTGAATTTAGTAAATTCGCCGTTGATTCATTTAATGTATAAATCATCCTTCTGCGTTGTCCTGAAGCTGAGTAACGCTAAAAACAATTAATCAAATCATTAATCAATTATCCTTCAGTAGAGACCACTGCCAGCAGTGGCAATCATTGCAATAGTGTGTGTGTGAGTAAATGGGCGCGCTATAACATGAATTTGTTTTGAACTTAAGTGTGTGATCTCTTCTAGAGTAAAAATTGAAAAAAAAAAATCATTATCAGTGACAAATCTAAGCCATACATATAATAAAACTGTAAATGTTTGTTTGTTTCCACATGCACCCCGCAAATACTCACGCACGAAATTGAACGGGGTTTTCGCAGTTGCTTTGCTTAGAGTAACTTTTAAAATCGTGTATGTTTTATTCTGATTCGCCATCCAGAAGCAGAGGTCTAATCAAAAATATCTTTTGCAAAATTCAGAATTCTATTAATTTGTTCTTGATCATGTTTTCGAATCTGCACTCAGTGGAGGTGATCATTATTTTTTATTCTGCTTTCGCTGCGTCTTCGCAATCTTTAAGATCAAAGCTGATGGAAGGAGGATTGTACTTTTTGTGTTTCCTTATTCTTCGGTTTCCTTTTCTGTTACAGCTGCTTGACGGGTTGTGTGCGTGTTTGTGTGTGATCTGGTGGGGATTCCCACTGGGGAAGTTATAGTTGAGTTTACACATTTTCAGTTCAGTTGAAAATTATATTTCAAAAGCGTCAACTAAAATGTGGGCGAAGCAAGGCGAGTACTGGTCAGCTAGTTTGGTATAAATACACCAATCATCAGCACACTCGATACAGTCGATTAATGTAAAAATAACAAAAAATCGATATATTTATAAACTTATAGGGACAGTATAAATTGAGATTAATAAAGAATAAAGTGATTTGATTATTTTGAAGTATAACGAAAGCGAATTTGATAGTCATTTATAAATAAACAGTTTAAGTACACAGAAGACGGTTTTATTATCCTTTAGTCCTTTGCTCTTTATTACAGTCCTTGACTAACTGCTTGAAGGTAAAGTGATGGACCCAATTACACGTACATCAATTATTCTTTGCTGACGATGCTGCCATCATAAGTGAGGATCTTACATCCCTGCAACGATCACTTGATGTGTGGGTGGACGTTTTGGAGGGTAATGGGTATCGCATTAGTTCAAAAAAGACAGAGTACTTGTGCTGCCCGTTCTCTGATCCACACAGGCCTATTCCAGACATTTATTTGAGTGCAACAGTGCTTTCCAAGTGCGAAAAGTTCAAATATCTGTGATCTGTGATCAAAAGCAAAGAAACCTGTGATGACGACATCAATCATTGCGTAAGCGTAGGGTGGATGAAGTGGCGAAAAAACTCTGCTATCTTCTGTGACCGAAAAATTCCCCCTAAGTTGAAAGGAAGGCTTTACACCGCAGTTGTGCGTCCAGCGCTCACATACGATTCACAACGTTGGATGATGTACAAAAAGTATGAGAGTAAATTAACGGCAGCTGAGATGAAGATGCTTCGCATGACAGCAGGAGTGACAAAGCTTGATCGAATAAGAAGTTCGAAGATCCGTGGAAACCTTCACGTCAAAGAAACCATCATACGAAAGATAGAGTACGACCGGCTCAGCTGGTACTGCCACGTTCAAAGAAGAGATCATTTCGACCCTGTTAAAAAGACAATATCAATGAAAGTTGCAAAGACATCGCGAGGCAGGAGAGGCACCCCTATAAACGCCTGGAACGCACAAATGAGACGACATCATCATTTCATTGGCCTCAGTAACCGAGTGATCCAAGATCGGGAGGCCTGGCGATATTCTCACAGGTCAAATAGGCGAACCCCACAGACGGATCAGTAGAAATGCAGTGAAGTGGGTGGGTTATGATTCCTTGTTTTCGGATCATAACCTCGCTAAAATAGGAAGAAGTAAATTGAGTGAAAATGACCATAATGTATATTGAATGCGAAAATAAATATCTATCTATTTAAAAGTAATATCAACTAACCCGTCTAATAAACAACGTCAAATTTTAGGCCAGTTCTATATCCATTGGACGTCAATGTTCTACACACCTTTTCAGTCCTGTGTTCAGTCACTTGTTTGATAGTTCGACTTCAAAAGTATTTAATAAAATTTTTTCGGTTAACATAATCGCCCTAGTGAGTCCGAAATTCCTGCAATGGTGACGCGTTTTGAAGAAACTGGTTCGATATTGGGTCAAACACGATATAGGCATGCTCCTGGGGGGTTATTTGAAGAGTAAGTTTTATGCCAATAACCCAGCGACAAATCACGATCTCAAACATAACATCCAAACTGAAATTGCGGCCATTGATCCACTTATTCTTCAGAAGGTCATCGATAATTTTAACCTTCGAATGGTCGCTTGCAACAAAGGTGGTGGTGGTCACATGAACGATGTTGTGTTCCATTCATAATTACCATGGACCGAACTTCATCAATTCAATGAAATTAAATTTAAATTAATTGACATAGGTAATAAATTAATAAGCTAAACAGAACACTGCAATCGTTTACGTACAACAAGCAATTGAAATTTGCAATACGACAAAACGAAGCGTTCCATTTTCATTTAAAAATCAGGTCACAAAAGCCATATTATCAACCACTTCAAATAACGTCAGACCCTAGTGCCAATCTCTGGTTGTATCCCAATTTCTATTGAAAGACTGCAATAAGCAATAAAAGTGCTTTCAGAGAAGTGAAGCCGCAAGTGTAAAACCCAATTGGAGTTCAATAAACTTAGGAGCGCGCGCACTCAGATAAAGTGTACAAACAAAACAACGCTTCTATTCACAGTTCGTGACTTAAAATTCGCCGTTGAATGTCTTACTACCCGCTCTCTTCCGCATCCGCTAAGCAATTTCCTACTGTATCTCGTTGTCTGCCACCACTGCAGTGATGAACTTGAATGAATTCCCCGTGCTCAAGAGTAATACAATTGAACAGAGACTAAATTCTATCTTATGAAGTACGAGTATACCTAATTGAAGCATCAGCAGAGCAGATGTATTTGGGATTGTAATGGTTCTCTCAGACGAAACGTAACCAAACTACAGGCATATTGTTCTGTCTGCTTTTTTCTGCATTCCTTGAGTGGCTTCTTGGGTTTGTACTTATTACTGGTCCTCTTTGCTTTTGCGTTTAATTCGCATCAGCGAACTTTGCCTAATTGCTAAATTGACCGTGTTCAATATTTGTAGCATGTTGCACGCAAGCGTATCGGAAAAAGGTGTTCTTACCACTGCAACCGAGAGGTAAGTTTCTGTTTACTCCACTACTCCTCGTCTACATATCACTTCGATGGCAAAACATTGCAGCTAATCATGGACTGGTTGGTATATCCATATGTTGATAGTTTACAAATCGCAAACAAGCAACAGGTTTATTGGACTTAAATAATTATTTTGGACAATTATACAAACCAATAACCCTTACAGTGAGTCTTATCAAATCAACTGAATGGGATTGAAAAAGTAATATATTTACATATACTCGTATGTACATCAGAGCATATCGCTCATTTACTTGAAGACTGCCATAACTAAAAAAAAGCGATTTTGCAGAAAACGCGTTTAAAGTTTTCAATTGACTACCACCTTACAGGAAAAAAGAAGACATCTTTTAATTCTAACGAGGAGAGTATACAAGATATTAATATGAAATATTTCTGCATAATATGAATAATTCTGCATCATTAACTCAAAAACAGCGTTTTTTGAGTTATGACAGTCTTCAAGTAAATGAGCGATATCGTTACTGGATACTCAGCCAGAAACCGGATAACTAAAATAGAAAACCTGATAATTTTAATCGGTATTTTAATGCTCCAAAAAAATATCAAAGTGTATTTATTTTGAAAAAAGTAGAAAATCAAAATTAGCAAAATACTTTCAAATGGGTATTTTGACAAACGACCATATTTCCATGACTACGAATTAACCTAGCTCTATTTTGAAGGTGACGTGCCGGACATAATATTTAAACTCATCACAGGAGTCTTTACTTATTGTAATCCATTCTACATCTACGAGTAGAACATATATTATACATATATAAAAATCAATTTTTGGTTTTCTGTCTGTACGATTACAAGCGCAAAATTAACAAACTAGCAGTCCGATTGAGCTCAAACTTTCGCAATGTGTTGGCTTTGATCCGAGGACTGTTCTTAGTGCAAGCGTTTGATAGAGGGTGCCGCTGAACACTAACATTTAAAAAAAGTACTACAACGATTGTGCTCACTCAAGCTTTCACAATGTGTTTGTTTTGATGCGAGGATTATCCCTTGTACAAAAGTTTGTTCAACATCACTCACAAATAACCCGTCATTGTTGTCCAAATAAACATACTCGCATATGAACTAAAAGTACGTGTGCCAGTTATTAAAAGACCCAGCGAAGCTATCACAACCAGCTAGTTTTTAATAAATCTTCATATTCTCGTATGTTAAAAGTAGACCTTAACCAATTTGGTGTTGAAAACGAATCAGCTGGCTAGAGATCGAGCTAATTAGAGACGTTTGTTGGTTGAATGTAGTGCCACCTAAAGTAAAGCTGGGTCGGATTTCATAACTAAAAAACAGATTCAGTAAAAAAAAAAAAAACTGAAAATGATGAAGGGATACACTTACAAAGACACCACGCGAAGAAATGAAACATTTTTTATTATATGACATGAAATCAATGACAATTTGCACAAATGTGATTTGTACGAAAATAGGAGCACAAGAATGAAAATAAAGTATTCACATGTCAAATGAATAAATCAAAATTTTCAAGTATTTACTCAAGAGGAGCTCATGAGTTTGCGTTTACTTTCCCTTAAATATACAGTTCATGTGTTCACGCGAGTGTGCATATTCTAATTCCAAGAATCTCACTCATTAGCGTGTGCTGATTTGGTCCAACCATCTATTTCTGGGCCTACCGGGGAGTCGCCTACCTGATGGCACGGCAATCATGGCACATCTTGGAAGCCGGTCTGGGGGCATACGCACTACGTGACCTAACCATCGAAGCATAGATCGTTCCGTTCGGAGAAGTAGCTGATCAACATAACAGATTGGCCAAGCTCTCTCAAAATTGATCCAGCCTGACCAATTCTACAGGATAACTCAGCATTGCTCTTTCCATCACTCGTGAATAAGACCCGAGGTACTTAAACTTATCCACCTGCTTCAGTGGGACTCCATTACTTCTGATTTGTTCACGTTTATCTTCATTCCAGCATCATCACAAACGGCTACAAACCTTTCGAGTGCGCGCTGAAATTCGGTTTGAGAGGATCCAAGGATGACCAAATCATTCGCAAAGAGCAGATGACTAATCCATAGGTCTCCCACTTTGAAACATTCCCCGCCACGGCTGCGCTGCAACATCCAATCCATATCTACAATGAAGAGGAGAGGTGACAAAACGCACCCTTGGTGGAGTCCAACGCCCACAGTGAAAGGTACCGATTTAACACCGTTTATCCGAACACAGCTTCCACAGTTTGTATATAAAGACTGAATCGCCCTTAACAGAGAACCATCAATCCCATACTCCTGCAGAACACTCCAGAGTTTGCCTCGAGGAACCCTATCATATGATTCTTTCAAATCCACAAAATAAGTGTAGACAGGTTTAGCAGGAACCATTCTGAGAGTGAATAAGTGGTCGGTTGTGCTTCTACCGGAATGAAAACCGCACTGCTCATTCCCCAAACTGTCCTCAACCACAGCTCTGGAACGAATTTCTACCACCTTAGCGAAGACGTTTCTAGGGAGACTTAAGAGATATACCCCTATAGTTGGCGCAATCTCTTTTATCACCCCACATTTGACAATCACCAGGTGTTTTACCGCATTCCCAGGCCACTTTAAAGACAAGTGAGAGCCATTGTACTCCCTCTTTAACTAAAGCCTTTAGCATTTCTGGTCGGATTTCATCTACACCAGCAGATTTGCTAAGTTTTAGTGCTTTGATCGCCAAAGTTACTTCCTCTACCGTAGGACTACTTTCCGTCCTACTCTCGACCATAGGTCTGCTATCTTCGGTGCCCTATTCGGGATTGAGCAATTCTGAAAAGTGCTTGCTCCATCTGCGTAAGATGTCCTCCTCATTGGAAAGAAGTCTACCGTCTTTGGATTTGACTCCGTCAACGATATTCAACTTTTTTCCTCTGAGTCGGCGGACGGTCTGCCAGAACATCTTATTTGCAGATCTGTGGTCACGTTCCAATTTCTCGCCAAACTCCTTCCAAGACTGTTCTTTCGCTGTTTTCACAGCTAATTTGCAAGTTCTTCGCGCCTCAGTGTACCGATTTCGAGAATCGGAGTTCCCCAAGTGAATCCACACCTTAAAGGCTCTCTTCTTCTCTCTAATGGCTTCTTGAACTCCGGACGTTTTAAACCAAGCAATTCTTTTCTCACCACAAGCCGCCACACCAAGCCGCTTCACTCCACAAACATCTCCCGCAGAAGCAATAACCGCTGTTGAAAACAGTTGCCATTCTTCCTCTACATTTGATGGAACAGTTGGAATTCGTTCAAACCTTTAAGATATTTTCTACGCAAATGTCTCCCGTATCTCATCGTCCTGTAACCTCTCCCATCATATGCGTGTAACCATCCTTGGTGTACGCTTTGGTAGGGGAGGCACTCTCTCGCTAAGATACCATTTGCACAGCCCTAATGCCCGATTTCTTCACCGAGTACTAGCGCTAGTACCGGTATTAGAGCAAAAGTTGGTACTTAAATTGGTATCAAGTCATTTCTTCACAAGGTACTAACGCTGATTTGGTACCGAGTATTAGCTGGTACTTGGTATTAGCTTGGCTCTCGAAATTAGTATTAGACCAGTTGGTAGTACTCAAATCGGTATCAAGTCATTTCTTCACAAAGTACTAATGTCAATTTGGTACCAAGTATTAGTTGGTACTGGGTATTAGCTGGACCCTCAAAATCGGCAGTCTAGCGTCGTTAATACCAGGATTGGGCCAATTTAAATCATTTATCATGAGAGATAGTACTCTATTTTGATATTTTCTTGGCTGTCATTGTGAAAAAAGTAAATACGTACACATGGGTTCTATTTTGGTTTCATTTGATTTTTTATTCTATTTTCTGGAAAATGGATTTGATTTTTGACGTACTAGATCGCATAATAAATCTGTGTCATTTTGATTCCAATTGGGGCAGTGCAACTTTTTCGCTTCATCGCTATCGTTTTTCATTCTTGTTTCTTCATTCTTCATTGGTACCAAACATAAAGTAAAGAAAAAACAACCAATCACACACTCTTCCACACGATTCCGCATACCTAGCACCATACTCACACCATTCACAACAGTAAAGCAACACAAATATTAAAAAAAAACTTCACTAATGAATAAAATACGAATATAATTCGAAATAATTGTCTAACGGCCGACAAATGCCAAAATAGTGTCAAAATCAGTATTATACCAGTTTTTAGACGTATTATCTGCTAGTACCGCTTGGTGAACTTAGATCCAGTATTAGTGATTTGAAGAAATGTATAAGTACTATATTTTCGTTGATACCGAGTATCAGAGCTAGTACTTGGTCTAGCTAGACCGGGTATTAAGGCAGCTTAGTACTCATGTGAAGAAATCGAGCGTAAGTGATGATCAGTTGACAGTTCGGTCCCTCTCAATGCGCGAACATCACAAACCATTCTCTTCAGACACGATGGTACCACAAGGAAATCTATCAGCGACTTCTGCTAAAGACTCTGACGGTACCACGTGTATTTGTGAATTTCTTTGTGTGGAAAGATAGTGTTCATGATGGATAAGCCATTTTCACAAGAATAATCCAACAACTTCTCTTCGTTCGCGTTTTGATCCGGATCGCCGTTCCTCCCAATCACACACCCCCATGTCATAACATCTAAACCCACGTGAACACTGAAGTCACCCATCATAACAAAAGAATCGATATCTGCAACCTTTTCAAGAAATGCGGTGAAGTGGGAGGGTTATGATCCCTTGTTTTCGGATCATAACCTCGCCGAAATAGGAGGAAGAAGAAGAAGATTATTCTTCCTTTTGCCGTATGGCTATATTTCTCCTTCGATCGCACCTTTGCGATATCGACTACCACTCTTATACCATTAACAGTAGATTGAGTTGTTCTGAAGCCAAATTGTTGGTCTGGGACAGCTCATTTATCTTCTGCTCCTGTTTGTAATCTATTATACCTATGTGAGGATGACCTGCTTGATTCTCAAATTCCAGTTGACATCCCAGGAGCAGTTGAATTTTAAATGAATGATGGGTTTGAAAATGAAGACGGAATTCCACTTGCCATGCTTAGGGAAGAAAGTTTAGCTAGAGGTGAGTCTCAGAATACTGCTCCAAAATGGACAAGTCATATTTGTTATTCAACTGAAATGGATGAAACATTTCACTATTTGGAAAATTTGTTAAAAATAAATGAACAATTGCTATTGGAAGACGAGCTTCAAATCTTTGAACACTTTTTCGATGATGATGTTATGAATTTGATTGTGGGACAAAGTCGTATATATGCACTCAGCCGAAACTGTCATATATTCACATGACGAAAGAGGATCTAAAAAAGTTTCTTGGAATATTACTGTTTTCCGGCTACCACACTTTACCACAAGAGTCATTGTATTGGTGCTTAGATGAAGATGCAAGAGTTCCATTGGTACGAGTAGCTAACGCAATGTCCCGCAATCGATTCAAGGAAATTAAACGTTTCGTCCATTTGGCCGACAATAATGATATTGACAGAACCGACAATTGATGGAAATTATTTGCCAATATTATCAAAAAATGGGGTTTCTTTCAGGAAAAGCTTTCTATTGACGAGACGATGATAAAATATTTTGGTCATCACTCGGCAAAATAATTTATCAGAGGAAAACCTGTTAGATTTGGATATAAGGAATGGATGCTTTGCAATAGCGATGGATATTGCTATAATTTCGACATTTATTGCGACGCCAAAATGCAAGTGCAATAAACAAGTGTTTACCACTTGGATCCCGTGTCGTTCTTGATTTGCTGGAAGTAGTGAAAACACCAAGTGACCATACAGCGTTTTTCGATAATTATTTTACTAGTCATGACCTTATGGCTACTTTACGCAGAAAAGGATCTCGTGCGACTGGTACAATTCGTGATAACAGGACCAAAAAGTGTCCACTAAGATCCTTAAAAACTGTAATGAAAGCAAATCGTGGTTACTTTCACCATTATTTCGACAAAAACAACAACATTTTATTCACTCGTTGGTACTCATTTGAGTACACCCCTTTATTTACCATAGTTGAAAAGCTTTTTTAATAAAAATTAATTTTTTGCTCAAATATAACACTTGGCAAGCTGCATTTAAAATGTTTTCGATTTATTTTTTGTTTTTAAGGTGCTTGGTCGGTAATGGGTTAAGGAATCACGATGTTTTTCCATTATGATCCTTATACTTTGGATAGCATCTGTGGTTTATTTACCCGAGACAAACCCGCACTGATCATCAGATAGCTGTATTATTTTTCGCAGTCGGCCACCGATCTTCATGGTATGTAACATCAGCTTGATCGAACAGTAGTTGTCACAGTTTCGCGTATCACCCTTCCCTTTGTATACAGGGAAAAGTTAACTTTCCCTCCATTGATTCGGCATTAGATCACCTCATAAATTTGGAGACGAGAATTTTGAGCCATCTGAGCCCGACGTCTCCCATCTTTTTCCAGATCTCAGAGGGCATCTCGTCTGGCACAACCGCTTTTCGTTTTTTGGATTATTTGACCGCCTCACTAACTTCTTCGATTGTAATGTCGGGTATTTCTTCACAGTTAGGGGGGCTCTATTCTGTGCTGTATTCGACTTTGAGGCGAGCGTTTTCGTCATTTTCATTAGAGGAGCACTTTGACCAAGCTTTCTCCTCATTTATCACCTTCTTAGCTTCAACACTCCACCATCATTTGGCGTATTGGTGGCGGCACTTTGAAGCTCCTAGCAGTGATTTGGCCTTCTTTAAGCAAGCTCGCTGTAGAGAATCCTACATATTTTGTGCTCTGCACTCTTCATCCTCAACTCCGTTGATGGTGTGAGAGAGGTAATTTTTTATCACGAAAACAAAAGCCTCGCCTTTTTCTTTGTCCAGGTTATACCAATTAATTTTCTCAGGGACCCTTGTTTGTTTGCTTTTCTTCGGTGTTTTCATACAAATTTCTGTAAGCAGGAGACGGTGTTGCCGAGCGATCGCCTCTTCCAAGATCACTTTGCAATCTTTTAGCCGAGGCTTCATCAAACTGCCTACAAAATGGTAGTCAATCTAGGTTTCATCTCCACCACTGCTGTAAGTGATCAGATGTCGGCTTTGTTTGATGAACATGGTATTTAACACGATCCACTACTTTTTGAATTGGTGGAAAGGGTTAATGATACCCGTAACGATCTTGTGGCAACACGGCTTGCAGTGTCTGATTTTGTTGACAATATTAAGGCGGTCGTCGGTAAAACTAGTGAATTTCCCATACACCCGCCTTCTACCCCCCAACTCGCATTCAGCTACTTCCTCCGTCTCTTGCCCTACCATCGCCTCATTCTGGAGATCCACTATCAACTACTCCACCTCCCGCAGCTGTGCAGCCTCTACTAAAACATTTTGGTACATCGTGGACTCTCTCTGAATGGAATGAACGGCTCGATAAGCTAAATAAAATGAATAATCCAATCGACGTCGATTACACTACTTTTGTGATGCATATTAAGCAAGTTAAGGATAACTATAAGCGTAATAATAACCCTATTCCTAAGTCCAGCTTTAAGATTAATAGTTCCAGCTCTATGCTTAATTCAGTCAACCCTCGGCGGACACCGCTCCCTTCCACTCACCCCCCGTCCTCCAACAATTCTAAGCACAACAATGGATCCGGTAACTGGTCTTTCAAAACCAAAATCTTTCCTAACTTTAGTTACGCCCCCTATAAATCGCCTCTTAGAAGTAGAGTGTCATTTGATCTCACGCCTGTTTCACCTCCCCCTTCGCGTCACCCGACCCCCAGAGTAATTCATCCTACTACTAACTATCCCAATTTCACTCACTCTCACACTCTTAATCCTGTCCCTCCTACCTCCTCTTCCTCTCTTACCAAACGCCCCGATAATTCTGGCAATGTACCAAACGACACATCCATGTCTACCGTCGCCAATTTCACTCCTTCCCATACTCTTAATCCTGTCCCTCCTATCCCCTCTTCCTCTCTTACTATAACCCCCGATAATACTGGCAATTCTCCAAACATCACCTCCATGTCTACCGTCGCTCCTCCCACCTTCTTAGACCCTTTACTACCTCCCACTGTGAAACTGACCAAACAATTTTCCGATTCAGATGTTGAAGGACGCTATGTATTGTCTCGGTTGAGAGATCGCAATATTTATGCTAACGTTCGGCTTTACCTTGCCTACTTGCACGACAAGCCTGATTCTGTCTGTGTTGATGGCAGGACCAACACCAACATCAAGGTCCTGATTTCCCAAGAGGGTCTTCCAACCGAACAAGAAACCCTAATGCACATCTTTGTCAAATTTCATGAGACCTTCGCTGTTTCGGCCACTCAGATAGCTAATGACCTATCCTCTTATGCATCATTTATCAAGTCCAAGCGCCTTTCTCATCTCCAACGATCTCGCAACGATTTTCACAATTATTTTCGTCCCTAATCTGCCCCCTAACACACTTCCCAACAGTCCCAAGTTTCTAAGTTGTTACTATCAAAATGTTAGAGGACTGCGTACTAAAACCTCTCATATATTTCTGAACTCCCAAAAACTACCTTTTGATATTTATGCTTTAACCGAAACCAACCTAACCCCGTGTATTCTTAACTCTGAACTTTTTTCCTCAGATTTTATCATCTTCCGTAAGGACGGGGAGGCGATCGCAGACAATCTCTCGGGTCGTGGCGTTCTTCTTGCAATTCACAACCGCTACGACGTGACCTCTCTTGATATCCCCATCTCCAAAGACTTCGAATTCGTATGTGTTAAGATTAAACTCTCCCATTTCTGCCTTTTTGTTCTTTGCTGGTCATTTTTCAACAACTAGTTCAATTAATTAAACAACAGTGTCATGGCCCCTGCGCGACCTGAGTCTTCGGGCAATCGTTTTAGAGATCTAGATCCTGATCCTCCTCCCGATTCAGAGAAGAAGAAAGTTGTTCTTCCTCCTTTGCCAATAGATGTTGTCCCAACAAATTCGCTTTCTGATGACCATAAGTTTATTAAAATTTCCCCAACCGACAAAAATAAACCACTCACCGATTTAAGCGTTTCCCTGCTCAAAAAAGCTATTGATGGAATAAGCTCTCAATATGATTAAATAACCCAACTTTGAGACGGAAGTCTACTCGTCCTCGTTAAGTCAAAAAAAAATGCCGATCTATTTATATCTACAAAATCACTTTCCAATTTATGCCCTATTGCTGTGTCATTACACAGTCAACTAAACGCATCAAAAGGTACAGTGTATGCTCCATACCTTAACAATGTCCCCGAAAGTGAAATATTAGCCGAAATTAACACCCCTATTATAAAACGCTATCAGTACTGTTTAAGGGCAAGCATTTTGTGACGAATATTACTTTGAACTGAAAGAGAAACACTCAAATCAGCTACTAAGTAATATTCAGCTTGTCACAGTCATCATTTAGCGTGGTGTTAGTTGTTAGTATTGTGAATAATTATAAAGCCTAACACCTTACACAAAAAGACTGGGCAAGTAAACAAAAAGCAGATTGCATACTAAACAAAAGTATGAACTAAAAATTAATAAAGTCAAATATTACACTAAACACTTTCAACTAAGAAACTAGTATCGTTCGTATAATTTATGTTTTAAATTTAATTTACTATGGTTGTAATCAAATTTGTTGCGGTTACTATTTACTTCCTTCGCCATACGCGTAAGAGGTTAGTTAGAACCGTAGTTCGTTCTATGGAAATTTACGCGGAAAATTTCGGTATTTCTGGATCTTACGTTTAAACCGGCTTTATTTAAAAGATCCGGCGAGTCAATAAAACCATTTACCAGCTGGTGTAAAAATACTACATCACATACTTCCCTACGTTTCTCCAAAGAATGACGATTTAGGAGAAGAAGGCGGTCGCAATATGGTGGAAGACGTGTAGTGTCATTCCAGTTTAAATGGCGAAGTGCAAATCGGACAAACTTGCGCTGTACCGATTCAATACGGGTAATGTGAACTGCATACATTGGAGACCAAATGTTAGACGCATACTCTAACTGCGGACGAACAAAGGTATTATAAAGCGTGGATGTTATAAGAGGACTCTTGAATTCTTTACTCCAACGTTTTATAAAGCCAAGCAATGAATTCGCTTTATTGACAATCTGTTCAATGTGAAAATCGAAGTCGATATTTTGAGAAAAATGCACTCCTAAATCACATATTGATGTGACTTTGTTAAGTACAGATTCATTGAGATTGTAATCATAACTTATTAAATTACGTTTTCTTGAAAATATCATCGACTGGCACTTAGATACGCTCAAAAATAAATTGTTATTACAGCACCAATCAGCGAACGAATCTAAATCATTCTGCACAGCAATGCAATCAGATTAACTGCGTACAAGTCTAAAGATTTTTATGTCGTCAGCATATATTAAGATTCGAGTACTCTTAAGTATTGCCACCACGTCATTGATCGCAATGATAAATAAAAGAGGACCTAAGTGACTTCCTTGGGGTACACCGGATGTAGCAAAGATTGCATCGGATGTTATTCCCCGAAATAAAACTTGATAAGTTCGTTCTTCAAGATAAGAACATATCCATCGAACGAAATGATTTGGAAAGCCCAAAGAGGTCATTTTTAACAGAATTAAGCTGTGAGAAAGTTTGTCAAAGGCCTTGCTAAAATCTGTATTAATACAGTCGACCTGACCTCCCTCTTCGATAACTTTGTTTGTAAAAGAAGTAAATTCCAACAGGTTGGTAACAGTGGATCTTCTATTCATGAACCCATGCTGCTTGGTTGAAAGAAATGGTTTACAAGCAAAATAAAAACCCTTACAAACTATAGCCTCGAACAGTTTTGGCACACACGATAGCTTGGCAATAGGTCTATAATTAGAAATTTCACCTCGATTTCCCTTTTTGTGTATTGGAATAATAAAAGAGTTTTTCCAAATTTTAGGAAAAATGCTCTGCTTTAATGATGCCCGAAATAGCACGGCTAAGGGTGTTGCCAAAGTATTGCAACAATATTTTAGCACAATCGGAGGAATTCCATCAGGGCCACAGGTAGTATCGCTGCTAAGTAAAGCTAAATGCTCTCTCACATCTTCATCAATTATTGAAATCTGGCCCATTGAGCTGCTAGAGAAACCTTCAAGGTGGGCAAAATTACTTTGGGTAGGTGAATAGTTGTCGGAACAGAAAGATATACCAAAGAATGAAGAGAACATATTGCAGATTACAAGAGGGCTGCTGCTTGATTCGCTTAAGTAAGACATATTGGCAGGATAACCATCCGTTTTTTCTTACTGCTTACAAATTTCCAGAAAACTTTGGGATCGTAAAGAAGTGAGCCACGCATTTTATTAATGTAACTATCATATAGATTTTTCGATAAGATTTGAAAATCTCTATAGAGGATAGCGAACTGGTTATAATCGCTTGTTCTGTTTGTCGTTAAATAAATTTTCCACTCTTTATTTATTTTATTACGCAGACTCCGTAATTGGTTATTGTACCAAGGTGCAGTTGTAGACATATACTTACGTGTGTTTCTTACAGGTACGGACAAGATAAAACAGTCAAATATACGTACACTTGGCAGAAAAAGTGTGCGTACAGAGTAAGTTGTAATATGGAATGGTTCCCAATCGCATTAATTTTTATAAGTATGCATATTTATATCTTTGAAGTGTTTAGATTAAGCATTCAACAACATTTTAAAATTGATTTCAAAGGTTAAAATTTGGCAACACCCAATTTATTGACCAAAAGCTAGCAATAACCCATTCAGCGGCACAGAAAAAGTGTGCGTACAAGTAAACTAACGGTGATTTTCCTTCCTTTGGAGTCCTGGAACAAATTACATCATTGTTTGTTTTTGTTTGTTTTACATTGTATAACAATTTGAAGTAACTTTATCAAGTGTTATACTGTGATTAAATAAAGTACAGCCATGGATTCCAAAAGAAAAGAAATTAGTCCTGACGAAAGGAAAATTATTGTTAAGTTGTGGAAAGAGCGAAAAACGCTTCGAGAAATCGGTCAAACTGTTGGGAGAAAGCATTCCTCCATTCAAAGAGTGGTTAATAATTTCAAAACAACCGGTGTTTTTATATCGCAGCCACGTTCTGGTCGCCCTTCCAATTTGACCAACCGAGAAAAACGACACATTCTCCAATCTGTGCAGCAGAATCCCAAATTAACTGCATCTAAAATCGCGAACGACATAAGAGACAACTTTAAAAAGACAATCTGTAATGATACTGTATGCAAAATTTTGAAGAAAGCGGGCTATCATAGCCGTGTGGCACGTAAGAAGCCTTTCATTTCCTTAATAAACCGGCAGAAACGCATCGCTTCCGCTAATGAACATATTAATAAGCCTCCAGAGTTTTGGAATAAGGTTATTTTTTTGGATGAAAGCAAGTTCTGCATATTTGGCATAAAAGGACACAAGTTGGTGTGGAGAAAGCCGTGCACTGCTCTGAATAAGGAGAATCTCATGCCTATCTACGGTCAAACATGGTGGCGGTGGTATAATGGTTTGGGGGTGCATGGCCAGTCAAGGTGTGGGCCAATTGGAGTTTATTGAGTCCATCATGGACAAGAGAGGTTATTTAGACATATTAAAAGCAAATTTAAAGCAGAGCGCCGAAAAACTGGGTCTTGGAAGAGACTACTACTTCCAGCAAGACAACGACCCAAAGCACACTGCTATGATCGTCAAGCTTTGGTTGCTTTATAATGTGCCCAAGACGTTTGGCAGAAGTTCTGAGGCGTAAAGGCTACCCAACAAGCTATTAATATGTGAACAAATTTCTCACAGTAGGTGCTTTTCTTTTAGTAATTAGCCTTGTACGCAGACTTTTTCTGATGAATATTTGTGTTTTAGTTTCGTTTTTGTTTTGTTGCTGTTTTTTGTTTAATTATTGTGTTTCAAAAATGTTACTAAATCAAAGGCTGAAGTATAATAAACAAACAAAACAAATTTTGAAGTTATTTTATTCACTTTTGAAAGCATTTCTTTACTTAGTAATATTGGAAACTTATCTGTACGCACACTTTTTCTGGCAAGTGTATGTAAAAATGTTCAGTCATTTGTTCAATATTACTATTGCTGTTGAAGATTCCTACAAAATCAATGCTAGATATTAGTTCGTTCAGTAAATTAAAGTCTGATTTCTTAAAATCAAATTCAAGAGTAAGATTTTCAAAAGTATCATGAACCACGTCGTCATGAGAAAGAATAACGTGAAGTGGAGGATGACACGCGTCAATAGTACTCATCGTGGTGGAACTAGGTTCCACAATACAACTGCTCGAATTTGTATAAAAAACCAGGTCAAGTTGTCTGTCAAGAACATTTTTTATACTGCTTAGTTGCAGTAATCCACAAGACATCACATTGTCCACCAAAATTTTTTCTTGAGGTAAAGACGCATGAGCTACCACAAAACTAAGTTCGACGTCAGAAAGGGTCCACTTTAAGTTGGGTAGATTAAAATCACCCACCAATAAAATGTCGTCAAGAGGATTACAATTTTCCGATACATAATTTATGGCATCAGTAGCATGCTTATATACCTCGATCGAGCTTTCAGTAGGAATATAAATGTTAATAATTATAACGAACTTATATCCTAGATTTAATTTCACACAGATAACATCTAGCGAGTCTGTATTAGGAATTGGAAAGATACAACTTTGCAAAGAATTTCGAACAGCAATCAGGACTCCACCACCCCTTAGATGCTCAATATCTAAGTATCTATCTTTACGATATACCTTAAAGTTTGTGGAGAAGTTTCCGTCAGTGCAATCACATCATGGATCGATGCATGAGATGCCAATAATAAATTTCTAGTTTTCGTGCGGAGTCCCCTTACATTTTGGTAGTAAAGGGATAAGCGCTTTAGTTTTTTGGAGAATTGAGAACAGGGCGAGTGTTGCTATTCTGAGGTTTAGCAACAAACTCTCTAATGAATGCATCCTGAGGCCACATCTCTTTGTTCAATAGTTTTTCAAAGAGACATAACTCAGTCGTAAGTTTAAACGAAGCGAAAGGACTACTTTTTTTATTAATTTTTTGACATTTAATTTTAGTCACGTCAACAGAATAGTCCTTTAAATTATTAAGTATGTCCTCACAGGACGTGGCAGGAAGTAATCTAGACACGAAGATTTCCTTCGGTTTAGGCAGACGATTTTTAATTGGGGCTATATGAGTAGTATTTGTTTTGCTGGAGGTTGGAATGTCAACATTGGGTATAATTGTTCCCAAATTCGCGCTGGTGGTGGAGAGATCGGTAGAAAGTTCAGTATTGGATGAAATACTTGGTGCTGTTATTCTACAGTCGATTTTGTCCGTCACCTTTTTCTTAGCCAATCGCTTTTTAGGTAAAAACTTGCTGGGACTAGAGGATTGCGAACGCTTTCTCTTAGGTGCAGTAGGTTGGTTTAAATCACCTGAGGGTGGTATCGGCTCGTTACTTATTAACTCTTCAGTAATTAATTCGGAATCAGAGGTCGGAAAATCGGTGGATGTTGATACGCTGCACATTGATGGATATTGAGAAAACGTGGCAAAAAGACAATTTACTTTCTCAAATCGGTCTGTCATAACAGCGAAATTCGCTAATAGATCCCAGAATTCGCGTTTCACAGCGACAAGTTTAAATGACAAACTAGACAATGATACCAGTCGACATTCAGAGCAGTAAAAGTGCAATCCAAGTGTTGCATTTACTTTGTCTAACACCAAGTCCGTGAGGCCAACACACTTAGTGTGAAAATATTTATTGCAAAGGCCAAAACACGTCAGTAGGGGAGCTGTGGGTGGTTTTTTTTTTAAATAATTATCACGAACTACAATTCCTTATCAATGATATCAAACCATGTATTATATCTTTACAAGAAGCACATATCAAACACAATTTTCAACCTTATTGTCCAAAACAATATTCCTCTTGCTTCCATAACTTAACCTCCAATACTTCCTCCAAGCAAGGAGTATCCCTTTTCTTCACAGATCTATTCCCCACAAATTTATCCAAATCAACTCAAATATTATAGCAGCCATCGGAAAGCAAATAGAATTAAACATTAAACTCACCGTTGTCTGTATTTATATCCCTCAGAACAACTTTGATTGTATTTTAAACGATATCAATACCCCATCATCCTTACAGGGGATTTTAACTCATGGAGCCATTCATGGGGTTCGATAACAAGTAATAGCCGG
The DNA here is from genome assembly GCA_945910035.1 of Brachypalpus laphriformis. Classification (NCBI taxonomy): domain Eukaryota; kingdom Metazoa; phylum Arthropoda; class Insecta; order Diptera; family Syrphidae; genus Brachypalpus; species Brachypalpus laphriformis. Next base: position 61,547,194 of record OX246755.1, read on the forward strand.
GGTAAAATAGTCGAACACTTTGTCAACAATTTCGGTCTGGCTATCTAGAATGATGGTCGGCCGACACATTTATCAACACATAAAACGTTTACACACGTTGACCTTACCCTCGTTACACCGTCTCTCGTTCCAAACTCCACATAGTCCATCTCCGACCATCTACATGGAAGTGACCATTTTCCGATCACCACAACCATTTCTCTAGGTACGAATATAACACCCATAAAATTGCAAAAAAGATTTCTCTTGGACAAAGCAAATTGGGTACTATTTCTTTTTTTTTATAATTTGCGCGTACCAAAGGGATTATTAATACCCTTATACTGATTCTCAGGGCAAAGGAAAACTTCTCGCAATATCAATCAAGAAGTCGCCATTTAGCAAAAATGTATTAGATCCGCAGCAAACACGGCTATCCCATAGTCAACAAACAAGACTTACAAAAAAGGTTGTTCCCTAGTGGAACAAAGAACTAAGTGACATCCGCCAAACTAATGAAAGAGCCTGGAGACTCTTTAAGAAACATCCTACTGACAATAACCTTGTATCACACCGTAAAATAAACGCAAAATTTCGTAAAGCGGTAAAAGCAGGAAAAATTGCAAGTTTTGAAAAATTCATCTCGGACATCAATCCAAATTCCACATCGAAAAAGCTTTGGACTGATATAAAAACCCTCACTGGAAACTATGTGCCTCACTCAATCAAAGTTATCAAGAATGAAACAAAGAATATCATGGGTTCACAGGAAATCGTCGAGTATTTTTCGAAAGCATGAGAACACTCCAGTGATGACATAACTTCCATTCCACTTTCATAAGGGAAAGACAATCAATAATGAACCAAGCAACCCCATCTTACCCAATCAATCCTTCCGCAGCTCTGATTGAATGTCCTTTAAATATTACCGAATTAGAAAGCTGTTTACACTTAGTTAAATGTACAACACCTGGATTTGATCGTATATCCTATATCATGCTTAAATACAGTCCCACAACCTTAAAAAAGAGGTTATGGCATTTATACAACCAAATATTTGACCATTGTATAATTCCACAGGCATGGAAAGTGGTCAATATTGTGCCCATACCTAAGCCGAAAAAAACCGTTCTGATATTTCCAGTTACCGCGTAATATTGCTCCTCCCGAGTACATGTAAAGTGTTAGAGAAAATAATATCCAGGCGATTGTTCTGGTTCCTTGAAAAAAATAATCTCATAGACTCCCGCCAATTGGCCGTCAAAAAAGAACGTGGAACCATCGACGCACTTCTCCATTTGGACGAAATCATTTCCTCATCTCTCTCAGAAAAAAAAAAAAAAAAACACGTCTCAGTCCTTCTAACCGATTTCGAGAAAGCCTTTGACCGTATTGGCATACACTTATGAAACAACTGATTAACTGGAAAATTGAACCGTGCAGCGACGGGTTAATAATATCACTGCAGCGCCCCCCAACAACTAGCACTTGTCGTAAAAGGCGACTAAGGGGACAAATCAAATCTAGGGAATATAATACCCAAGTGAGCCTAGCGACACATATACTACCTTAAAAACCCTCCCACATGTGTGCATGCGAGTCTTTGGGTTCAGCGGTGTCATAGAAGAACGATCAAACAAACAATAATAAAACAGGAGCATGCACGTGTCAAACAACAAACACCATCGCAATATGGTAATATTGCAAGACTGTGTCATTACGGTAATACTTGCTAAAAGGAAAGGTACTACCCCGCCAGGCACTACCACTGCTGTGCATGGTACTGATCCTGGACCGAGCAGAAATGTTCGGGTCAGAGCTATACGGATTCCGGGGGCTAGCAAAATAATGAAACAGTTTCGTCGAAATTTGGAAGCCTGACCGCTCGAAGTTACGAGTTGGAAGAGATGAATAGAAGGCGGGTGGATATCTTGTGTGTTCAAGAGACGAAATGGAAAAACAGCGGAAATCGGGCGCGTTTCTTGGACGTTAGGACAAAGGATTACAAGATGTTCTACTACGGAACGGAAAAGGCTAGGAACGGAATCGGTAACATCCTTGCGGCAGAGCTACTTGGTAACGTCTTGAGCATTTCGAAGTCCAGCGACCGTTTGATTTCTCTCAAACTAGTAATACAAGGAGAGGTGTGGAATATTGTCAGTGCATATGCTCTCCAAAATGGTTGCAACCAGAGAGATAAAGATGCATTTTGGGTAGATTTCCACAATCTCCTTAAGAACATCCCGAAGGAAGAGTTTCTGTTTGTTGAAGGAGATTTGAATGGACATGTCGGGAAGTCAAACGAAGATTATGAAGACTGCCATGGAGGACTAGGATATGGCATCAGGAACCTTCCTGGTGAAGACATCCTAAGCATGTGAAAATCACACGGTCTTATTGTGTTAAATACCATGTTCATCAAACAAAGCCGACACTTGATCACTTACAGCAGTGGTGGAGATGAAACTCAGACTAACTACCATTTGGTAGGCAGTTTCATGAAGCCTCGGGTAAAAGATTGCAAAGTGATCTTGGGAGAGGCCATCGCTCGGCAACACCGTCTCCTGCTTACAGGCATTTTTTTTATGAAAACACCGAAGAAAAACAAACAAACACGGGTCTCTGTGAAAATTAAGTGGTAGAATCTGGACAAAGAAAAAGACGAGGCTTTTGTTTTCGTAATGAAAAATTACCTCTCTCACACCATCAACGGAGCTGAGGATGAAGAGTGCAGAGCATAAGATATGTAGGATTCCCTACAGCAAACTTGCTTAAAGAAGGCCAAATCACTGCTAGGAGCTTCAAAAGGCCATCATCAACTCGCCAAAGAAACATGGTGGTGGAGTGATGAAGGTGATAAATGAGAAAAAAGCGGCTTTCAATGCTTCGTCAAAGCGCCCGTCAAAGTGCCCCTCTAATAGTGACGAAAACGCTCGCCTCGAAATGGAATACAAATGTTGCTAGAAAAAAGCGAAGAAGTGCGCTCAGCTTCAAGCAGAGAGTACGGAGGGCCTGCATCGGGAGCTGGAGAAAATATCTTCCCCGGTTGCTGATGCAAACTAGGCTATCCAGGAGCTGCGAAGACACAATATGAACAAGAGCGCAACCATCTTCAAGATAGCCGCCCAAAGAAGGAGGAATGCTCAGGAGATTCGTTCGTCAAAGTTCATTAACAATGCTCATGTCCAGCTTCTTGTGGATGACGACAAAATTTAGCAAAGCGAAAAGCGGTTGGGCCAGACGAGATGCCCTCTGAGTTCTGGAAAAAGATGGGAGACATCGGGTTCAGATGGCTCAGAATTCTCAGCTCCAAATTTGTGAGAGGTGATCCAATGCCGAGTCAATGGAGGGAAAGTTACCTTCTTCCTGTATACAAAGGGAAGGGTGATACGCGAAACTGTGATAACTACCGTTCGATCAAGCTAATGTCACACACCATGAAGATCGTTAAGCGAGTATTAAGTGGCCGAATGCGAAAAATAATACGGCTATCTGATGATCAGTGCGGGTTTGTCTCGGGTAAATCAACCACAGATGCAATCCAAAGTATAAGGAACATAATGGAAAAACATCGTGATTCCTTAAAAGATTTGCATATTGTATTGATTGACTTTGAAAAGGCATTCGACAGACAACCTCGAGATCTGAGATGGGTGGCGCTAAGACATTGAAGGGTTCCAGACACCTATGTACAGATGATCATGGACATGTAAGAAGGAGGAAAGACAAGAGTGAGATGCCCCGCTGGAGTAACCGAAGAGTTCCCAATCAAAGTCGGGGTGCACCAGGGAAGCGTTTTTAGTCCTTTGCTCTTTATTGCAGTCCTTGATTATCTGCTTGAAGGTAAAGTGATGGACCCCAAGGTACATCAATTATTCTTTGCTGACGATGGAGCCATCATAAGTGAGGATCCTACATCCCTGCAACGAGCACTTGATGTGTGGGTGGACGCTCTGGAGGGAAATGGGTATGGCATTCGTTCAAAAAAGACAGAGTACTCTGATCCACACAGACCTATTCCAGACATTTATTTGAATGGAACAGTGCTTCCCATGTGCGAAAAGTTCAAAAATCTGGTATCTATGAACAATAGCAAAGCAACTTGTGATGACGACATCAATCAACGTGTAAGCGTAGGGTGGATGAAGTGGCGAGAAAATTCCGCTATCTTCTGTGACAGAAAAATGCCACCTAAATTGAAAGGAAGGCTCTATACCGCAGTTGTGCGTCCATCGCTCACATACGGTTCACAATGTTGGACGATGTACAAAAGGTATGAGAGTAAATTAACGGTAGCTGAGATCAAGATGCTTCTCATGACAGCAGGAGTGACAAAGCTTGATCGAATAAGAAGTTCGAAGATCCGTGGAAGCTTTCACACCAAGGAAACCATCGTACAAAAAATAGAACGCGACCGGCTCAGTTGATATTGCCACGTTCAAAGAAGAGATCATTTGAACCCTGTTAAAAAGGCAATATCAATGCACGTTCCAAAGACATCGCGATGTAGGAAAGGCAGGCCTATAAACGCCTGGATCACACAAAAGCGACGACATCGGCATTTCATTGGCCTCAGTAACCGAGTGATCCAAAATCGGCAGGCCTGCCGATATTTTCTGAGGTCAAATAAGCAAACCCCACAGGCAGATCAGTAGAAATGCGGTGAAGTGGGAGGGTTATGATCCCTTATTTTCGGATCATAACCTCGCTGATAAAAAGGAAGAAGAAGATTAACTGGAAAATTGGGCCTAAAATGTTGAATTACATTAAATCCTTTTTTATGTAACAGGTTCTTTCGCAGCAAGGGCAACTGCAACTATTCTACGAACCATAAACTGAAACTGGATGACAACCGACCAACAAAGGCCTCGTAGGGGCAGCATCTCCCGATAGGTGCTGGTCCGCTAAGTAACGAGAAGGAGCCACTGCCGCCGAAAACCTAGCAGCTCTGTTAGTAAGCCCTACTCCCACCTCCTCGTGGTGCCATCTGGGAATTTCTTCGGAAATTGCTAACGGGAGAGGACGAATGGCGAGCTTCCTGTGCCAAAAAACAGGATAAGTGTCGGTTGGTCTGTGGCCCAACGAGCCGCAACCGTAAAAAAAATCATTGCTCCGAAACGGAAACAAACGCCTCGGAAATGGACTGATCATTTGTTGACGACCTTTGGCTATCGAAAACGGACAACGATCGGATTCTGGAACGTTAAGACCCTCCTGGACTCACTCAAGGAAGGGCCTTATAATGCCAGATTCCTCCATTGGAGCGCGAATTCGCACGGTATAAAATCGACATCTTAGGGCTGAGCGAGATAAGATGGTACGATGCTGGGGAATACATCTCCTCAACAAAAAGCACTGTCATGCTCTACTCTGGTAAACCAGCTGGAAGTGCACGGAGTTCTGGCGTAGGACTCATGCTAACTGCAGCAGCACGTAGTAGCCTCATATCCTGGGAACCCCATAGTGACCGGATATTGACAGCTAGGTTCCAGAGTAGAGTTAGAAAAATTACCATCATACAGTGTTATGTCCCGACTCTAGACGCGACTGAGGATGAAAAGGATGATTTTTATAGCCACTTAGGCGCCGCCTACAACCAAACGCCTAATGGGGACATCGTAATGGTGATGGGAGATCTCAATGCCAAGGTGGGTTGCGACAACACCATGCTTAAGCACGTAATGGGAGTTCACGGCGTGGGAGACCATAATGACAACGGTGAGCGGTTTGTGGACTTCTGCAATACCAACCACCTAGTCATCGGAGGTACGCTGTTTAAGCATAACACCCGCCACAAGTTCAGTTGGGTCTCTACTGATAGGCAACGAACATCCAACCAGATCGACCACATTGCGATCAGTCGCCGCTTTAGAAATTGTCTCCTGGACGTCCGAATCAGACGTGGAGCTGACGTCGGACAAGAACGTGATCACCATTTTATGGTAGCTCATTTACGCCCTCGTACTGCATCCGTCAACAGCAATCGCTCAAACCTACTTAACATCACCAGGTTTAATATTGACAGGCTCAAGGTTCCCTAAGTGCGCCAACAGTTCAGGGACCATCTTGCCTTAGAAGCAGAAGCAATCAGCAGCATAGAGAACATGGATGACCACTGGAGTGCTGTGAAAAATGCGTGTGCGACTGGGGCACGTATGTCGGTAAAAAGCAGAAACACCACCGCACATGGCTTTCAACAGACACCTGGAGACGGATCAATGAGCATACAGCAATCAAGGTTCGGATTGCAGCGGCCTCAGCAGTAGAGAGAACCGAGCTGGAAGCCCAATACCGTGCGAAGAAGAAAGAAGTGCAGCGTAGTGTGAGACGTGACAAATGTCAATATGTCTACTCACTGGCTTAAAGGGCTGAAGAAGCAGCGAGTAGATGCGACAGTAGGAATGTTTACAACATCACTAAGGAGCTCATTGGTGGTCGAAACTCCAAACAACACCCAGTGAAGAGTCTAGACGGTAACCTTCTGATTTCGGATGAGGATCAGCTCACTAGATGGAGAGAACATTTTGCTACAGTGCTAAATCACTTAGACGATGGCGGTATGATCTTTAATTCAAATGAGCAGTTCGAAGCAACAAATTCCCGAATTCGCACCGTACCTCCCAGCAAAACCGAAATCAAGTCCCTCAAGATGAACAAAGCGGTGGGTATTGATGGCACCCCCGCCGAGCTATTTCAAGCGGCCCCAAATACATCGGCAGATTTGCTGCATCCGCTAATACGGAGAGCTTGGGATAGTAAACAATTTCCACAGGAGTGGAAAAGGGGGATGATCATTAAGCTTCCAAAGAAGGGAAACTTGATGGAGTGCGGTAACTGGAGAGGTATATGCGTTCCAGCTGTAGCCAAAATAATAGCTAGAATAATTCTAGAACGAATTAAAGAACATTTAGATTCAACTCTCGATGTCGAACAGGCAGGATCCTCCTGCATCGACCACATAAACACATTACGGATCATAATCGAGCAATGCGTTGAGTATAGGTCTCCGCTACATTTACTGTTTATCGACTTCGAGAAAGCTTTTGACAGCTTGAATCGAGATGCTATCTGGTTGGCCTTGCGCAGGGCAGGCATTCCACAAAAACTTATAACTAACATATTATCAAGGCTACATACGAGGGCGGTAAGTGTGACGTCGTGCACAATGGTGAGGTGTCGGAGGATTTTGAAGTCCAAAGTGGAGTACGTCAAGGGTGCATACTGTCCCCACTATTGTTCTTGGTGGTTATCAGCGATGTACTCCGTGCAGCATTGACGGAAGCTAATTATGGAATTCGTTGGTCGATGACATCTTACCTTAAACATCTAGATTACGCTGACGATGTTTGTCTACTTTCACATCGGATAATGGATCTTCATTTGATGGCGCAAAATCTAGAAGCTGAGGCAAACAAAGTGGGGCTAAAAATAAACACAGCCAAAACAAAAGCCCTGAGCACTTCTGATACCCGCGCTCAACTTAACATTGCCAGACAGGAAGTCGAGAAAGTTGATAACTTTCTTTATTTAGGAAGTGTCGTCTCGGCTAATCGCGGTGGCACCGAACCTGATGTGTGCAGCAGAATCGGGAAGGCTAAAGCTGCGTTCGGAATGCTATCCAAAATCTGGAGAAGCAATGTTATCAGCTTAAGAACCAAGCTAAGACTGTTCCGCTCCAACGTAGAATCAGTGCTGCTTTATGGGTGCAGTACTTGGAAGGTGGACACCATTAACACACGAAAGCTGCAAGTATTCGTAAACAAATGTTTAAGGATCATCTTGAGGATTTTTTGGCCGAACCGCATTTCCAACGAACAACTTTATCTGAGAACGGGCCAAGAACCTATTAGCATTACTATACGTAGAAGAAAGTGGCAATGGATTGGACACACCCTACGGCGCGAAGTCAACTCCATTGCGAAATACGCCATGCAGTTGAATCCGCTCACCCAGGCAGGCAGAAAAGCGGGGCGCCCCAGGCAAACGTGGCGCAGAACAGTTGAGGAGAAATCGAGCTCTTTAGGAATGAGTTGGAGGCAGTTCAAACGCGTTGCAGAACTTCGAACACGATGGCGCGCAAGCGTGGTTGACGCCCTATGCATTCCACAAGGATCCCCCTTATCCGTCGTCCTTTTTATAATTGCATTTAATGGGCGCGCCGTGGCGTAAGTGGTTAGTGTGTCGGATCACTGCGTGTGAGGTTCCAAGTTCGAATCCCAGAAAACACCAAAAAGTTTTTTTACGGTCCCACCTCTCGCGAGCGTCTGACAATCATCCGAGAGTATTGTTGTCTCGAAAAAGCTTCTGAAAAGACCTTGAAATTTCAATTGTCATGCAAAACTTACAACCAACATTATGCCCGCATTGGAATTTACTAAAGGACTCCATACATGCTGACCTCACTCAGCAAACTTTCCATCACATCAACAAGTAACGAAGTCTTTAAAGTCGTGTTTTTGGACGTTGCAGAAAACCACAAAGGACAAGGATGGAACTTTATGTTTATTGACGCTTCAAAAACGCAAAACGAGGACCTATCAATCATTCGTAAAGGCCTTCTCCCAACTTTCACCTCCATATTCACAGCAGAAGCGTTTGCCATCCTCACTGCCATAAACACATCAAAAAGCAAAAAAAAAAACTATCATTTTCACAGACAACATATCCTCTGTAACAGCTACTAAGAACGTAAACAATAGCAGCGAAATCATCGAATCCATCCGTGACAAACACATATCCAGGAGTGGAAAACTAAAAATCTGCTGGGTCACAGGGCACAGCGGGGTTAATGGAAACGAAGTTGCAGACGCGGTTGCTAAATCGGCTTTAAAAGAACCTCTAACAACATACTTCGCATACAACAAAAAGACTTACATCTAGAAACAATTTAACCCTAATGCTGAAAAATCATACTAAAATCACATAAAAGGATAAAAACATATATATGTACGTATCAGACTGCGGTTGGGTCACACCAACATGACTCACAAACATCTTATCACTAACGAAACGACATCTGTCTGCCACTTATGCAACGAAAACCAAACGCTTACCATAAGTCATCTCATTTCATGTAAACAAGTATACTAAACATGCAAAACTAGTGCCCAAAAAAACCTATCTGATCTTTTAACCGAAATCACATACAAAAATGTAAACAATGTATATAGGCTGATGACACTACTCAATCTAGAGAACTTTATATAATATAACACTAAATCTATGTCCAACTAGCTGAAGGCCCTAGCCGCCCAAGTTAAATATACAATTATTGTCAATGTAATTTAATTTGCTGTCAATGAACTTATAATAATAATAATAATAATAGAAGGTCACTTGACAGGATGGATAAACCATATTACTTGCTGCAGATAGTGACGAACTATTTCAACAACAGGAAGCTGAGTTACAATACCGATGAAGGGGTAAAATACTACAACGTCACTGCGGAGGTCCCACAGAGATTGGTTCTAGGGCCGATATTGTGGAACATTATGTTCGACGGAGTTCTACGATTAACGCTACCTTGCGGAGTAATGATAATTGGATTCAGTAATGATAATTGGAATGACATTGCAGTCGTACAGTAGAATCAGCTACAAATGAAACAATTGCCCGGATAAAAGATTTGCTAGTATCCGACCATAATTGGAAAATTCGACGACTTTCAAGTTGGTACAAAGAAGCAGAGTAATGGTGGACAATAAAGTGCAGTTCAAAACACATGCTGACTATTTAACCTAGTGCCGTGGCGTAAGTGGTTAGTGTGTCGGATCACTGCGTGTGAGGTTCCAAGTTCGAATCCCAGAAAACACCAAAAAGTTTTTCACGGTCCCACCTCTCGCGAGCGTCTGACAAACATCTCGAAAAAGATTCTCAAAACAAATTTCCCTTCGGATACGGCACTAAACTGTAGGTCCTTTTCACTCGTCTGAAAAATATAACGCACACAACATGAGTGGTTGCGAGAAGCTAGGCCCTGGCACTTAAAGAGCTGTTGCGCCAAATATATTTTTTTTTTTATTTAACCAAAAAAGCATCGCAAATGCAGGGAGCTCTCTCGCGCATACTAGCGATGGTGAAGTGGTGAATGGTAAGGCTAGTCAAACGGTAGTGCATGCGATCATATGAAAATACAAGCGTTTTCACTTAGCTGAGGCCTACCAACTCCTACTCTCAACCTCCACGCGGTGACAGCCGGGTGCCTAGTACCTTAATCCAAGAAATGGGTAACCAACCCCGTTTGGCGGATTCTTGGTGGCAGCAGATGAGAGAGGGGGGGGGGGGGGGGGGGAAGAGTGCTTTTCGCACTAGAGCACTTCTTCCTGTTCCAGGCGGCAGCGGACGAATTCCCTAGACGGAGTCAACGGTGGCGTCTATAGTTCCAGTTAGGTTGAACTTAGTGAATACCTTGCGCGAGCTGCTTCGACGTATTCGGATCACAGGTCGGTAAGGAATTTCCAATGTTGGTCAGGACATTGGAATAGAGATGGTGGCGGAGGAGCCCTTAATGGGCCAACGGCAGCGCTCATACTCCCGTAGTGGACTACTGGCACCGGTGTACCCGGCCCCTCGTCCTAGGGGAATAATTAAGGAACTGGCCCTCCAGGTTGGGGGTTGTGCCGTCGGGGTAACTTCCCTACCACGTAAAAAACTACTGGTTCCGAAACAACCAAAAGCCTCGGATAAGGATGACCCAACTAATGACGACCCCAGCAAACGAAATAAGGACAACGACTTTCGGATCTGTACGTGGAATGTTCTGTCCCTTTACAGACCACGTGCAGCCGAACAACTAGCAGATGCCCTAGACTGCTATAAAGCAGATATTACCGCCATCCAGGAAGTGCGATGGGATGGGCCGGCCAAAAAGAGGATGAAAAACTGTGACATCTACTACGGTGATTGCTACAGAGGCAACAGGCAACGCTTATTCGGATGCGGATTTGTCATACACGGCAGACTTAGGCAAGTAGTCTTAAGTTTCCGACACGTGAGCGAGCGTATTATGACTATCCGGATCAAGGCTAAATTCGCTAACATAAGCCTAATATGTGTTCATGCCCCCACAGAAGAAAAGGACCCTGCCTCCAAAGAGTGTTTCTACGAGCTCCTCGACAAAACATACGAGCAATGTCCTAAATACGACGTTAAGATCGTATTGGGCGATTTTAACGCCAAAATAGGAAAGGAGGACGTCTTCGGTAGAGCAGTCGGTAAGCATAGCCTACACGACACCACGTCTGATAACGGACTAAGGCTAATTGATTTCGCTGTGGAGCGAAATGTCACCATAGCAAGCACATGGTTTCCTCATCTCGATATTCATAAGCAGACATGGCGGTCCAATGATCATGTCACGATCAACCAAATTGATCATATTGCGATCGACGCAAGGCATGCCTCCAGTATTCTGGATGTCCGGACCTTCCGAGCGGCCAACATAGACTCGGATCATTACCTTGTTGTAGCCAAGGTACGAATGCGGATATCACAATCCGAGCAACAAAGAAGAATTACTGTGAGAAAATTTAACGTCGAAAAGCTACAATCGCAAGAGACCGCCAGACTCTTCGCTGAACGCGTAATCCGAAATCTCTCAATCACCCCTTTGCCGCCAGCATCAAGTATCGAAGACCAGTGGCAACGCTGCCAACATGCCATCAGAAACGCCGCGACTGATGTGTTGGGTCTCGCTCGCCCACCACCGCGAAACCCCTGGTTTGACAAAGAATGCCGGCGAGTGCATGCAGCAAAACAAGAGGCATACAAAGCGGCGCTGCAACGGAAAACGAGAGCTGCTCGTGAGCTCTACGAGCAAAAGAGACGGGAAGAACATCGGCTTCTCCAAAAGAAGAAGAAAGAGCATGAGAAGCGCGCGTTTGAGAATATCGAGAGTCTATACTCCAGGAACAATGTACGGAAGTTTTACCAAAAGGTAAAAAGAACGTGTCAGAGAAGTAATACCCGTACAGAAACCTGTAGAGATGAGAATGGAAACCTCGTAGTAGAATCACAGTCGGTGCTGAGAATATGGAAAAACTACTTCTGCAGACTGTATAACGGCGACGAAGACCAACATCCCGCTGTCAGGCAGAATGAACCATTCAACATGGACGATGATAGTCAAAATTTCCGTCCACCTGACCAAAACGAAGTGAGGATAGCAATATCCCAGCTAAAATCGAACAAGGCTGCTGGACCTGACGGCTTACCAGCCGAACTTTTCAAGGCAGCTGGGGATGAATTGGTAGAGTGCATACACCAACTCATTTCTAATATTTGGTCAGAGGAGTGTATGCCTGATGAATGGAATCTCAGCATCGTTTGCCCGATCCACAAGAAAGGAGACCCCCTCAACTGTGCCAATTATAGAGGCATCAGTCTCCTCAACATCGCGTACTAGATCTTTTCTGCGATATTGTGTGAACGCCTGAAACCTTTTATCAACAGCCTGATTGGACCCTATCAGTGCGGTTTCAGGCCAGGAAAGTCCACCATCGATCAAATCTTCACACTTCGGCAGATCCTGGAGAAAACCCAAGAATTCCAAATCGATACTCACCACCTCTTTATCGATTTCAAGGCCGCCTATGACAGCATCTATAGAGAAGAGCTTTATAGAGCCATGTCTAGTTTTGACATCCCTGCCAAACTTGTCCGCCTGTGCAGGCTGACGATGGAGAACGCTCGCTGCTCCATCAAGGTCGGTAATGACCTCACCGAGACCTTTGATGTCAAAAAAGGTTTTAGACAAGGTGACGCGCTGTCATGTGACTTCTTCAATATTGTACTTGAACGGATTGTGCGGAACTCACAAGCCAACACCGGAGGCACAATCTATTACAAGTCTGTACAACTGCTTGCATACGCCGACGATATAGACATTATCGGAAGATCTCAGCGGGCTGTCACCGGTGCTTTTGCAAGCATTGAGGCGGAAGCGGCCAAAATGGGTTTGGCGATAAACGAGGGCAAAACCAAGTATATGCTGTCAACTAGAAGGGGAAACCAACATCGACGAATTGGACAAAACGTCACCGTGGGCAGCTATAACTTCGAGGTAGTAAGGGACTTTGTCTACCTTGGCTCTGCTATAAATTCAGCAAACAAAATCAGTGCAGAAATCAATCGAAGAATAACTCTTGCCAATCGCTGTTTTTTGGGCTTATAAGGCAATTCAACAGTAAAGCCCTTTCTCGAACAACTAAGAAGACTCGATATAAGACCTTGATCATCCCAGTCCTGCTTTACGGCGCTGAAACATGGACTTTATTAAAAGAGGATGAAGATATCCTTGGTCGCTTCGAGAGAAAAATTCTTCGTAAGATTTTCGGTCCCGTTTGCGTTGACGGGTTTTGGAGGAGAAGATTCAATCACGAACTATACGAGCTGTACAGCGACATCGACCTAGTCAAAAAACTGCGTATTGGACGTCTGAGATGGCTAGGACATGTAGAGCGAATGGACACCAACGCTCCGGCCCGCAGAGTCTTCGAATCTAACCCCGAGGGACGACGCAGTAGAGGGAATTATCGCCGTAGGTGGCGCGCACAAGTTCAAGGGGACCTCGACCAACTTGGAGTGCGCAACTGGAGGCAATTAGCTAAAGACCGAGCTAATGGAGAGGCTTGTTGGTTGAGGCCCAGGTTCACCCCGAACTGTAGCGCCACCTAAGTAAGTAAGTAAGAAGTGGTAATGTCATCCATTGCTATGCTATTGATTCCTGGTTCAAATTCTGATGTCTGCAAGCATTTATTTACTTACTTCTTCTTCTTCCTTTTATCAGCGAGGTTATGATCCGAAAACAAGGGATCACAACCCTCCCACTTCACCGGATTTCTACTGATCCGTCTGTGGGGTTTGCCTATACTGTAAATCAGAACAAAACAAATATCCGCAGTTATCTGGACACCACCCACTGAGTTTTTCTGAAATCTAACATCTGAGTTTCAAGCCAAAACACCAATACACCAATCTTCCTTTCTCCCTCTATTCTTTTCCTCCAACACCCGCACTGTGTAAAGCATTTTAAGGGTATTCATAACCCCTTGAGCGAGCGCAAATTATAAAAAAATAAATAAAATACAAATCGGTCGACCGGATACCCTAGAAGGATTCTACTCTCCAGAGTTATCACCTCAGTTCAAATATTTACATTTGAGTTTTGTATGTGCATCTTCAGTGCATTCTGAATTGAAATACAATGCGCATTCGATTTTTGCAACTAATGAAAACACGACCCTTTTGCTATATACTCTGTGATGTATAAATAAAATTACATATGTACGTATATGTAAATTACATTTAAGAATTTTACTTTTATTAAACAAAATCTAGACGCGTCGTAGTAACGGCACTGCGTCTAGACTATTTATGATGTCGTCAAGAGTTTGCTCTTGGCTGCAACAATGCATAGTAAAGCGTACACACATACATATATGTATGCATTCATTTTATGTCGTACTATTTCAAAATTACGAAAATCGAGAACTTTTTTTTTTGGAGTTGTTGCAAGCATCAAAAAAAGTAAATAAATTACAAATATCGAGGTTTGCGAAAATCGAGGTTGCAAAAATCGAGAGTACACTGTAGTTTGAAACCAAAAGACCATTCTGAGAACGTTCGGAAGAGCGTTATAACGTTATGAAGTGCCAGTATATATATGTAGGTAAACTAACTCGAATTTACAAAGAAGAGACGATACAAATTCGCTGTTATTTATGAAAATATTTTCAGTTATATTTTTTCAATATTTTCAAGAAAGATAAAAAAAAAATTATGAGAAAACGACTTGTAATTGTTATATGTAATAAAAGTAGAACGAAAAGTGAATCTTTTACTTTGCTTCCAATCAATCCTATATATCCTGTGTATGCACTTACATTTTTACCAATGAAGTTTAACATAAGAGTTCTGAAATAAAGTCAATAAGACATCTCTTAAAACAATTTAACAACGCAAATATCGTATCCTGTGCAAAATTACGAAACACAGAGCAGAAATAGTTTTAGTTATGAATGAAAGAAAATATCGTTGTTGAAAATATGTAAAAGGTAAAATAATTATTATTTCTCTGTTATACACAGTGCAGATGACAGTAGTTTATAGACAAGTTAGTCACTACAATTTTTCAACAATACATTTCTATCTACAACTACGGATACTCTTAGAAGAAACTCTGAAATGCGAAACAGCATTCCAATATGTATAAAATCGTAGGCGATCTATATCAACTGCACATATGGTCAGCTTGTACTCAAACTTGAAATAAAACGTTACACACATTCATTCAACAACGATCGATGGCACAAATACGGACAAAATCAAGTTTTTTTTTTTCGCCCACTTCCGTTACAAATAGAGTAGATAAATAAACGAACAAAATTAAAGGCGGTGACTATCAGTTTATTGAAATTACTTTTGGTATAAAACATCAATAACACTCGAACTCGATACTGATTTTTATGTAATCGAAAATTGTTGGTGCTGCTGGATATGGCGGATTGTCGGAAAATGACAAACAGTAACGAATTATTAAAAGAAAAAAGAAACCTCTATGCAATCGATGAAATGTTAAACATACAATTTTTCCCCCTTTCTTCTTCCTATTTCGGCGAGGATAATGATCTAAACTTAAGGAATCATAACCCTCCCACTTCATTGCATTTCTACTGATCCGCCAGTGGGGCTCGCTTGTTTGTATTCCAAGCAAGCAATATGCAATTTTGCACTAGATCATCAATGAAGGCTGTAAATGGTTTGTCTTTTTATGAAACGTAAACTTTTGTTTGATAATTTTATTGCATAGGTTACGTACTGTCTAAAAATTAGTATTCAGTTTAATACGAGGGACGATTGAAAAGTTCGCGACCTACCATAGATATAGTTTTAATTTTTAAAACTGTTTTAAGCCGATCCAGAAGTTTTTTTGCCCAATTTGTGAAGACAGATGAAACTTGAGTTCACCACTATACCCCTGAGACCAAACAGCAATCAAAAGGATGGAGAAGATCTGCATCACCAGCCCCGAATATATCTAAAGTTGTTTTTCTATTATGCAGTTCTATATGATTTATGTAGAATATACGAGTATCACATGCCATTTTGGTTGTACTGTGTTACGTATATATACATATTTGTTGTTTTTCCGTGTGAGAGTGTGTGACTTCTTTTTGGCGAAGACAGCCACTAAGTTATTTATTAATTATCAAGAATTCAAAAATACGCTGTCAGGCAGACCGAGCTATTCAACAGTATCGACGAAAGTCAACATACTAGTCAACATCATCCAAGTTGGTCGAGGTCCCCTTGAACTTGTGCGCGCCACCTACGGCGATGATTCCCTCTACTGCGTCGTCCTCGGGGTTAGATTCGAAGACTCTGTGGGCCGGAGCGTTGGTGTCCATTCGCTCTATATGTCCTAGCCATCTCAGACGTCCAATACGCAGTTTTTTGACTAGGTCGATGTCGCTGTACAGCTCGTTTAGTTCGTGATTGAATCTTCTCCTCCAAAACCCGTTAACGCAAACGGGATCGAAAATCTTACGAAGAATTTTTCTTTCGAAGCGACCAAGGATATCTTCATCCTCTTTTAATGAAGTCCATGTTTCAGCGCCGTAAAGCAGGACTGGGATGATCAGGGTCTTATACGGAGTCTCTTTAGTTGTTTGAGATAGGGCTTTACTGTTGAATTGCCTTATAAGTAAAAAAAAACAGCGATTGGCAAGAGTTATTCTTCGCTTGATTTCTGCGCTGATGTTGTTTTTCGAGTTTATAGCAGAGCCAAGCGATTTTTGATATCGTTGACTGTAGTTTTTATGAGCTCTCTAGTTTCCTTTGCATATTGGAACATTATGTGTTGGCAAAAATGAACTGATAATGGACGAGGGTTCCTTAAATGTTCACAATTTGAACTGTTAAGCCTCAGTGGAACTACTGAGACCATAAATATTTTCGCAATTTTACAGCGGTGCACTTCACCAATGAGAGAGAGAGAGAAAAAAAAATAAATTTGGCTGACCTCCTCAAATAAAATCTCTCCAGTGCAAAGTTCCCGTACCTGAGTTTCTCAGTATATACATATTTACAAATTTATAGGAATTCATTTCACGTTGGATTCAGGTCGGACTTTCCGGATTTTTTTTAAACTTAACTTAAATTCTAAAAGTGTTTCAAAAAACATTAAATTAAGTAGTTTTAAAAAAAATTCCTTCAGTTTTGATTTAACAAATGAACAAGTATATCACACAAAATGAAAAAGAAATGATTTTTTGAAACCCTTTGTCTAAAAAATAAATAAAAAGTTTTAGGTGACCTTAAAAATTACTCAACTTCGACTGGCTCTGCAGGCAAAACTATTGATCCAAAAGAATTCAATTTTTCGGTTACCAAAGTTCCAAAGATTTGTCAGTCCAGTGAATTTCAAAATTTCACATAATAGACCCACCCGAAAATTGAATTATGCAAGCACTTTTGCCTAAATGAGCCACTGTGCGCCGTGACGCAGTGGCTAGTGTGTCGGACCACTGCGCGTGAGGTTCCATGTTTGAATCCCAAAAAACAGCAAAAAGTTTTTTTCACGGTCCCACCTTTCGCGAACGTTTGACAAACATCCGAGAGTATTGTTGTCACAAACATAAAAATTGACCTTAGGATACGGCACAAAACTGTAGGTCCCTTTCATTTGTGCGAAATATACGACTATAACGCACACAACACGAGTGGTCACGAGAAGCTAGGTCTAGGCATTGATGAGCTGTTGCATAAATATATATATTACATTTCAAAATCATCCTCATCGCAGTTTTGTAGGATTTATAGCATTCTTGGCCTTCACCGAGCACATATGTATATATAATGTATATACATACTTAAAATGGGACCGGATAATTGTATTATAGATAGTTTGTGTTTAGATACGACCTCCAATATATTTTCATAGGTTGGCAACATGGTAATAGTTTCTGATTGTTCTGGGTTCTTTGTGTTCTGTACTTTTTCTACTGGTACAATATCCTAGTTTTTCCAACTCCAATGGTTAAACAAGGTTAATTATTTTTAGATCAAAGCTATTTGGGTGGAGTTTCAACCAAACCACAAACAAAAAATAAATAAAAAATGAAACTAATCATAAAGCATGGCACGCCATACATGCAAATAAATACATTGGGAAAGTCAAAAAAAATGTATAAACAAATAGATCCTCCAGAGGAAAGCCCAAATGTTGTACAACTTTCAAACTCGGCTACAAATACTATCCAAACTCAACGATTAAAGAAATTGTATTAATATTGAACGATAATTGGAAATATGCAGGAAATAGACATTCATAAATTATTCGAAAAAAATCTATAAATACCAGGAAAAAATATTGTTGGAACAGTTGCGACACATGACCTGTATAAGAAGTTCGTGGCAAATGCATCAGGGGAAGATTTGTTTAACAGGTATTTGGCCAAAAGACGTCTAGGCACTGCGATCTATTATTCCAGAGGCCACCTTTTATGGCAGCAGTACTTGGTAAAGTAATTGACTGTGACCGGTAAGGAAGCTAACAAGCTTTCTTATGTCGTTTCTGCTGTATTTAAGGATATCAACTGCCTTTTTTAAGGGTTGGACAGCTCTTGTAGCTTGCCCTTGCTTGAGACCTTGGAAGTTATTCCAGTGGGAGATGCACATGTTGTGTTCCCAAATGTTTAGGGTCAGTTTGAAGACGAAATCAGATAATCCGCAGAAATGATCGGGTCCAGTGAACAACTCAGAGGAACGTTTCCTAGCTAGCATGTCTGCAGTTGCGTTGCCGCCAACGCCTACATGACCCTCAGACATACTATGTCCACCAGAATAAAAATGTCTTGCTTGACACAGCAATTATAAAAACGAATAGTATAATACAAAAACTGCTGTTATTAAGAGCGCTCATCGATCAAGGTTCTCAAACCACACTGGTCACAGAAGAAGTTGCATACTCGCTACAATTAAAAAGGGACTGTTTGTAGAAGGAAGCGGATCAACAGATGTTGGAATGGTACGCACCAGAGAGATGTTCATGGTACTCCCACAATTTGAATATTTCAATATTCCAGTGCAGGCGGTGCAGCTGGTGTTACCAAAACTGACGAGGCTATTACCAGCTGAGGAAGCTGGAAAAACAGAAACGCATCAATTCAAGAACAGACCTAACGTTCGCCGGTCGAATAGACCTGATTATTGGAGCCGATATTTATGGCTGCAAAGGAAGACGAGTGCTGCTCGTGAGCTCTACGAGCAAAAGAGACGGGAAGAACATCGGCTTCTCCAAAAGAAGAAGAAAGAGCATGAGAAGCGCACATTCGAGAATATCGAGAGTTTATACTCCAGGAACAATGTATGGAAGTTTTACCAAAAGGTAAAAAAAACGTGTCAGAGAAGCAATGCCCGTACAGAAACCTGTAGAGATGAAAATGGAAGCTTAGAATATGGAAAAACTACTTCTGCAGACTGTATAACGGCGACGAGGACCAACATTCCACTGTCAGGCAGAATGAACCATTCAACATAGACGTTGATAGTCAATATTTCCGTCCACCTGATCAAAACGAAGTGAGGATAGCAATATCCAGGTTGAAATCCAACAAGGCTGCTGGACCTGACGGCTTACCGGCTGAACTTTTCAAGGCAGCTGGCGATGAATTGATAGAGTGCATACACCAACTCATTTCAAAGATTTGGTCAGACGAGTGTATGCCTGATGAATGGAACCTCTGCATCGTTTTCCCGATCCACAAGAAAGGAGACTCCCTCAACTGCGCCAATTATAGAGACATCAGTCTACTCAACATCGCATACAAGATCTTTTCTGCGATATTGTGTGAACGCCTGAAACCTTTTATCAACAGCCTGATTGGACCCTATCAGTGCGGTTTCAGGCCAGGAAAGTCCACCATCGATCAAATCTAAACACTTCGGCAGATCCTGGAGAAAGCCCAATAATTCCAAATCGATACTCACCACCTCTTTGTCGATTTCAAGGCCGCCTATGACAGCATTTATAGAGAAGAGCTTTATAAAGTCATGTCTAGTTTTGACATCCCTGCCAAACTTGTCCGTCTATGCAGGTTGACGATGGAGAACGCTCGCTGCTCCATCAAGGTCGGTAATGACCTCACCGAGACCTTTGATGTCGAAAAAGGTTTTAGACAAGGTGACGCGCTGTCATATGACTTCTTTAATATTGTACTTGAACGGATTGTGCGGAACTCACAAGCCAACACCGGAGGCACAATCTATTACAAGTCTGTACAACTGCTTCCATAAGCCGACGATATAGAGATTATCGGAAGAACTCAGCGGGCTGTCACCGGTGCGTTTGCAAGCATTGAGGCGGAAGCGGCTAAAATGGGTTTAGCGATAAACGAGGGCAAAACCAAGTACATATATGCTGTCAACAAAAAGGGACAGCCAACACCGACGAATTGGACAGAACGTCACCGTGGGCAGCTATAACTTCGAGGTAGTAGGGGACTTTGTCTACCTTGACTCTGCTATAAACTCGAAAAACAACATCAGCGCAGAAATCAAGCGAAGAATAACTCTTGCCAATCGCTGTTTTTTTGGGCTTATAAGGCAATTCAACAGTAAAGCCCTATCTCGAACTACTAAGGAGACTCTGTATAAGAGCCTGATCATCCCAGTCCTGCTTTACGGCGCTGAAACATGGACTTTATTAAAAGAGGATGAAGATATCCTTGGTCGCTTGGAGAGAAAAATTCTTCGTAAGATTTTCGATCCCGTTTGCGTTAACGGGTTTTGGAGGAGAAGATTCAATCACGAACTATACGAGCTGTACAGCGACATCGACATCGACCTAGTCAAAAAACTGCGTATTGGACGTTTGATATGGCTAGGACATGTAGAGTGAATGGACACCAACGCTCCGGCCTACAGAATCTTCGAATCTAACCCCGAGGGACGACGCAGTAGTGGACCTCCTCGCCGTAGGTGGCGCGCACAAGTTCAAGGGGACCTCGACCAACTTGGAGTGCGTAACTGGAGGCAATTAGCTAAAAACCGAGCTAAATGGAGAGGCTTGCTGGTCGAGGCACAGGTACACCCCGAACTGTAGCGCCACCTAAGTAAGTAAGATATTTATGGTGATAAATGATAATACCCATGCTGAGCGGAGTACGACAATGCTCTAAAAACTCCCAAAAAGCGAACAAATCAAGATTGGGTTGGCTCATAGGTCATACCTCTACAATCAAAAGCGTTGCTGAAAGCAAAATCACAGGGATGATTGTTCAGATGAAGATAGAAAAACAACACGAAAATGTTTGGGAGTTGGAAATCGAGTTGGTAATCAAGATCTACAAATACCAGACAATCAACGATGTGAGGTGATCTATGAAGAGATATATTACTGAGACCCAAATGAGCCATAGTTGTCCATCTACCATTCAGAGAAAAATTGGTAAAAGGTCAATTAGAAGAATCAAGGCATAGGGCATTAGCTAGACTTCTTAACTTGAAAGAAGATTTAATGCCGATGAAACGCAAAGAGAAGAATACATCAGCTTCATGAAGGAGGAGATCTTGGACCCATGGTTAGGCTAAGTCAAGGTGACAGACGGCAAAACCAGGTTTATTATTCACACCACGTTTTGCCAAGTCAGAGATTGTAGTACAACCACTACATTACGCGTTATATTTGAAGGACCTGCAAAGACATCAACCGGCGTAAATCTAAATAAATGTATGTTGGTGGGGCCCAGGATTACCAATGTATAGTATGGCGAAATTTTGCACAGCAGCAGCACCACACATAGCCGGCAAACCGTTTCAACAACTAACCACCGAATGATATTCTATCGCATCAGAAATTGTGAAAAATTATTTTCAGGTCGACGATGTGATGTCTGGGTGAGAGACGTTAACCGATTGTAGAAAACCACAATCTTAACGGATTACCATGCTAAAGGAAAGTGGATTTGACCTCAGAAAATGATCCAGTAACAACGCCAAGGTTCTTATCGACAGCATCACGTGAACTAAGTGATATATTGAGGTTTTTTGCTTTAATTTTTCGTGATACCTCTAAAAATTAACGCCACGGGAATGGTATTCGTTTTGGAGATCTGCACTGTGATTGATCGGAAAACTACTGACAAAACATGGCACACTGCCAGATTCATCCAATTTAAAAAAAAAAACATGCGATATAGAATGGACATTTTGGGGCTAAGTGAGATAAGATGGTTAGAAGTGGACGAGTACCAGTCTCCAACGCGTAACACTGTACTGTTCTATTCCGGAAGACCATTCGGAAGTCCTCGGGAATATGGAGTCGGATTGCTTCTACTACCAACAGCATCGCAAAGGTCTGATTTCTTGGTGATACGATTTTAACGGACAGATTCCAGACAGTTCGAAGATCCCACAACACAAGAATGCTCAGGTTTAACATCGACAGATTAAGTGATCCCCAGTGCGCCGACCATCTTTCGGAAGGTGAGGTAAGGTAAGCAATGTACGAATACGCACCACGACCCTCAGTAAGGATGAAATCTGTATCCCGATCAAAGCACTGAAAAGCAACAGGCGGTAGGACTTGACGGTATTCCCGCGGATCTCTTACGAGCAGCGTCAACAACATCGACTAAACTATACTTATAGAGAGAACTTGAGAAGCTGAGAGATTTGCTAACAAGTAAAAGAAGGAAATGATCGTCAAGCTTCCCAAGAAAGAAAATTTAATGCTATGCAAAAACTGGAGGGGTATCTGCGCGCTGTCTTTTGTGACTAATAGCTAAAATCATCCTCGAGCGAACCAAACAACATCTCGAAGTCACACTCGATGCCGAACAAGCAGGTTTCCGCTCTTGATCTCCTGTGTTGACCATATAAACACACTGCGGAGCATCATCGAACAGTGCGTTGAATATCGATCGCGACTTGAATTGTTGTTCATCAATTTTGAGAAGGCGTTTAATAGTGAACAGGGAGTTTATTTGGTGTGCCTTATGCGATGATTCCAAATGTTGTTTGATAAATTCGGGGTAAGACATCCTTTAACCAATGATATTCCTTTTGGTGATTAGCGATGTGCTTCGCGCATCTTTGTCTATGGGAAATGGTGCCCAACTGTATCTCTAATAACCACCTCTACCAGAGAACAGGTAGAGTAGCGAACAGTTTTATAATCCAGTTGTCTGTATTTTACACTTTTTTAAATGGCTTATAGCCTGATTAAATGCGAAACACAGGTTGTATTTAATCAGCGGCCTCAGGCAAGGGGTATGTAGGTAGAAGTAGCGGTTCTG
Organism: Brachypalpus laphriformis; assembly: GCA_945910035.1. Classification (NCBI taxonomy): domain Eukaryota; kingdom Metazoa; phylum Arthropoda; class Insecta; order Diptera; family Syrphidae; genus Brachypalpus; species Brachypalpus laphriformis. Next base: position 61,570,473 of record OX246755.1, read on the forward strand.
TTAAAAAGAACCCCATTAGCAGTAGGTGGCGTTTTGATACCGCAATTTATATAACCTGGCTGTTGAGGTGTGTTGGTGAGAAGTCTCTAAATCCAATCAGTGAAATTTAAGAAAGTTATTAGTTCTTTAATATTGTTCCTGAGACCTAATCAAGTTAGTTGAAGAAGGTTTTGCCTAAAGCTCGTCTTCTGGCATTTGATAGTGCCGAACAGACGCGTATATAGTTGGTAAGGGACTCATTTTCGGTTGCGACATTACAACTACGGCAGTGTGTGTTATGTGGGATACCTAGTCAGGTTGAATGATCTCCTAACGGCCAATGTCCCCTTATGATCGATGTTATTCTGACAATGTCCCTACGAGTTCCTTTTAGGAAGTTAGCTATAGTAAGAAAGTTAAAGGAGCATTTTGCCTTGACTGCTCCCAGCGGAATGTGGACTAATTTTGCACGTTAATACTGGACTTTTGCACTAAATACAATATTTAGTATTTAGCATTCGGCTAAAAAAACTACAATCGGCTAAACCTTATGCTTCGGCCAAAATAGGCCGAAGTTTTGGCCGAAGCCGAAGGTTTAGTTTATGGTTGATTGGTTGTCGTGCGTCGTGGTAGGCGCCGAAAATTATTGATTGGATAAATGTTTTTTATTATTGCTAATGAATTACTTGTTTTTTTGTTATTTATGAGTTATTTCTTCTTTTGTTTTAAACTATTTACTTCTTCTTCTTCTTCTTCCTTTTATCATCGAGGTTATGATCCGAAAATAAGGGATCATAGCTCTCCCACTTCACTGCATTTCTACTTATCCGCCTGTGGGGTTCGCCTGAACTATTTACTATTTCAATAAAATATTAAAATTGATACTAGTTTAATTTGTTATTATTTTTGAAAAGTTAATTTATCCCGTTAGTTTGCTTATTGCATGCATACATTCCAGAAAAACTTCAAAAAAATCATTATTTTTTCACTTTTAGTCAATCTTAAACGGAAATTCTTAAGTTATTAAAGCTTCGGCTTTGGCCGAAGGTTGTTATTTAGCCGAATGTTCGGCTTCGGCTTCGGCTAGAAATCGACCTTCGGTCGGACACTAACAATATTATTACAAAATTCTAACTTATCAACTAAAACTATCTTTTTACGTAGTTAATAGTTTTTTAAACCTTAATAAATTCAACTCATTTTTGATTTCATTTGGCAACTCATTTAAAATAGATAATCCCTTATGCACCACCACATACTAGTATCAACTCGTAGTTCTTTCACTTCTATAATTTAACAATCTAAAAACACTGGCATTTCTCAACGTATACGGTTGAATTTCATTGACATATGTTAAATTTACACTTAAATAAATACTAGTAGGCCTGTTCGTTTCCATAAATGTTACTGTGCCCTGGAACCAAAATCAGGGTTACCTTGAATTGATTGTCTAGGCCATTGTTCTATGTTTAGTTTGCAGTTAATTTTAGTATCCAAGGTAATCCCTAAATACCTAGCACTCAGCGATATGGATTTTTTTTTAACAAATTGGTAACCACGCCTGTATGGCGTGTAGCCATTGCGACCAGACATCTATTGCGCCAGAAGCCACCTCTTATGACAGCAGTACTTCTCCTCTCCTAATGAAAGCAATTATTGCAGCTGGTTTCTTAGGTCAGTTGGAGATATTATCTCCATAAAGAAAGATTCTCCTGACACTACACAGAGCTGCACACTCACATAGTATGTGCTCTGTGGTTTCGTCCTCTTCTAGACAGAGGCGGCAGATGATTCCCTCTGAGATTTTCATTTTGGTGAGGTGGTAGAGTACTTGGCTGTGACCGGTAAGGAAGCTCACAAGCCTTCTCATCAACTGCCTTTTTTGGAAGGGTTGGACAGCTTTTTTAGCTTGTCTGAGACCTTAGGAGTTATTCCAGTAAGAAATTTAATTAAAATTTCCAGTGAGTTATTTAAATTTAAAGGCAAAATCAGATATTCCGCAAGAGTTCGGGTCCAGTGACCAACTCAGAGGAGCCTTTTCTGGCTAGCAGATCTGCAGTTTCGTTGCCGTCAACGCCTACATGACGCGATACCCATCATAATTTACTTAATTGCATCGGGCCAAGTTTTGTAACCTGTCGAAGCAGCTCAGAACTGATCAATTGGGAGATCAGTGCTTTGAGCGTCGCTTGGCTGTCGGTGAGTATGTGGATGGCGGCAATTTGTATGTCTAAGTGCAAGTTTATACCAGCGCAAGTCTCGATAGCGTAAAAGTCGGCCTGGAAAACACTAGGAATCTTTCCAAGCGATAGGGATAGTGGTTGACCATTTTTATTTTACTCAGGTGTTTAACTTACTCAGAGCATTTTACTTGATTTCGCTTATCACGGAAGGAAACATTTCTGATACTAGTAGGATTTTATTCATGACCATGAGCCATAGTAGAGGAGAAATGACACCGCCCTGAGGTGTTCCTCTACTGGCAAATTTCCTAGTTTTTCCTGAATAATTCTAGTGCTAAGCATAGAAACAACACTGTGACTTAGGTAGTTTTCTATCCCTAACTCCGTGTGGGACTCAAAAATTGCTTCAGTGTATATATTACACTGGTCAACGAAAAAAAAAAACATTTATTTTTTTTCTCGGAGATGAAATTGTGTGATTCGTAATCGTTCGAATTTATAGAACCAGGAGAACTAAATAAAATAGCCAGGTCACATCAGGTTTTTGTGAGAAAACGCTGGGAACTTGGTGTGAATTCTCCACAAATATAGCAGAATAAATCTGGACAATTAACACAAACTCGTGACATTTCATCACTTTAATGTACTTCTAATGTTCTATTTATACAATTTTGTTAATCAAATATATTTTTAAATTACCCGTGGAGAAGCTGATTTAAACGATGAACGTTACACAGTGCCTTGGCAAACTATAAGCGCACCTTATTACTTGTTTATTGATGACATAAAATAAAAAAAAATTAGGGACTGTAAAAGGCCTTGTATAGGGTGCGTTTATACTTTTGCAACACACTGTATTATAAAGGTAAGAGCTGGTATTGTTGTATATTTGTAAGTGATTTGGGCAAAAGATTATTTTTCCCGTTATCTACAGGTCAAGTACTATGAGAAACAGTATTTACTATGTCCGAACTTTTTTCACTGTTGACCAGTGTTATTAAATGCTCTTCCTATGTATAGTAAGGTAGCTAAGACGTATTGTTTATAGTGTATGGATTTTTCTCAGGGAAAAATCCGTTTCGATTTTAATTCAAATCGTATACAAACAAAGACGGCTAATTACAGATAAATAATTATTGAAATTCAGTTTTTGCAATTTCTTGTCAGTTTTAGGAAAGTATTATATATTGAGTGTTTATCTATTAAAAACTCTTTGGACCTCAGAGTAATTCATTTACAGTGGAAGTCGCTTATAGCGACGGTGAAAGGACCGATCAAATGTGGTCGTTATAACCGGCGGTCGTTATATCCGACTGCACTCTACAAGTACATATAATAAAAAGAAATCAACCAAATGAAAGGAAAGTCGTCATTATAAGCGATTGGTCGTTATAAGCGACTTCCACTGTATGTGGCTAATTTTCCATCTTTAATGTTATAGATATTTTGTATTCATAAACCACGAGAGAATACTTGAGTGGTCATCCAATTTTTGTTTTCTATGAAATCTGAAGAACACAGAAATATTTTACTTTGGAATTTTGTGTCTAGAAGCGGGGTCGCCCTTACATTATCATAAAGGCTTCTGGAGAAACATGATTGGGAATAATAAGCACTTTTGGCTGCTCAGGCACAGCAGATTTCACAGAACACTTAAGCTCGACCGCCAATTAGGCAGTGTCAAACTTAGACCCTTGCGATATATAAAGACAAAATTCACCGCTTCAATTTTAAATTCGCAACGAAAATTAATCATTCTGAGTTGAAAGTAATTCTGAATAGATAAATTCAAAAACTAAAGCGAATTTCCGGAAACTGAATTTCATTATTCAGCTGCCTTTGTTTGCATTGGTTTGTATTCGTCTTCAGTTTCCGTACGTAAAAAAAAGGACTAAATCCATTCCCTAATAAAAAAAAAATCTAAAAGAGGGAGTTATTGCCTCCCTGTTGGGAATTTAAGAAAAGAGACACTTTTGCCTCTGTTTGAGACATTGGAACCCATTCTAGGAAATATAATGCAGAAATTAAAGAAACAAATTTTATTCTACCGGGTAATAAATTGTCTTGGATTTTATTGTACAGAAAATCTTGCAATCGGTAAAAGCAAACATTGTGGGGTTCAACGGGAAGAAAACACAATCCACCACCTTCTCCAGGGGGAATACCTCTATTGTATCCCAGCTTCCAATGGATAACAAAATAATCGAGCCCAAGGCCATGTATTTACTGGGTGTCACAGTAAAATCTCGAGTAACATGACATGACCACATATCCAACATCACAAAATCAGTTTCCACGAAGTTGAGTTATCTTTTCAGAGCAAAGTAGTACTTTATGAGTACATCTCCGCAATATCTTCTTCAACAAAAGCGCAAGTAAGACCGGATCTAGTGGGGTTGCAATGGTGCAGTGGGTAGTGTGTTTACTAGTTAACCGATGTGTGCAGGTTTAAGCTCAGTGGAGAACAGCAATCATCACCCAACCGATATAAAAATGAATAACACTACTGTACAAAAGAAAGGTTCCTGCCTAGTTGTACAATGGAACGGAGAGTCGGAGTGCTTTGGGATTTTGGTTTCCTTTATCTTAAACAAAAAAAAAGACCGGATTTTGAATACTGCTCTCCCGTTTAGAGCTCGGCCCCAAAAACTGACATTGCTGATTTTGCGCCCGGACTTGTCTGGGCTTGACCCTCTCTGGGTTGGAAATTGTACTTCTCCTGGCTCGTAATTTTTCGTAGCAAATCCGGTTGAGTCTTGATAAAATTATAAGTCGATGCACGTGAATCCTAAATTGATTTTCACAGTTAAAATAGCTTTCAGTGTCGATATCAGAAGAGCAGAGCTCTTCGCTTCGCTTGCGGAGCTGAAGAACCAGGGAAGCAAATGACGAACTAAATGATTTCAGCAAATTCGACGAAAGGCAGGTGTTGATCGTCCATATATTGGAAGACTTCCACCCAACGTTCAACAGTAGACAAAATTTAGGAATTCCACCTGGTGAATTTTTTTTCAGTGCAATCATTTTTATGTAGTTGTACTGATCAAGTACATTCGAAGAATATTCGTATTCATCAAACGAAATTTTTTCAGACACTTTTTTCATGGAGAGTTTTATTTCCGACCAGCTAGGAAAATTGCACGTGACAGAAGTCGTTTATAGTGAATGGATGCGTTTGTTATGTACGGTTGAAGTTATGTTTCTTATATACTTTTTTTTCAAGTAAAAAAAAAGGACAGAAAAAGTACAAAATAAAGGACCCAAATCAAAAAGGATCTGCATCCGAATAAAAGGAGTAATCTTTATAATAAAGTACAGTTGGCAGGGCTACATATACGTGATATACAGATATTTGGTGCGTTTTGGTGAGACGTCGCTTCTCAGTGAAGTAAGGTTTAACACGGAGTACAACAAATCTACTTGGAACCACTTTAACTTGTTTTCTCAGTTAAAACTGAGTTGGGATGTTTATTTTGCGCTACAAATTTTAGATGGCGCTGAGAAGAGCTTTTTCATTCAACTTGAGTGATTCAGCAGTATTTTAAAAATGTAAGCACAAATTTTTCATACTTTTTAATTCAATTTCAATTCAATCACCAATCTTCAAACAATAAAAAAAGTTTTAGATTGACTTGGGATCGTTTTGTGTACAAACTTTTACTTTGCTTTGCATAATTCTCACCAAAAACGCACCAATGTCTGTTTAATTTAAACAATTTTTACCTAAAGCAAACATGTAGCCGTCACTGTAATTTCCCACCATTCAGGCAACAGGCCGTCACTAAGAAAAATTGTTTGGCTTTGACGAAAAAATACCCCAAGAGCCTCTTAGACATCATTCCGAGATCTAAAATTGTTTCCATCAAGGAAGTTTTGTAGACTTCAGAACAAGTGGAAATCTGAAGGTGCTAAATCTGGAGAATAAGTCAGATGCACCATTTTTTGCCAAACTAACTCCTGTAACTGTGTGGTCCTAGTTGTATGGAGGCGAGTGTTATCCTGATCGAATAGAACATTACTTCGATTAGCCAGACCTGGCCGTTTCTGCTTTAATGCCGATTTTAATCTGCTCAGCTGATAAAAGTAGACTTCTGCGGTGATAGTCTGGTTATGAGGCAACAGCTCAAAATGGATAATGGCCTAAAGACGTGTTGGTAAGTTTTTGTGATAATTTTAGTAAATCATTTTTGTTATTATTGTAGTTACTGCGTGTATAAACTGCTGTATGTGAAGTACGCGATTCATTTGTGATAACTTTGGACCTAACTCTGCTATTTGGATTGGTCCAAGTAATTTGTTACATGCTATTTTCATTTGTCTACAGGACAGCACAGGACAGGACAGATCGTGAACTTGATGAATTGTTCTGGCATGAGGGGGACGATGACGGCAATGCCGAACAGATTGTGCAGCAACCTTTAACTCATGTGATTAAGCAAAGACGATTTGCGAACTCGAACGGGCTACCTAACCGGACACTGTCCACTCAGGTACCACCTAAATAAAATGAAACTTTCAGATACGGCCATGTGCAGACTCTACGGGGAACAAAGAGAAACAGCAGAACACATTCATTGTGATTGCCCAGGGGCCACAAAGAAAGGATTGCTCCATCTAAAGCGGGTCTCGATGGGGCTAGCGGATACATGGAACATGGAACCCAAGGCATTATTGTGGTTTATCAAGAGCCTCAATTTTTAATTCTGGTTAATTCTGGTTAACCATTGGGCCAGCACAACAGATTTTATAGGTCGCAGTGCACTTGGGACCCAATCATCGTATCGTATCTTAACTCCTCAAGTATATAATGATGATCAGTTATCGGAGTCAGAAGACGAAGAAATTAATTTTCATAATTGGATAAGGTCAAAGGCATCATTGGTGAAACATTCCGTTATTTTCAAAAGCAAACATTTTTTTCTTTTTGCTCGTGTAATTTCGGTTTCAAAGAAACGGAAACTGAGAAAAATCCTTAAATTGAAAGCCTATTCTTAGCTTGGGACTGGGGAGATTAAATTAGTTTTGTGCATGTTATCGGAATTGGAAAATAACAAAAAAAAAAAAAAAATAATAATAATAATAAAAATCAGCAATACTTATAGGTCCGTCCCTTGTGATTTTTTGAAGTAAAGGAACGGATCTTATGTTACAACCTGATATCTTAGCAGATGTTCAAAAGATTTGAACAGAATGATCCCCTAGAAACTCAACCTTTCATCGTCCTAACAGGCAGTACACCTTTTATGTTCACCTGCCAACCGCAAGAACATCATTCTATCAAAATTATTTTTGTTACAGGACAAGCCTTTCAGTTCGCCTTTTCAGAGGGTTATGGAAAAAAAAAAAAAAAACTAACCGTACTAAAAACTATATTTTTTAGGGGAAATTTTGACTTCTTGTCTTTGGTTGTAGTCAAGAAAGTACACACCGAAAGATAATTGAATCAAACCCGGAAGATCATGATATAAATATGTTAACACTTTTCAAACGTTTGAACAAAAGGAAAGCGGTAACCCTAGCAAACCACTAGCGGCTTTGTTCAATTCCTTCCCCGTTCTTTTATTATTTCTACGATATTGGTGACTTCTAGTAATAGCTGTTTTTTTTTTTTTTTTCTACCACTGACTGAATGACTGACCGATTCCACCTAGTCAGTCGGTGAAAAAAGTCATCAGCATTCCGCAAAAGGAGAAGCAGCTTAGACCAAAAGCACCGAACAGACAACGAATACGACGACATAAACGACGAATCATTCTCCGATGTCGGCTTACGTCACCTTCTACCGTCAGAAGTGTTTTGTTTTTTTTTCTATCATTTTTTAACATTTTTTTTGCTGTCAGCGCTATACACTACACGCCCCCTCCTTCCGTGTAAAATACAGAGCCAACGAAAAACTTGTTCATGTTTTTCCTGAATGAAAAGCAAAAATTTATGGAATTCGTGAAATTACCTGTCGAATTTCTTGCGTCTCAATATCCATGTCTATTATCCCAAACACTCTTGTCTTATTGTGAAATAAAGCTTCGTCGGGAAAATAAAATTTCCAAATAAATAATAAAATTTACGCGACGCAGCAATGAATTTTAAGGCGATTATGGGTGTCGATCGGATTTTTTTTTTTATTTTTCGTTTTTCTTTTTCTTTAGCTGGAGGTCGTCATGCGATGATGCGTCGGCGGCTGCTGCAGCTCCTACTCATTCCCCGGAGCCGTAGCTTCAGCAGGTGCGAAATGTTTAATCATTTGAGTTAAATATTTGCCTGAGAAAAAGACTTCTTTAAGTTTCACTAATTCTTTCTTTTTCCTTATTTTCTCCCATGAAAAAGAAACCTTTTTCTTTCCTTTCCTTTGACACTTTTCTTTTATGTATGTTGCACTGCACTTTTTTTGCTTAGGCTGGTTTTCCACTCACGTACGAAATTAGTGTATGAAACTTTTTATATATATAATAAAACACTTTGAAAGCAATTGTAAGGGAGAATTGTGAAGTTATTTTGAAGATTTTAGGAGAATTTGGCGACACTTTCTCGTTTTCTAGAGTCCGACGATTTTATTTGCATGGCAGCCATATTTCTTTTCGTGTGTCATTTTTTGTAGCTGTGCTGCACTAGATTGATGGTTTCGTTGAGTTGTAATTTCAAAGTGACAGCAATGAACGACGAACGGTGCCTGTGGTAAAAGTGTAAAATGATAGTGGTTTATGTATAAAATAGCAAGTTTCTGCTAGTTAGCAATAGGGGGCCGAGGTAAAAACTACATTTTCCAATGACAACTAGCAAATGTCGAACGCATTTAGTAGAAACATATTCTCATTTATAGCCTATACCATCATATATTGTCATATAAATCATTGGTTTGCATTCATTTCAGCAAAAATACGAGGTCCTGATTTCTACCAGTATCAATTTTCGTGTTCTAGAAATATGTTCGCACTATTCTTCGTTAAGTTACACTTTTGTCGACTATTAGGTATCTAAACTCTTGTTGCCATATTAGAATATGAATATGATAGATGCTATTTTATGATTTCTACGCTTTCTTTGCATTGGATTATCCACATATATGTACGTGAGCGCGCATCTGAAAGTAAATACTTCTAATGATTTCAAATTAATAATTGAGGCGGATAGAGGCATAGTGGTGTAAGTCGTATTTAGCTCATGTTAAGAACTTGAGATTTGCACCGCTATTACTTACAACATACCAGCTTTTCCTTTTATCTATCGAACTTGTACCTCCATCGGTTGACGAAGATGTACCATTACTTAACTTACTTCACATTGTCATACAACAGTCTTTCTGGACTTACACCAACATTTTTAAGATGTGACTTACCTATGACTTTAACCGCCTCAATTGGTAAGTGAGTATACAGCATTTTAAATGAGTTGTGCCGGGAAAACACAAAGTAAAAAAGAAAAAAAAGATCCCATTCACGCTGTCACTGTCAGATGCCTATGTGCACATGGCGTGTCATTTATCGTTAGTGAAACCAAACTTCTGAAAACCTGAAAATGGGTTATAGAAACAATTACTGGACCCTATTATAGTGCTTAGATGAATCAAACATCAATGGTGATTTAAATTAAAATTAAAATTTAAATTTGTTTTTTTTTTTTCAAAACACGTGGTTTCAAAAGCCACCAATCAAGGCTAAAAAACGCAAATAGCACAAAACATATGAAAACAGTCAAAACACCCCACTGGTACACAGGCGGTCTACCAGTACCCAAAAAGCCTGCCCTAGAAAAGCACTTAACGGACAACAACTTAGACATGTTTAGCATAGTGGAATCAAATATCACAGACAAGAAGAAAGAAAATTACAAGTTCAAAGAATATGAAACCAACCACCTCTTCAAAAAACGGCAAATAGCAAGCGGAATATTAATCGGAGTCCGACCCACATATAAAGCAGACATCAAAACAATAAAAGAAATGAACAGCACGGACGCAACAGACATAGCAGTACTTATAACATAGACCAACGGTATAAAATTAACTTACTACAGTATATACAGCCCCCTAATAACAAACACCTAAGCCTGGTACAACTGACGTCGTGAACAGAACCTATAAATCGTACATACTCGTAAAACCCATACTTAAATATGAAGGCGAGCTCTTAGTAACATCCTCCCAATCAAAAAGAACTAAATTGGAAGCAGCACAAAATAACGCACTCAGAATCATCACTGGAGCTGTTAAAACTACACCAGCGACAGCTCTAAGAAACTTTACTAGCAATCCGCCAATAAGCACTGAACACAACATACAAGCGGCACAACTTCATGAAAAACTAAGACTACAACCAAAAGACGAAGATTTATTCGACACTGAAGAGAAGCCAGAGTTTCCTCTCTCCTCTCCGGTGGGCCGGATCAAGGTGTAATACGACCCTGGCTGGGGCCCACTTTAAATAATAGCCCAGTCGCTAACGGAGTATCCGGATTCCTGGGGACCTCCGGATTAGCCTGTCTTGCCTGCACAATGCGGATCTCTGTGCAGGTCGATCTTCCATTCTCCGCCACTCGTGGGTCCAAAACATGAATAAAAAAAGAAACCAAAAAAAAAAACAAAAAAAAAAAACATAAAAACGATTAAAAAAAGAGGATGGCGCTCTTAAAAAAACGTCTTCCAGCCTCCTGGGAAGCATACCCGCAACCTCTGCTAAAGCAATCCCTGCTAGCACATTGGCCTTGAGGCCTGACACTAACTTTGCGAGCAGTTGTGAGCAGGTTGGCGCCCCCAGGGTTGCTGAACACGCGCCTGGAACGCCGGCAACTAGGACATTGGTATCATTACCTGTTCGTAGTGGAAATCCAGGCCATGAGACGCGAGGGGTTAAGCCCCAAAATATCTCTGCACCTTCCGGGGCAGCTAGCTGTTCGGCCTCGAGCTTACAGCACGCTGCTCCCTCCACCTCGAAGGATCCACATCCCCTTCTCAAATCCCTTTCAGGGGCGACGGGCTGCTCGGCTTCGAGCTTGCCGAATGTCGCTCCCCTAGATCTCCTACCAAGATCGTCGGCTGGCTTATAAGCTAATTCGCCGCATCCAGGAAATTTCTGAGAAGGACCGAACTCGGAAGCATAAGACTTCTCTAAGCTGGGCACTCAAACGGGTCCAACTCCCCCCGACTCATCCAGCAAGGACATATCGTCCAAACGCCAGAGGTCTCAGGACGAGTCTCCCACACTAGTGAAAAAGACCAAGGTAATACCATCCATCGCTACTAACAAGCCCTTCAATCAAGTGCATAAGGTATACTTGGAGATCGCGGTCGTTAACCATAGCGATCCGAATGGCAGCATTACGGCGGACAAGTGGAGGAAGATGGAGATTAAACTCGCCACCAATTGTCTCCAAATCCTACGTGACCATCCCGGCTCTGATGTTTCCTGCAGGGATGGTTGCTGGCATCAAGGGCATGTCAAGTTGATTGCCTGCGCTGACCAAAGATCGAAGGATCTCTACAAAATTGCTGTCTCCAGATTAGGACAGGTTTGGTCAGGTGCACAGTTGGAGGTCGTGGAAAAAGACTAGATTCCAAACCGACCAACCGACACGTGCCACCATTCCGGCTGAACCCTCTGATCCTAAAATTATACTGGATATTCTAAAGGCAAATAATGGCTCCCTTCCTACCCACAACTGGAAGATTGCCAAAGTGGACGAGCCGAGAGGAGACGTCAGGGTGTCATCATTGTTATCAATGAAGAGTCTCTGGCCCCCTTGGCATCTCCTAAAGGGGTAGTCAACTATGGATTCAGTTCCATCACCCTGAAAGTTTACAAATGCGACGAGAAGGAGCTCGAGAAAGCACCTCCCAAGCAGGATGCAGTCCCTTCTGCACCAGCTAAGAGCATCTCTCCTTCCGAGCCCCTCCCCTCGCTCCCTTGCGCCGATCCATCTTCTTTTTTTTTATAATTTGCGCGCACTCAAAGGGTTGTGAATACCTTTAACATGTTTACACACAGTGCGGGCGTTGGAAAGGATGGATAGAGAGAGAGAGAGGTTGACTCCTCGTCAACAGACACAGAGATGATTGACACTCTCTTAAAACTGTACTTCTCCAGTCCTCCTTCTCTCTCACCATCACTCCAGGACAGTCACCCTAGTGGCCTCTCTCTCGAGGATGGCCTTCTGTCACCAGATTCAGAGGAAGCCAACAATACCGTGATAATGGTATCTGTACCGAAAAGTAGCTCCAATGCTGCGGACCCTACAGATTAACCTGCATCACTCCATCACGGCTTCGGCCTCCCTTATTCTCCGACTCAACAAAAACGGAAAAGACTTTGTCTTGATCCAGGAACCATGGGTTGTTGGAAACCGGGTTTGTGGACTCAAGACTCCTAACTACAAATTAATCTACGCAAGGAAGGAAGGTAAACCGAGATCTTGTATTCTTGCGAAGACTCATCTAAACATCCTCTTACTCTCTAATTTCAGCAATTTCGGTTCACTTCTTTACAGATGGCTGTAAGACGGAGGGTGGGGTGGGTTGTGGTGTTTTCTCCGAAAAGCTCAATCTGAGCATCTCGTTCCACCTCCCTGATCATTGTAGCGTTTCCAGGCGGAAATCATGGCGATTAAGGAAGCCCTGTCCTGGCTGAAATGTAATGTACTATCTGTCAGGGATATTAGCATTTTCACTGACAGCCAAGCGGCAATCAAGTCTCTGGAATCGTTCTCCTTCACTTCAAAGGCCGCCTTAAACTGTCGTTTATCTCTTAAGGAGATGTCAGAGCAGTTCTACATTCACCTATGCTGGGTGCCAGGCCACAGAGACATTCCAGGAAACTGTAGGGCTGACGAGATCGCCAGACAGGGTACCACTGTAAGGATTCTGCCTGACAGGCAAGCCCCGGGTATGCCCCTCGCTACTTGTAAGTATCTACTAAAGCTGAACGCTATTAGCACGACCAACCTCAGATGGGAAAACGGCTCAACGTGTCACATTTCGAGACACATCTGGCCTAAGCTGGATCAAAAACGTAGTGCCGATCTGGTCAAGTTAAAGCGAACACAAATCAGCTGCGCTATCGGTGTTCTCACTGGACACTGTCTTCTAGGCCAACACGCCAACACGCAAAAGACTTGGTCTCTTCTCTAATGACTTCTACAGAAACTGCAGGGACGAGGAGGAGGAGGAAACCATTCTTCACCTCCTATGCACTTGTCCAGCCCTGTCGCATAAAAGAATGCTCCATCTAGGGTCCCCCTTCCTTGACGATCTCGGCGATCTGGCGTTCTTAGACGTCATGAGCATCCATCGCTTTATCAAAAGCTCCGGTTGGTTTTGTTAGTCTCGGAGTGGCCTAATGGTTGATCCATGGTATCACAAAGGACCTTCACGGGTCTAAGTGTGTCTGCATTCTCGTGTGGACAGCCAACCTAACCTAACCTAACCTAAGACTACAGCCAAACATTTTCCATGGTACCTTAGTACAAGTTATCCTCAAAGATTGAAAACATATTCAAGTTTCAGAGAAGTAGCCAAAAACCTCGCTGTCGGAATGGGATCACCATACAAAACAAGGAGCAGAAAAATGAATGCACCTTAATGGAAGAAAAGAAATACGAAAATATATAGATACAAAAACTTTACAACACAATATCCCAAGCACCGAGGAAGGAAGCAGTGGCACTCTTCAGACACAACACTGGACACAACTGCCTGGCAACACACCTAAAAAAATTGGCATTCAAGACTCTGACAAAAGTGTTATCCCTCCCACTAAGATTTTGCAAAAATCCAGTGAATATATTCACAAACTATTAAATTCAATTAACGTTATAAACTACTGCTGGAAAAAAATGTCGATTGGAATCATTTAGGCTCATATAACAAAACTATAAGCGCATTGAAATCTGACAAATGTCAATTCTTTACTCACGCCTTCCAGAACGCCAAGACATTTAACATAAAGTTGTGCTTTTTGGCTTGGATTCATTAAGCACTGATTTGTTAATTTCTTAACCATCCACAGGATTTACTGAAGTTTGCGATGTCGTTTACCGGTCTGCTGGCCAACTCTTCTACATCCTTAAAGAAGTATTGTTTAAGGAACTTATTTCTTAAGTGATAGCGTCCTGGGCAGTAGCAAAGAAAGTGGGTTGTGTCCTCCTGAACCTCATCATCACCGCAGCTTCTACAAAGGTCTTCGTTCGTCACACGTAGCTTTTCATGTGGTATCGCATAGTGTTATGCCCCGTAAAGACTCCTATGAGAGTAGAGATGGATTTTCTATCCCTCTGTATGACTCTTTGGTTCTTGCTCTGTCGAATGTAGGCTATAACTTCCTCGTGGTGACACAATTATCTAAAGACGTCCACCTGTTGTTTGCCTCGGTTAGAGCTTTGTTACCTTCTTCGTGTTTGAGTGTGCAAGGCGGAATGAACACTGAGGGGTCGGATTGGTCCGAGTTTAGTGCTGAGCCCTCTCTAGCCAACTCGTCGGCTTTCTCATTCCCTGGTATGCCTTCATGACCAGGGACCTAGCAAAGCTTTACCTCGTACTGTGTTCCAGAACCTTGAACTCTTCTCTGCAACACTTCACAAGTTTGGATTTTACTTTTTTAGCAGATATGTAAAAAGGTGATATCCTCTTGTAGTATTGCCATCATCGCAGTCTCATGGGCTGCTGTTGTCACTGCTAGGACCACTGCCTGGAAAACGCTGCTGTAGTTCGGAAGCCGAGCTGACATGGATGCCTGCACCTACATCTATTTCCATTTTGAATCCATCGGTGTACACAGATATGGATCGCTCGTTAGGCGTTCTGTGGTTTTTCCAGTCTTCCCTGCTCGGATAAGTGCTTAAAAATGGTCTCGTGAAGTCTAGGTAAGGCGTTATGTAGTCTGTACTAGATATATTGCATATATATTTCTGCAGGATCGTGGTATGAGTATGACCCATTGTATTTGTTCTCCAGCTCTCTGTTTGGCTTAATCTTACGGCACTTAGAGCCGCTGATATTGGTACGAATGTATATTTCAACTAATCTTTCAAGGGTATTTAGGACAAAGGAGGTAAGACTTATTGACCTAAAGTTTTTCGCAGTAGTGTGGCTTGCCTACGGGCCTTGGATATGAAAACTACCTTAACTTCTCTCCATGCTCCGGGTATATACCGCCAAATGAGGCTATTGAGGTATAGTTCTTTGAGTACCGGAATAATGTATAAGGTTTTCTGTATCAATATCGGGATAATCCCGTCGGAGCCTGGGGATTTAAAGGGAGAGAAGGATCTAATTGCCCACTCAATTCTTTTCTCTGTAATTAGATCAGTCGGAGTTACCGTTACCATGCTACTGTTGGTTTTGATGTTATTTCTTAGATGGGTCTTACAACCCGGAAAGTGCGTTTGTAGCAGAGAGCTGAGTGATTCTGCATAGGATTCAGTTTACCTTCCGTCGGGTTCCTTGAGAGATCCTAGAGTTTTTGATTCTCTGGATAGAATTTCCCTCAGCCTCGCAGATTCTTTCGTACCCTTAATTTCATTACAGAAGTGCTGCCAAGAATGGCGTTTAGCTTCTGCGTCTGATTTTTGGATTTTTTCTGAGGGAACTTACGAGTATCACCTCGTTGCTAAAGAGTTGATTTTTCTGGGGTTTCTGTGTGGTTAAGGCGAGTCATAGTTGCTACCCTAATTTTGTGCTCAGAGTAGGATTCCTTCCCCACCACGTTCCGCCTGTCAATAATTAGAGTATTCGAGTTGCTGGCTAAGGCATCTATAACTTCTTGCCTGTTATTTACTACAAAGGTATGTAGGTTCACCTACCTCTATTCGCTACAATAAGGTTATTTTCAATTATGAACTCAAGCAAAGACTCACCGCGTAAGTTTGTGTCGCTGCTTTCCCATTGAGAAAGCAAATCTCATATTTCCTGTTCCGCTTTTTGTACAAGAGAGCGGGTTAGTATGTAAACGGCTGATAGCATCAGTGGGGAAAGCACCCTTCAATCAAGCCTTGCCACTGTTTAGTCCACGTTGCTGTAGATAGATAGAAGAAAAAGATTAATCTGTTTCCTAGCTACAATGCACGTTCTGTTCTTACATTCCGTTCTAAGTCCAACTGTCGTTCAAGTTCATTTTGAGAAGCTTCTGAACCCATCTGGCAGAACGCTTAGAATGCAGGATGCTATGCCTGGCTTCCACAAAATTTTGGATAGACCAATTGTATAACAGGACGTTGTTGAGGCACTAAGTAGTCTTAGAGATTGAGAAGCCGCAGGTTCGGACGGGATACCAGCCGAATTCTACAAATATGGCACTAACGAACTGAACACCAATCTTACCTACTTGTTCAACAACATTTTGGAAAGTGGCATAATACCACAGCGCTTCAAGGAAGCCATGATCTTTCCAATTCATAAAAAAGGTTGTAGATCCAGGGAACTACCGTGTCATTTCGTTCTTAAATGCGTCTTATCAAATTTTAACTGGATTGGCAACGCGGACATTTGACGGCTTATACGGCTTATAAATTGATATTTTTTATATTCAAAGTTAAAAATCTACTCAAAAAGTAGTGCAAAGTGTAGAGCAAAAACACTCCCTCAATACCTGCTAAAATTTCCTGGTGAGTCAACTTATTTGTTAAGTACCCACTTCTTTAAGTCCTGCAACCAACTTGGAGAACAATGGTTGGTGGAATACGGAGAACACCGCCGAAGAATACCAACAACAATTCGCAAGCGAACGGCAGCAAGCGGCGTATCGTCGAAACGTCACCAGAGGCGAACAATGCTGCACCTGCCACTTCAAAACAAAATGCAGTGGGAAATATGTCAATTTGGGATCTAAAGTCCCTTATTGAGGGTTCTATGACAGCTTTACTCGACGATAAACTCAGCAACGTTGCAACTAAAGCTGATGTAGAAGGAGTATTCGTCCAAATCCAAGCACTACAAAAAGACAACACAACACTACGTCACAAACTGCAGGTGATGGAAGCTTCTTATTCTTCATTGGAACGCAAAGTGGAGATGTTGGAGAGAAAGGCGTTAGAAAGCAATCTTGTAGTGCATATGCCTGAGGAGGAGAGGGCGAAAAGTCTGTGTCTGCAACTGCTGGGAAGCGACGACTCATCACTAATATCCGACGTTCGCGTCATGAGGCCAAACAACAACATTGCAAATATCGTTGTAAAATTGCAAAAGAAGGATGACGTTGTACGCGTACTAAACAACACAACAACACTTAGAGGCACCAAGGTAACTATTCACAGAGACTACACTAAAGCTTCGCGCAATCGAAGAAAACGCATGCTAAAGCTAAAAATAGACATTGAGAACAAAAACAAGAACACGAAAGTCGTAGTGAATGGGCAAAAGCTGAAAATTGGAAACAAAACATTTTATTTCGACAATAATAACACCCTCCGATGTGAGGGTTATGTCAGTGAATGTGGGATGACACTTCTCCAACAGCTGGTTGATGTCAGTTCTACAGTGGCAGCTGCAACTGTCAGAAGCGAATTGGCCGAAGGTGGAAATGCATTGGGTGGAAACACAAGTAGCAGTTCTTCGTTTTTGGCGCCGCAGCTTTATATTTAATAGTAATGCCGTTTGCCGAAATATAATAGAAAATAGAAAAACATTAAGCAGTGAAAATTAAAATTATAGTATAAAAGAAATTAAAAACCATGAAGTATTGTCATTTAAAATATTAAGTTATAATGTTGCAGGCCTGAAAAACAAGTTATTTTTTCGGATTTTTTTAATTATATTAAAAAATTTGATATATTTATGCTTTATGAAACACACGTTTTAGTCAGTGAAGAAATTAGGTTTAAGAGTATTTTTCTGGACTTCGAAACGAAATGGATTCCAGCAGTTAAAACTAATGTCTTTGGAAGAGGAAGCGGTGGTGAACTTATGGGTTATCGTAAATCTCTTAAAGAGGTGGACATACATTTTAAGATGGTGGAAGGAACCTGTGTTGTCGATGTAAGGATCAATGGCGGAACTTTTTGCATAGTACCTGTTTATTTGAACTGCACTCACTGGATGCGAGATTACGATAAACTCTCCGATATGCTGCAGATCTTAGGTTCGACGGACCTTCTTCTTGCTGGTGATTTCAACGCGAGAATAGGATTATCGCAAAATAATTTCGCAAGTGGACCTGCGTCAACAATTATAAACGCAACTCGGAGTTCCAAAGATGAATTTTGCGATGGAAAAGGCTCCAAAATTATGGAAATTGCTGATGCGTACGATTGTAAGATCTTAAATGGCAGCTGCAGCGGTGACTCAGATGGTGAATTTACGTTCATCCGTGGAACATCGTGCTCCGTAATAGATTATTGTTTTATATCCGGTAATTGGAACTCAATTGTCAACGATTTTTCAATAGCTGTTCAAATATTTTCCGACCTTCTGCCATTGGAAATTTCGTGCACTATTTGGAAGGCAGGGGATACGTCTAACTCAAGGCAGCTGGCTCTCCTTCCGAAGTTGGTTTGGAATAACAGTTTTCGTGCCTCTTATCAAAGTAATTTGAATACGGAACTTTTGAGTCTGATGGAACATAATTCAGCTCTACACATTGACGTCCTAACGCAAATTATAAAAAGATCTGTACCGTCTAACGTCAATGCAAGACGTATTGTAGCCAGTAAACAGAAGTGGTTCGATATCGAGTGTCTAAAGGCGAGGAAACGATCATTTGCATTGCTATGGCGCCTAAGGAAGCAAAATAATGACCATGTTAAAGAACTCTATGCAGAAGCAAATAAATATTTCAAGCGTCTTTGTATAGAAAAAAGGAAAAAATTTAGCCAGGAAGTCATTGCAGTTCTTAATACTTCAAGGTGTTCAGCAGACTTTTGGAAGGCGGTTAAAATTGTAACTGGAAGAACTAACTTGATTTCGTCGACTTTACAAGCTTCTGATCTGAGGGAGTATTTCAAAAATTTACTCAACACTCCACAGTTTTCTCCGTTACCGCAATATGCAGCCCCTTTCTTCACAGACGAGCTCTTAGACTCACCATTTACTCTTTTGGAAGTGAAACCCGCAGTTGATTGCTCTAAAACGAGGAAAGCCCCAGGTGACGATCGGATCCCTTTCGAATTCTACAAGAACAGTTCCACAGAATTTCTCACTGCACTCACAAATGAATTCAATCAAATTTTTGAAACAGCCAATGTCTCAGAAAGCTTTAGAAGAGCGATAATTTTCCCATTGCACAAAAAAGGTGAACTAGATAATCCAGCTAACTACAGAGGCATTTCTTTTTTGAATACTTCGGCAAAACTATTTAGTGCTTTGATATTTAATAGGCTTACACAATGGATGGCAAACAATCGAATTTTAAATGAATACCAGGCGGGGTTCAGAAAGCATTATTCAACACTGGATCAAATTTTTACTCTCACCAACATTGCAGAGTTTTTTAAACAAAGTAGCAAAAAGCTATATGTCTTCTCCTTTGACTTTCGTGCAGCTTTTGACTCCATAGCGCGTGAAGCTCTTTTCTATAAGCTGTACAAAATTGTTTTATCAAGTAAAGTGATAAATGTGCTAAAAGCGATGTATGAGAGCAACGTGACGTACGTATGGAATGGAGAGAATGTTTTGGAAGAATTTGGAACACAAATGGGAGTTAAGCAAGGATGCATCCTAAGCACGCTACTCTTCATCATATTTATCAACGACATAGTAGGAGAAGTAGGAGGAGGGATCGAGCTTGGTAGTGTGCGGATACCGGCGCTAAAATTTGCGGACGATATAGTGTTTTTATCGGAGACAGTTGAAGGGATGCAGCTTACTATGAACCGTCTTGAAAACTACTGTAAGCAATGGAATTTGACGGTGAATTTATCAAAATCAAAGATGATGATTTTTAGAAATGGCGGTGGAAGATACTCTCGCAACGAAAAGTGGTTCTATCGAGGTGAAAACGTTGAAATAGTGAAAGAGTATAAATATTTAGGTGTGCTAATTACATCCAACCTCAATATGAAAAAACACTTTGAATGTCAGCTAGCAGCAGCTAAAAGAGCTATTTCATCAGTTTGGGGACGTTGCGTCGACAATAAGTTTATCGATCACACAGCGAAGAATAAACTATTTCGTACAACTGCTGCCTCTATACTGCTGTACGGAGCCCAAATTTGGGGTTATTGCTTTTTTGAAGAAGTTGAAAAATTTCTAAGGTACTTTTTGAAACGAATCTTTCGACTTCCAATATGTACACCGAACTATATGCTGCATCTAGAAACTGGAGTCCCTCCTCTCTTCTTAGATACCCTAAAGCTGCATATAGATTATATTGTTAAAGTAGTGGAGATGGATGATGGAAGACTGCCCAGGATTGTTCTGAAGCATATACTTTCGACAAGAGGGCACTTGGTTCAAAAGTGGGAGGAGTTGGCAGCAAATTATGGCGCGAGCTTAAATATTGCATCTGATATACAACTTTCAATGATAGAACCTATGCTTACAAATGTTTTGAAAAATGCAGGTAATTCCATGTATGAGAGATTTGTAGCTGAAGCACATTCATCGCAACATAGGCTGATCTACAGTAGGCTGAATTTTAACCACATTGAAAGCGATTCAACGTACTTCCTCAATCGTTACTCTCTGCATATGATAAGCACAATATTCAAACTTAGAGGTGAACTAACAAGTCTTTATTTTATTCCACATCGACCCGATCTGCCAATTTTATGTGACCTGTGCAACCTTAAAGAGAGGGAGGATGTTTACCATTTCATCGGAAGATGTCCCATTTTAGGAGAATTTCGCGCGAGATACTTCGGAGTAATTTCGCTAGACTTGGATGAGGTGATCAACGTACTGAACGGAAGTCATGGTTGGGATGTTTTGTACAACTATGCTACAGCTGCAATCCGCTACAGAGCCCGTATTTTGGAAGGCGATTTTTAAACAGAAATAGCAACCATATTGTCAATCTGGTAGACGGCCTTAAGCCAAACCATAAACGACTATGTATATACTGTTCTTGAAAATTATGTGAAGTTAATAAAAAGTCTAACTCACTAAACTAACTAACTAAACTAACTGCGATATTACAAAGTCGACTAACTGCATGGATAGGTACCAATAATCTCATACTCAAGGAATATCAAGCGGGTTTCTAGCCGTGTTTGTCTTAAATAGTATTGTGGACTCCTTTCTCTTGCGGAATAAGAAACTATATGCATTTTTCGTGGACTTCAATGCAGCTTTTGACTCAGTGGAACGAAATGCTTTATTCTACAAGCTCTTTGGCATGGGTATGTCACTGAAGTTCAGACGAGTGATTGAAAATCTGTACGAGGATACCAAGGCAGCTGTATGAAATGATGATGGCTTATCTTATCAGAATGGTTTCGTTCGGGATCAGCGGTAAGACATTGAGAAATCTCATTATGGAAAGGTACCTTAAAGAGAAATTGTCGAATACGCCTTCCACATTGCTTGGAGAAAATGTTTCAGTAACAAATATATAGCTCATAGCAGAAAATATAACGTTTTTGAATCAGTTTCGCAATCCATTCTCTTCTACACTGCCCAAGTATGGGGAGGAAAACAATTTGAGACGGTGAAAAAACTACTTAGGTTCTATATGAAGAGAGCATTTCATCTTCCACCGAACACGCCAAATTATATGCTCATGTTGGAGACACGCTTATCACCACTCCTTGTAAAATCCTTACAACCACAAGTGGATTACGTGCTTAGAGTAATAAATATGCCGGAATATAGACTTCCGAAGAAAGCACCTCTACAATCTATATGAAATAAAACTGGATGGTACAAAGAGTGGCTGGAACTAGTTAGTAGATGTGGAATGGCGCTTAGTGTGGAGGATGAGAGGAGTTGGATCACGATGGGCAGATCAGAGAAAGATTTCTAGATTAGACATAAGTGTCACTCCATAGAGCAGTCTACAGCCGGTTATGCCACAATTTGAAGCACAATAATTACTTCCGGGATGAGTAAAGCATAGAAAAAATAGCAACGGTCCTAAATCGATAGGAAATCCATAGCTCTTGAATTAGGGCAATGTCTATATTTCTATCTCACTTCAGATAGATAAAGTTGGCGCTAGCTGCTATGCTGTGGTGAAGGTTTATTTGTGCAATCTTCATCGTTATTTTTCATTATAGTTATATCTCTTTATAATGGGAAGTGACTTATAGTTGAGCAAGACCACGATCTCAGTTCCGGTTTCAGTATGGGCACCCACTTCTAGCACCTCCCAGTTTTCGCTATAAACCTCAGGGTTGAGCTGTTGTAGATTTTATCTCGGAATGTGTGGGCCCGGAGTGAGCGTACGCCCTTTAGGTAAATTCCAGCAGGTTTTTCTTCTTGTCGCAGGTCGGCATTCACCCATGGAGCCTTTGGCTGGTTACAAAGGCTTTAAGCCAATTCAATGTCGTCTCGTTGTCACACGACATAACCTTGAAGCCCTTGAAGGTAGTGAACTGCTCAAAGAAAACGCGTTCCCTCCTCGACTCGAACAGTCTTCTACCTGTTCCCCTAGTCTGCCCTGCGCTGCGTCCCCTATTGCCTTAGTCAGCATTAGAACGTCTAACAATCGACTCAGGTCTGGATTGTGAGTCCTTGCTTGAATCAGTTGAAAGCGGCTTAGGTCTATCCGCGGCTGAGGTGGATGGCAAGAGGCCTTCCCTCCTCGCCGCGGTCAGTCCCAGACCAGTTCCTGTTGCAGTTCGGTTTCGTAACGTAGTCGCCTTATTGGAGCAGCTTGCAGGTGGCTCAGGGGTTGAGTCTGAGTTGGTTACTGACCTAAGTCTCCGCGGTTGAGGTGGGGAGCGGCCCTCACCGTGTGGTAACTTCTTTCCTGTACGATTTTAACTCGATTCATCAATTTCAAATAATGTATTCCAATACACCAAGTTATATCCCATATAGCAGTAGACACGACTCTTCTAGACCTATTTCTATCTTCTTCTTCCTATTTCGGCGAGATTATGATCCGAAAACAAGGGATCATAACCCTCCCACTTCATTGCATTTCTACTGATCTGCTCGGTTACTGAGGTCAATGAAGTACCGATGTCGTCGCCTTTGTGTGATCCAGGCGTTTATAGGCCTGCCTCTCCTGACTCGCGATGTCTTTGGAACGCTCATTGACATTGCCTTTTTAGCAGGGTTCAAATGATCTCTTCTTTTTTTTTTCTTTTTTTTTATAATTTACTCGCGCTAAAGGGGTTATGACTACCCTTTTTATGCATTATACATAGCGTGAGCGTTAAGGAAGAGGGGTTCGGGAGAAAGGAGGCACCGATGCACATTGGTCTTAAATGACTGTAGGTTATAATGGAGAGGAAAAGCATACTCGGGGAGAGCATTCCACAAACGTGCTGTGCGGCTCATAAAATATCTCTATATTTCACGGTACGTCCGAAGATAGGCTTAAGGGTAAACTGATGAGCATTCGAGGCATGGCGAGTATTGCGGTTAAAACGAAGAAGGGGAGGAATGCTTTGGCTATTTCAATTGAGCATTTTCTGTGGAATTATCGATAAAACAGGGATAGGCAGGAGACATTACGACGGTGTTCGAGCAAAGCAAAATTAGTTGTAATACTCGTGTCTCCTATGAGTCTTATCGCGCGTTTTTGAATCCTATCTAGCAAGTGCAATATGGTTTTTGGTGCACCAGACCAGATGTGAGCGTTATACTCTAACTTAGGGCGAATGTACGCCTTATAAATTGAAGCCAAATCAGAAGGGGTGAAATATTTCTTACACCGCTTTAGGAAACCTAAACATTTCGCTGCATTCTTAGCGATTTCGAATACATGGTCGTTCCAACAGAGTTTGTTGTTGACACACATACCGAGCATGGAAAGTTTTTCGGTTTCTACAATGCAAGTGCCATTCATGGATAATGGCTGATGTGTAGGGTTTCGCTTTAATGACAGAAGACAGCATTGAGTCTTGGAAGCATTAAATTCCACTCTATTGGTTAAGCCCCATTTAAATATGCTGTCAAGGTCGGAATTTAATGTGTTTAACATACGTTGTCGTTCTTCGTCCACGGCCGAAGAGCAGGGTCGTGAGTTTGGGAACGAATATGAAAAACTGAGGGTGCTGTCATCAGCGAAGGAATGGATTGGATTAGAAGTTGCAGACAGAAGATCATTTATGAAAATGAGAAAGAGAGTCGGAGACAAAACAGAGCCTTGGGGGACACCAGCATTTATTTGGTGAGATTCGGACTTGAAGCCGTCCAAAACAACTTGAATTGAACGGTCCGAAAGGTAGTTTCTAATCCAAAGAAGAAGAGTATCATCGATCCCAAATGCACGCATTTTCGACAAAAGAGCTTGATGCCAAACTCTGTCAAATGCTTTTGAAATATCAAGCGCAATAATCCTACTTTCACCGGAGTGGTGCAGAGATTGGTTCCACTTATCGGTGAGATATGACATCAAATCACCGGTGGACCTGTTGCCACGAAAGCCATACTGTCGGTCATTGAGGAGCTTTCGTGATTCAAGATATTTCATTAGCTGACGGTTTATCAGCGTTTCCATGACTTTGGAAAGAAGGGACGTTAGTGCAATGGGTCGGTAGTTGGAGAGAGAAGAAGAATCGCCTTTTTTAGGTACGGGCTCGACAAATGCTGTTTTCCACTTACTCGGAAAGAGACCTGAAGAGTAGGATCGGTGGAAAAGCTTACGCAGTGGTTTTGCCAGCGAAGAAGAACACCTCTTCAGAACAATAGGGGGTATACCATCTGGGCCAGCGGATTTGTGTATGTTAAGACCTTTGAGTACTCCTGCAACTGTACGAGTGCGAAAGTGGACTTGTCCCATGGAAAATTCGACGCTCTCAAGTACAGGTGGAGACAAAGCACTATCTGGCAGTGTGGAGTTTGCTGCAAAGTGAGCAGCGAACAGATTAGCTTTGTCTAAGGAGCTGACAGTTGGTGCGTCGTTATGAATGAGCGTCGGTATAGATGACGAGGCCGAATTCTTAATGTTTTTTACGAACGACCAAAAGTTTTTACTACCCTTGGGACAATGTAGTATTTTTTGCCTCAACTTTTGGTCGTGGGAGAATTTAACTCGGTTAATGAGGGCATTGCAGTCATTTCTGGCTCGTTTAACCTTTTTTCGGTTTTCCTCAGTTGGGTTGGCCTTGTAAGACCGAAAACTTAATTCCTTTAACCTAATAGCTTCTTTACAGCTCGAGTCATACCACGCGTTTTCCTTGGGTCTAATAGCTTTTATCCTGTGAGGGATGTAAGTTCTCATACCTAGGAGAATTGTATTAGTAATCATATCAGCCGCGGCGTCCACATCGCTATCGAGGAAGCATAGCGACCAGTTAAAATTCCTAAAGAACTTATTTAATTCATTCCAATTGGCTTTCTCGTATAGCCAAGCTGTTCTTTTTGGAGTTTGTTCTTTAGCTTTGTGGTTGGAGTACGAGAAATTGGCCGATATGACACAGTGGTCTGACGAACCTAGAGGCGATAATACATTTACCGTGTATTTATTAGGATCGGAACTAAGGAACAAGTCCAGAGTGTTGGCGGTATGGCCAGTTAGGTCCGGAACACGAGTTGGCTCATTCACAAGCTGGGTTAGGTTATTTACCTTTGAACGAACAATACCAGCTGAGCCAGTCGGCAGACTATTTCTCTCTTACATTCCAAAATTATTTAATTATCCAATAGTGCTAAACAATCGGATCACCTCCCAGTACTTTGTATTATTGCTTCAAAGACCTGAATATAACAGAAATACCTAACTATTACCTTGATCTTAAGAACGCAAACTGGGAAAGATACAAACAAAAAGTCAGTAATCATTTGGGAAACCACGAAGTTAGTCTCGATAGTGTCACAGCTACTACTCATGTGCATGAATATGTGAATACTATAATATTCTTGCTGGGGTTCGTAATAATAAAACCGTCTCCTGTATTTGAACTGCTTATTTATTACCCCCTATCAACTTCACTTTCGTTATACAACAGATGTCCCCTATAACACGGGTTCATATAAGATGGATTCGTATAGCACGGCGGAGAAATTCTGATCGTGCTTGTATAATACGTTAAAAGGGGCTCGTATAACATAATAAAAGAATGAGGGAGCTGCTGCGACTTTATTACGTTTTGGGCTGTAGACGGCTCATGTATTTGTATAATCTAAGTGACTGGTAGAACACGGATTCATATAACACGGAACGTATCTAGCATATTATAGGGGGTCTACTGTGCTCCAAATTAAAAGGACACTTTATTCTTTTCTGATCTCAAATTAAACAGTCTCTAAAAATTCAATTTTAATCACAATATCGCTTATTCAGCAGAACTCACCTTTAAGATCAAGGAATACTTGGGCCAAAACAAACATCGAAAATGCTGACATACATATTTGCTGATTATCTAATGAA
Organism: Brachypalpus laphriformis; assembly: GCA_945910035.1. NCBI lineage: Eukaryota > Metazoa > Arthropoda > Insecta > Diptera > Syrphidae > Brachypalpus > Brachypalpus laphriformis. Next base: position 61,597,033 of record OX246755.1, read on the forward strand.
CACTTTCCAACCTAATGGATTTCAAATTATTGAAATACGACCAAAAATAGAGCAGTCTAATGAAAGAATTCCTTTTGCCACGCCGAGGGAAATCATATTTACCATCAAAAAGGATATCAAACGAACAAAATCGAGGTCTAACAGCAATCGCCACCAAGGGTTTTTCTCAAGCTGATAATATTAATGAATCCATGTTTTGAATTGAAACATGTTCCATGCTACTGGAAAGTAGCAGACGTTATCATGATTCTTAAACCAGGAAAAGACGCTCATGAACCATCTCCTTACGAATTTTACCAATCTCTATTTTCCCAATTTTGTGAAAATTGTTCGAAAAAGGTTTTCCTTAAAAGACTAAGCACATTCATAACCGGCCAAATATGATCCTAGAACATCAATTCGGTTTCAGAGAACAAGTACATCGAATTACAAACGTCATCGAAGAAGCCTTGGAGAACAGAATGGTGTGCTCAGCTGTATTTCTGGTTGTCGCAAAGGCATTTCACAAAGTCTGGCACCCAGACCCCCTAAAAAAAATTAAACCACTCGAATCATATCTTACGAGCAGATATTTCAGAATTAAACGAGGTAGTTGCTACTCCAAACTCAGAGAAATTAAAGCTGGAGTTCCCCAAGGAAGTATTCTAGGTCCTGTGTTATACCTACTCTTCACCAACGACATACCAACACCTTCGAATTGTAGAATAGCATCATTTGCTGATGACCAACTATCCTTGCAGTTGCAAAAACCGAAAGTGAATCAACTGAATGTCTTTAAAGTGATATAGATGCAGTTCTGAGATGGACTAAAGACAACCGATTCAATTGAACAGTTCATGTAGAATTTACAATTACAAACATCTCCCAATCAGCGCTGCCACTTTTACTACAAAGCTAGCTTTGTCCAAAAATCTACTAGCTTTTTACCTCATCTTCAAACTTCAATTTCATTAAATACTGATTTTAGAATTCAATTGCTCGTTCATATATGTAGGTTTCTTTAAAACATTTTGAGTTATCTGGCACTACTTATATCGGTTTATTATTGGTCGGCTCGCTCCATTTTCCATATGTTTCGCTACTCTCAAATGTCAAAAAATCTTAAGTTTTGCCTTTTTGCATTGCGTAGTTATTAGTTCCTTAATTTACATCAGCAAAATTGCTTTAAAGAAAATTAAGAATGAGGTCGAGGATTTTGTATTTTTTTAACTATACTCTGTTCAATTTATATTTTCAGTACAGGGCTTATGGAAGAGCTTTTTCAAACACACTGGTGCCTGTTGGTGTTTGCATGGCACTCTACTTAAGAAATTGCCACTGAAATTAAAAACAGAACCCTGCTTTACATTGAAATTGTTTTTGTAATATTCCATAATCCCACATAGATCTTATAGTGACCTGTCTGCTCCTCAGCTGTGAGGAGACTGATCGCCAATTTGCCTCTCGCTTATTGTGTTTATTAAAAAAAAACAGATTGATTCAGAGTTATCATTCACCCGTTAATGGAAATTATAATACATTTTTCTTTGGTTTTTGCTATGGAGCTTTCAGATTTGAAGCTTTCTTAGAGCTTTTGGGAGCATATATTTTAAGTTTAAGGAATAAGGTGTTGTCGCTGCGTGTTTTTCTGGTTACATCTTTTCGTTTTTGTTTTTCTTGAAAAAACGGTTAAAATGCAGCTGTACAATATTTGTTGGCTATTTGCTTTAAGGAAGAATTACTATTTGAGCAAGTTTTTGATGGAGTTTGGTTTATTAATTAATTGCAATTTTGATTTTGAAGTGCCAAATAGTTTTTTTGTTCATGAAAATAAAAATAAAAAGAAGAGGGTTTCTTGTATAATATTTAAAATAGTGCAGTGCAATAAACATTTACATACATTACATACATTTACGTTATTCTGCTTTTTTTGTGACTTATTTTTACGTTAAAAGAGATTAGGCCTTCTGGGGGACTCTTAGAAAAACGCGTTTACTATCTTACCTCTTGGTGGTGTGGAAAAAGATAGATTTAACTTAATTTAGATTTAGTTTAATTTTTTTAGATTTAGTAACGGTCTACATGTTTCTGTTCATGAAATCTTAATAAATGGTTGGTAACCCTACCGAGATTTGTGAGAGAATTATGCCAATTTATAATGCTCACTACCATGTGCGAGCTTTGAAATGGAGATAGCTTATTGAAATCCATAATAGTAAGGGTGAGAGGCAAATATCCTATCTTCCCTGTACTGAAAATATAAATTGAACAGAGTATAGCATCGCTTATTATTGCCTCCCGCAAAGAAGCTCTTCAGCTGAGCGAACATTTTCAAATTTGAACATATGTTTCGTATATGTACATACCTATGTTGGCCCGTGCAGGGACGGGTTAAGAATATCACTGCAGCGCCCCCCAACAACTAGCGCTTGTCGTAAAAGGCGACTAAGGGGACAAATCAGATCTAGGCAATATAACACCCAAGTGAGCCTAGCGACACATATACTACCTTAAAAACCCTCCCACAAGTGTGCATGCGAGTCCGTGGGTTGACACGACTGGAGATCACCGGTGTCATAAAAGAAAGATCAAACAATACTAAAACAGGAGCATGCACGTGTCAAACAACAAACACCATCGCAATATGGTGCAAAAATTGTATTGCAAAACTGTATCATTATGATAATACTTGCAAAAAGGAAAGGCACTACCCCGCCAGGCACTACCACTGCTGTGCATGGTACTGATCCTGGACCGAGCAGAAATGTTCGGGTCAGAGCTATACGGATTCCGGGGGCTAGCAACATAATGAAACAGTTTGGACGCAATTTAAGGGTCGCGAGTTGGAACGTTGGAAGCATGACCGGTCGAAGTTACGAGCTGGAAGAGATGATGAATAGAAGGCGGGTGGACATCTTGTGTGTCCAAGAGACGAAATGGAAAAACACCGGGAATCGGGCGCGTTTCTTGGACGTTAGGACAAAAGATTACAAGATGTTCTACTACGGAACGGAAAAGGCTAGGAACGGAATCCGTATCATCCTTGCGGCAGAGCTACTTGGAAACGTCTTGAGCATTTCGAAGTCCAGCGACCGTTTGATGTCTCTCAAACTAGTAATACAAGGAGAGGTGTGGAATATTGTCAGTGCATATGCTCCCCACAATGGGTGCAATCAGATAGATAAGGATGCATTTTGGCTAGATTTCCACAATCTCCTTAAGAACATCCCAAAGGAAGAATTTCTGTTTGTGGGAGGAGATTTGAATGGACATGTCGGGAAATCAAACGAAGACTATGAAGACTGCCATGGAGGACTAGGATATGGCACCAGGAACCTTCCTGGTGAAGACATCCTAAGCATGTGCAAATCACACGGTCTTATCGTGTTAAATACCATGTTCATCAAACAAAGCCGACACCTAATCACTTACAGCAGTGGTGGAGATGAAACTCAGATTGACTACCATTTGGTAGCCAGTTTCATGAAGCCTCGGGTAAAAGATTGCAAAGTGATCCTGGGAGAGGCAATCGCTCGTCAACACCGTCTCCTGCTAACAGAAATTTTTATGAAAACACCAAAGAAAAGCAAACAAACAGGGGTCTCTGAGAAAATCAAGTGGTACAATCTGGACAAAGAAAAAGGCGATGCTTTTGTTTTCGTAATGAAAAATTACCTCTCTCACACCATCAACGCAGCTGAGGATGAAGAGTGCAGAGCACAAAATATGTGGGATTCCCTACAGCGAACTTGCTTAAAGAAGGCCAAATCACTCCTAGGAGCTTCAAAAGGCCACCATCAACACGCCAAAGAAACATGGTGGTGGAGTGATGAAGCTAAGAAAGTGATAAATGAGAAGAAAGCGGCTTTCAAAGCTTGGTCAAAGTGCCCCTCTAATAATAGTGACGAAAAAGCTCGCCTCGAAATGGAATACAGATGCTGCAAGAAAAAAGCAAAGAAGAAGTGCGCTCAGCTTCAAGCAGAGAGTACGGAGGGCCTGTATCGGGAGCTGGATAAAATATTTTCCCCGGTTGCTGATGCAAACCAGGCTATCCAGGAGCTGCGAAGACACAATATGAACAAGAGTGCCACTATCTTCAAAATAGCCGCCCAAAGAAGGAGGAATGCTCAGGAGATTCGTTCGCCAAAGTTCATTAGCAATGCTCATGGCCAGCTTCTTGTGGATGACGACAAAATTCTGCAGAGGTGGCGGCAGTATTGTGAAGAGCTTTTGAATGAACAGTTTCCCCGGCTATACTTTCCAAGAGCCACCCCTAACTGTGAACAAATACCCGACATTACAGTCGAAGAAGTTAGTGAGGCGGTCAAATACTCCAAAAAACGAAAAGCGGTTGGGCCAGACGAGATACCCTCTGAGTTCTGGAAAAAGATGGGAGACATCGGGTTCAGATGGCTCAGAATTCTCATCTCCAAATTCGTGAGAGGTGATCCAATGCCGAATGAATGGAGGGAAAGTTACCTTCTCCCTGTATACAAAGGGAAGGGTGATACGCGAAACTGTGATAACTACCGTTCGATCAAGCTGATGTCACACACCATGAAAATCGTTGAGCGGGTATTAGGTGGCCGACTGCGAAAAATAATACGGCTATCTGATGACCAGTGCGGGTTTGTCTCGGGTAAATCAACCACAGATGCAATCCAAAGTATAAGGATCATAATGGAAAAACATCGTGATTCCTTAAGGGATTTGCATATTGTATTGGTTGACTTTGAAAAGGCATTCGACAGACAACCACGAGATCTGATATGGGTGGCGCTAAGACATCGAGGGGTTCCAGAAACCTATGTACAGATGATTATGGACATGTACGAAGGAGCAAAGACAAAAGTAAGATGCCCCGCTGGAGTAACCGAAGAGTTCCGAATCAAAGTCGGGGTGCACCAGGGAAGCGTTTTAAGTCCTTTGCTCTTTATTACAGTCCTTGATTATCTGCTTGAAGGTAAAGTGATGTACCCCAAGGTACATCAGTTATTCTTTGCTGACGATGGAGCCATCATAAGTGAGGATCCTACATCCCTGCAACGAGCACTTGATGTGTGGGTGGACGTTTTGGAGGGAAATGGGTATCGCATTAGTTCAAAAAAGACAGAGTACTTGTGCTGCCCGTTCTCTGATCCACTCAGGCCTATTCCAGACATTTATTTGAATGGAACAGTGCTTCCCAAGTGCGAAAAGTTCAAATATCTGGGATCTATGATCAATAGCAAAGCAACTTGTGATGACGACATCAATCATCGTGCAAGCGTAGGGTGGATGAAGTGGCGAGAAAATTCCGCTATCTTCTGTGACAGAAAAATGCCCCCTAAGTTGAAAGGAAGGCTCTACACCGCAGTTGTACGTCCAGCGCTCACATACGGTTCACAATGTTGGACGATGTACAAAAAGTATGAGAGTAAATTAACGGCAGCTGAGATGAAGATGCTTCGCATGACAGCAGGAGTGACCAAGCTTGATCGAATAAGAAGTTCGAAGATCCGTGGAAGCTTTCACATCAAGGAAACCATCGTACACAAATTAGAGCGCGACCGGCTCAGCTGGTATTGCCACGTTCAAAGAAGAGATCATTTGAACCCTGTTATTTTCTGAGGTCAAATAGGCGAACCCCACAGGCGGATCAGTAGAAATGCGGTGAAGTGGGAGGGTTGTGATCCCTAGTTTTCGGATCATAACCTCGCTGATAAAAGGAAGAAGAAGATGTACATACCTATGTTACATTACATGTTGAAAATATTTTCCTTTGTAAAGAACTTTTAACTTTAAGATCGCGGATACAAGCTGCCGAAATGAGGTTCCTTCGCGCTGTTGTTGGAATAACTCGTAGGGATCGAGTGCACAACACCAGAGTACGCGAGGCACTCAACGTTGAGCAGCTACTTCTCCGAACGGAACGATCTATGCTTCGATGGTTTGGTCACGTAGTGCGTATGCCCCCAGACCGGTTTTCAAGACGCGCCATGGTTGCCGTGCCATCAGGTAAGCGACTTCGCAGAAGGCCTAGAAATAGATGGTTGGATCAAGTCCGACATCTCTCCTGGAGCCGCTTAGGGATTCCCCCTGATGAATTGGAGTCAATGGCGGATGATCGAGAAGGATGGAGAGTCCACCTGAGCATCCTACCCCCGCGACCCTCATGAAGGGTTAGCGGGCCATTGAAAATGAATGAATGAATGAAAGAACTTTTAAAAGGCAATCCAATTTTTGAACCATCGGATAAATTTGTTAATTTTGCTAGACAATTTAAGCTTATTAATGGAGAACTCCACAAAGCATAATTCATTTATATTTGTTCATTGTTTATGTAGTGCCGTCACAAAGCCTTCTTCATCTTCCTATTTCGGCGAGGTTATGATCCGAAAACAAGAAATCATCACTCTCCCACTTCACTTCAAAATATCGGCAGGACTCCCGAATTTGGATCACGTGGTTACTGAGGCCCATCAAATGCTGGTGTTGTTGCATTTGTGCGATCCAGGCGTTTATAGGCCTGGCTCTCCTGCCTCGATCTTTGGAACGTTTGTTGATATTACTCAAATTATGTCTTCTTTGAACGTGGCAATACCAACTGAGCCGGTCGCGCTCTATTTTTCGTAAGATGGTCTTTTGTCGGGAACTCTTCGGCTACTCCAGCGGCGCATCTTACTCTTGTCTTTGCTCCTTCGTACATATCCATGATCATCTGTACATAGTGTCGTCGCAAAGCTTAATTAATTTATTTTTTTCATTGTTTATTTTTATTAATGGAGAGTTTAAAAGTCTAATTTATTTAATTTTATTTGTTATTCATTACTTCTATTTTATTATTTATTTTTGCTAATGTCACTTTAAGTGCAAATGGTTCATCGTTCAAATCCTGATGTCGCAAGCATTTATTTATTTCTTATGAAGTATATAAAAAGTCAATCCGATCAATTGCGAAAGCTTGTCTGAACACTACTGCGAAGGCATAACACTGGCAGTAGCTTGGTCATATGGCTGAAAAATTTATTCGCTCTGCTGATGATGATTTGCTATGACATCGGTTATAGGGGGAAAAATACTGTGAATCAGAGGCAAAAGACAAAAAATAACAAAAATCTCCTCAGTTATCTGGACGCCGCCCCCGGAGTTCCTCTGAAGCATAAACAACTGAGCTTCAAAAACCACCACACCAAAATCATTCTCTCTCTCTCTCTCTATCTATTCTTTCCAATGCCCGCGCTGTGTGTAAACATGTCAAGGGTATTCATAACCCCTTGAGTGCTCGCAAATTATAAAAAAAAGTGCAAATTTTAATAAATAAATGAATGAAACTGTTGTGCTACATTTCGGTTGAATCTACTAGCTTTTTCTTAGGGATCTGCTACAATACGCTATGCGTCTAGTGGCAGCACTGCTCCCAATCCCCTATATTGATTTCTGGAGTTGGAGTTTCCTACTCTAACACAGCTATGTAAATATCCGGTAATGAATTTGGATGCCAGGCTAAAGATGAAAAGTATGTACATCTAAAAATGAAAAAAGAAGAGCTTAATTTCAAACTAACAAAACTTAATTGGTTTATTGGCAGAAAATCGCCTCTATCAACACATAATAAACTTTTAATTTACAGATACTGAAACATGTATGGACATACGGTATTCAACTACGGGGGTGCACGGCCCAATCAAATATTTCTGTAATCCAACGGTTCCAAAGCAAAGTCGTAAGGGACATCATCAAGGCACTTTGGTATGTAAGAAATTGCGACTTACATCGCAACCTTAACCTTGAAATGGTAGAGGAAATTATCTCCAAATATGCAAGTATGCACTTCATAACATACTTATGTCCTGTATCCCCTTGTGGGTCCTAGGGCCTCTACTACGCCTACGCGCCATCGTGTACGGTTTCTGGCAATGTGTCTGAGTTCTCCCCAACTTTTCCCTAACTGCCGTGCCTCCTTCTCGACTGTTCTGCGCCATGTTCTCCTCGGACCGCCAGGTCTTCTGCCATCCTGAGTTAGAGGGTTCCATTGCATAGCATGGTTCGCTATGGAGCTGTCACCCTTTCGGAACGTGTGACCAATCCACTGCCACTTCCGTCGTTGGATAGTTGTGCCTATTGGTTCCTGACCCGTTCTCTCGTAAAGGTGTTCGTTAGAGATACGATTGGGCCAGAAAATCCTTAAGATATTGCGCAGACACCTATTAACGAACGTTTGCAGCTTTCTGGTGATAGTAGTGGTCACTCTCCACGTGCTGCAACCATATAGCAGCACGGATTCAACGTTGGAGCGGAACAGTCTTATTTTGGTGCTCAAACTGATTGCATTGCTTCGCCATATTTTGGACAACATCCCGAACGCGGACTTTGCTTTGGCGATCCTGTTGGCTATATCCAGTTCGGTTCCACCATCGGTCGAGACAATACTCCCAAGATACTGGAAATCCTCTACTCTCTCTACCGGTTGTCCAGCAATGCATATTTGAGCCGATGAGTTTGTTCCAAGGCTGATAATTTTAGTTTTTGCCGTATTAATTTTCAGCCCGACGACACCTGCCTCCCTCTCCGCATCTGCTGTCATTTGGTGGAGGTCCATAATTCTGTGGGACAGTAAGCATACATCGTCTGCGTAGTCAAGATGCTTCAGTTGAGATGTAAGAGTCCATCGAATTCCTCCGTTTCCCGTCGACAAAGCTGCATGAAGCACATCGCTAATCACCAATAGGAATAATATTGGTGAAAGGATACAGCCTTGTCTTACCCCACTTTGGATCTCAAATTCCTCAGACAACCTTCCCCTGTGCAGAACGTGACATTTGGAGCCTTCATATGTAGCTTTGATAATAGCAATTAGTTTATCGGGAATGCCTCTCCTGCGTAAGGCACGCTAAATAAACTCCCTGTTGACACTATCGAACGCCTTCTCAAAATCGATGAACAGCAGGTGCAGTGGCGATCGATATTCAACACACTGTTCGATAATCCGCAGGGTGTTGATGTGGTCGGCACAGGAGGATCCAGAGCGGAAACCTGCTTGTTCGGCATCGAGTGTGTCTTCGGTGCACTTCATAAGGCTGTCGGCATCGTGGCGTAAGTGGTTAGTGCGTCGGACCACTGCGCGTGAGGTTCCAAGTTCAAATCCCAGAAACACCAAAAAGCTTCTTCACGGTCCCACCGATCGTAGTGAGGTCGTTGTTATTTAAAGTATCCATGCAACTGTTATTTTTTTTTTTTTTTTTGCCGATACCAGGTGAACAATTTTCTAAAGACACCAAGGCCCGACCGCGCGTGCTTATGGTAATGTGAGATTTAAAAAAAACACCTCTTTTCAAAATTAATACTACAACTAAGCCGACGCTTATCCAGCAGTTTTATTTTCGCTTACGAGACTCGTGATTTTTCGAAACAGATATCTGTATGTAATTTAAAAGGAATGTAGCACTTTAGACTTTAGGTTAAATTCCAATGAAAGTTCCTGAGTTTTTCACAACCCGTATATACATATGTATGTATGTACTATGACGCGAGGTCAAAAGGTTTTCTTCACGTCAAGTAGTTGAATGAAGGTGCGGTTACAATGGCCGTGGGCCACTATTGCCCGATACAAAACTGATCTCTAACAGACCAGACAGTTGTTGCCGCAGGCGCCTGCCTAACAGTTGTTTTTTTTTTCCTTTTCTGTTAGGCGCAGCAACGCATGCCGGGTGGCCGCTAGTACATATATAGATAATAGAATTACAGACAAAAATTATATATTATATACATTCATACACATATTTATAGGCGAGTACTTTTTTTTTTGTGTAAAAATTTCGTTCGTAAACCACCAAGTTAATGTCTTGGAAGTGAACTAAGTGTGTTATTTGCAGTTTCGGGGCAACTTTACAGAATTACGCAAATAGGTAGCTGTTTGAGCTCCCTAAAAATGTAACAATGAAATATAGGAAATAGCTGGAATTAGCGCATGATGGCTAAAAAAAGACCGTGTATGCAGCAAACACTTTGAACTCACTGCTTTGGAAAACAATGTTTGAAAAAATCTGCTTAACCTACTTATATTTATAACCGGAAGAAGATTTCGAGACTGAAAGTTGATTGAAGATTTGCAGAAGATGAGCGTGCAGCTAGCTACTCAAGTATTAAGCCAAAGTGTTGCTATTGGAATTGAGATTTCCAGACAACTTAAATGAATTTGTAATACCAACAGAAAAAATTAACAAACTGTTTAGTCTTTTAAACGGAAAACCAGCATTGAGGCAAAATGGTGTAAATTTAACTTTTCTTGCTAAGCTAAAGTCTTATATCTGTAAGGAATATCTACAACAATTCACAGTGTTTTTGATATACACAAGCATTTGTTTGACAATCATGGCGATTTGGATTATTTTTACGTTAGTAAATGCAAGCAAGATCCGCTTGAAAATTTGCATGGGAAGATAAGGGCTCGGAATGTAAACAAGAGTAATCCATCTGTACAAGAATTTGCATCATTAATCGCTAAAGTTATCGCATTGAAATTACTGTTCAAATCGAAGTTTTCTCATTGTGAGTATGTAGATATTGTACTTGTAGGAAACGTTATTGATTCAATAAAAGAAAGAAGTTATAGCGCAATCGTTCTCGTCGTCTTAATCGTCGTTCGTCTTTCTGATCTCGTCTTAGACTGCCTTCATTCCTTGTATGATACGCCCTTGGAACTTGATTCCGCCGGAACTTGATGCGGCGAATTTATTGCTGAAGTGTAGAGGCTATTACAGTGGCGTAGAGCTAGATCCGTTACCCCACATGAATATGTTCAAGAAGACAAATTGTTTTGACAACTTCTCATATTTACCAAATGTAAGATAGCGAATAATGGACCAATGCTTAGAAATTACGCAAATAAATTTTTCTACTTGGTTTATTACTTCTGATAAATGCTATGACCACAGAATTGATATTGCTAATTTCCTAATAACAGTGCTTCTTTGGAAAAACTGCAAATGGGTGTCCAAAATATAAAACTAAAAAAATGCAAAACGTAACGCATGCATAAAATGTTCATTAAAAATATGCATATGTATGTATATGGCGGATGTTTGAAAAAAAAAGTTGAAAAAAAACCCCTGTTTTTCACCATTCTTTGCTTAAAAAAAATGTTATAATTATTTTTTTTGCAGAATGTGGTAAATTGGCATACAAAACATCTCAACGAACAAAACAAGACCAAATTCAGCCGAGTAGTTTCGGAGATAATCTGTCCGCCATATGAAAAAAAGTAGTTTCAAGAAAAACGCGTTTAAAGTTTTCTTCTATCAATGAACAAACAAGCACTGAGAATAGCACTTTCACTTATTTCACACTGTTAGAATTCCAAATTTTTGGGGGTGATTTTTAAAAGTAGAAGGATTAAGAAAATGCAAAAAAAAATCGATTTTTTTTTAAATTTATAAGGTGGTCAGGTACCTTAAATCTTTAAAAAAAGGTTCTTTTTTTTTAATGGATTCGGTTCCATACACCACTTTTTCCTATATGCATGCGACATTTGTATATCATCAACGTTACATGTACCATAAAAGAAAAATAAAAAAATATTTGGCGCAACAGCTCTTTAAGTACCAGGGCCCAGCTTCTCGCAACCACTCATGTTGTGTGCGTTATATTTTTCACTCGAATGGAAGGGACCTACAGTTTAGTGGCGTATCCGAAGGGCGATTTGGTTTGAGAAGCCTTTTTAAAACAACAATACGCTCGGATGTTTGTCGGACGTTCGCGAGAGGTGGGACCGTGAAAAAAACTTGTTGGTGTTTTCTGGGATAACAAGAGGCGTACAAAGCGGCGCTGCATAGAAGAACTAGAGCTGCTTACGAGCTCTACGTGCGCAGGAGAAAAGAGGAACATCGACTTCTCAGAAAGAAGAAAAAAGAGCATGAGAAGCGCTCGATCGAGGAGATTGAGAGACTCTATTGCAGGAATAATGTTCGAAAATTTTACCAAAGAGTAAAAAGAACATGCCAGGGTTTCAAAGCCAGAACAGAAGCCTGCAGGGACGAAAATGGCAACATAGTAGTGGAATCGCAGTCGGTGCTGAGGATATGGAAGGAACACTTCTGCAGACTGTTAAACGGCGATGAAGACCAATATTCCGCTGTCAGGTAGAATGAGGCATTCAACAGTGACGATGGCAGTCAAGATTCCCGTCAACCCGATCAGAATGAAGTGAGGATAGCGATATCTAAACTCAAATCCAACAAAGCTGCTGGAGCCGACGGCCTTGCCGCTGAACTTTTCAAGGCAGGAGGAGATGAGTTGGTAAGGAGCATGCACCAGCTCATCTGTAAAATCTGGTCGGACGAAAGTATGCCCGATGAATGGAACCTCAGCATCGTTTGCCCGATCCTGAAGAAAGGAGACCCTCTGAACTGCGTCAATTACAGAGGTATAAGTCTCCTCAACATCGCATATAAAATCCTGTCTGCCGTATTATGTGAACGCCTAAAACCGATCGTCAACAACCTGATAGGTCCTTATCAGTGCGGTTTCAGGCCGGGAAAGTCCACCATTGACCAAATATTCACACTACGGCAGATCTTGGAAAAAACCCATGAATACAAAATCGATACGCACCACCTCTTTATCGATTTCAAAGTTGCCTATGATACCGTGTATAGAGACGAGTTATACAGAGCCATGTCTAGTCTTGGCATCCCTGCCAAGCTCGTCCGTTTGTGCAGAATGACGATGGAGAACTCTCGCTGCTCCATCAAAGTCGGTAAGAACATCACCGAACCGTTCGATGTCAGGAAAGGTCTTAGACAAGGTGACGCGCTATCATGCGATCTCTTTAATATAGTACTTGAGAGAATTGTACGAAACTCACAAGCCAACACCGGAGGTACAATCTTTTACAAGTCTGTACAACTACTCGCTTATGCCGATGACATTGACATAATCGGAAGAACTCAGCGGGCAGTCAATGGGGCATTTACGAGTATTGAGATCGAGGCAGCAAAGATGGGTCTAGCGGTCAATGAAAGCAAAACAAAATATATGCTGTCTACAAAAAAGGACACCCAACATCGGCGTCTTGGACAGAACGCCACAATAGACAGATATAATTTTGAGGTAGTAAAGGATTTTGTCTACCTAGGCTCTATGGTGAACTCCGCAAATGACATCAGTAGGGAGATCACACGAAGAATTACTCTTGCCAATCGTTGTTTCTATGGGCTAAAACGGCAATTGAGTAGCAAAGCCCTATCTCGAACTACTAAGGTAACTCTTTATAAGACATTAATCATCCCAGTCGTGCTGTATGGCGCAGAGGCATGGGCTTTGAGAAAACCGGATGAGGATGCCCTTGGTTATTTCGAGAGAAAAGTTCTTCGAGCGATCTTTGGTCCCGTCTGCATAGACGGTGAGTGGAGGAGAAGGTACAATGCCGAGCTATACGGCATGTACAAGGACATCGACTTAGCCAGAAGAGTTCACATACAGCGACTAAGATGGCTGGGTCATTTAGAGCGGATGGAGCCCAACGTTCCCGCTAAGAAAGTTTTCGAATCCACCCCGGATGGACGACGCAGTAGAGGACGACCTCACGGTAGGTGGCGCAAACAAGTGGAGGGGGACCTCAACCAACTTGGCGTGCGCAACTGGAGGCATCTGGCTCATAATCGTGCTAGCTGGAGAGGTTTGTTGGTTGAGGCCCAGGTCCACCCCGGACCGTAGCGCCATCTAAGTAAGTAAGTAAGTTTTCTGGGATTCGAACTTGGAACCTCACGCGCAGTGATCTGACATACTAACCACTCACGCCACGGCGCCCACATGTACCGTACGTTAAATAAAAATAAAAAGTAGCGAAGGGTTTTTAATACTTTCTTCCATAAGCACGTGGATAAACCTATTCTTCAGGTTCAGCGCATAAAATACTACATCATCGTCCGAACAGTCTAAGACGCTTTCAATAAGGGGTACTGGAAATCCATCTCTTATTGTCTTGGCAATGACTCCCTTGAAGTCAATGCATACCCTGTATGAACCACCCTTCTTTCTCTTAACAACGACGCGGCTTGTAAACGGTGAAGACAAGGGTCGAATGGTTCCAGCTTTCAAACATCTCTTAACCTGCTTCTTGACCACTACAGCTTCGTTAATTGAAGGCGTCGCTCGTGGGGTTCAGTAAACAGAAGTTTCGTCATTCAATGTTACTTACTTACTTACTTAGGTGGCGCTACAGTTCGGGGTGAACCTGGGCCTCAACCAACAAGCCTCTCCATTTAGCTCGGTCTTTAGCTAATTGCCTCCAGTTGCGCACTTCAAGTTGGTCGAGGTCCCCTTGAACTTGTGCGCGCCACCTACGGCGATGATTCCCTCTACTGCGTCGTCCCTCGGGGTTAGATTCGAAGACACTGAGGGTCGGAGCGTTGGTGTCCATTCGCTCTACATGTCCTAGCTATCTCAGACGTCCAATACGCAGTTTTTTGACTAGGTCGATGTCGCTGTACAGCTCGTATAGTTCGTGATTGAAACTTCTCCTCCAAAACCCGTCAACGCAAACGGGACCGAAAATCTTACGAAGAATTTTTCTCTCGAAGCGACCAAGGATATCTTCATCCTCTTTTAATAAAGTCCATGTTTCAGCGCCGTAAAGCAGGACTGGGATGATCAAGGTCTTATATAGAGTCTCCTTAAATGTTCGAGATAGGGCTTTGCTGTTGAATTGCCTTATAAGCCCAAAAAAACAGCGATTGGCAAGAGTTATTCTTCGATTGATTTCTGCACTGATTTTGTTTGTAGAATTTATAGCAGAGCCAAGGTAGACAAAGTCCCTTACTACCTCGAAGTTATAGCTGCCCACTGTGACGTTTTGTCCAATTCGTCGGTGTTGGTTTTCCCTTCTAGTTGACAGCATATACTTGGTTTTGCCCTCGTTTATCGCTAAACCCATTTTGGCCGCTTCCGCCTCAATGCTTGCAAGCGCACCGGTGACAGCCCGCTGAGTTCTTCCGATAATGTCCATATCGTCGGCGTATGCAAGCAGTTGTACAGACTTGTGATAGATTGTGCCTCCGGTGTTGGCTTGTGAGTTCCGCACAATCCGTTCAAGTACAAAATTCAAGAAGTCACATTACAGCGCGATACTTTGCCTAAAACCTTTTTTGACATCAAAGGTCTCGGTGAGGTCATTACCGACTTTGATGGAGCAGCGAGCGTTCTCCATCGTCAGCCTGCACAGACGGACAAGTTTGGCAGGGATGTCAAAACTAGACATGGCTCTATAAAGCTCTTCTCTATATATGCTGTCATAGGCGGCCTTGAAATCGATAAAGAGGTGGTGAGTATCGATTTGGAATTCTTGGGTTTTCTCCAGGATCTGCCGAAGTGTGATCGATGGTGGACTTTCCTGGCTTGAAACCGCACTGATAGGGTCCAATCAGGCTGTTGATAAAAGGTTTCAGGCGTTCACACAATATCGCAGAAAAGATCTTGTATGCGATGTTGAGTAGACTGATGCCTCTATAATTGGCGCAGTTGAGGGGGTCTCCTTTCTTGTGGATCGGGCAAACGATGCTGAGATTCCATTCATCAGGCATACACTCGTCTGACCAAATATTAGAAATGAGTTGGTGTATGCACTCTACCAATTCATCCCCACCTGCCTTGAAAAGTTCGACCGGTAAGCCGTCAGGTGCAGCAGCCTTGTTCGATTTTAGCTGGGATATTGCTATCCTCACTTCGTTTTGGTCAGGTGGACGGAAATTTTGACTATCATCGTCTATGTTAATGGTTCATTCTGCCTGACAGCGGGATGTTGGCCTTCGTCGCCGTTATACAGTCTGCAGAAGTAGTTTTTCCATATTCTCAGCACCGATTTTGATTCTACTACGAGGTTTTCATTTTCATCTCTACAAGTTTCTGTACGGGCATTGCTTCTCTGACACGTTCTTTTTACCTTTTGGTAAAACTTTCGTACATTGTTCCTGGAGTATAAACTCTCGATATTCTCAAACGCGCGCTTCTCATGCTCTTTCTTCTTCTTTTGGAGAAGGCGATGTTCTTCCCGTCTCTTTTGCTCGTAGAGCTCACGAGCAGCTCTCGTCTTCCTTTGCAGCGTCGCTTTGTATACCTTTTGTTTTGCTGCATGCACTCGCCGGCATTCTTCGTGAAACCAGGGGTTTCGCGGTGGTGGGCGAGCGAGACCCAGCACATCAGCCGCGGCGTTTCTGATGGCATGTTGGCAGGGTCGCCACTGGTCTTCGGCACTTGATACTGGTGGCATAGGGGTGATTGAGAGATTTCAGGATACGCGTTCAGCGAAGAGTCTGGCGGGCTCTTGGGATTGTAGCTTTTCGACGTTAAATTAAAACACCAGAGTACGCGAGGCGCTCAATATTGAGCAGCTAATTCTATACTTCGATGGTTTGGTCACGTAGTGCGTATGCCCCCAGACCGGCTTCCAAGACGTGCCATGGTGGCCGTGGGATCAGGTAGGCGACCCCGCGGTAGGCCTAGAAATAGATGGTTGGACCAAGTCCGGCATCTCTCCTGGAGCCGTCTAGGGATTCCTCCTGATGACTTGTAGTCAATGGCGGAAGATCCAGAAGGATGGAGAGTTCACCTGAGCATCCTACCCCCGCGACCCTCATGAAGGATTAGCGGGCCATTTGAAAATGTATGTACATACTGTGAGTGTCAAAAAAAAGTTTACACCTCTATGTTTCATGTTTCAAATTCAATTACAGTTTTAATTAAATGTTTATCTTACATCTAATTTAACATGTTCGTTTATATCTTAATTCTTAATCGAACGACATATAGAAGTCAACAAACAAAATCCATAACAACAATTTTATAAACAAATAGCGACAAATACTTCACATTTTAGGTATCAAAAGAAAGTTTACACACTGTTAATTGTGATTTGCGGAGCTCGAAAATTGCCGTTACGTGTATTTCCCCGCTTTGCTTTGTTTCTTTTGTTGATCCTTATGACAAAGGCTGTCTTTCGATTTCATTCTTTGTTTCTTTGTTTGTAAAAGAAGTAGCGTCAACATTTTACAATTAAAGTTTTATTAACATGGGCAAGCAAACGCCTATTGAAACCAGAAAACTCGTCTTGAAATTTAAAGAACAAGGAAAATCTTTAAGAGCAATAGCAAAAATAATTGGCAGAACCCATCAAGGTGTTAAAAAAATTATTGATAAATATAAAATTTTTAAATTGTTGAAGATCGTCCACGCACTGGAGGACCCAAGTGATTTTCCAAATCTGTATTAAGATCCATTGTGGGAGAAGTGAAGAAAAATCCATCTGCTAGTGCTGTCAAAATATCAGAAAACATTGAAAAAGAGTCAGGTGTTCCCGTTAGTGCAAGTACTATTCGAAGAGTACTACATAATAATGGACTACATGGCAGAGTACCGCGAAAAAACCACTCATATCAGCAGCCAACTGAAAACGGCGACTTCGGGTTTAAAAAAAGTATGAAGAAAAGGATATTTCGTTTTGGAAAAATGTGTTATTCAGTGACGAAAGTAAATTTGATGTTTTAAAATCAAGACCACCACCAAAAATTTGGAGAGCCAAAAATAAGGCGTTCGATGACAAAAACATTAGCCCCACGGGAGAGGGTCGGTTATGGTCTGAGGATGCATGACGGCAAGAGGTGTGGGAAACCTGGTGTTTATTGAGTCCACAATGAACAAAATGGATTAATTAAATATTTTGAGGGAAAACTTACAGCCTAACGTCGCAGAATTGAGTTTGGATCAAACATGGGTATTCCAGCAGGACAATGACCCTAAGCACACGGCCAAAATTGTGAAAGAACGGTTACTGTATCGGATGCCGAAGCTGTTGGATCATACTCCGCAATCCCCAGATCTTAACCAAAACGAACATTTATGGGAGGATCTCGACAAGCAAGTTCGAAAAAGGGTCATAACTAGTAGAAAATCACTAAAGTCCGTATTGTTGGAAGAGTGGGAAAAAATTCCATCTCAATTCAAAAAAAAATTGGTAGAATTCATGCCTAGGGGGTTGAAGGCCGATATTAAGGCAAAAGGAAAACGAGCAAAATATTAAATTCAGGGCTTATCGCCATATTTTCTTATTTTTGTTTGTACTGTAAACTTTCTTTTGACGCCTAAAATGTGAAGTATTTTTCGTAATTTGTTTATAAAATTGTTGTTATGAATTTTTTTTGTTAACTTCTATATGTCGTTCGATTAAGAATTAAGATATAAATGAACATGTTAAACTAAATGTAAGATAAACCTTTAATAAAAACTGTAATTGGATTTGAAACATGAAACACAGAGGTGTAAACTTTTTTTTGACGCTCACAGTATGTATGTATATCATATGTCCGTCTTTCTCGAATTCTGCACACATAATTCTTTTGAAATCGTAAAAGGACTTACAAGTGCACGATTTCATAAAGTAGCTTGCCGTCCCTCTCAACTGTTTTCTCGCAAATATCCATTTTTCTAGCTCTGACCGTTTTAACAGCAACGCAACGTCCTTTAACCATGACCTAATTGACAAACTATTATCGCCACTGAGCTTCGAAATTGAATCTTCCACATCTTTAACAGAAAAGCGAGAAGATGAATCATCACCAGCTTCACGCGAACTGTACAATGACCGCCTGCTGTCTGATTGATCCAAGCCCGTTGAAATCTCTGCTTCAGCTGATTTGGGCATATTCACTGCATTTTTATTAGCCAAATCAGCGTTTGCCTCTTTTAGCCAATCAAATAAGACAGACTTAACTCCATTTGTGTCCAATCGTAGTTCCACTTTTAATTGCTCCAGTCTCCAGAAATCCATTACAAACAATTTTCGCGTAAATGGAAAACTAAAATATTTTGTAGGATGAACTTTTGGTTCAGCCCCCAAAGAACCAGATAAATCAAAGAAATAGTTTTATTATAGAAAAAGAAGTAATTAGTAATTAGACAGCTTAGCAACGACTCCTCGGACTGACGGTTTAGTGCATACTCATCCGTTGTGTTTTCTTCTTCTTCCTTTTATCAGCGAGGTTATGATCCGAAAATAAGGGATCATAACCCTCCCACTTCACTGCATTTCTACTGATCCGCCTGTGGGGTTCGCCTATTTGACCTCAGAAAATATCGACAGGCCCGCCGATTTTGGATCACTCGGTTACTGAGGCCAATGAAATGCCGATGTCGTCGCATTCGTCTGATCCAGGCGTTTATAGGCCTACCTTTCCTACATCGCGATGTCTGTGGAACGTGCATTGATATTGCCTTTTTAACGGGGTTCAAATGATCTCTTCTTTGAATGTTCCAATATCAGCTGAGCCGGTCGCGCTCTATTTTTTGACGATGGTTTCCTTGATGTGAAAGCTTCCACGGATTTTTGAACTTCTTATTCGATCAAGCTTTGTCACTCCTGCTGTCATGCGAAGCATCTTCATCTCAGCTGCCGTTAATTTACTCTCATACGTTTTGTACATCATCCAACATTGTGAACCGTATGTGAGCGCTGGACGCACAACTGCGGTGTAGAGCCTTCCCTTCAACTTAGGTGCCATTTTTCTGTCACAGAAGATAGTGGAATTTTCTCGCCACTTCATCCACCCTACGCTTACGCAATGATTGATGTCGTCATCACAAGTTGCTTTGCTAGTGATCATAGATCCCAGATAATTGAACTTTTCGCACTTGGGAAGCACTGTTCCATTCAAATAAATGTCTGGAATAGGCCTGAATGGATCAGAGAACGGGCAGCATAAGTACTCTGTCTTTTTTGAACTAATGCGATACCCAATTCCCTCCAGAGCGTCCACCCACACATCAAGTTCTCATTGCAGGAATGTAGGATCCTCATTTATGATGGCTCCATCGCCAGCAAAGAATAACTGGTGTACCTTGGGGTCCATCGCTTTACCTTCAAGCAGATAATCAAGGACTGTAATAAAGAGCAAAGGACTTAAGACGCTTCCCTGGTGCACCCCGACCTTGATTGGGAACTCTTCGGTTACTCCAGCGGGGCATCTTACTTTGCTCCTTCGTACATGTCCATGATCATCTGTACATAGGTTTCTTGAACCCCTCGATGTCTTAGCGCCACCCATATCAGATTTCGTGGTTGTCGGTCGAATGCCTTTTCAAAGTCAATCAATACAATATGCAAATACCTTAAGGAATCACGATGTTTTTCCATTATGATCCTTATACTTTGGATTGCATCTGTGGTTGATTTACCCGAGACAAACCCGCACTGATCATCAGATAGCCGTATTATTTTTCGCAGTCGGCCACCTAATACCCACTCAACGATCTTCATGGCGTGTGACATCAGCTTGATCGAACGGTAGTTATCACAGTTTGGCGTACCACACTTCCCTTTGTATACAGGGAGAAGGTAACTTTCCCTCCATTGATTCGGCATTGAGTCACCTCTCACAAATTTGGAGATGAGAATTCTGAGCCATCTGAACCCGATGTCTTCCATCTTTTTCCGAGAACTCAGAGGGCATCTCGTCTGGCCCAACCGCTTTTCGTTTTTTGGAGTATTTGACCGCCTCACTAACTTCTTCGACTGTAATGTCGCGTATTTCTTCACAGTTAGGGGTGGCTCTTAGAAAGTGTAGCCGGGAAAACTGTTCATTTAAAAGTTCTTCACAATACTGCCGCCACCTCTACAGAATTTTGTCGTCATCCACAAGAAGCTAGCCATGAGCATTGTTAATGAACTTTGGCGAACGAATCTCCTGAGCATTCCTCCTTCTTTGGGCGGCTATTTTGAAAATGGTTGCGCCCTTGTTCAAATTGTGTCTTCGCAGCTCCTGGATGGCCTGGTTTGTATCAGCAACCGAAGAAGATATTTTCTCCAGCTCCCGATACAGCCCCTCCGTACTCTCTGCTTGAAGCTGGGCGCACTTCTTCTTCGCTTTTTTCTTGCAACATCTGTA
The DNA here is from genome assembly GCA_945910035.1 of Brachypalpus laphriformis. NCBI lineage: Eukaryota > Metazoa > Arthropoda > Insecta > Diptera > Syrphidae > Brachypalpus > Brachypalpus laphriformis. The sequence goes on from OX246755.1 coordinate 61,617,924, forward strand.
TTCCACTTCGAGGCGAGCTTTTTCGTCTCTATTATTAGAGGGGCACTTTGTCCAAGCTTTGAAAGCCGCTTTCTTCTCATTTATCACTCTCATTTATACTCCTCCGTTGTGTAATCTCCAAAACTCGCGAGAGTGAGAATTGAACGGTGACGTTCAACTCACAATATACAACAGTGCTGCCACTCGGCCCACATGTACATATGTACGTACTACGCTAAGATTTGGTAGCAAGTACGCTTATATCTTTTCCAAGTGGATTTTATACTAGTGAAGACATCTTTGTCCTTTGCCCTCATCATCTAATAAAAACGACCACAGCCAGTTATACAATTTTTATTTCATTTTCGTTCAAGAACGAAAACATTTTGAAATTTTTTACCGTGCTAGTTGCTATAATTTTTCGTTTAATTTTGTTATTTCGTTCAGTCCTCAATGCATTTCGCTCAGTGGTTGGGTACTGTACTTATACATACTTATTGGAACAAGACTCTCTCATAGATGGCGCAGAATAGTGTCAAAATCTGACTTGCTTGTCATCTGCACAAACCTTTTGCCAGCAGTAGCGACAACGTGAACTTCGCATTTCACAGCAACCCACCCTTCATCAGTAGCGCCAACGGGTGCATACACGCAAAAATTATTTTTGTCTCTGCCATGGCCGTCACTGTGTTCCTGTTGATTTAACAGAGTGCACGTTTGTTTAACCGACCATATTTGTATCGTTTGTAATTATGAGTTTTATTTCCAAATAAAATAACCAGTTGGACGCAACCCTGTATTCATTATAATTGGGGCAGCAAAACATATAGTTTCCACACAAAATATAATATCATCATATTAAGATACACCTAGAGTAGTCATCTTTGCGATGTGATGTGATGTTTCAACATAGGCGCACATTATTGTTCTTATCTTTTTGCATTTCGTTTTGTTTTTAGTCGATGATGTACATATCAATGTAATGTTCTTGCTTTTGCAAAATTCTGCATGCAACGGCGAATAGATTTCGTTCAACCACCCTTTTTGATGCTGGAGTAAAGCAAAAATTACATAACTATTGTACCCATTCTTCTCCACTTCATGTTTTGTAATGTCGATTTCGCTCTCAATGGTCGTGTGCTGTATTTACGCAAATCTATACTTATTCTTATAAGACTCTCCCATAGATGGCGCTGTATGGCGTACTGAAATTGCGGAGTCCGAATTTCATCATACCACATCGTGGTGTGGTAGAAATTACTAAAACACCGAAACATAAAAATTGTGCGGTGTACGTAAAGCACCCAAAACCAACAAGAGTGTTGTGTACGTCTGCATTGCTTGTCGAACGTCTAAATACATGTATATGATTTACGATTTTAATTCTAATCGGCACTCTTTAAAGTGGGAAATATACAATACAACTGTTGTGCTAACGGTTTGAGAGCTTTGGGTTTGTATACGATCATTGTATCGTGTGTATCCACACAACCGACCGTGTTGTACCGATATTGTATGGTCGTGTGGTCTTGACTGCTGTCCCATGCACAGATTGTATGGAAATTATATGGTGTGCATGTGTAAAATTACTGAATAAAATGTCTGGTTGTATATAAATCGTAGGCAGGTGGAAAATATGTGTGTGCTGCATACAGCTATTGGGCTGATGTCGGCACAACACAAGTCGGTACGACGGTTGTATCGTGTATTCCCCACATAAGAAAACAGAATGCAGCTATTACCAATTGACGGTGAAAAATTTGCGAATATAGTTTCGAGTCTCGAAGTGAAAAAGTTATTTTGAAATGTAACAAAGATCAATTTTCGTTTTTAAGAATTGTATGTTTTGTTTATCTCCGACAAATACATGTGAAAAATAGCAATAAAAATGGAATTCGATATGAATTGTGATTCCATGTTTAATTGTGCATTGAGTTAAAAACAAAATTTAAATCATAAAATACTTACATGTTCAATAAAGGGTGCAGATTCTCCGAAAATAAATCGGAATTGAAGCTGCCAACTAGAGACTGTTCGATTGTCGCACATTCATATTTACTAATCGAGTAAGAGAGTGCCAATTTTTCAAACGCGAATGATTTAGCAGTTAATAATTCATAATAAAATAACGTACAGTATTTACGAGTACATGCGTGGTGTAATACTTATACATAGGCGCGGTTGGGTACTTTCAGGGAATATTGTGTTTGTAGTACGACAAGCTACAAATTGGTGACCCCGACGTGGTTGTCGTTACTCGCTACAGACTCGCTTTAGATGCGACTGAGAGATCTATTTGGTTTTCCCGTATCATTTCAATAGTAGCACTGCCTAGGCTGCTGCAATATTATACACATAGAAAAGTCATATTTGCAAAAGTGATAGTTAAATTTTGGTTCGCAGCTCATATCAGCGTTATTATTTTTCGTCCCATTGTCAAACGATAGTGTATGCGATTACATGAAAACACAAGCGTTTTCACCTAGCTTAGGCCAACTCCTATTTTCAACTTCCATGTGGTAACCGCTGGGAGCCTAGCACCTTGGTCCGAGAAATGGGTAACCAACCTCTTTGAAAGATCTTTGGCGGCAGCGGATGACAGAGGGGGAAGAGTGCTTTCTCACTAGAGCACTTCTTCTTGTTCCAGACGGCAGCGGACAAATTCTCTAGATGGAGTCAACGGTGGTGTCTACAGTTCCAGTAAGATTCAACTTAGTTAACACCTTGCGAGAGCTGCTTTGACGTATTCGAATCACAGGTCGGTAATGTTAGTCAGGACCTTGAATCAAAGATGGTGGCGTATGAGCCACTGGTTCAGAAACAACCACAAGCCTCGGATAATGAAGGAACTGCTGACGACCCAAGCAAACGAAATAATGTTTGTACCCTTAACAGACCACGTGCAGCCGAACAATTATCAGAGGCCCTAGTCTGCTATAAAGCAGATATAACCGCCACTCAGGAAGTGCGATGGGATGGGTCGGGCAAAAAGAGGATGAACAACTGTGACATCTACTACGCTGATTGCTACAAAAAGCAGCGCTTATTCGGATGCGGATTTGCTATACGCGACAGACTTAGGCAAGAAGTCTTAGCTTCCGACACGTGTGCGGGCATGTTATGACAATCCGGATCAAGGCTAAATTCGCTAACATAAGTCTGATTTGTGCTCATCTCCCCATGGAGCAAAGGGATTCTGCCACCAAAGATTGTTTCTACGAGCTCATTGACAAAAGATATGAGCAATGTTCTATATACGACGTTGAAAACGTATTGGGCGATTTGACCGCCAAAATAGGAAAGGAGGACGTCTTTGGTAGGGCAGTCGCTAAATATAGCCTACACGACACCACGTCTGACAGCGGAGCGAAATGTCACTATAGCAAGCATACGATTTCCTCATCTCAATATTTACAAGCAGTACAATGGTCATGTACCGATCAACCAAATTCATCATATTGCGATTGATGCAAGACATGCCTCCAGTAGTCCGGGCCTTCCAAACGGCCAGCATAGACACGGATCACTACCTTCTTGTAGCCAAGGTGCGAATGCGGATATCTCAAACTGACCAACATCACTGTGAGAAAAATTTACGTCGAAAAGCTACAATCGCAAGCGATCGCTGAACGCGTATCCGCGCGAGTTAGATATTCCAGTGACTTATAAATAAAACTCAATGCAGATAATTCTTTCTCTGCTTATTACCGTTTCTCAATAGGACAAATAAATTCAACGCTCCGAAATACTTTCAAAACATTCCCCAATAAGCAAATAAATACTGTATCCCAATTAATTGCCATACTTAACGCAATAATGCAAACGACAGCTTTGACCCAAAGAAGGTATTGCCGAATACTGGTGGCGCAATGTGCTGAAGACAGTGCAAGTAATTGCAGCACTGTCAAATCAATGCGTTTCGTTCTTTTGGCATTTCAGAATTCAAGTTGAACATAGTATTATTTTATAAAAGGTAATAATAAAGATATACACATATTCTAAAAAATTACGGGAATTAATATTTTATTTCGTGCGGCACCTGTGCCCACTCCAATAAAAAGACAGCTTCTGCTGCGTGGTATAGGCTTGCTGGCCACTCTCGTTGGGATGGGGAAACTCAAGAAAGCAAGTAACAACACGCTTGCCAGAAAGTAATGAGTGACCACAAATCTTAAAAAAATAACCAACAGGTGAGCGGCGTCGATAAAAAAATAGATGTATATATATTTATATTGCTCAGTTATATACTGCAGTAAATTTGTAATTATATTTATTTCCATTAATATTTTCAATTTTATTCATAGTAAGTAATTTAATTAAATTGTTTAGTATTCCTTGAAGGTGTCTTTTATGTAGTAATCTATTTCCATCTATTATTTATTAAATTAAATATAATAATAATACGTAAATACATCCAGAGGTTTGTTTTTACAGAAAATTTTGTTAAAAAATAAATCAAGAATAAAATATATCAATGCTTAAACTAAATTACAAACAAATAAATTATTTACAAATCTTCATTTATATAGTTAAACATATTTAATATGTACGTACATATATATACATACATATGTATATCAACACATACATATGTCACCGCTCTAACAATAATTACTTTTGTATATATTTTATTAATTTTAATATCGTATGTATAATTAAATTTATTTCTTTTTATATAAATTCTACTATTAAGTTTTGTTCAAGAAATATGGTAAAATTTAAAATTGTTTTTGTGTATACATTGGTTTTAGGTATTTTTAATTTTTTTTTAATTTAATATTTGCTAAAAATGTATACACAATTTTCGTATAATCTTGCTTCTGCGTATAGTTTTATAAAAAAAAAATAAACACTGTTCATTAGATATTTATTTATGTTTCATGGATAAAATGATAATATATTCATTTTTTAAATTTAAATATCACCTTTGGTATTTTGGTAAGTTAAATATGTTTAGTTCCGTTTTATTGGAAAATTTTACTATTCGGTGTGCCTACTTTTTTAATTAGTTGCATCTGTTTTTTTTTTCAAATGTTACCTAGCGATAAAAATATATTTACAGTATTTAATATTTTTTCAATTTTACAATGATATGTTAAAAATATGTTTAAGATTTTTCTTTTCAAATACGTGCCTCGTTTGTACCGAATATATTTTTTATTAGATTTAAAGATTTTGGTAAGTGCAGTATTGTATTGTTTCGTATACAAACATTTTTATTAATTTTAATATAAACTATCTACTCAGATAAGAAGAAAAAGGATTACACCATGGATTTTCCGTCAAAATTTTGAAATACTCGTAGCATTCTGTCCTTTGTTGCTGATAGGTATCGGTGTGAAATATTTGATATGAATTAAATCACTGTAACCGCTATATTCATACATTATTATTTAAATCGGTCTTATTTTTGTATTATTGCACTAATTTTGCCTCATTTAAGTCATCTACGATCCGATGTATTATACTTCAGTTTTTGCGTTGAAAGGCTTTATATCCCTTTTAACTTGTTAGTAGTAATATTATTTGGATGAAGTCACAAGCTGACTCGTACTATATCCTTGAGTGTTACATGTGGGCAATGCAAATGGATTGAAGCCTAAGCCGCCAACTCCTAAAATAGGAGAGATATATTTATTTAAAAGTATAAGGTTTTATTTAATAGCAATAAATAATAATAAGAATAAAGATATTGCCCCTAATAATGTAAATTACCTAAACCAATTTTTCTTTTTTTTTAAGTAGTTAAGGTTCAGTTGCTTAAGGGTTGCTTAAACTATTTTCTTTTATCAGTGTAAAAAGATAACAGCCAAAGTGACGCCTTTGTCGAAAATACCTGATTTGGGATGATATGACTTGTTTATTTTCGAATTTCTTTGAATTTTTATCAAGTTAAATTGGAAACCAATGTTTAAGAAATATCTTAAGTGGGTTAAACAACATGGAAAACATTTTATATGAACTTATGATGAATACAAAATATCGAGTATTAATCACCTAATGCAAGTTCTTTGCTAGGCTTTCTTAAGTGCAATTCGGTGGATTTTACGGATCCCTATACAATAAATGCTATCAATAGCATAGTTCGCCCAATACTCGAATATTAATAGAATTAATACTAAACTTTATCCATATTTTTTATACATCAAAATATATGTATGTATGTATGTTACTCGGAATGCAATCTCTTGAAGTTAGACGAAAAATCTTATTTCATCATGTTTTTAATTCGGTATGTGGTAAGTTAGATATTTCTGTGTTCCAATCGAATGTTAATCTTAAATCAAACAAACATAGATTCTTTTTATATTATAGTTGTGCTGTGTAGGTCTGTTCATTGAAATAAATAAACATAAACATAAATAAACAATTTCAAACGAAGCTAGAAGTGGTAGAAAAATAATTAGTAGAAACATAATATATGCGGCCCCCAGGCTCCCCCTCACCCTCTTCACGTTAAATAGTGTAGAAGTATGTTTTGTGCTAAATTATTTACGATTAAAAAAAACTGCTTAGTGGTATAACGGAAGCATTTGTGTGAGATACATCTTAAAAGGCAATTTAATTTATCTATAATAGGTATAGAGTCGTAGCACCAGATGCAACATTTTTTCACTCGCATATGCAGGTACAATACTATAGGCAAAGCAAATTTCCAGGGTTAGTGAGGACCTTGGAATTGAGATGGCAGCGCTCACATTCTCGATGTTCCCGACCCCGCGATCGAGGGAACTGCCCCTCTAGGTTGGGGGTTGTGCCGTCAGGTTAACTTCCCTACCACATAGAAAATTAATGGTTACGGAGAAACCAACAGCCTCGGATACTAATGATTTTACTATTGACGACTCTTGCAAACGTAAAAAAAACAACACCGATCCTCGTGTCTGCACGTGGAATGTTTGGTCCCTCTCATAACACATGTAGCCGAACAACATGCGAAAGTCCTAGACTGCTGCAAAGCAGACATTACCGCTATACAAGAAGTTCCATGGAAGGGGCTGGGCAAAAGAAGGATGAAAAATAGCGACATCTACTACGGCGATTGCTACAGACAACAAGGACATCGTCTATTTGGGTGCGGATTCGTTATTTGAGGCAGACTTAGGCAATAAGTCTTGAACTTCCGGCATGTGAAGTAGTGCCTCATAATTATCCTTATCGAGGCATAGGATAAGGGACCTACAGTTTAATGCCGAATCCGAACGGCGATTTGAGAAGCTTTTTCGTGACAACATTGATGTCCGAGAGTATTACTCTCGGATGTTTGCCAGACGCTCGCGAGAGGTGGGACCGTGAAAAAAACTTTTTGGTATTTTCTGGGATTCGAACTTGGAACCTCATGCGTAGTGATCCGACACACTAACCACTTACGCCACGGCGCCCACGCCCTAGCCACGACGTTTAAATTGTTCTAGGTGATTTTAACGGAAATCTAGGAAAAGAAGACGTATTTAGTAGCGTGGTCGGAAAGCACAACTTGCACGATACCACATCCGACAACGGATTCAGGCTAGTCGACTTTGCGGGGGGACGAAAAGCTGTCATAGTTAGTACGCGGTTCCCACGTCTTGATATTCACAAGAAGGCAGGGCTCTCTTTTGATCAAAAAAAAGTCAACCAAATTGATCTCATTGCGATCGACGTAAGGCACTTTCTAGTATTCTGGGTGTCCGGAATTCCGAGGAACCAAAGTTGTAACCTAGTTAGTTGTAACTAAAGTACTGATGCGAACAATTGCTTTATATGATATTAATCTCAATCTAAACTGGTTTACCACTCGTTTGTCTCTTTTTGCTCGGAAGTATGAACATTAAATTTTGCATACATGTGTACATACATACCTATGTACATTTAAGGACTTTGTTTTAATAATTTTCTTCACTTTAAATACTTTTATTCTTTTGTTTTCTAGATATTTACTACAAAAAGCACTATCTTGCTCTATTCGAATAGAATAATAGAATAGAATAGAATGGAATAGAACTAATACTGATCCCAGCAGCACGTAGCAACCTCATATCTTGGCAACCTCATAGTGACCAGATACTGACAACCAGATATTATGCTCCAATAGAAAAAGTAACTCTGTACGAAAATTACAATTTTTAGAGTCATTTAGTAGGCACCATATTCATTAAAACGCCTAACGGGGACATCGTAGTAGAGATGGGGGCTTCAACACCAAGACAAGACAACAACACTGCTCTTAAACACGTGATGGGAGTTCACGGTCTCGGAGACTGTGATGTTAATGGTGAACGGTTTGTGGACTTCTGCAATGCCAACCGCCTAGTTATTGCACCTTAAGAACAACGCTTGCCACAAGAACAGCTGGGTCATAACTGACAGGCAGCGAACACAAAACCTGATTGATCATATTGCGATTGGACAACGCTTCGGAAATTATATATTAGGCATCCGAAATAAGCGAGAAGCTAATATTAGATTACCACCATCTTATGTCAGCTTTTAAACGCCTTCGTACAGCATCCACCAACAGCTACTAGCATGCGCACCATCAATATACTTGGTCCAAACATTACCCAATGAAGAGTTAAGACGGTAACCTGCTGGTTTTGCATGAGGATTAGCTCAAGATATGGAGAGAACATTTTGCAAACCACCTAGACGACAACGTTGTCATTTCGAATTCAAATGAGCTTTCCGGGGCAACAAATTCCCGAATACGCATCGTAGCTCTATTTACCAGCATATAATAACCGCCATTAAAACTCTCAAGGAAAACAAAGCGGTGGGCATCCCTGTCGAGCTCTTTCAAGCTGTGCCAAATACATCGGAGAAATTCTTCATGGCTTGTCAAAGCGAGCTGGGTTAGGGTATCATCATCTGCATGTTAACCAGGCAGACGGCGTTGCCATGCTTTTTCATTTTCTTGTAAAAAAATATGTATAAACTGAAAATTGAAGCAAATAAAATCTAATCTAATCTAAAATCAAATACATCGGTCGAACTATTCCACCCACTCATACGGAGTACATGGAAAAATGAGCGATTCTCACAGGAGAGGAAAAGAGGGATTATCATCAAGTTTCCAAAAGAGGATAGCTTGATGGAGCGTGGGAATTGGAGAGGTGTTCTGCCGCCCGTGGATAAGATAATATGCAGAATAAGAGAGCATTTAGATTCAACTCTCGAGGTCGAACAGGCATGTTTTCGTATTAGATTCTCCTGCATACAGCACAATGAAATCATGTGGATCATCATAGAACAATGCATCCCAGAAAAACTCAAAGCTATTATATATATATATACATATATATGGCGCAACAGCTCTTTAAGTGCCAGGGTCTAGCTTCTCGCAACCACTCATGTTGTGTGCGCTATATTTTTCACACGAATGGAAGGGACCTACAGTTTAGTGCCCTTTTCGAAGGGCAATTTGTTTTGAGAAGCTTTTTCGAGACAACAATACTCTCGGAGGTTTGTCAGACGTTCGCGAGAAGTGAGACCGTCAAAAAACTTGTTGATGTTTTCTGGGATTCGAACTTGGAACCTCACGCGCAGTGGTCCGACACACTAGCCACGGCACCCACAAAGCAATTATAAAGGCTTAATATAAAGGCGGTGTCATGTTTTGTACAATGGTAAGATGTCGGAGGATTTCCTAATTCAAAAGGGAGTACGACAGGGGTAGCACGGATTGAACGAGACTTTGACATCTTATCTAAAACATCTGGATTACGCTGACGATGTTGTCCACTTTCACATAAGATGATGGACCTATATTTAATGGTCTAAAATCTGTAAGCCGGCACAAAGGAAGTGGGGCGGGCTGAAGATTAATACATCGAAAGCAAAAACTCTAAGCTGGACCACTGGTTGAGAGAGTTGACCATTTTCATCTATTAAGTGTCGTCTCAGCCGACCGTGGTGGCACCCATCTCGATGTGTGCAGCAGAAAACTGCGTTCGATATGCTATCAAAAATCTTGAGAAGAAATATTTTCTGCACAAGAAACAACCTGCATCTGTTCCGGCTCCATAGGAGGAATCGAGGTCTTTATGTAGGTAGTTTCTGCACAAAATTTTAAACACAGATCTTGGAGGTATTATATTCGATTTCGATTTACGACAACGAAATTACAATTTTCATTTAAGAATGAAAGAAAAGAAAACGAAATATGTCGGTTTCGTTTCGAACAAAAACAGACCAAATATAATTTGTTTTAGTTCCTATTCTTATGAGATCTCTTGTCTGTAAACTCTACATTGACTTGCGAGTGAAATAATGTATGTCAAAGAAAATTCCTTGTATCGAAATCCACCGTTTAAATTTATAGAACGAATGATGTTATTCTTATTGAAAACATAGACGAGGCTTGGCTTACTAAGCATTAATATTAAAATATACAATACATTGCCAGCGATTTCTTGATCAATTGGCATCATGCTTTTTAGACCATAAACCAATCAGAAAATCGAATTTTTTTCTGGTTTTCCCAAGACAAGCTCTAAATGTGTCTTCTGGTCACTAAATTATATTACTTAAAACATAAAATGCATATAAGATTTATTAATCATAAAAAAAGATAAAATAAAATCCTGCAGAAACTGAAGACAAAAGAAAAAGTTGTAAATACCATTTTAAACTGTACCCTCTGCCACCTCAGCCAATTGGGGAATGTGTTCATATATTAAAGTGTTCATGTTCAATGTAAAGTGCGTGTTTAGCACGGACTAGTATCGACGGGGGAACATATTGCACAAACAGCACAATGTCCTGTCACTATCCATAAGTCTATCTCTTTCTTAAACAGCTGCTGTTGCTGATACTGTTGTCGGATTATGCCACGGCTGATGTGGATGATGCGAATGGTGATGGTGCGGATGCGAGTGATGATGGTGATGATGTTGAACGAGTGCTTGATGCCATGGGGACGACACTGTTGAGATTAATGGCGAAAAGGCACTAGCTGAACGGATTGTTTCATTTTTCGTTTTTTTTTTTTTTTTATTGTTTTGATGTTTTCGTGTTGGTGCAGATGCAAATAACAAAATACGACAAAATAACCATGCAAAAGAAAAATAAAGGAAAAAAAAAAATAAAAAATAAAAACAAATAAAAAAATAAACCCAAAGAAGAAAAACGAAAAGAAGAAATAAAAATGAAATAAATAGAGAAAGTCATCCCGATCCACTCACTTGATGTAGAATTGAACACACTGCCCGGCGACGATGACAACGCTCCCATGTTCGGTGCTGGTCCATAGCCGTTCGCAGTGGCCCCGTAAGAGCCACCTGACGAGTGCGGCGTCGATGCACTGCTACAGTAGCCGCCACGTGGGCTCACACTACTGCTTTGCGCTCGTTGGTATTCATCTTCGGTCCATTGACCGGTTCCATCCTGAACACTGACGGCCAATTGACCAGCATATGAATTGAATCCAGTTGTACCTCCGGGAGATCTATGTTCAAGTTCATTAAAAGTTTCGTCTGAAGGGTGCATATTTCCTTACCTTGGCATTGAGTAAAGAGCCTCAACTAAATCGGCTGCACGTTTAAGAATAATTTCTTTTTGCAGTTTTTCCGGATCACCGGGGTGGCGGGGAATTAGCTTTTGCAGTCGTTGGAAGCCGTAATCTATCGTCGGCTCATTAAGGGCTGCTTAAAACAAATACATAGGTTACTCAATTATTACAACAATTTCTTAAGTTCACAAAAATTAACTGATATGAGTACTTACAAACATAGACAAATCGTCCCGGAGAACCTTTGCAAAATTGCTTGCTCTTGTAAGAGAGTGTTACTTCCACTACACCGGGTATATGACGCGGGGGTGTCTGAACGCGTATGGCGTGTGATGTAATCAATTCACTCCACACCAGCATTGTGCCGAAAACAACTTGAAGACCATCGAAGAAGTTGTCACCGACAATGATGACAGTGGCCCCACCGGTGGTCCAACCTTCGCTCGGCGATATCGCCTTTATGCAAGGTGTTGCTACTGGTAAGGGAGGATAGAGTCCTGCTGAAAGCAAATTTAAATCTTTTTTACTCAACAAATAACATTTTTTTGGTGGGATTTGTTTTTCAAAGGACTTATGGATGTTGTCTTTAAGGCTCATGCAGTTTGATTACTACTCGTGGGCATAAAAAGACAATCACAACTTATTTCAAAAATTATAATTAGGGATCTTAATATGGATTTTTCGGGGTTATTTGATTTTTTTTTTCCTGTGGGTACCTGTGTCCTTGATGGAGACTCTTGTATCCACCCTATGTATTTAATTTTCTATTATAATCTAAAGGAGACTGTTTTTTATATCCGTATCGTTTTTTCTTGTGTAGGCTTTTGTGGTTGTTTAGTATGCGTTGGTTTTTTTTTTTTTTCTTATGGTAGACAACGGAGTGAATCGAGAAATAATAATGAGCATCTTTACGAATAGAAACTTTGGTACGTGGTCCTTAAACAGAGCTGGAAGAAATGAAATGATAACTGAAGCTAAGAGTGGATATACGGTTGTGGCAATAGACCGAATTCCTGTTACGTACGGAGAGTGCGATGCTGTAGAAAATGAGATTTTATATGGAAGGCAGTGTAATCTGAGTACGTGCGGCTTTATGATGCAAGGCGATAAGCCGCTTATAATCTGCTTCTAGGGATAAACATCCGGTCATTAACTTCAGCCGGTGATGCTACTATAATTTTAATTTAATATTGAGCGGTGAACGCATTTAATTCGTCGTCGTTATGTTGAAGCAAATAACAAAAAGAAAATCCACCACGCCTGAGGTTCTTCTCAAAAACCTACTATACCCCATATATACAGACAGCTGTAATATGCGGAATTCTTTGCAAAGAAAAATCCTTTCTCACAAATCTATGAATAAGAAATCAATTAATTGTGGGGGTTATGAAGGTGTTTGAGTACATTATGTAGTAAGTTACAAATTCAGAACAATTAAATTAGGTGACGATTTACCTTAGAGATTCATCCACAAACTTAAGACTGATAGATATTTTCTTAGATAATCGCATGGGAACATAATGTATGTACTTATAAGGAGGAAGAAAGTTATGATTTTGATTTTTGTGCTCATTGAAAGTCAGTCTGTAATACATAATAGAATAACAAGTCAGTTATGTCTTAAGTGGATACAGTAAGTTGCTACATAAAAAAATGGAAGCTAAAAACTAGACATATGAAATATGAATCGTTCTACTGCATTTAGTGAATAAGTATTTCCTAACTATTTCCAAAGTGATACTAAACAAAACAAAAGTGTATTCTGCTGCCTAGAAAAATAAGCATCGTAAATGGTCCCAAACACTTGCCGTTGCGTTAATGGGGAGACGTTATAATGACTTCTTTTTTTGTTGTTTTGGTTGCTCTGTATCAGTTGTGTTATTGATATCCACCGGCCACTGGCAGATTGTATGTGTGCATATGTAGTATATGTATGTGTGCAAGCGTTTGGAGTTGATTTTTTTTTTATCCTCTAAATACATGTATACATATTTTATGGCAAAAGGGTGGTTCATCGAAGGGTATGTGGGGGTGTTTATGTGTGTGTTTTTAGATATGAAGAAGTTAATGTTGTCCTTTTTCAGGAGGGGTGTTTGCTGCTACCTTATTTGTTTTTTTTTTTGTGGTGGTGATCTAATCCAAAAAGGGGAGTTAAAGCTATAAAAAACCACCCACCCGTCCTTGCTGCCGCGACAATGGTCAACGCAGAGGATAATATCGCATTAAGATAAAAATACCAAACATAATATGTGGGATTGTTGATATATAATACGAGAAACATTAAATAAATAAAGAATGTACGGTATAAGAGGGCTTTGGGAAGTAGTAGTCTATGGATGTGAGGTTACTTTTTCTATAACAGGATATGTTAGTGGGAGCACTTTGCGGTGGATAGGAATTTAGATGTGTTCTTGAAGACAGTACTTTTTTCCTCCTGCCCTGACAAGCTTCAACATATTTTAAATTGTTTATGAATGCGAATTTTTAAATAACAAACTAAAACAGAACACTAAGCGTATTCATGTCACGTTTCAGTTTATTCGTATTCTTCGTAAGCTTTATTCATCCTTATGCATTTGCGAACTATGAGACTAAAGAGATTCTGAAGCTCAAGTTTCGTAGTACCTTACATGCATTTCAACTGGTAGCAGCTATATGAAAACAGATAAACACCAGCTGAACACATATGTAAGACACATCTATGAAAGAAAAAGAACGAAAGTGGCCGTTCATATCAATCAAACTACGAAACAATGAAGTTACGAAAAATTAAAAAGTAACATGAATACCTTCTAATTATACAAAATAATACAAAAATTATCAAATTTTTTCCAAACAAATTCAAACAGAAAGCAAACACAAATTTGCTACAGACCATCATAGGTACTGTCAGGTGCAAGGGGATGACCCGAAATGGACAGGGGAGAATTTCCTGTACCTTCCGTGGCGTCCATCCGTTTAGCGCGACGACCATGTTTTGAATTATTATGCACAAACATGTTATCGGAAATGGCTAAGAGTGGCCCGTCAACGGTCACTTGTGTTGATATCACAACCTGCAATGGAAAAGAATACATATTATGTATATAATTTAATTGTAGATACATAGAGAATAGATATAAAGTTTACAAAACGGATTTTAGGAAAAAATTACTCAAGTGGTTTTAAGGGGCTACATATACCAAGGTGCGTCGAAAAATTGATTTAAAAAAAATAATATTTTCGTACCCTACAACCTTCAAGCTGTACCTATACCCTAAAAATTTCATTCAAAAATTCCTGAAATTGATTAAGTTAAAGATATTTAAGTAGCTACATACACTTAAAAAATAAATAAATAAATAATTATTTGGCGCAACAGCTCTTTAAGTGCCAGGGCCTAGCTTCTCACAACTACTCAGGTTGTGTGCGTTATATTTTTCACACGAATGGAAGGGACCTACAGTTTAGTGCCGTATCCGAAGGGCAATTTGGTTTGAGAAGCCTTTTTGAGACAACAATACTCTCGGATGTTTTTCAGACTTTCGCGAGAGGTGGGACCGTGAAAAAAAACTTATTGGTGTTTTTTGAGATTCGAACCCGGAACCCCACGCGCAGCGTTCCGAAACACTAACCACTTACGCCACGGCGCCCACTGCAGCTACGTACACTTAGGGGTAGTTAAAATAGAGCAATTCTTTTTTTCTATACAAGAAATTTGTTTATTAAAAATCCAATGAGTACATCTTAAAAGCATGTAGTAATCATCTAACATCTTAAACTATGTAAATAATTATAACAGTGACTTAAGTCACTGGTCACTCAGACCAACAAGTCCATTGTGTCTATTTAATTTTCACCCTGGGAACCTACAAAGAAAAACTGCTGAATCTTCAGCCATCTAGATAAGAATATGAATCTCAGAGTGGCTGTCAGCACGGAAAGAGAATCCGTTGGCTTATAGATAGGGATATAAATCTCAGGATAATTTTCAGATCAATGTGGCGTAAATCCTCCAAGTCAGTGAAGAAGTACCTACCGAGAGTCTTCATTCTTCTGTCGGTGGGGGCAGCGCCTTCGCACAGCATGTGCCGGAGAGAATAAATTTCTTCCTCGTCCTTGCAGCTGCAGCAGAAGTCGTTGTGAGGTACGCTGATATACTCTGCATGAACCTTAATGGCACAGTGCACCTTGATTATGCCAGAGATGACCCGTGTACTGCTACGACTAAGCCCAACCAGAGAACGTGTTCTCCTTAAATCATAAGCCCGCCAAAGCGTTCTGACAGCGATGCACGTATTCAGATGGAGCCATCGATTGTTGGCTTCGCTAGTGGCTTCATTTCCGAGGAGCTTATTTATAGATCTTATATGAACCTTCATGCAAGAAACGGCCTGGAGATGTGCAGCGTCAACTCGCACAGCATGTTAGCGAGTTCGTCTGCGCCCATGTACCCAGCTTGTGATATCTTATTAAGATGTTGTTTTCAGATTCTAACGAGCTCAGATCTGGATGCCAGAGCTTTAACGGCTGCCTGGCTCTTAAAAAAAAAAAAAATATGTGGCGCAACAGCTCTTTAAAGTGCCAGGGCCTAGCTTTTCGCAACCACTCATGTCGTGTGCGTTATATTTTTCACACGAATGGAAGGGACCTACAGTTTAATGCCGAATCCGAACGGCGATTTGAGAAGCTTTTTCATGACAACAATACTCTCGGATGTTTGTCAGACGCTCGCGAGAGGTGGGACCGTGAAATAACTTTTTGGTGTTTTCTGGGATTCGAACTTGGAACCTCATGCGTAGTGATCCGACACACTAACCACTTACGCCACGGCGCCTGGCTCTTAATGTGTATAGTAATTGATTCACCCAAGATGTTGCCTTTGGCGATGATTTCACGCTGCACTCTGAACGAGTGGTTGACCCCTTGTATTTTGCAGTAAACCCCAGCTTCTACATCGACATCCATTTTAGAACCGTCAGTGTAGAAGCCCAGTTACTCATTACTGGTGATTTGTCTGTTCTTCCAGTTATTTCTGTCAGGACATTAGATTCTGATATTGAATCTCCTGTCAAATATCAGCATCGGAGTCATATAATCGGTTGCGACCTGCCTACTTTGAACTCCCATCTGGTTAGGATGAAGGCGTAATCATATGGTGCAGATCACCAGAGTCCTCCTTTCCTCAGTCTGAGTGCTGAATTTACCGCCGTATTTCTGCAGAATAGATTTAGCGGAATATGACTTAGCGTGGTCTCCATTGCCGAAGTGGGTGTTGTACGTAACGATCCCATGATCGGGATCAGGCTGACCTCTGGATCTTCGTGAGGCTTGAAAGCCGTTATTGCTTCTCCATTACCTGACCACTTATTTTCTACGAGCGTAAAAGACATGGGTTTTTAATGCGGTCTTCAATATTATCGTTCCAATTTAATTTAGAATCTAGAATTACACCCAGGTATCGTGCCGACTTTGAGAGATTTAGTACAACACTTTCGATCCTAGGGGATTTGAACTTAGCGATTGCGTTTTTCCTTGTGAAGAGGACAATCTCTGACTTTGTGGGTTTACTCTCAGACCTTGGCTACCGACCTAGTTATTTACTAGTAGCAGTGCATAGTTGAGTCTATCGCTAAGGATCGGAAGGAATTTCTCTGATACAAGAATGGCAACATCGTCAGCGTAGGCCAACACGTTGAAATCATTCGCTTCGATTATTTAAAAAATCTCATCCACCACAAGGAGCCAAATGAGTGGTGAGAAAATCCCACTTTGAGGTGTCTCTCTGCAGACTTGCCTTCTGCTGCTAATACCTTCTTGCGTTGAAGTTATCAGCCGTATACTTATGTGTGTGATACGAATGATTAACATTTCCATATTGATGCTCCTATTTCAATTCAAAGCACTCAATCCTTAGCAGGATAAGTTGCGCAGGATAAGTTTACTAGAAATTAAGAAAATTCTAAAAAAAAAACAGACGTCGCATCAAGTAAGACATTAATCTTTAGCCGCGTTTTATTATCTCCCATGACACACATAGATCATTTGTTTGCATTCATTACAACAACAATATAAGATCTTGCTTTTGATCAGGATCAATTTTCTTGATCTAGAAATTACTACGCACTATTTCCCACTTGGTTATACTTCTGTTTGTGAATATTAGTATAATTGTCGGCTAATATGGAGCATCCATGTTGCCAGATTAGAACACGTTTTTCTTTTCAACAAAACAAAAACAACCCAAATAATAACATTTTTTGTAATAAAATATCTCAACCAATTTAACTAGAAAAACTTGAGTTAATACTAGTTAACAGAGCCCTCTATATCTTAACCACCATCCGATTCTAATAAATGTCAGACAATATTACATCCACATGCATGGGCTGAAGATACAAACAAAATGCGCTACATCCTTATTTAACTACAAATGTGTGTAAAGATTATGAGTACATCGGACCAGGGAAAAACTTCGAATTTTTTTTTTCGTGGGTAGGTGAAAATCTTCATGAGACACTATGAGACCGTGTACTCATAGTAGTGTCAGATTTCTACTGACTAAAAACACCTTTCCCTTCGTTTTGTTTACTACGACTAAGTTTGACCTTATCAAGTAGTTTAAGCTTCAGAAGAGAATATTCGCGTGAGGCAGGTAGATTTCAATAAAAGCACCTGCTGAAACCGTCATGACATGCGGCTTTTTGTCTTATTGCGCTAATTCGAACGGTTTCGTTCTTTGAAGTCGGCGCGTAAGATTTGTCACATCCAAAGTTTGGAGTATGGCACAGTTGCAATGGCCATGAAGACGAATACGAAGCTTGCGAGCGAAGTATTTTATTTCGTCCTCCACGGTAGCTATCCCTAAGTCTCTGTGGATATCATTGTTTCTGATATACCAGGGAGCGTTCACGATTATTCTTATAATTTTATTTTGGAGTGATTGTATGAGATTCCTATTGCTTGGTTTGGTACAACCCCAGAGTTGTATACCGTAAGTCCAAACGGGTTTAAGCACTTGCTTATACAGAAGCAGTTTGCGTTACATACGCACTTCAACGAACAGTTTAGTAGAACAAATAGACTTAACTTTGAATTATTGAGGTAAAAACGCCATCAAGTTCGTATTAGAGAGCTTTTCAGGTTATGTTGCACAAGAATAAGTTCGACGTTCGGTAAAGTGCATAGGTTTTCTTCGATTAATAGAGGTTTTCCCATGGGACTTAGGCAGTACATCTACTTATAGAGCTTTTCGAATTATAAAGGTTCGAATTATTGAGAGTTCACTGTAATGAGTAAAAACAAGACGGACTCAATTTTTTTAGAAAAAACAATAGTTTATACTCCATTATACGCGAGGCTAGATTCGTAGTTGTTAAATTTTTTGATCTGGACATTTTGAAAGAAAGGTACAAAGAAACCTACTCCAGTAAAAAACCAACATTATTTTTTGACACATGAAAATTATGGAAGCATTTTTGATAAGAAGAAGGTATACAAAGCATACATATTGGCCACAATCCCTCGGAAATGGATTGTACGAGTGAAATTAAAATTTTCTACTCAGCTAAATATATTTTGACTTCTCAAACAAAATCAATTTTGTCTTAAGAAAATTCCCCTCAAAGAAAAGTGGGCGTGGTCTTATATAATGTATGAACAAATAATAGAAGATATCGAATCTTCATAACTTGTTTATGTACATTAGGCTGGTCCAAATTTCTAAAGTGTAGAATTACTCTGGTGCGCCATGACTTTCTGAAAGTTTGGATTCTTAAACATTTAATAAGCCCTTAAAAGAAAAAAAAAAATGTTCGGAGAAGTAGCTGCTCAACATTGAGCGCCTCGCGTACTCTGGTGTTGCGCACTCGATCCCTACGAGTTATTCGAGCAGGAACCTCATTTCGGTAGCTTGTATCCGCGATCTTATTCTTTCGGTCACTACCCAAATTTTATGACCATAGGTGAGAGTTGGAACATACACCGAGTTAAAAACCGATAGCTAAGCTTGAACACTAAGTTCGGACTTCCTTATAACAGATTGACCAAGCTCTCTCAAAATTGATCCAGCCTGACCAATTCTACAGGATAGTTCGGCACTGCTATTCCCATGGTACATGGAGGTACTTAAAGTTATCCACCTGCTTCAGTGGGACTCCACTAACATGCAGAGTGCGCTGAATGGTTTTTTTTGGAAACGACTATTATTTCCGATTTGTTCACATTAATACTCATTCCAGCATCATCACAAACGGCTACAAACCTTTCGAGTGCGCGCTGAAGTTCAGTTTGAGAGGATCCAAGGATGACCAAATCATCCGCAAAGAGCAGGTGACTAATCCTTAGGTCTCCCACTTTGAAACATTCCCCGCCACGGCTGCGTTGCAACATCCAACCCATATATACAATGAAGAGGAGATATGAAAAAACGCACCCTTGGCGGAGTCCAACGCCCACAGTGAAAGGCAATGATTTAACATCGTTTATCCGAACACAACTTCTACAGTTTGTTAATGTTACCGGCCGAACCCGATTTCAGGCCAAACTGGTTTATCCTACGCATGTCAGGATATACCTACTAGTTAAGCCAGGACAATCTAGTTTGGCCTTAATACTTTAGGCCCCACTAGTTTGACCTAGGCCGAACTGATTGAATCGTTGCAAATGACAAAATAAACACATAAACAAATTTTAGTTTGACTGATTAGGTTATTTTTATTTTACAGTTTTGCACAAGTGTTGTGTCATTTCAAGTCAATACTGTGTTTTATAATTAAGTAGACTATAGTTGAATAAATATTGCCTTTTAATTTTAACCGTTAGTTTACTTGAATAATAATTTAAAATCAGTTTGGCCTAGGTCACACTAGATTGTCCTGGGCTAAACTAGAATATCCTGACATGCGTTAGATAAACCGGTTTGGCGTAGGACAAACTAGTCTGGCCTGAATTCGGGTTTGGCCGGTAACATATATAAAGACTGAATCGCCCTTAACAGGGAACCATCAATCCCATACTTCTGCTTGTTTATAGTTTTTTATGTTTTTTTTTTTTTTTTTTTTTTTTTTAAAGAGGATATTTGTATAAGTCGGTGTGGCGTTTAATTTCATAAAAGGATTTGTAAAGCATGTAAGCAGCAGAAACTCTTCGGCGAAAGCTAGTATTAACGCAACATGGAAGAATTTCATTAATAAGAAAGAGGTCAGGCTCAATGCAAATTGGAAATTATTTCTTGCTACTTGTAGAGCAATACAAGCATATGGCGCACAAGTATGGGGGTATTCTTGTTTTGAAAATGTGGATATGTTACAACGCTATTTCATCAAACGTCTGCTGAAACTACATGCTTTCACCCCAAATTATGTTATAGCATTCGAAACTGGAGTAGAAGAGGAGTAACATGGATCTTGAAGGCGCGAGCAAATCTTATTTATCTAAATGGAAATAGCTATAAAATGGGCGGTACAAAATTGTGCACGCTATGTAATTTAAGAGAAGATGAAACAATTCAGCATTTTATGGGTAGATGTCCCGTACTTAGAGGGATCAGGTGCAAATACTTTGCTAAAAACACACTTTCAGATGAAGAATTAGTGTATACCTACCATATTTTAAATGGAAGTTTAGAGGAAAACTGGAAAAATGTCATCCATTATATAATTTCCGCACTGAATTACCGAAAATTATTAATTGAGGAATTTCATTAAATAAAATATCAATGTATATTACTTTAACGTAAAATTACTTCTCTACCGACGACGGGTTAGCCCATGTTGGATGTTCTGTTCTTTTTTCGTATCTTAAGTAAATAAAAATAAAATTCTATGTATTCAAATGTAAAATAAGTTGTTTTTGGAGCAAAGAACTTATTATTATTATTATTATTAAAGGGATTTCAAAATTGCTTACAATTTCGACTCTTAGAATGTAAAATTTAATATTTCGGGCTCGAAATTAAAGCTTTAAAATTAAATAGATGTCATACAGACAGATAGATGGACGGACAGGCAGATATGCCTCAATTAACCAGGCTCTTGATACTGATCACTTATATCATATGTTGTTCATATATGTGTATAGGTACAGTGCACTCTCGATTTTTACAACTAGTGAAAACACGACCCTTTTGCAAAAATCGAAAAAGTTGCATTAATCTAACACAAAATTAAAACATTAAGGCTTACTCTGTGATGTATAAATAAAATTACATACATACATATGTACATTACATTTAAGTATTTATTTTTATTTAAAAAAAAATCTAGACGCGTCTTAGTGACGATTTATGATGTCGTCAAGAGTTTGCTCTTGCTGGAACATTCCACAGTAATGCGTACATAAGTGATTTGACTTAACCACTTATTCACTGGGATGACAGAATTAATATACCCTATATGGTAAGCTCGTGCAGTAGACATCTAATTATTAACCAATAATTTTACCCCAGTGAAGCTGGATATGACAGGTTTCCTACATACATTATATTCTATATTCATTATTATACACATAAAAAACAAAATTGACAAAAATAGAATCTCACCTGAAATCGTCTCATGTCCCTTGGATTCCCAGCGTTCTTCAAGCAATTTTGATTGCATTTCAAGAAAAATTTCAGGAAAAATCTGTAAAACAAAAAGGAATTGTAAAATTTATGTACATACATACATACAAACAGAAATGTCTATGTTTATTGAAAAAAAAAAAAAATAAATTAAAATTCTTCACATATCCTTTACCACACGCAACTTTAACGTTATAATCAGTAATCAGAGCGTTCGCAAAAAAAAAAAACACACAATGATTTTATGTCCTCGTTTTGCTTTTACCATAGCATAAAAAAAACACTTGGCTTTTATGGTTCTTGAAGGATGATGATTTTTAATACCAAAAATCTCCTTCTTCAATGAGCGGTTCTTGTGCGCAACATAGTTGTAGAATACTCATGTATTGCCGATGTTTACTGTGCTGATATTTTACACATCATAAAAATTATTATGAGTGCTGAATTTAATTTTTTTTTCCAATATTTGGTAGAGCCATGTCCGTGTGCACAGAACTGTGCGTATTATCTTTCATTATTCCTTTGCAGACACGGACAGAAAGGATATTACAGTCAGCAGAAAAAATTCAAGCTGAGATAGCGAGATCCGTCGATTCTTATTGACACCCTTTTGCCTCCCAGCAAGCAGTGGGAGCATGAATTTGCTCAACGCTTACACCCACCATCTTTCGTCAGCTCTCATATCTGAAAATCGCATTTAACTCAAATATGTGTCGTGACAGTGTTCGATTTTTCGATTTTAATAGAGAAACGGTGACAAGTGCTGTTTGTTAATTCACCTAAAACAATTCTCAAAATCTCGAAATCATCTGGATGTGATACCAGATATAGGCATGGGGCTCCCTAATTTGAGTAATATCACACATAGCTTCTATACAAACACTGTTAAATATGTTGCCAGAAATTTATTTGGTGATATGGAAAATTACGACTGCCACAAGCCCATTTGTGCTGTTGACGGCGCGGCGGCAGATCCTGCGTATCTGTAGTGTGGACGAAATTAAAAATCGATTTGGAAGATTCAAAATATTGACACATTCCCTTTTCGGTGACAATGTACGCTGTCATGTCGTAGAGGGGAGAATTCAAAATGATTTGTTGGAGGGATGAGAGGTGTTGATTTAAGTTAGTTGCGGCAATTAAGTCGCTGGGAATGATGAGATGGATTTATGACGATTTGATTGTGTCTGCGGGTAAACTTGATTTACATTCTGGGGTGTGAAGAGATGGGCCTTGGGTAGAGTATTTTAGTAATATATGTGTATAAAGCTGGAAGACAACTTCCTCTTACACTGTTATACTGATAAATATTGTCCAATTGCCAGCTGCATTGTGCATTAGGTTTCAGCTGCCAATAAATTTAAGAATAAGCGAAAGCAGAAGATTTAGCTAAAGAGATGCCTACGAACTGCTCTTCCAAGCACGCGAAAATTCCTCAGTTCACCCTGAAAACTAGCTGCGAATACCTGCAAATCTTAGGTCGGCACGCGTTTAACGTAAGGTGGTACTTTTTTTTGACCAATGCGCTGATACGTGAAGTGATAATTAATCTTTTTTAATCACACAATATGATACACATAATACAGAACTATCTCTCGATAATGTGAACTAATCAAAAAAAAGGTCCTGTTCACATTATTGGATTTTTTTTTTAAACTAAAAAAGTAAGAGAATTTTCGAATAACGAATGCTCATAAATGATGAAAACGGCTATTCCCCCAATAAATAACATTTGGTACAACATGGAAAAACATGTCTAGACAAATGACTGCAAATATATGTTAAAAAAAAGAATACAAAATATTGAGGAAAAGTTCACATTATAGATTTGTGAGCTCACATTATCGAGGTAGTACTGTATTCTGTTCACATACTGTTATTTACAGGATTTTGTTTTTCCAATCATGGCAAGTTTTGATATTACCTATGGAGAAATGGTCGAAATTGTTCTATTCATCAATAAGTGTATAGAAAGCATTAAGGATCAGAATATTGCAGAGGTAGTGATGGAGGAAATACATATAAGTACATCACTAATTGAGTAAACTATTTCTGTCAAACTCCTCGCGAAAATGGTAAGCTGCAACACGGAACAAAAAAGCCTTTTTTACAAGGCACGAACAATGGCTTCAAGAGAACTTATCTCTCTCTCCAAGCCCCATAGGATCGAACCAGAATCGTCCAATTAAATACGGAGTGGGCGTCCCGAAAAGGCATTTGATGAGTGATACCCATCGAACGAAAATATACAGGGCAAACAATTTGTGTGAAAACCTTCCCCGAAAGAATAATTACTATGGCTGCAATTAAAATGCAAGATCAGTCAAAGAAATGTGCAGGATTCGGCCCAGAAAAGCTTTTAGACTGACTTACTGCTAGATACTTCATTATTGAAATATCAGTATGAAGTCCATAAGAAAGCAACTAAGGTGATATATTGTGATATTTTCCTGGCTTATCAGACAGAACTAGACTCTAAAAAGGAGTGGTATCCATCGGAAATTGAGGTTACCGAAATTTGTGGTAGTGTGGATTATGGGGATTTTGTGGGGAAAGTGAGTTCACGCTGATCTCCAAATGGGGCTGTGATAGTTCCCCTAGTCACAGTGAATATAAGTAAGCTTTCGTTAAGAAAACATCACAGACACTAATATGTTGGAAACATCTATGGTACTACTTCACTTCATCAAAATAGAGAGATTTCTTTGGTTCATTCGAAGAATGCAATTCATTCTTCTAATAGATGCTGTAGACCCACTCAATTCTAGTTTGTTAAGGAAACACCGAAGAGTGCGAAGGCCGCAACCGCAAGAGTACAGTTGGAAATTTAAAATCATTGTAATGTATACAGTGAACCACGAGCTATTGTTTACTATAATTGATGGTAAAATTGCACAAGCAATAACATATCCACATACATGCGGATATATACATTTGGTGAGTGTTTGACAGCAATAATATAAGGAAGATTCATCATGCATTATGATGGACTGCACCACCCTTGACAGAAGTAGCCTCCTGCATTGCCTGGATCCTCCAATATTCAGCACTATTCAGATTAAGGCTGCGCTCACCCGAACAGCTTTGTCGCACGGTATTTTGAGGTATTCCTGATCGAGCCTAGCACTAATCAACACACCTAAGTATGTTATCGGTTCTGATGTTATATTGTGCTCGCTTGCACTGATTGTGAATGTTTCTCTCTTCTTGCGGCTGCTCACTAGTATTGCTTCTGTTTTTTGTTCAGAAAGTGCCTCACTCTTTAAATATATTCATTACAAATTTCCTCTATTTCTTTCAGGTGTTTCGCCGCCTATAGTCTATAGTTTTGGGATTCCACAGAATTCCAAGCCTCGGAACACCATCATACATAATGTTCCATAGGATAAATCGTAATATCTTGCGGGACTCCACTAGATATGTGGTACTGCCTTACTCCATCATCGGTGTCGAAGAATAGACGCTTTTCCATCCCTCTTGCTCCTCGAGATGTTTTCACTTTATAGCACTTGCTGTGTAGCTCTGCTATCTCATGGGCTTATTGACATCTTCCTGGACCATAGATGTGCCGCAAACCTTAGTTACTTGCTTATTAATGTCCGCGAGTTTAACATTTGCTATATCTGGAGTTATTGTGCTCTCTCCGAAAACCAGGGCGAAAATGTCTTCCTCCAGTGCGTATACTCTCCACCCCATTCATTGTACCTTCTTTGGGGGTGTCCCTGAGTTGCTCTCAAAGAGGATGATCAGGTAGTCCTTGGGTGTATATTGGCCACTGACTCTCCACTTGCCGCCTCTCGCTAGAGAACTAGTCACGAAGCTGATGTCAACCACGGAGCCTAAGCCGTTCTGCTTAATGTGTGCTCACTGTCCGTATTAAGTGGCATTATTATTCTAGTGAAAAAATGGCTTCTAGCAGAGCCTCGTCTTGTATATTGGTCCATGTACGGTACGGCTTGTATTAGGATGCCCTGTGCCGCTCCGCAATGGCTTAAGTTAAGTTGTAGCACTTTCATATTCTTTTTGCGGCTTTTGCAGCTTCTTGGTACACGGAACATACTGCACTTCCTGCCGCGTATTTGGTGCTACTACAACCCTTTTCTTCACAAAGGACGCATCTTGGATTGTTGCTGCAATTCTTGGATACATACGCAGTCATCAGCTATAGCCATCAAGTTTTTACACGCCTTTGCCAGATGCCCGAAGTGAAGGGCTTCTAAAATATCGTAGAGGTACAACTTTTTTGGCAGCGTTTGACGGGAGGTTAATAACTGCAGTTTACGTTCCTGCATATGCTTTCCTTATGGATTTAATGGAAGTTGTCTGCACTCTTCGAACTGCTTGGTGAGGGCTTGGCAAATCTCTTCCTTTGTAATGATGTCATCCAAGACCTTGCACTCAATAAGTTCTTCGTGCGTTACATCAGACCTCAATATACTTATATCAGGGTTAGTTTTACCTTTCGGAGTACGAGCATATCGCTATAGGAGATTTGTCCGATCTTGTTAATAAGAACCATTCAGGCCTCGGCCCGGGTCGCATGACTCCTTGTCTTAGGCACAGGACGCTTAAACAATTCCACCTTGCATTTTGCCGCCCTTGGTCGGGGACTTCGTATTGGTTATTCGCAGCCAAGCTAAGTATCTGTAGGCCGTTTAGCTGTACGGAATAAGAATATGTGCAATTTCCTTTCTTCACTATTGCTAACGAATTACATTAATAGTTATGCTCTAAAATTTGTTAGTGCTAAACACTCGTTTTTTGTTTAACTTAAAATACTATACCATAATGATTTCCTCTATTCCCTATTAACATTGTCATTTTACAAATGCCATTTCCTGTGCTAACTTTTTCTATTTGAGCCCTATCAAACTAAATAATAAGCGAAACTAACTACCAGAATAAAACCTTATACAGAGCTGAAATATCATAACATAAGGACACCCTGCGGTGCAATGTTTATCTTGAAGGGTGTGTGCGTTCAAAAAATTTTAAATACAACGCTCGAAGTTGACATTGCAGTAACACACATATAATGCCTCCGGCGAAACATCTGTTCAATAGGCAAAATGTTGAAACTAATCCAACCACATGCACGAGATTATTATTGACATCTCGATTTACAAATTTACTCAAGTCTACTCTGGCAGTGGTGCGCTCTTGAATTTCTATCTCGTCTGGGAAGGGAGCAAGCCAATTATGGGTTAAATGACGAAACTTCAGCGCGTAAGTGTAGTAAGTAAGTGGGCATAACGTAAATAATAAAATTCAATTTGTTAGCGCACTTCTACTATTAGGTGAACAATGTTTCGATGACACCACTAGAGAATGCACCACCCGCAGGCTATAAAGTACCATAGAGCATACGATTCCGAATATACATACACTCGTAGATTTTTTTTTTTTTGTAAAGTAGAAAAATTAACACTTCAAGCGTTGTGTAAAAAATACATTAATTGATAAATGAAGAGCGCATACTGTGGGAATTTGAACCAAGCAAAAAACACAAAGAGCATATATTATCTGCTAATAAAAGGTGAATCTTATTCGTTTCCCATATCAATACTGTGCGAAAAAAATGTATTACATTTCATAGTACTACAACTAGTTTATGAGCAAACTAAAGAGCAGTCTTCATTTAATTATATAGTGTAAGCAAAGATAAAGGTCATTAAATATTGAGTGGATTTAAAAAGGTTAATTTTATTTTAATTAATTAAAAAAAAAAAAATTAATAAGATAGGTTTCAATCTCCGATACACAGCTGCTTGATTGAGTCTCGATGCCTCCTCATTTACGTGTTGGGTAAGCTTTCTTTTGTAGGCCTTAACGATGTAGATGGAATCGTGGACAGTTGCTATCCCCAGATCCCGGTGAAGATCGACATTTCTAACGGACCATGGCGCATTTACAGTGTTTCTTAAAACTTTATTTTGGAATCTTTGAATACATTCAATAACACTGGGTTTAGCATATCCCCAAGTTGACTACCATAAGCCCATACGGGTTTAATTACTTGATTGTAAAGCAAAAGCTTATTTTGGACAGATAGTGATGAGTATTTACGTATTAGCCATTAGACATGTTCTTTCCAATGTAGCTTTGCGTCCAGGGTCATACCCAAATACTTTGCAGAGTTTGAATGTGGGATCTGCGAACCAAAGATGGTTGCTGTGTGGAATTGAATTCTTTTATTTGTAAAGACAACATGGATTGACTTCGTGTTGTTAAGCTTTATTCGCCACAGCTTTGCCCAATTGGCTACCTTATTTATCGTTTCTTGTATTTTTTACTAGATTTCTCTTCGTTTTTCCCAACTGCTGGAATTACAGTGTCATCAGCAAACATAACTATCGTACTAGTAGCTGTAACTGGTAGATCGCTAGTATATGAAAGATAGAGAACCGGTCCCAAAATACTTCCTTGGGTGATTCCTGCTTTAATTTCCTTAAATTGAGAATGTAAATACACTTTCATATTTGACTCGAAAGAATCTTTCGGAGAGGTAGGATTCAATAAGGTCTACATATTGAAATAGAAGTAGCAACTTGAACTTATTGATAAATCCTTCACTACAGACCATGTCAAAGGCTTGAAACGTCGAGGAAAACTGGTAAACAAACCATTCCGCTTTCTAAGGCGCTTTCGATAACATCGGTAATACAGTGCACCTGATCCATGATAGAGTGCTTATCCCTGAATCCGAATTGATGGGATGGAATAAGTTTCCTAGATTCAATTGTAGGTTTAAATCATTTTTAAAATTTGTTTTTCAAATTGTTTTGATATTAAAGGCAATAGTGATATTTCATGAGGATCCTTTCCCGTAGTAATAGTAACTCTGCTGTTATTAGGTCGAATCCAGGTGCTTTTTTCAATTTAAAATTTTTTGGAATTTCATTCTTCAGTTTATTTTCCGTAATGTAGACAATTCCAACTCTCGTCTCACAGGACCTCATTCGGTTGGAAAGTATTCTTAAGATGTTCAACGAGTAACTCTGCTTTGATGGCATCTGATTTAGCCCAGGTGCGATATGCCTTTCTTAAAGGTGGCATATATTTAATCGGCCTTTTCAGATATTTGATTGATTTCTATAATGAGTAGTCAGCCGATTTATCGAATTTTAAACCAGACAGGTATTTTTTCTTTGTTTGTTGTTTGAAGTCGTGCAGTTTCTGTTGTAATATTTTACTGCTTTTATTTAATTCGGTTTTATGAGCTATCAGATAAGATACTCCGATTATTGCCATTTCTTTCGAACTTGTCTCTTCTTCGATATGAGATTTTTAATTTCAGAAGGATAGTTAAGTCCAACAGACTTTCTTTTTAGAGCAGCAGAACTTTTTCACGCAGCTTTTTGGAGTGTTTGGTTAAGGATTACAATTTCATCGCCAAATTGGTCTTCAGTTTGTGGCCGAGTTGTTAAATTTATTTCTTCGTCTAATATATGTTGGAAATAATTCCAATTCGTCAATTCATTTACAAGATGTGTATTTTGTTGTTACAATATTATGTGATCGAATAGTGTTAAAAAAACTGGAGAATGATCAGAGCTGAGGTCCGCTGCTTCTTCAACTAACATACAATTTTTGGTTATTTGCCTTATAATGAAAAAGTCAAGTAAGTCAGGAGACTTAGCCAAATCGGTTGCCCAGTTTGTAGGTTTTCCAGTTGAAATAAATTCACAACACGTTTCTTGTATTGCTTTTAGAATTTCGCGGTCCTTGGATGAGCTAACCCGCGATCCCCAGTGAGTATATTTGGTTTTGAAATCACCCGCCATGATGAATATTAATAGGTAGTTTTTCTTTTTTTACTTAGATATAGCACATGCGAAGAAGGAGACACTCTGAACTGCGCCACCTTCAGAGGCATAAGTCTTCTAAACATCGCATATAAGATCCTGTCTGCCGTATTATGTGAACGCCTAAAACCGATCGTCAACAACCTGATAGGTACTTATCAGTGCGGTTTCAGGCCAATAAAGTCTACCATTGACCAAATATTCACACTACGGCAGATCTTGGAAAAAACCAATGAATATAAAATCGATACGCGTAATCTATTCATCGATTTCAAAGTTGCCTATGATACCGTGTATAGAGACAAGTTATACCGAGCCATATCTAGTTTCGGCATCCGTTTGTACAGGATGACGATGGAGTCGAAAAGAACACCACCGAACAGTTCGATGTGAGGAAAGGTCTTAGACAAAGTGACGCGCTGTCATGCGATCTATTTAACATAATACTTGAAAGAATTGTAAGAAACTTACAAGCCAGCCCCGGAAGTACAATCTTTTACAAGACTGTACAACTACTCACTTACGCAGATGACATTGATATAGTCGGAAGAGCTCAGCGGGCCGTCAGTGGGGCATTTGTGAGTATTGAGATCGAGGCAGCGAAGATGGGTCTAGCGGTCAATGAAAGCAAAACAAAATACATGCTGTCAGCAAAGAAGGACACCTAACATCGGCGTCTTGGATAGAACGCCACAATAGACAGATATAACTTTGAAGTAGTAAAGGGCTTTGTCTACCTAGGCTCTATGGTGAGCTCCACAAATGACACCAGTGGGGAGATCAAACGAACAATTACTCCTGACAATCGGTGTTTTTATGGGCAAAGAAGGCAATTGAGTAACAAAGTCCTATCTCGAACTACTAAGATAACTCTGTATACGACACTAATCATCCTAGTACTCTTGTATGGCGCAGAGGATGAGGATGCCCTTAATTACTTTGAGAGAAAAGTTCTTCGACTGATCTTTGGTCCCGTCTGCATAGACGACTGGCGAGTGTAGAAGGAAAAGGTACAATGCCGAACTATACAGCCTATACAATGACATCGACTTAGCCAGAAGAGTTCACATACAGCGACTAATATGGCTGGGTCATGTAGAGCGGATGGAGCCCAAGGTTCCAGCCTGGATGGCGCAGTAGAGGATGACCTTGCGGTAGGCGGCGCAAACAAGTGGAGGGGGGACCTTTACCAACTTGGCCTGCGCAACTGGAGGCACCTGGTTCGTAACCGGTCTGGCTGGAGAGGGTTGGTTGAGGCCCAGCTCCACCCCGGACTGTAGCGCCATATAAATTAAAGAAAAGCACTTGCGGAAGGTATAACGGTCCAACCAAATCCTCTCTTTTCGATACTCGTATTTATGTTCAGTGTAGAATAGCAAATCATCATTAAGGGACTCACGCTTGAACAACGCTTCCAAATGATCCAAATTTACTTTGAAAATCGGTCGTCGATTCGCGAAGCTTATATACGTACATAGACGACTTCGTGATTTTTCTGGTGCAACTAGTCGTCAATCTGAATAAGCCATCCGTGGAACTGTGGATAGATACAATACCACATACTCTTATGATACAATAACAGATGAGGCCATCAAATATGCTGTGGCATCTTTTGATGGTTTCAAATCGCCTGGCACCGATGGAATATATCCAGCTATGCTGCAACAGGGTATAGATCAGCTATTGCCAACTCTGAAAAGAATTTTCACCGCTGGCTTGGCGCTGGCATATATTCCTACACCTTGGCGGACAGTCAGAGTAGCTTTCATACCGAAAATTGGTCCCCAAGAGTTTCAGACCTATAAGTTTGACATCCTTCTTACTGAAAAGTATGGAGAGACTGGTAGAATTTCACGTGCGCAAAGTTGCTTTGAAACTGCATCCACTATCGGAGATGCAGCATGCCTATCAGCGTGGGAAATCCTGTGAGACCGCACTTCAAAATCTAGTGGCCAGAATTGAATGCGCGCTTGATAGGAGAGAATACGCGATGGGTATCTTCATCGACATTGAGGGTGCTTTTGACA
Source organism: Brachypalpus laphriformis (assembly GCA_945910035.1). NCBI lineage: Eukaryota > Metazoa > Arthropoda > Insecta > Diptera > Syrphidae > Brachypalpus > Brachypalpus laphriformis. Next base: position 61,649,763 of record OX246755.1, read on the forward strand.
ATGCGACTTTTGACTGCATGTGCGACTCTGCCAGACAACACGGGGTAGATGAAACATTAGTGTTGTGGGTTAAAGCAATGCTAATGAATAGAACGTTGGTAGTGGATGCGGATTGTGGCCAATATGTTATGACAGGGGTAAACAGGGGCTGTCCGCAAGGTGGCGTTCTGTCTCCATTGTTATGGTGCATGGTGGTCGACTCTGTTGAACACTCTAAATAGTTCTAACGTCTACGCTCAGGCATATGCGGATGATGTCGCCGTACTTTCTGTCGGGCCATGCCTGTCGACGGTCTGTGCTAACGCGCAGGCGGCGCTGGACATGATCGATGAATGGTGTACTAGGAGTGGACTTTCGGTGAATCCTCTTAAAACTGAGGTTGTTCTTTTTACGAGAAGGAGGATTTTGACCGGTCTGACTCAGCCAGTACTAAAAGGCGTCACCATTCGCATTTCCAATGAAGCCAAATATCTGGGAGTGATTTTAGATAAGAAACTTCATTGGTCCAAACACGTCGAGTCGAAAACATCCAAGGCGCTTTCAGTCTTCTGGCAGTGTAAGGGTGCTTTTGGCAAGACTTGGGGCTTATCACCGAATAAGGTTCTCTGGATCTACACGGCTATGATAAGACCATTCCTCGCATATGCGTCGGTTGTTTGGTGGAAGGGGCTCTCGCGTAAATATGTGGTTGCCTTTTGTGCGAAACTCCAAAGAACGGCTTGTCTCGGCTGCTCGGGAGCTTTCCCGAGTACGCCTGGCTCTGCTCTAGACGCTTTGCTGAACTTACCTCCCCTTGATACTTATATCATGGGTTGCACTATCAAAGCCATCCATCGTCTTAGGCGAGGCGGTTTTTGGTATACTCCACACTGGAACTTTGATGAACTTGCGCGACACTTATCTTACGACTCCTGTCTTATGGATATGCCGTCTGGTGCAATGACACCAGAACTCCAGCTGATGCGCAAATTCAGAGTCGACTTTCCTTGTGTCCAGGACTGGCTTCGGTCAGAGTCTGAGCCGGGAATGGAATGTAGTAGTATATTCACGGACGGTTCCAAAACCAGTCAAGGGTCTGGCGCTGGTGCCTTCGTGGAAGTCGACAACATTAGACTTCACTTCTCGTTAGGCAAATATGCGTCATTTTTCCAAGCGGAAACTTATGCAATCCTAATGGCCATGAACTATGTTGTGAAGAACAGGTGGAAGGGACGTAGCATTTGTGTCTGTAGTGACAGTCAGGCTGCGCTTAAGGCCTTGCTTAACCCTTTAACCACTTCCAAAATAGTTCGTGAAACCAAAAACTCTTTGAACTCGGTCGCAAGGCTGAATTCTCTGTCTCTTATCTGGGTCCCAGGTCACACTGGGATCTTGGGAAACGAGATCTCCGATGAGATTGCTAGACAAGGCTCAGAGGAGGCTTTCTCAGGTCCCGAACCAGCGTTGGGTCTTCCAGCGTCTTCGGTTAGGGCTTCCATTGACGATTGGGTCTCTCACGAGCACAATTGTGTGTGGCATGACTCTCCAGGTTGCAGGTTGACTAAACGCATGCTGCCGGACGTCTGTAAGAAATCAGCGGCATTCTTGCTGTCTCTCAGCAGAAAAGACTGTAGACAACTTATCGGCGTCTTGACAGGCCACTTCGCTTTTGCCAAGCACCTTAACGTGTTAGGCTTAAGTGACACTACAATCTGCGACACTTGTGGAGAGAGCGACGACACCGCGGAACATTATCTCTGTGAGTGTCCGGCCTTTGCTCGTATCAGGTGGCAGATCTTCGGTGCGGATGTGGTGAGTGCTGGTACTGTAAGCTCCTCATCACTGAAGTGCTTGCTTGGCTTTCTTCGAAAGTCAAGGAAATTCCAGTAAAATGGGTAAATCAGGGTTTGCTCTCTGGCAGTACAATGAACCAGTTGTGTCTGAGTGCTCCAGTCGAGTGTTTCCTATCCCGACAAAAAAAAAAAAAAATGATACAATAACTCCAACACGTCAAAGGAATATGTTTACTGAAGAAAATATCGCGACTGCAAACGAAAGTGTCAAAGAAGATCCAAATTGATCGATTCGACGTCTTTGGTCGCAGCGCTTGGGGCTCTGTCTGTTACGGTCAATTGAGGTCGTTACCGGACTTATGGGAAAGTACCTTGAGCTTGTTGGGGAACTTTTAGACGGGTGGAAGCTCTTTCTATCAGGATTCGAACGCTCAATGTCTGCTCAGGCGGGAATGGGAAAAATCACAAGCCCCAGATTGGCAGACAGAGTATTGGAAAGGATACTCGCAATCTTATAGCTCAAGCTTGAAAGATCGACTCTGGCTGTCGTGCAGGTACATATATGCATCGAACACTTAGTTGGAGTACGCAGCTTTCTTAGATGAGTGGGTATACATAGATGTTTTGACATGGGAGCGTGTTATTCGGAGGAACGGTGATGCTGATCATTAAATTGCTGCTGCTGTTTATATTGCCATACCTTTCACATTTATACAACTCCATCATAACAACTTCTGAGTTTCCAACGGATTGGAAAAAAGCCAAAATTGTTCCAATCCCAAAGAAAGGAAATGGCAATTCAGCAGACTATAGGCCAATCGCAATTTTACCATTGCTCTCAAAGGTATTCGAGAAAGCGATGTTAAGGCAGATTCAAAAGTTTTTAGATATTAATAATCTTCTTAACGGTGCTCAGTCAGGCTTTAGATCAAACCAAAGTTGCAAGACGGTGCTCTTGTATATTGTTGATGAATTACGAAAAGCCATAGATAGGAAGAGGTCAGGTTTCTCACTCTTCTCGATTTTTCGAAGGCATTCGACACAGTTGATCACTCGATATTATGCTCCAAGTTAATGAACAATTTTCGTTTTTCGTCAACTACATCCAAACTATTTCAGTCGTATCTAACAGGAAGACATCAGCGTGTTGTCATCGGAGAAAAGACTTCTAGCCTACTTCCTGTTTGCTGTGGAGTACCACAGGGCTCAATTTTGGGTCCTATCTTCTTCGTCCTCTATAATAATGATCTCCCACAGACTGTAAGGTATTCATCTATCAAAATGTTTGCCGATGATGCACAAATATTAAGAAGTAGACCCCTTTCAGAACTCTCTCAAGCCATCACAGCAATGAACGATGATCTGCTACAAATACAACTCTGGGCAGAGCAAAATAAACTAAGTCTAAATCCGGCGAAATCTAAAACATTGGCAATTTACAGAACGAAAGTAGATACGACTCAGTTCCCTGATATCATATTAAGAGATATCATCATAAATTATGTCCAAAAAGCAAGGAATCTGGGCCTTGTTTTTAACGAAACGCTTACTTGGGATGATCATGTTAATGCGACTATTGGCAAAGTTTAGACTGCTATTCGCCTTCTATGGACCACGAAAAACTTTCTTTCCATAGAAACTAAAACCTTACCCGCAAAAACCCTACTCTTACCTATTCTACTGTATGGCTGCGAAGTATATCGTAACACTGATTCCAATACCAAAAGAAAACTAAATGTCATATTCAACAATATAGCTCGATACATATATAACCTTTGACGTTACGACCACGTATCGGAACACTCAGTTAAAATCTTTGGCTGTTCTTTTGAAAAATATTTACAATTTAAAGCCTTATGCCTTATTCATCAGGTCATGCGAACAGGTCAGCCAGACTATCGTTATAGTAAATTGGAGTTTCCTATTTCACAAAGATCATATGCATTAATTCAACCAAGATACTCCTGCTTGACATCAGAACGCACTTTTTTTGTTTATACCACCCGTCAATGGAATTCTCTGCCAATTGAAATAAGAAGAATTGAAAACTGCACATCCTTCAGAACTTCCCTCCTCAGACACCTCTCTTTAATTTAATTGCCCCTTAAACATTCGCATAATATTAAAGTATATGTAGCTAACTAATTTTAAATTACATATGTATGTTACATTTTAAGCTCTTGCTATAATCATCACATTTTATGTATAAATTTAAATTTTGATTTTTTAAGTCTTGCACTACTAGTATAAGATATCAATCTTTTGTGTTAGTTATATTATTATGAAATAAACTAAACTTAACTAAACTAAACGATAAATGTATTTTGCAAGGTTCGTTACACACATGCAATGGGAGGGGTTACAGGGCGGTTAAATGCGAAAAAATTTGCGCGAACGATTTGAACAAATTCCAACTGACCCATCAATTAATGTAGAGGAAGAATGGCAGCTGTTCTCAAAGGGGTCATTGCTTCTGTGGGATATGTTTGCGGTGTAAAACGACTTGCTGTTACGGCTGGAGGTGAGAAAATAACTGCGTGACCTATAACGCCCGGTGTTTAAGAAGCCATTGAAGAGGAGAAGAAAACCTCCAAGGTGTGGATTCATTAAGTACATTAGGATTCTCGAAACCGGTACAGTGAGCGCGAAGAACTTGGAAATTAACTGTGAAAACGGTGAAAGAACAGTCTTGGAAGGAACTCAGTAAGAAATTGGAATGAAAGTACAGATCTGCGGAGACGTGACATCTATTATGATGATTGCTACAGAAAGCAGAAGCAGCGCTTAATCGCACGTGAATTTGCAATAAGCAGCAGACTTAGGCAAGAAGTCTTAAGCTTTCGATATGCCAGCTACCATTTGAAGATAGTCCACATCAAGGTTAAATTCGTCAACCTCAACGCCTGATGTGTGCTCATGTTCCATGGAAGACAAGGACGACACCACCAAAAATTGTTTTTACAAGCTCCTCGACAAGGCATATGAGAATTGTCCTAGATACGACATTAAAATCATATTGCGAAATTTAATACCAAAACGGGTTAGGAGGATGTCTTCGGAGAGTTTGTAAGCATAGCCTACGCAGCATGTCTGGAAACGGACCTAAGCTAATTTATTTCGCTGTCGTCACTATATCAGGAACACGTTTTCCTCACCACAGTATTCCCAAGCAGACATGACGGCCCTTTGATCATGTAACGGTTACCTGATAAGGTTATCAACCATAATGATTCCCTTTGGGTCTCAATCGACTGATGCTCTTACCTTATGCGCCGATAATTTAATTTCAGCTTCCTTTGAGCCTGGTGATTCAGATCTTCTCCACTCTTTTGATTTCTGTTTGGTCTTCGCGGTATAGTGATGAACCTATGTCTCATCTGTCGTCACAAAAAAAAAATCATCTTGATAGATTTGAATCAACTCCGAATATTCGCGAGATACCATTAGTCGATTGTGTTTTCGTTCAACTGAAAGCAGTTTCAGATCTCATCTTGCAGAAAGCTTGTAGAACCCAAGTTCATTTTGAATGATGTTTTGGGTCAGTTGGGTTCCCATGACCAGATCAACATTTTGTTTCCCATGTTTTTCTTTGTAGTTGAGGATGATAGTCTTCCACAGTATAGGTCGTCTTCAACACTCTCTCGTCCACGTTCGAATTTGGCAACCGACTTTTTAATTGTTATTTTTGATAGAGCAGATTCGCCTTAAATTGCCACCATATCTGGAAGGAATGAGAAAAGCTTGGTCTAGACCCGAATTAAGCTTTTTTGGATCCCGGGCTACAGTTCAGATTTAGAAAACACATTTTCACGGACCATTTTCCTGTGAAAAACACGCAGACAGGAGGAAGCAGTTTCTTTATTATGGGTGTCCTGCATTCGCAATATGTAGTTAGTTTGTACATGCTTCAGTAAATTTCTACGCATACATATGTATGTATGTACCAGTAGGTACGAGTAGTACATCAATGTTAATGTGCCAAATAGGGGCCCGCAACCACTAGGAATTGTTGAAAACCCCTGCAATACAAGAAAAATTTCAAAGTATTGCATTAAAAAAATAAAAATTTGCGTAATTTTTAATGGATTCATTACGAACGAAATTGTGCTTATCAGTTTCACACCAGTTCACCAGATGGCCCAACGCAACAACACACCCAAGCACATCACATGCCTCTACGCGTTTAAGTGGAAAACACTTATCGAGTATTTCACTAATCTCTGTGTCACTTTTTAAGTATCGAATTACAAGCAATAGTATCTGAACTGCGCGTCTGATGATAAATGGTTTTGGGAAATGTAGAGCCTATTTCAGATCTCTTTCTGTCACTATCAGGGATCATTAGGTAACAAATTACAAATTAGTTTTTAGTTCGAGCATTTCACTTTCATTGTTAGTTGGGGTGTGTTTTCAAAACATCTTGACAGGATATTACAAAGATTTTGTTTTTTCCATGAATCATTTACAACTGGCGCTGACAACATGACACTTGTCATAAAACCTTGAAATTACTTTGAATTTCCTGCCAATTGCTACAATAAGACGACACATCTCAATTTACATAAGAAAATTTCTTTTTTTTTCCGACATTATAACTTTTTATACAAAAGAAAACCAAATCGACTATTAAAAGGAATAAATATCTTCAACAAGAAGAGAAATTATAAATTCAATCCACGTGACCCTAATAAATCTTCCACCACCACGAAATATAAGATTTTCTCCATTTCGTCGTCGAATGAACACCAAATATAACTTCAGCTTCAGCAAGAAAAAGTCGTGTCCTTAAAAATCATCCCACAATTCTATCTATGGAAATTAAGGGAAAGAAGAACAAAAAAACTTCATTATACTAACGAAAGAATGTCCTACTTTCCCTCCAACTACATAACTAAAGACGCACCCACTTGAAGCAGGAACGTACGGAAAGAACAATCAACTGCATAGTAATTTTACATTTCAATTCGCTTAAGCTTGTTACACACAAATCTTGTGCAATAAATAACAAAACAGAGGAGTACATATAGAAGAAAATTCTTCAAAATGTAGATTTGAGAAAATTCGTTAAAAATCCGATCATCGATGATGTAAAAGTTAAGGACAATGTATACATATGTGTATATAAGAGTCCTTAGCTCTTTTGTTTTTATTTTTTTTTATTTTGCATTGCATTGGGAAGCATTTTTAAATGCACATTCTGTGTTAAAAGTACCCGGGAATTGTTCAATAAAACACAAATAAGAATTATTTATTCATAACAATGTATTTTGTCGCTTTCAAAGTAGGCTCAAACGCCTCATGACGACTAAATAGTATTCTTTATTCCCTGTTCGTCCCTCTGGAAGAAATTCGGAGTACACCACACCAGGTAATCAAATAAAACAGCACGAACTTTATTTTCTAGCAACTTTAACGTGGTTTTTAGAGTTTCAGCTTTTCGAGCTTTTCGAGCCGCCATTCCGAAGAGTTTTGGGATGTTTGTATATCATACTTTTAAACCGGTGTCTCGTCACCTGTTATGACGCGTTTCAGGATGGGGTCCGTAGAAGCTTGGGAAATCATGTCTTTAGCGCCCTGCGCTCCGCTGTTCTTTTTGGACATAATCGCAGAGCACTCAAAAGTATGACTAGCAAAAACAACTACTGTCAACACAGTGAATGATAGATTGGATTCAAACTTCACATGGTAACTCGGTACAGTGATACTTACTTACAGAACAAAAATTGTGGTGATATCTTTTATGCTCGTCTTTTGACTGACCAATTACGGGTACTTTTTTAACATAATGTATATGGCTAAGCGGATTTATTGAAGGTATTTAAGGCTGTAATTAAAGCTTATTATCGAACAGGTTTTGAAACTCGACCATCTTTCGATAATTCACAAGAGTTGAAATTTGGTTTGCCGATTACATTAAATTTTTGTAGAAAGAAAAATATTCGTTGTAAATATAGCAATGTAAAAAATATGGTATGACACTAAATCGTTCTTGGATATTTTGGCACACACATCTGAACGAGCTATATGTTTCGCATAGCAATTCCACAGTTTAATATCGAACAAACGTTGGCCTCTTTCCAAATATAAAGAAAACGAATGAAAGACCTCGTTAGGTTAAGGTGCGCATTAGACTAGTCCAAATTTCTAAAGTGTAGAATTACTATGGTGCGCCACGACTTCCTGAAAGTTTAGCTTCTTAAACTTGTAATAAGCCCTTAAAACGAAAACAAAAAATATTTTATTTAGAGGTAGCTCAAAGAGCTCAAAGCTTATTTTATAGTTTTGAACGACTTAAATCACTGAATTTGCTATAACTTTTAAATTGAATAAGATTTCCTAAAAATGTTGCCAACTGTTTTTTGGAAATACTTCAGGAAATACAGTTTAAAAATTATCAATTTTCTTAGCACCGTCACTTTTTGGCAGCGTTTTATTCCTTACCTTATATTTTAGTATTTTTACAGGGCGATATTTCCCTTAAATTATTCCAGCGAATTGAAGTTCATATTTTTTTATTTTTATATAAGGCCTGAGCTTTAGAACCACGTCAAAATTGCTGCTAACTAACTACTTTAAGCTTCTAAGACTTGAATTACCATACAATTCAATAACGCTTACTAGGTCCAATCAATTTCGTTATTGCTCCGTTAAAAGCGAATGAATTAAAAAAAATACTTTAATAAAAAAGTCAAGTTTACTCTAACTACGACAGTTAGGTAAACATCTATTGTCTTTCAACGAGATCTCTCTCCCTCGCAATCGTCTGCTATATAGTCAACAATTAAATCCGTGCTAGTCATATATTTTTTTAGAGTGCCGTGTTAATTTTTACTTAAAATGGGTAAAACGAGAACTTAAAGTAATGTCATATATTTAGCTGGTAAGGAGGCAGTTATACCAAAATCCGGTGTTTTACCATCAAAAGGCAAAGGGAGGCTTGCCTTTGTCTATACGTTCAACATTTATTTTAAAACGGATTGTTTAAAATGTCTATCATAAACAGATATAGGCCCATTAATGCGCAAATAGCAGAGGTTGCTATACGAAAACTGGAGAACCATTTGTAGTATTTGGGTGAGAAATGACACTCACAAAGAAAAAATGCAGAGTATAAACAAATATCAGTTTTCTTTAAAAATTAATAAAAAAAAAAATAAAAAAAATTGTTTTGAGTTCGTACTTGAAATGTGTTTTCATTAACATACTTACAATTCTTGTCTGGATTTCCTTGTTTGGATTTTAATTTAGGAAATGTTTTAAATCAAACTGAATAACGTGAACATTAAATTAAATAAAAATAACGTACTTCGACTATAACAAATTGAACTCAGTGAACATTATTGAATCGTAGGGTAACTAAGAAACATTCAAGTCTTAGAAACTTAAAGTAGTTAGTTGGTAAGGATTTTGACGTGGTTCTAAAGCTCAGACATTATATATAAAAAAAAAATATGAACTTCAATTCCCTGGAATAATATAAGGGAAATGTCGCCCTGCAAAAATACTAAAATATAAGCTAAGGAATAAAAGCTCGTGCTTAAAACGCTGCCAAAAAGTAACGGTGATAAGAAAATTGATAATTTTTAAACTGTATATTTTCTGAAGTATTTCCAAGAAACAGTCAGCAACATTTTTAGGAAATCTTACTCAAATTAAAAGTTATAGCTAATTCAGTGATTTAAGTCGTTAAAAACCATAAAATAAGCTTTGAGCTCTTTGAGCTACCTCTAAATAACATATTTTTTTTCGTTCTAAGGGCTTATTACAACTTTAAGAAGCTGAACTTTCAGAAAGTCGAACCAAAGGAAAAATATGTTCTAAAATTCCCATACATTTTTGGACCAGTCAAGGTGTCCAGAATAATGTGTCAATACCTTGACAGATCTTCAAAGGTGAGGATATATATTATAACAAGGTTCTTAGGATAACATGATAAAACTTTGAAAACCTGTAATTTCTTTAGTATATTTCTAAGACATTGAGGAGTTCCAAAAACCTATGTACAGATGAGCATGGACATTCACGAGGGAATAAAGACATGAATAGGATTTTTTTTTCGAGGGTAGGTGAAAAATCTTCCATAGACACTATGAGAATAGCAAGCGCGTGCTCATAGTAGTGTCAGATTCTTACTGACTAAAAAAAACACCACCCTTCGATATAAATTTGTTAGATATCGCAACTAAGACTTAACTTATCAAGCAATTTTTCTATCATGTAGTGTCAGATTCTTACTGACTAAAAAAAACACCACCCTTCGATATAAATTTGTTAGATATCGCAACTAAGTCTTAACTTATCAAGCAATTTTTCTATCATGAAATAAAAACGTTTGGCAGGTTACTTTCCACTGAAAGATCCTGCATATTCCGCAATTTAGACGCGGTTAATCATTATCTCGCCAAATCGAAAGGTTTCGTCCTTTGTAGTCGGCGCAATAAATTGCTCTCATCCAAAATTTGTAGGACTGTATTGTTGACATGTCCGATTAGTCGGTTTCTATGCTTTCTTGCGAAGCTTCTAGTTTCGGCTCCGATTGTCGGAATTCCGAGATCCCTGTGGATATCGTCGTTTCTACTATACCACGGTGCTTGGACAATTTCTCTTAGCACTTTATTTTGAAAAGCTTGTAAAATATTTGCATTTGGTTTCTTGGTACAACCCCAAAGTTGTATACCGTAGGTCCACACTGGCTTTAGCACTTGCTTGTATAAAAGCAGTTTGTTCTCAGTACTGAGCTGGGAATGTTTTCCGAGTAACCAGTATATTTCTCTATATTTGATTTCGAGTTCTTTACGTTTCATTTTCACGTGAGAATTCCATTTCAGCCTTGCGTCGAGTGTCATTCCCAGGTACTTGGCCTCCTCTGCAAAAGGTATTCGGGCCGAGTTTAGGAAAATTGGCAAGTCATTAGTTTTCTTGTAAGTGAAATTCACGTGAACAGATTTAGATTCGTTGAGGGCGATCCGCCAGTTCCTCGTCCATTCATTTACATTATTCAGTGCGTTTTGCAGTTTTGCAGTCGTTTCTTCGATTGTTTTCCCTACTGCTAGGATAGCGGTGTCATCGGCAAACGTAGCAAGGATAGTGCCATCTTCGTTCGGTATATCACGAGTATATAGCAAATAGAGAAGCGGCCCAAGAACGCTTTCTTGCGGTACGCCGGCCGAAATTTCTTTGAGCTCGGAGTATTCGTCTCCATGTCTAACACGAAAGATTCTATTCCCGAGATATGATTCTAGAATATCGAATAAGCATACAGGGAGAACTTGTCGTAGTTTGAATTTCAAGCTATCATGCCACACCTTATTAAAGGCTTGCGAGACGTCAAGAAATAAGCTTGAGCAAATCTTTTTTTCTTCAAATGCTTTCTCGATTGCGTTCGCAATTCTATGCACCTGGTCAATCGTCGAATGCTTGCTTCTGAACCCAAATTGGTGGTCAGGGATAAGATTATTTTTTTCTATAACCGGTTGGAGACGCCTTAATAATATCCTCTCGAAAATTTTCGATATGATTGGAAGAAGCGAAATTGGTCTATACGATTTTACCTCATTTGGCGGTTTTCCTGGTTTTAAAACCATTATGACTTCCGCAACTTTCCATTGGCTCGGCACGTGTTTTAATCTAAGTGCAGCATTTATAATATGGAGAAGTTTAATCAATGCTTTTCTAGGTAAAACTTTGAGAATTTCTCCGGTAATCAAATCATAACCAGGAGATTTCTTAGGTTTTAGATTCTCGATCTCATGTTTGAGTTCCCTTAGCGTTGCACTTGTGAGCGTCAAATCGTCAGATGGTAAATCCAGCCTATTGCGGTTATCGTAAACCACTTGGCCATCGTACGGTTTAAATGTTTCTTCTAGGTGGGCCGCAAAGACGTCCGCTTTTTCTTTATCTTCCCTCGCCCATTCATTTTGATTTAATTTGATTGCCGGCGCGGGGACCTTTTGGTGCCTTTTACAGCTTTCCAAAGTGAATAATTGGAATCTTTTTCCGCTGTTAAACTTTCAAGGTAAGAGGCTATTGCACGATTCTTAAAATCCTTAATAGTCTTCTTCAACAAATTGCACAGACGATTCAAGTGTGCTTTATGTTGCGGAGCACGACTCTGTTGCCATTTTTTACGCGCTTTTCTTTTTTCCTTGACCAATTCTTTTATTTCCGGAGGATATCGCAAACCGTATCTGTCCGGCGTTTTCCTTGGATTAGGAGTATTATTCCAAGAGGCGAGCTGTACGATCTCAACGAAGCGATCAACTTCATCCTCAAGTTCATAGGGTGTCGTAAGTGGAACGCTTATCTTCAATTTCGTTCCTAAAGCCTTCCCATTTAGTTGTTCGATCAGTTAATCTCGCTGGCTCTAGGTTATATACTAGTTTTTCGCTGAGTGTTAAAATAACCGGGGAATGATCAGACGACAGATTAAAGCAGTCTTCGACTTTTATGTGGTTGGTAAATATTCCTTTCACAACGAAAAAATCGATCAGGTCAGGTATTTTCGAAGTATCAGTTGGCCAGTAAGTCGGTTTACCCGTGGAATGGAAATCCCAACTGTACTTCATACCTGCCCCATAGAGCATTCTACCTTTTGTCGAGCTGTATCTTGAGCCCCAGAACGTATGTTTCGCATTAAAGTCGCCGCCGATGATAAAATTAGGTTTCAGCGATTCAAACAAGTTAGTAAAATCTGTTTTTGCAAGCGCAGAACGCGGTGGACAGTAGATAGGTGAGATTTTAAGAGTACGCTGACTATTTTTAACTCGAATCGTGCACAGTTGCAAAGTTTCAAGTTCTATCTTCAGGTCTTCGGATTGTTCAATGCAGTCTTTAATAAATAACGATGATCCGTCTCTCGCTTTTCCCGAAGGGTGACAAGCGTGGTAATCATTATAGCCTTTTATTTTTAAATGCGATTCCTTTTTTACGTGGGTTTCAGAAATCAAGCAAATATCAATATCTTTTTCGCGCATGAATATTTCCAATTCGTCGAGTTTTTGCAAAAGTCCGTTTGCCTTCCAAGTACATATTTTTAACATTCGTTTGTCATTCATATTCTAGTTGAAGTACGCGTTTTCTGAGAATTATTTTCAAGCTTAACCAGCCTATCGAGAATAATTTTATTTATTTTGCTTTGTTCTTCAAATTTCTCGAGAATAAAACATGAGAGACAGGGTCCGTCGAAATTTCAAGGTTTTTTGGTTTTTCGGATGCCGCGGCCTGAGCGTAGGTCTGCACTCCTGCTGTCCGAGGGTCATTATCTTGCGGCTTTTTCGACGTTAACTTTTCAGTACCGTTTCTTTTAAGAACAGAGGTCGAGGACTTTTCTGTTGTCACTCTTTCCCTCACCTTTTTGCGCTTTGAACCCGGTAGTTTTAGTTTGCCTACTTTCTCCTGTGCATTCTTACGCTTTGGCTTAGTTTGCAGTTTAGATTTTGCAAGGGGCTTAAGGAGCATATCTCTCCGTTTTTGCAACTCCTTAGCTACTTCACAGCCTCTATAATTTGCCGGGTGCTTTCCCTTACAGTTAGCACATGTTGCAGAGGTTTGTTTATTTACTCCACAGACTTGGGAGAGGTGATTTCCGGCGCATTTCACACATCGCGGTTCTTTTTTGCAGTACATTTGCTCATGGTTAAATCCTTGGCAACGTTTGCACTGCGGAATCATCCTTAAATTTCTACGCATGGGCTCGATATTGACCACGATATTTAGTATGGCTCCAATTCGGTAGATATCGTCGATATTATCCGATTTATCGAAGGTAAGCATAAAAAGCGGAAGTCCACGCCTTACCAATACGTCTTTGTCTATTTCCGTTTGTTGCTTCTCCTTCTTGATGATATTAACGGCATCAAGAATTTTAAAGCCTTTGGCTCGAAGGTCAGTCATAACCTCTTCTTTGGTGCATGAGGGGTGGAGTCCCCTTGCAACGACACAATGTGGCCTTTCTGACTTGATTTCGAAAGTATACCACTGAATTTTTTCGGTATTTAGCTTTTGGGACACAGCTCGGTAGTCATTGTAGTCATCGACGTCAACTTTCCACGCATTATCCCTCAAAGACGTAACCTTATACTTTGATGTTATTATTCCTCTAAGGAGGCTTTGCAACTTATTGTAATCCGTTATCCCTTTGATGTTTATTGGTGGGGGTGGACGAAATTGCGCTCGAGGTTGCTTTTCTTGCGGTTCTTTGTGATTTTCTTCTTTCACGGGCTCGACTTCGGGCGATGAACCGACTCTCCGTTTCTTACTAGGTCCTTTCTTTGGGACCCGATATGTTTCGCGTGCTAGCTCTTCTTCGTTTGTGTGATATTCCAGACTAGCTAAGCGTGCTGGAGTACATTCGCGTTCTCTCTCGAAATGCGTGTTCTTTGGGACCTTATTTTCTTCTTTTAATAAGTCTATCTCTTTTTTAAGATCTTAATAGAGTAGATGCATTTCGTTAAGCTTGATTCGCAGTGTTTTATTTTCTTCCTCAAGACTTTTATATTTCGCTGAGTCCTGAATTTCGCGCGCTGGCGCTTCCGGTGAACTTCTTTTCCCGGAGTTATTCGATCTTGGTGGAGGAGATCGACATACCCTTGCACTTTTTAAGAAGGGATTTATTAGTTGCAATAACTGGCTCTCCCCAGAATCCGTAGAGCCGACCTCCGACGAGGGTGGATTTTCCAGTGAACCTGGGCTGCCACCTGGGGTAATTAATCGTTTTGTTTTGTTCATTGCATTTTGTGTATACACTACGCTCGATATACGGAGGGTGGATTTTAGTCGCCTCTTACGACAGGCATGCCTACCTCGGGTATATTCTAACCCCTACCCACTGGAATAACTGTAGAGTTCCCAATCAAAATCGGAGTACACCAGGGAGGTATCTACTACTATCTATTTGAAGGTAAAATGATGAAACTCAAAGTGCACCAGGAGTAACAAAGCTTTATTAAGTAAGAAGTTCGAAGATCCGTGGAAGCCATCAAAGAAACCATCTCATGAAAAATAGAGCGCGACCGGCTCCGCTGGTATTGTCATGCTCAAAGAAGATATCATTTGAACCCCGTCAAAAGGGCAATATAAATGAACGTTCCAGTGATAATCGCGAAAGAGAGGTAGACCTAAAAACTCCTGGATAACACAAGTGCAACCGCACCAGCATTTAGTTTGCCTCAGTAATGAACGGATCCACAATCGAGCGGCCTGCTGATATCAGTAGAAATGCGGTGAAGTTAGTTATTATCCCTCGGCGGAAAAGGAGAAAGAAAAAGAAGAGGACTTCGAGTCTAGCTGTTCACATGTTACCAACGTATAGCAGGTACTCCTCCAGAAAAAAAAAATAGTTGTTAACGTAGTTTGTGTGGGCGCCGTGGCGTAAGTGGTTAGTGTGTCGGATCACTGCGCATGAGGTTCCAAGTTCGAATCCCAGAAAACACCAAAAAGTTTTTCACGGTCCCACCTCTCGCGAGCGTCTGACAAACATCCGAGAGTATTGTTGTCACGAAAAAGCTTCTCAAATCGCCGTTCGGATACGGCACTAAATTGTAGGTCCCTTCCATTCGTGTGAAAAATATAACGCACACAACATGAGTGGTTGCGAGAAGCTAGGCCCTGGTACTTAAAGAGCTGTTGCGCCAAATACAATATTTATTTATTTAACGTAGTTTGTAATAACCTACAAAAAATTCTAACTGACATGTTATTACGAGTAAAATGTTTTAAAATTGAAAACACTGGATATTTTGTGTTTCATGTAGACATGACTTGAATTATTTAAATTTGTGAACATTTGCAGATGATAGAGATGAAAGAAAAAGATGATAAAAAAAGAAGTAGAGCTAGTTGTTGTTCTTGGTCGAGATGTTGTTCTCGAGTTGCTCCAGTGCGTAGAACCGATCGTCGTGGCAGCTCATTGGTGCAGTGGTTGCAAGAACTTCGATGTTATTCATTTTCCATTTTATACTCGGGTGGCTGATGATTGCTGTTCGCTGGGGCTTGAACTTGCATACCTCGGTTTACGAACAAACACACTATCCACTGCACCATTGCCACCCTTAAGTAAAGTTAGTATAATTCAATGATGGTGACCTATACTCGCAACATATTTTTTACTCGAAATTTATCTCGAAATAAAGGCCCGACCTTGCGTTATACACAGTATTCTAAAAAATGTTTAAGTAAAAAGAAAAATATAAACCATTTGTGTAGAAAATCTTTAATGTTAGAAATAGTTAAGGGGATGGAAATGGTTTCTTGATAAGGCAAGTGAAGATCGTTAGTTTTACTAAATTATATCGCAATTAAAACGCATAGATACGAGATACATTGATTTTATATATTCGTTTATATGGGATGACATGATTCTACAATATCAAAGCAATAAAACAAACATTTTATGTCCTACAAATTCATTTCACAACTGGTCAACCCTGAAAGCAACCCTTCCCTGCCATTTCTTGTATTTGTAACCAGGTGCCGAACATGGTCTTGAAAATATATGATGAGTATTTTATTTATTTATTTCCGTTATTTTTATCTTTATCCTCTCATTTATATTCGTGTTGAATGAGTTGAATCACCCATGAAGCGATTGAACCTTTAAAATTTTTACCCATGATAGGCAAACTTTTTTATTTGAACTTTTCGGCGAATCCCTTAAATGATGCGGAACTCATAACACTGATTTTAAGATCTTTTTTCCAAATCCTCCCCCTACATAAAATCTCTTGCCTGTGCGTACCCTCAATTGCCGGGGAATAATGTGTCAAGCAATTAGGAATTAATTAATTTCTTTATCACAAGACTCCGTTTGTGTTTTGATTTACCCCGGACCCTACTTCGCCGGTTTAGACAAAAGATTAAAACGAAAACAAGGACCATTCAATGACATCATCTACAACGTATTAAATAATATCATCTACCTACTAAGGCATATAATGCCTAAGGACATTTCACACACCAATAATAATCGCAAAGTTCAAACCCCATCTCCTCCCCCTCAAAAACCAGGAGAACCATCATCGTGTATAGCTCTCAATGTCATTGTGTATCCCTTGTATCCTTTATTATACCATATAATCCCAAACACATCGACCAGAAGCCATCTTATAGTAAAGGAGCTCAGGCAAAGGATGTGTACCTACAACTACAACAACACTATGATGAAGGAGGTAATGGGTGACTGGTAGTACGAGTATTATCCTTCTTTGCTCCAATCATCCTTTGCTTTATCGTAGACGCCATTCTTGATTTCTTGTGTGTGATACCACCATTTTCTTTTCGGGCGGTTTTTAGCAGTTTCGCTGGATCTGAATACTTCCTTTGTAATCCTTGCGGCATATACGACGATGAAAGTTGCTTCCTCGAGGGGTTGAAAAACTCAGCACAAAGAAAATGGAAGAAGGATTGAAGAAGCTTTTCTCAGGACACTTTCACTCTCAAATATAACAGATTCAGAGAGTCGATTAAAGACGTTTAAGAGAAAGTGAAAGTGTCTACCCTGAGAGTCCTTGAGAGTGAAAGTTCCCATACTTTCTCCCTGCGACTTCTTGCCAAAACCTTAAGCTGAATTGCTGAATTTCTTATCCAAACTAAAGGGAAGGATGATGGGACGTGTCGGAGAGGAACAATTTTATCATCCGTGTAAATGCTATTGTCGTCGTGCGCCAAAGATTCGTACCAGGTCGAAAGTTTTACTTTCATGAATGACTGGCTGGTTGGTGGTGGTACCCGGTTGTATCCTTTTTACAGGGAGAGCTACATCAAGTCATTGTACTCTGTTTACATATAGATGAATGCGGGTACTTATTTATGGCCCTTCTCTTTCAGTTTTTTTTGTATGTAATACATAACAACAATAAAACGGGGGATGTTTTCCCTGTTTTCATCGCTGTTTTTTTGCGGTGTTCTTGGGGTGCGGGTGGTTGTTGCTTGGGGATTCAAGCCATGCTGCTGGGACCAGGGAAAGCCTTTTGCCGTCTGCACATAGTAAAAAATTTATTTCTTCTTCATTTTTTTTTTTTCTGATGTCGTCTGTTGTTTACGTCGGATTCAAGTTATGTTTGAAAAGGATACTATTTTATACTGCGTATCCTTACATAGTGTGCAGACCGGGGTGAAAATGGGTAGGTGGACATTTATATACATATGTATGTATGTACAGAATAATTCAAATGCGATTTATATTTCACATTGGACTTATTAAATATTGTTGGATTGCAAAAAAAAAAAAACACATGATTTCTGAAGGATAGTTTAGTTCTTGAAGTTTTATACCTATATCAACACTATGTTCTGAATTATGCATAAAGTTCAAATACCCATATTGAAAATATCATGTGTACGTATGTATGTATTTCATGCGTGCGTGTACATGAAATGGAAAGCATATTCGTCCTCCGGGTAAGAAAGGACTGTATAAGTGGTATTAATTAGTTTTCAGTTTATTTGGGACGATTTGCTGGGTATGCATACGGTATGTGAATTTTTGTAATGGCGTCTTATCACGAGATAATGTTACATGTTAATTGATTGTTAATTATTAATATCAAAGAATGTGTGAGGAAATGCCTGTACACATGGATCTAAATAAAGTTTATAAAGCTTGTAAGCTTAGTAAAAAATTAGTGGATGAAAGAAATAGCAAAATAAAATCTCACCTTATGTATATACAAGTCCAAAGTAATGATTTTTAGAAACGGGTTTAGACAATACTCAAGGTAAGAAATATGGACTTAGGAAAACCAGGAACTTAAAGTCGTTAAGGAGTATAGATTTCTGCTGAAAACGTAAACCATCTTAATTCTGCTTCCATAGTTTTTCAGGAGAGCGAAAAAACTAAAGCTGGTCGGCTTGATTTTGTACGCATTTTGGGACTTTACTTTTACTTTACACAGGAAGTAGGTCCGACAGAAAATGGGCGATTAGATACAGCTGCGTATAGTGAAAATATATATCGGTTGAATAAAGAAAAAGGAAAAAGAACATAAGTCGACTATCTCGGAATTTTAATAACATCTTAAGTATCCTTCAAGGCCCACCTGGTAGAAAAAGTAAAGGAGGCGAAGAAGGCAATAAATTGCCGTTGGAGGGGATTCCTTGGTAGGAAAAACGTTCCATCGAGCAGCAAATTTAAGGTTTTCGAAGCGGCTATGAGGTCAATCATGTGCAATGCTGCACAAGTTTGGGGTATATTCGAGTACGAAGAGGTTGAAAAGCTTTTAAGATATTTCTTTACAAAAAATCTTCAGATTACCCGAAAACACATCTTGGAAATGGTTTTTATCCTCTCTACATCTTTACATTAAGATTTTTCTTTCTCTACATTCTGAAAGTAATGGAACTCCCAAACTACCACCTTCCACACATAGTTTAAAATATTTAGTATAGCGGAAACTGCAATTCTTTAACGAATGGTCGAGACTAAGCAGCGAACATAATATGCAGCTAACGAACTATAATGCAGAATCTTGGCGACGTTCTCTGAATGAGCTGTTATCTATGTTAATATTGAAGAGTCTACCCATGCGAAGTTTAGATTGACAGCGGAACAAAGTGAGTCCAGGTGTACGAGTCCCTTACTCAACCATGATCTGGCTGCCAAAAATTATTTTTACGATCGGTTCAGCGTGGATGTAATCTCTTACATCTTTAAAGCGAGAGGCGAACTACTTCGGCTGAATTTCAGGCCTCATATAAGCGACGGGAATGAGGAATGCAGCCTATGCAACTTTCGAAAAAAAAGACGACGTTTTCCATTTTATTGGAGCTTGCCCAATATTGAAAGAGATCAGACGATCTTACTGGGTTAAAGAGGCGCTATCAATGGCTGAGTTCATCATAACTATAGATGGTGAGGACTGGAGCGTGCTGGCTAGCTATCTTAAAGATGAATTAAAATATCGGCAGCAAATAATGAACGAGGCTTTTTATAACATAACATGTATGTATAACATAACATGTATAAAACTAGTCTAATTCTCTCTTTTCTTCGGCTGACGCCAATGGCCAAAGTCTTTTATTATGAATTATCGTAAAAAATTGAATATGAAGTTTACTAATAAAATTCGCTTTACTACTACTACTACTACTACATATGTACTGTACATATGCGTACATATCCTCTCATCTACTAAGAATGTTCATTTTTTTAACATTGGATAAACCCTACACGGATCTCATATGAGCGACACTAAAGATACGTCCATAGCGTTCACAAGCCAGCTTTACGCTTTCTCGCTTTCTGGTACACGCCGTCGATGAATGGGCGCGTCCACAGTGAACCCGCTTCCTACTTTAACAAGCTTTAACCAGCTTTTACCGGAATGAATTTTTAATTCTTGTTGACGCCGGTAACCAGCTTTCAAGCGGAAAGAATTCTATTTACGAAGTTCTGTTTTCTTCAAAATGTAGTCAAAGTTAGTTTTGTCATACGGAAATATTTAAAAAACTTCCTTGGATGAGTTTTGAGTCTTACTTACTTTTTACTTATGTCCTGTGGGTCCTAGGGCCTCTACTACGCCTACGGGCCATCGTGTACGGTTTCTGGCAATGTGTCTGAGTTCTCCCCAACTTTTCCCCAAATGCCGTGCCTCCTTCTCGACTGTTCTGCGCCATGTTTTCCTTGGACCGGCAGGTCTTCTGCCATCCTGAGTTAAAGGGCTCCATTGCATAGCATAGTTCGCTATGGAACTATCATCCTTACGGAACGTGTGACCAATCCACTGCCACTTCCGTCGTTGGATGGTTGTGCCTATTGGTTCCTGACCCGTTCTCTCGTAAAGGTGTTCGTTAGAGATACGATCGGGTCAGAAAATCCTTAAGATATTGCGCAGATACCCATTAACAAACGTTTGAAGCTTTTTGGTGATAGTAGTGGTCACTCTCCACGTGCTGCAACCTTATAACAGCACGGATTCAACGTTGGAGCGGAACAGTCTTATCTTGGTGTTCAAACTGATTGCATTGCTTCGCCATATTTTGGACAACATCCCGAACGGGGACTTTGCTTTGGCGATCCTGTTTCCGCACTCCATTGAATTTCCTTTCTTAGGAAGCTTGACGATCATTCCCTTTTTCTACTCGTTAGGAAAGCTCTCAGCTTCCCAAGCTCTATCTATAAGTAGAAGCAGAAGCTCAGCCGATGTTGTTGGCGCTGCTCGTAAGAGCTCTGCTGGAAGTCCTAACGGCTTGTTGGTTTTGAGTGCCTTGATCGCGGTCATTACTGGGAGTCGTGGTGCATATTCGGGAACTTCTCAGCTCGGGCATCTCAGTCTGATTTGGCAGCATATCGTTAGCGAATACGCGGTTCAAAACCGTAGCAAAATGCTCTTTCCATCTCTTGAGCTGGTCCTTATCCGAAATGAACAAGGAGCCGTCCGAAATGAGCAAGGAGCCGTCTTTTCACTGGGTATTAGCTGGAGCTGCGACCACCTGTCAGCTCTTTGGTGATTCTGTAGACGGTCCTGCTGTCGCACCTTCGTGCAACTTCTCTGCTTCTGTAGCCAGCGCGTTGATGTAGTTAGGCTTGTCACGTCGCACGCTACGCTGAACTTCTTTCATCTTCTTGATGAGTCTTGGAAGTAGGGTGTAGTATTCACCTTCTTTTCCACGAGACTTGTTCCTTTCATGAGCTTTTGACGGTAGTTGTCTGATTTTGTAGGTTATACTATCAGCCGCGAAAAAAAACCCAAAGTAGTTCCTCACGTGAAAACTCCATGATCTCGACTGAAGAAAAACCGGCGTGAACCTAGCGGGAAAGCTGGTAAGCGAGAAAATGACAGATTGGTTCACTATGGATGTACTCAAAGATCTCGAAAAGTATCATAAACGTACGTTAGAATGATACAAGATACGTACGATGAGGAAATAACCAAAGTAAAATGCACGGTGGAAATAAGAGGAAACTCGAAGTTAAAGTGGGAGTGCATCAAGGCAGTTGCCTAAGCCGCCTAATTTTTATTTTTTTTTTTGCTATCATCGATGAACTTGGAACGACCGATATTCTGTTCACCGATGATAACGCTTTCGTAAGTAGCGACATAGCAGTCCTTCAGAATATATTTAACAATATGGATTAGGGTGTTGACAACCGTTCAAGTATCAGTCACAGGAAGACAGAACCTTTGTTGTATATATTGAAGTATATACGAGTATGTTAGCATAAGTCTCCATTGTGGAAAAAATCCAGGCTGAACGCATTCACCGGTACTGTTATAAGAACTCAAGTTCCAACCGAAGTTCGAATAAGAGGCAGAGGAACAAATTATTTGATCACTCAAAGCAAAGACAAACTCTTGGTCTCTCTTGGACATGATCCAAAATAGAGCGGCCCGTAGAGGTGCCAGCACTCACCACACCAGCACCGAAAATCTGCCTGATAGGAGCAAATGCAGGACACTCGCAGAGAAAATGTTCAGCAGTGTCGTCGCCCTCGCTAAAAGTGTCACAGATTGTAGTGTCACATGCCTAGCACATTAAGATACTTGGCGAAATCGAATTGACCTGTCAAGACGCTAATAAGTTATCTGCAAACTTTTCCGCTGATTGACAGCAAAATACCGCTGATTTATAAGATGCCCAGGAACAATCGTTTGGTCAACCACACACAATTGTATGTGGTCAATGGAAGCCGAACCGAAGACGTAGGGAGACCTAACGCAGGTTCAGGACCTGAGAAAACATCATTTGAGCCTTACCTAGCGATCTCATCGGAGATCTCGTTCCCCAAGATCGTACTGTAACCTGGGATCCAGATAAGTGAGAGAATTCAGCCTTGCGACCGAGTTCAATGAGTAAAGTACAGCCTGATTGTCACTACAGATGCACCCTTTCACCTGTTCTTCACAACATAATTCATGGCCATTAAGATTGCATAAGTTTAAGAAGTGAAGCCTACTGTTGTCGTCTTTCACGAAAACACCAGCACCAGACCCTTTACTGGCTTTGCAGCCATCGGTGAAAATACGATTACATTCCATTCCTGGCTCAAACTCTGTCCAGTCCTGAACACAAGGAAAGTCGACTTTGAATTTGTGGAACAGCTAAATTTCTGGTGTCATTGCGTTAAACGGATTATAGTAAAAACCAACCCGCCTAAGACGGCGGATGCATTTGATAGTACAGCCCATGATATTAGTATCAAGAGGAGGTAAGTTCAACAAAGCATTAGCAGAACGAGAAGCAATCGTACTCGGAAAAGCTACCGTGCAACCGAGACAAGGCGTTCTTTGGAGTTTCGTGCAAAGGGGAATAAGATATTTACGCGAAAACCCCTTCCATCAAACAACTGACGCATATGCCAGGAATAGTCTTAACATAGCCGTATAGATCCAGAAGACCTTATTCGGTAATAAGCCCCGTGTCTTGCCAAAGCACCTTTACACTGCCAACAAACTGAGAATGCCTTGGAAGTTTTCGACTCGACATGTTCAAACTAAAGAAGTATCTTATCCAGAATCACTTCTAAATATTTGGCTTCATTGGAAATACGGATAGTGACGCGCTTGGAGTGATATTTTTGTTTTAGGTTGTGTTATGGGCTACTCCCGGATTATTTTTAGCTACCGTGGTAAGGGTGGAGTGTGAAAGTAAGATAGAAATACATATTGTCGAAGTAAAATGAGTCATTTCATTAACTAAGATAGTGACTTAGTTTTACATCAATATCCATACGACTTCCAGACCACAGCAGTGTTTTCCAAGCAGAGGTCTTAGCAGTGGCAACAGCCGCCCGTGAGTCTGCGATAAGGGCAATACCGCCAGAAGGTATCACCATCTTTATCGACAGCCAGGCAGCTATAAAAGCGATTACTGCCATAGAAATTAAATCGAAGCTTGTGAAGTGTTGTCGAGAAGAGCTCAGGGTTCTTGGAGCACAGCACAAGGTATCGCTCTGTTGGGTCCCTGGACACGAGGGTATCCCAGGCAATGAGAAAGCCGACGAGCTGGCGAGAATCGGCTCAGCAGACCCAACAGAACAAGTTGACCCCCCTGTGTGTATCCCGCCTTGCACACTCAAGCTCGCTGCAGGGAATAAAGCCACTGAGGAGGCGAACACAAGATGGAACTCCATGGAAACTTGCGCCATCACTAGGAAGCTATGGCCATCTTTCGACAAAGCAAAGACCGAGAGAATCATCCGTAAAGACAGGAAATCCCTTTCCACCCTCGTGGGCATCATCACGGGACACAACACTCTGCGGTACCACTTGAAGAAACTACGCCTGACGGAGGAGAAACTCTGCAGAGGCTGTGGTGACGAGGAAGTTTTTGAGGACACAACCCACTTCCTGTGCCACTGCCCGAGTCTTCAGCATTCCAGGAAAAAGTTCCTTGGTAAATTCTTCTTCCAGGATCTCGAGGAACTCTCCGGCGTTTCAACGGAAAAGATGTTGAACTTCATCAAGTCATCGGGGTGGTTTGTATGCAGAAATGAAGTAAGTGACTGAGTAGTTTTTAGTTTCATTGGGTAAGGGATCACTTTTTCCCCCATGGGTACCACAATGGGTCATCGCTGACCTGAGTGTGGCAGAGAGCGTTGCTCCCTGCCAGCCCACATACCTAACCTAACCTAGTTTTACATTCTTTGGTAATCATTACTGCTTATTTGTGGTAAGCTGGTGGTTGTTGGTTGTTGTCCCCCGCTGGGATTCGAACCTGCACAGAACGTGTGACAATCAATACACTATCCAGTGCAGCGTTGCTATCCTCCGGCCCTGGTTACCAGCAGGATTCACATCGATTACTAGATCTCTTGCCTTTATATCAATTAAATTCTTACTATTGTTCTAGCAGTCATATAGGCTATAACAAGTAGATGAAACTTTAATTTTTTGCCTTAATCTGCAATATTGAAGAGTATTATTTCAGTTGAAGAGATTATTAACACCCTTAAGTATACTGGTTCTCAAGGTTCTCTAAGTGGTTGGAAAAAGGGGAGGAATAGAGGAAACACCGGTTAATGTTGGCTTCATATGTTTGAACATTTTAATGATGAGGAAATTGAGGAAAAACAGAGCCGGGTAGATCATTCCAGATACGTTACGCTCGGCTTAGAAACGAATCCCTGTATCTGGCAATACATCCGAAGTTGGGCTTGAGGGTGAACTGGTGTGCATTCGAAGCACAGAAAGGGATGAATACAACTGGCTATTTCGCTAGACCATCTTTTTTAAAAAGAAGCGATAAAATAAGAAAAGACCCGAGACATTTCTACGATGTTCAAGTGACACCATGGAGTTCATAATGTCTCGATCACCTATAAGCGATTCTGCACCTTACCTAGAATGTTCAGAGCGGTCTTGGTTGCACCAGAGTAGATGGTGGGCGCCGTGGCGTAAGTGGTTAGTGTGTCGGATCACTACGCATGAGGTTCCAAGTTCGAATCCCAGAAAACACCAACAAGTTTTTCACTGTCCCACCTCTCGCGAGCGTCTGACAAACAACCGAGAGTATTGTTGTCACGAAATAGCTTCTCAAATCGCCGTTCGGATTCGGCACTAAACTGTAGGTCCTTTCCATTCGTGTGAAAAATATAACGCACACAACATGAGTGGTTGCGAGAAGCTAGGCCCTGGCACTTAAAGAGCTGTTGCGCCAAATATTTATTTATTTATTTACCAGAGCAGATGTGGGCGTTATCTTGCAGCTTTATGCTGGGATATTCATATTGGTTATTGATTGGTTATTGATGCCCATACCGCGAATGGCAAGTCTTTTGGATTCAGCGATGCAAGTACCATTCATGGACAATGGTTGATGGTCTTTCGCTTGAGAGACAGAAGACAGCATTGTGTTTTGGATGGTTGAATCCCATTCGGTTCTGCTGTCTAGGCCGGAATTTAATGTGTTTAACATACGTTGTCGTTCCTCTTCTACGGCTGAAGAGCAGAAGCTTGAGTTAGGAAACGAATATGGAAAACTAAGAGTACTGTCATGAGCGAAGGAATGGATTGGATTAGAAGTTGCAGACAAGGCGTCATTTATAAAAATGAGAAAAAGAGCGGAAGCTTTGTGGAGCACCACCATTTAAATGGTAAATAGCAGATTTTAAACCGTCCAAGACAACTAGTATTGATCGGTCCGAAAGGTTATTTCTAATCCATTGAAGAAGAAACTCATACATGCGATATTAACGCATTTTCGAGAAAGGAGCCTGGTGACAAACTCTGCCAAATGCCTTAGAAATATCGAACGCAACCACCTTTATTTCGCCGAAGTGATGGAGAGATCGGTTCCACTTCTCGGTGAGATATCCCACCGGCGGATCTATTAGTACGAAAACTATACTGCCGGTCATTGGAGATCTTTCGTGAATCAAAATATATCACAGCTTACGAATTATCACCATCTTCTTGACTTTGGAAAGAAGGAACGTGCAATGGATGAAACTAACTAATAACTTAGGCCTGGAACTCAGTGGTTTCGTTTTAGGTTTAGTTTTGTGCACAAATTATATAACTTACATTTATTTACATTAGCTATTTGTTCGTACTTTTCCAAGGATGCTATCCCATTCATAGTCGCTGTCGCGCGCGAAACCTTTATGGTTTCAAATTTTCTGTCAGAAATGTAACAAGAAGCATTTCTACAATTCGTCAGCTTTTTCTCTTGCTTGGAGGCTTGCACAGTCCTTACAGCTCGAAAATTAGTAAAATAATCAACGCTTTTAAAATGGCCCTATTTTATTCACCCAGTTATACATCTAATGGGTCGAACTTAAAAAAAAAAAGTGTTATCATAAAATTTGTAGCATTTAAAATTACTTTTGATTTTGTAGCAGAAACAAAGAACTGTGTACTCTTCTATAATTTTTTTTTACAAAATTATCTCAAAGTAAAACTTTTTTTATGATTAACCTTTCATTCTAATACAAAACCATAAAAAGCACTTATAATCCATAACTGTTTCTTTAAAATTATCCCTTAAGTATCTAGTCTGTCTCAGGTGCTAATATGCCGAAATTATTTTCATATGCTTTTTTATATTTCTTAAACTACTTATATAGTAATAAAAATCAGTGAACTTTCACTTCATGCACCCAAAAGTAGTGCTTTATTTATGTTACCACCAGTGAATTTTCGAGATTAATCAAGCCGAAAGAAATTCATAAATGCTTAAGATGTGGTTCATATAGCCCAATTTGTTTTAATGATATATGTAGGTACAATCATATAATCACATAAGGTAACAAAATTACAAGGTTTATAGAACGCGCTTACATTGTATTTATGTAAGTAGGTATGCTCATGCGTCTGCTCATGCACTTATGCTTGCAAGCATAACAACAGAATATTTCTTTTCATACTTGCTAGTTAATTTCATATTTGACCATTTTTTGACATTTAATAGACACGTAACAACAACAGCAACAAAAAATAAAATAGTTCCTTTGAACAGCAAAAGCCGCTTACACAAAACTACCGGATCAATCAAACTGGGAAGCACTTATCCATCCATACATCAATTGTCATCTCTAAGTTGCACACATACGTTTTGTTCTCCTATCAGATACCAAACCCGAATCATTACGAACGCGATCATTATCTTTGTGTTAATAATGATTTTTTCGGGCTACGAAATCAGTTTGATTGGGAATACAACTCTTTTTCTCTGGCAACAGTTACCGCGATCTCGATATTTATGATTATTGAATCAGTGTTCGGTAGCTGCTACGCCGGCCGCCACCGCTACGGCATACACAGAAGCCAGCAGATAACAAGGTAAACGAGTTTTAACGAGTGAACATTACCAAAATGGTTAACCCGCCTCATCATAGGAACCCCCGTACGAAGCCAGAGTAGAGCATTGTAGCCCAACTGAATTGGAATAAGGTAGCGTGGTGGATAGTGAACAATGCGCACATTGGAATACAATAAAGCCGCGTTGAATTCATCATGAAAATTGCTGACGTGGCGGTCTATCGTGTGCTGTGCATGCTCTGGTGCACTTTTACCTTAGAATAATTGACGGTCCGAAAACTTTTACGCGTGCGCGTACAGTAAGTGAAGCATACTCGCACGGCGAGCGACGATGGCGGCAAACATTTCGCACAACAAACAACAATGATGACGACAAGGCGGCATACATCAATCTGTGCTCCGCACTCTGAAATACTCGTAGCGACCAACTATTGCTGGACACACAGAGAATACCTTCTCAGCTATCGTGGTGGTCCTTGTCATCACATCACTCTACGCCATGGTGCGGCACAATTGGCTAACAGATCACTGGGGCGCGTATCATCATCATTTTGGACCGATCGATCGAACGCGACGGCCGATTCTGATGATCATGTTTGACGATGTGATCGCCCATCCATCGATCGGGCGAGTATTTTGTAATTCAGAAGTTTTGTCTTATTTTGGATGCTGATGATTCGAATTCGAATGCATTTTTATTTTTTACATTGTCCAACACCTATGGGGCAAGTATTGTAATTGCGAAAAAAAATTTGATGTCGAGCCTTTAATCAAAAAATCTGTAGCTCAGTTCGCAGCCTAAATGGCTGATGGATTGATTTCAAACATCATATCTGGGTTTTGCACCCTGAAAAGAATCGAAATTTGCATTCTGCCACAACAAATCCTTTTTTTTATAATTTGCGCACACTCAAGAGGTTATGAATACCCTTAAAATGTTTTACACAGTGCGTTATTTTTGTCTTTGCTTCTGATCCACGGTATTTTTTCCTCAACCACCTGATGTCATCAATCTGTCCACCCATATGACCAATCTACTGCCAGTGTTATGCTTTCGCAATAGTCTTAATAGACTCTTATTTAATGAGAAATAAATAAATGAATGTTTGCTGACATCCGAATTTGAACCATGAACCATTAGCGGACACCATCGCCATCCCTTAAAATCAATTTGCAAATAAACACCATATAGGAGCAAGTACGTACGACTCAGTCGTGCCCTTTATTACTCTCTACATATGTGCGTGCAGCTTAGAACAATGTGCCATGTTTTATTGATGAACTTGGCCGGACACACACTATTTCTCTTTTAAACTAAAAATTAAAAATGTATCCATAGCAATGAATTTTTTATACATGACTACCGTTTGTAAACAGATGGCGATGATTATGTGCGCGTAGGTGAAAGGAAGGGCTTTCTTTTAATTTTGGCAAACAGTTCAGTTATTCTTAAAGCAAATTTTACAATATAAAACAAGTAGTACATACATAATCCGGTCCTCTTATACCCTAAGGTGCCGAGGTGTTCTCGGTGTTTCTCTCCTTTTCATCTTCTCGTGAAGTTTCTCCATTGGGTCCTGTCTCTTACTATTTGTTTAGCCGAATGCCAGCTTTCCCCTGCTTCTTTCAGGATTTTTTCGACGGTACTGTTCCATGTGGCCTTGGGGTTTCCTCTTTTGTTTTTCCTTCCGCTTTTGTTTCCCAAATTTTCTTCACTTGTCGGTTCTCTTCCATACGCACTAGGTGCCCAAACCATCTTAATTTTTATTCCTCTAGGGCTAGCTTAGCCGCTTTTACATGTAGTTCCTTTCTAATATCTTGTTTCTTTTCTTGTCTATTCTCCTGGCTCCTAAGACTCTCCTGAGGTATTTCATCTCCATGCCTTGTATTTGTTTTTCTTGTCTTTGTGTGAGTATCCAGTTTTCCCCTCCGTGTAATAGCACTGGTAAGTACATCGAGTTGAAAATTGATATTTTTGTTTTTTGTGTAATTTCTTTGTGGTCTAGAATTACCTCTGCTGTTGATTATACTACCTAGGTACTTGTATCTTTGCACCTGCTCAAAGACTTCACCATCCACCGTTACTCTCGCTACTCCTGTCTCATTTCCGATCACCACCACCTTTGTTTTTTCGAAGTTGAGCTCTAATTTCTGCGTTGCTAATGTATCTTTCCATAGCTTTACACTCTTTTGCATACCTTCCTCACTATTTGCAATATTCTTAAAGAAAATTTCGCAATATAAAACGAGTAGTACGAAAACCTAGAAGACAAATGGGAAACTGATGGGATAGTTGAGACAGCGATTGAACAGCGATTTGGACGACAACCCGGTGAAATATACGTACACAGCTGCTATAAGTCACCAAATGCACCAGAATAGTTTCCAGAAACGTAATCCAAAATCCTCTTCTAACCGCGGGCGGCTTCGACGTATGGGCTACTGACTGGGACAGTAAATAATGGTAATATTGAGTTTGCGAAACGAGTATACCCTTAGCAGAAACGACATCGTATCGGTTGCTGGTATAACATTTGTGAACAGTTCCGCCACGTGATAATATTGAGCGACCTTTCTTATGAGAAATCATTCTCAAGACGCGCAAAATAAGGTCTGAAATCTAAAACGCTTAACGAGGATATGTTCTGCCAAAATATGGGAGAATCTGCATTAGACAGATCCTCTGCGATGGACAAATTAAACCAAATTGGAAGTTGTTGTGTTGTAACCGCCTTTGATGCGTCAATGGTCAGAAAGCACACATCTAACAGCCGAGCGCCGATGTACTGGTGAAATGATCGAGAGGAACAGATAACCACAGCGATACAAGAAGTTCCGCAAAGAGCTAAAGACAGGTATCCGCAGGACTTAATATAATACATTAGTTTTGCGCAGCTGAGTGAACAAGCAGACACAAACCTATGGGGAAGCGCGTGCATGACAGTCATAACTAGGTCTTACTCCTTAATACCAAACGGCAATCATGCAGCGGGAACACAGACCAGATGTGCAGTGAATATCGGTCGAGTAAAACATGAGCATTTTTTTTTTGTTGCGTTGGGAGTTGAAAATCTTTCAAAGACGAAACGTACCCAGTAACAGTGTGGGATTTCCACCCACTGAAACCAAGTTCCATTTCAGCACTGAGGTGCTCTTAGGCATCTGCAGCAGACTTGCAAATAGGAAAGAGTCGGTGCTACGTCCGATCTTGTTAAACATAATGCATAATTATGTCTTGATGCTACCTATCCCAAGGGAAGCGAAAAGCACACGCTATGCGGACAATAAAGCGGTTGCCAAATTCGAAATGGGGCGAACACGCAACGAAACAGTACGAGTACCTAGCCGAACACAAGATGGATACAGTGTTCATTAGCAGCACGAAAACAAGAGAAACAGCCACACTAACAGCCGGTAGTAAAAACATTGCCTCGCAACCGGCCATAAAGTACCTGTGCCTCCGGCTACACCGATTCCGACACGATGATCCCTCACTGTGCCACAAGTGCAGGAATATGTAGAACATACCTATTTACACAGCTCGCGTCTTGCAGCAGAGATATATGACATAGGATTCCTACACTATATGATTAAGTGAAATATATGATATCATCGTTGGAGATCTCGGATGCACTTAAAAACATGTCAGCAATAATAATGAAAAAATTCCAAAGAATAGAACCCCAATGGCAACAGCGAAGACAAGGTGAAGACAGCATCAATAGAAGAAGAATCAGCAAATGATGAAACCCGGATTGTGGTGAAATACCTAGCGGTGGTGGTCCAGTGTAGTGGTGTAGTGGTAACGTCGCCAAATTGCCACTCTAATCGTTCATGGTTCAAATGATGCCTGATGTCAGCAAGCATTTATTTATTTCTCATGAAATATATAAAGCCAGTCCGATCATTTTCGAAAGCTTGTGTGAACACTACTGCGAAGGCATAACACTGGCAGTAGCTTGGTCATGTGGCTGGAAAAATTGTTCGCTCTGTTGGCGATGATTTGCCCTTGACATCGGTTATCGGGAAAAAAGTACTGTGAATCAGAAGCAAAGACAATAATAACAAAAATCTCCTCAGTTATCTGGACGCCATCCCCGGAGAATAGCTGAAGCATAAACAACTGAGCTTCAAGAACCACTGCACCAAAATCTTTCTCTCTCTCTCTATCCATCCTTTCCAACGCCCACACTGTGTGTAAACATGTTAAAGGTATTCATAACCCTTTGAGTGCGCGCAAATTATAAAAAAAAAATATTCTGGGAATGCGTTTCTTAGTTTTTTTATAATTTGCGCGCACTCGAGAGGTCATATTTCTGAGATTCTACTGTATATTGATGTAACGACATTATTAAGAACCGTGTAGAGTTCACATAGAAGATTCTTTTACTTGTCGCTCTGCTACTCTTAGCAGTATGATCTATACATTGTAGGTACATGCATATAATAAAACTGTAAATGACCCATGCTTGTGTGTTTGTTTGCAGTTTTGCACACTCATCACGCAAAAACTACCGCGCAAAATTAAACGGAGTTTTCGTAGTTGCATTGCTTAGAGTCTAAAATAAATGTAAGTGTTACAGTATTTTATTAATTAGCCCGTTTTTTTGAAAATTGACTGCTTCTCTGCCTATTCGGTTAAAAATAAAAATTTAAAAGGACATAGCTTCCCCAAATTTTAATAAAAATAAATTTTGTTTTACCTTTAAACGGATTTCTTAAAGCATAATTTCAACGGTTTTGGTTCGATTTCTTATATGAATAATTTACGAAAAGATACCTATGATACAGTCATACGCTTTATTTATCCTGCCGTTATAACGTAAGCGTGGCATTGTGTTTGTTGAAAAACTGAAGAAGTTATATCGGGAAAACTAATATTAGGACATTTTCCTAAAAGAAAAGTCGTCAATGCTGACTTTATTTATGGGCTC
This sequence comes from Brachypalpus laphriformis, assembly GCA_945910035.1. Lineage (NCBI taxonomy): Eukaryota > Metazoa > Arthropoda > Insecta > Diptera > Syrphidae > Brachypalpus > Brachypalpus laphriformis. Next base: position 61,682,163 of record OX246755.1, read on the forward strand.
ATTTTTGATATACTAAAAGGGATTAACATATCTTAAAATGAAAACATAACTGTGTACATAGCTTAAGAAATTATTCATTTTTATGAAATTGACTTTCCCAAAATGAAATAAAGTCAGATGAAGTCTGTAGAATGTCGATTTGGTCGATTTGTAGGGAACTATATTTGACTTTCATGCTCATCATTGATCACATTTAAAAAACGATAATTTGATCGATTTTACGTGGATAGATTTAAAACCAATTTGCAAATAAACACTGCACAGGTGCAAAAGTACGTACGACGGGCCTTCTATGTTTCTTTTATTACTCAAACCGACAACTTATCACTCAATAATGGAACACATTAGCACTACACCAATTCAGCGCACACAATTCCAACTCACCAAATACTGCCATCATTGTCGGCTGCCTATGTGAAAACTACAATGCATTTTCATATAACCCAGTCTGCCGTTGCAGTGAACCGTTTTCTGTGTGGCCTTCGCTTTAGTACTAAAACGAAGCAACACATGACTTTTTTTTACTATATCCTTGTAACCAAATTTTATGCGTTTATGAGATATCCTTTCTAGCGATTCAAAGCATTTTCTAGAAGTATACATACCTACGCATATATGAGTATTTTTTTATACCCCTTTACATACCCAACACCAAAGAGGGTGTTTTTACTCCTTTTGAATACAATTTATTTAAAATAAGACTTTATTAAAAATAATGGTTTTTAAAGAAAAATGTTCGAAAGGTGTAGATTAAGGTATGTAAGTATCATAGGCAGTTAATAAAAGGTACAAATCGTTGATGCTACCAATGGAAATTTCAGAATCTCGACTTTAGTTTGTTTAAAAATTGGATCAATAACAAAGCGATGGTCTTTAAAAATGTTAATAGAAATGGAAAATTTGATTTTAAGCTAATCGAACTAAAAATTCAATTGATTCCTCATCTTCTTGTTGCTAAACTGTCACATTGATTCAACTTTTTTCGATTACTTGCCTGACAGTTTTTCGCTACAGACCTATCCTGCGAGTATATCTGTTTCTACTCGCACCGAACATCACACAAACGAAACAGTGTGAAGCCCATATGTCCAGCAATTTCGTTTCATTCTCCTCTTCTGTTTATTTACTTTTTTCTTCGTATATCCTTGATCGGATGGAAAAAGCTCAAACATCTAAACTACACTTTCTATTGCTCTACATGTTGCCAAAGAGATGGGTATCGACGTGACACGCAAGCGGATAGTAAAATTAATAACCACTTACGGTAATAGCTAGTCCTGAGAGGGGCGGTGGTAGAATAGATGGATATTCTTATTTCAGGCGAAACGCTGTGGCTCATACATATATTGGGATATAATCCATATTCCTAATAAAAGGACTTTGAATAATTTTTTAGAGTACCCTCGCCCGTGTTGTAGAGCGGTGGTAGGAAACAACATGATTGGTATTACGAGTAGATGTGCAATTTAACTAACTAGCTTGATGGTGTTTTTTTTTTAACGAAATTATCCTCCCCATTGAAAGTACAATTAAAAATTATCCATATACTGCTTCTGCCGTTAAGGTTACTCATTCGTGTTGTCATTGGTATCTAATTCACGTACAAGATAATTATGCGTGGTAGCTCGTGATAGTCCTGCGGCTGGTCTATGTAGGTCAAAGTGGAAGGAAAAAATAGGCATTCAGTTGAGTATTGTTTGATGTCAAGTAATAAATCAACGAGCCTAATTGGCCGGTTAAGATGATTTTTCTGTTGCTGTTGTAATTATCATTTTGACGGTGAGTTCTTGATGGGAATATGTTCATATGATGGCGAATAATAATTTCAGTTCAAATGCTTGTTTAGCTTTAACTAGCCTATCTTTTGTGTAGGCATATAATGCGATTAAGGAAATACAATATTTGCTGCTTTGAATAGTTTTCATAAGCAAATTATGATTTAAATATTATTTCACTTTCAAGAAAGGCTTAAAGACACTGCTTTAGATGTTATTTTATTTTTTATGTACAAACAAATTTTTATAAAAATATTTAAAACATTATTGTATTGGATATTACTTCATGGCACCATGAGTTGCCAGATACTTGACTGTGTGTATAGAAATTATATTTCAACGTTTGATTTCAAGAAACTTCAAACGTTTTTGTTGGATGGGTAAGAAGAACTGGCTGAAGATGTAAGCAAGCTACGCATGTTATTACTTAGAACATTGTATGCGTACCCACGGCTCTGGTCACGCTTCAAAAACACATTATTCTTGTCACATTCTTCTGTCAATTTCTCATATAAAAATAAACTACATATAGGCTTGAATTTTTGGCGAGCAGTAAAACCAAACCAGTAAGACTAAATTAAAATGATCAGCCATCCGAGTATAAAAACGAAAACGAAAGAAAGGTTCCTGCCTGGTAGTATAATGGGCCGGAGTGTCTGAGTGCTCCGGGATTTGGGTTTTCTTTAAATAAAAAATCGGTGCAGCCGTTCGGACCTTATTTTGGTGAGTAGTTAGCTTCCTAACATTATATCAGATATTGTTAGTGGTTTTTGTCAGAAATTTGAAAGTGTAATGGAGAACTTGTGTGTCGCGAACGTCTGACAAACATCCGAGAGTATTGTTGCAACGAGAAAGCTTCTTAAAAAAAATTGCCCTTCGGGTACGGCACTAAACTGTAGGTCCCTTCCATTCGTGTGAACAAATATAACGCACGCAACACGAGTGGGGCCAAATATTTATTTATTTATATTTATTTATATATATTTATTTAATATATATATAATATACGTATATAAATATATATAAAATATATAAATATTTATTTTTATTTTTCTTTAATGTACGGGCGGTGTAAAATCAGCAGTTTGGAATGGGGATGGGATGTCAGAAAGGTTGGGAGTAAGGAAAGGATGTAATGCAACTCCAACGGTATTTGCATTATACGTCGATGACATTGTCGATTATATTCTGGGAGGATTCCAATTTCTGGACACGGTTATTAGGCCCTCTTGTACGCTGACGATATTGTTTTGTTGGCAGCATCACCTGATACATTGCAGCGAATGATAAATCGAGTATGCGACTATTCTCAGCTACGGTAATTAGATATAAATTTAAGCAAATCGAAAGTAATGGGCAGTCACAGGATATCCAGAGCGGAGAGATGGTTTTTAAATGTCGAACTAATAGAGGTGATTAAACAGTACAACGACTTGGGAATGGTTATTTCTAATAACCTTAGCATGAAAGCGACTCTAGCCGACAAACTATTAAAGTCAAAAAGCGAAATTTGTTCAACATGACACAATTGTTTTCATAAACTAAACAAAAAAACTACCTTAAAAATAGGAAAAGAAAATATTTGCAAATTATGAATTTTTTTTAGAAAGAAAGCATAAAAACACATCTTTTTAGTTTTAAAACATTTCAAAAATTATAAGTTTTTAAGTAAAAAGAAATTTTTGTTTTTGGGCTTGTCTTGTTTTTGCACCGTTTTCTGGTGAATTTTTTCTGTCCGAATTTTCAGCTTCTTGAACACATTGCTGGGACACTAAATTATTGTAAAAGGGCATATCCGCCGGAGGAACATACTTTTCTGCCAAAGTAATCACATCGTCATATTTGCACCTTGTAGGTTTGCTTTTGCTTCAATATCGTATGTCGTTAATGGTTCGTGGTGACTAATAGAAGCTGAAACGCTTGCAATATTTGCTTCTTTTTTATAATGAAAACTTCGGTTCTTTGAATTCTGTTTGTTGGTCACAGTTTTATAATATGGACCCAAACTAGTTTTGTAATCTAATATATCTTGATTGCACACCGATATCACGTTGAACTTTTTGGAACATTTTGCCAATCTTTTACTAGATAAAGGCGTTTGTAGAGTCGGTTCGACAATGCAGCACGACTGACACAGTTTTTGATCGTGCGTGCATGCACACGAGACAAACAACGAGATGATAGATATAAGAGTGTGCACCCACACTCTACTTATCTCTAGTGTATCCGTACCTAACATCTGCTGTGTCAATCATTGATAGCTTATGATGTCGATGATTGATACTTCAAAGATACTACAGCGTTCTACTCGTCGTTTCTTTTTATCAATCATACCAAAAGAGCGATCGGATGGCAAAAAACTATGCACTAAGAAATCACTGCACCAACTGTTGCATTTCAATGAAATAGAATATGCAGCTTGTAAGCATTCTACGATCTCAAAAGCTCGTTTGCTGTTATTCTGTCTATGAAAAACTTTTCATGTGCGGAGCAAAAACAAGACAACTCCAGGAGTTATCTTGCTCTTGCTCCGTTTTAAATTCAAGGAACATAGATGTATTTTTATGCCACCGAACGATGCAGATTTTTTTTTTAGTTCTGCATTAAAAAAAACATATTTCGCGAAAAAAATGGAGTTATCTGGTTATTGCACTGGGTGCTTCGATTGTTAGGTTCGCAGTAAGTACTTTCGTTTAAAGATATTTTAAATTTGACGGAGCGTTATGGATACGACCTTGACCTGGAATCGAATGCGCGGTTCAATTGGAAGGATATGCTCTCTCCGTTAAAAGTGCGTTGAAGAAGCGGAGTCGTCCATCCACAGGGAAATACTACATATACTCCTATACAAAACACTACAGCTTAGCTTGGGCTCTGAAAATTACTTTAAGGATTCAAACACCGTATGTTATACTCGTATATCGTCGATTTTCTGAGCAAGAACAGAGGTATTACACCATTCAACTATATGCCGCAGAGAGAGGACCTTCCAATTTTATGTTCAGTTTGTAACTTAGCAGATGGAAAATATACTGCATTTCTTAGGAATTTGCCCAATATTTCGAGATGTCAGGAGATACAATTTCGGAAAACCCATCTTGTCGACAGAAGAAGTACCGCCACTGTTAAACGGACATACGAGTAACTGGAAAAATCTTGTATTATACTGTGAAACTACTTTAGGTTATCGTAGAGAGAACTTTTAAATTGAAAAGCTGACAAACTGAAATTAAATTTTCTACTTACTTACTTACTTAGGTCACGCTACACTTCGGGGTAAACCTGGGCCTCAACCAACAAGCATCTCCATTTAGCTCGGTCTTTAGCTAATTGCCTCCAGTTGCGCACTCCAAGTTGGTCGAGGTCCCCTTGAACTTGTGCGCGCCACCTACGGCGATGATTCCCTCTACTGTGTCGTCCCTCGGGATTAGATTCGAAGACTCTGCGGGTCGGAGCGTTGGTGTCCATTCGCTCTACATGTCCTAGCCATCTCAGACGTCCAATACGCAGTTTTTTGACTAGGTCGATGTCGCTGTACAGCTCGTACAGTTCCTGATTGAGTCTTCTCCTCCAAAACCCGTCAACGCAAACGGGACCGAAAATCTTACGAAGAATTTTTCTCTCGAAGCGACCAAGGATATCTTCATCCTCTTTTAATAAAGTCCATGTTTCAGCGCCGTAAAGCAGGACTGGGATGATCAGGGTCTTATACAGAGTCTCCTTAGTTGTTCGAGATAGGGCTTTACTGTTGAATTGCCTTATAAGCCCAAAAAACAGCGATTGGCAAGAGTTATTCTTCGCTTGATTTCTGCGCTAATGTTGTTGTTCGAGTTTATAGCAGAGCCAAGGTAGACAAAGTCCCTTACTACCACGAAGTTATAGCTGCCCACTATGACGTGTTGTCCAATTCGTCGGTGTTGGCTTTCCCTTCTTATTGACAGCATATACTTGGTTTTGCTCTCGTTTATCGCTAAACCCATTTTGGCCGCTTCCGCCTCAATGCTTACAAACGCATCGGTGACAACCCGCTGAGTTCTTCCGATAATGTCTATATCGTCGGCGTATGCAAGCAGTTGTACAGACTTGTAATAGATTGTGCCTCCGGTGTTGGCTTGTGAGTTCCGCACAATCCGTTCAAGTACAATGTTAAAGAAGTCACATGACAGCGCGTCACCTTGACATCAAAGGTCTCGGTGAGGTCATTACCGACCTTGATGGAGCAGCGAGCGTTCTCCATCGTCAGCCTGCACAGACGGACAAGTTTGGCAGGGATGTCAAAACTAGACATGGCTCTATAAAGCTCTTCTCTATAGATGCTGTCATAGGCGGCCTTGAAATCGATAAAGAGGTGGTGAGTATCGATTTAGAATTCTTGGGTTTTCTCCACGATCTGCCGAAGTGTGAAAATTTGATCGATGGTGGACTTTCCTGGCCTGAAACCGCACTGATAGGGTCCAATCAGGCTGTTCATAAAAGGTTTCAGGCGTTCACATAATATCGCAGAAAAGATCTTGTATGCGATGTTGAGGAGACTGATGCCTCTATAATTGGCACAGTTGAGGGCTCTCCTTTCTTGTGGATCGGGCAAACGATGCTGAGGTTCCATTCATCAGGCATACACTCGTCTGACCAAATCTTAGAGATGAGTTGGTGTATGCACTCTACCAATTCATCTCCAGCTGCCTTGAAAAGTTCGGCCGGTAAGCCGTCAGGTCCAGCAGCCTTGTTGGATTTTACCTTGGATATTGCTATCCTCACTTCGTTTTGGTCAGATGGACGGAAATTTTGACTATCATCGTCTATGTTGAATGGTTCATTCTGCCTGACAGCGGGATGTTGGTCTTCGTCGCCGTTATACAGTCTGCAGAAGTAGTTTTTCCATATTCTCAGCACCGACTGTGATTCTACTACGAGGTTTCCATTTTCATCTCTACAGGTTTCTGTACGGGTATTGCTCCTCTGACACCTTCTTTTTACCTTTTGGTAAAACTTCCGTACATTGTTCCTGGAGTATAAACTCTCGATATTCTCAAACGCGCGCTTCTCATGCTCTTTCTTCTTCTTTTGGAGAAGCCGATGTTCTTCCCGTCTCTTTTGCTCGTAGAGCTCACGAGCAGCTCTCGTTTTCCTTTGCAGCGCCGCTTTGTATGCCTCTTGTTTTGCTGTATGCACTCGCTGGCATTCTTCATGAAACCAGGGGTTTCGAGGTGGTGGGCGAGGGAGACCCAGCACATCAGTCACGGCGTTTCTGATGGCATGTTGGCAGCGTTGCCACTGGCCTTCGGCACTTGATGCTTGCGGCATGGGGGTGATAGAGAGATTTCGGGATACGCGTTCAGCGAAGAGTCTGGCGGTCTCCTGCGATTGTAGCTTTTCGACGTTAAATTTTCTCACAGTGATTCTTCTTTGTTGCTCAGATTGGGATATCCGCATTCGTACCTTGGCTACAACAAGGTAATGATACGAGTCTATGTTGGCCGCTCAGAAGGTCCGGACATCCAGAATACTGGAGGTATGCCTTGCGTCGATCGCAATATGATCAATTTGGTTGATCGTTACATGATCATTGGACCGCCATGTCTGCTTATGAATATCGAGATGAGGAAACCATGTGCTTGCTATGGTGACATTTCGCTCCACAGCGAAACCAATTACCCTTAGTCCGTTATCAGACGTGGTGTCGTGTAGGCTATGCTTACCGACTGCTCTACCAAAGACGTCCTCCTTTCCTATTTTGGCGTTAAAATCGCCCAACAGTCTGCTAGTTGTTCGGCTGCACGTGGTCTGTAAAGGGACAGAACATTCCACGTACAGATCCGAAGGTCGTTGTCCTTATTTCGTTTGCTGGGGTCGTCATTAGTTGAGTCATCCTTATCCGAGGCTTTTGGTTGTTCCGGAACCATACATTTTTTACGTGGTAGGGAAGTTACCCCGACGGCACAACCCCCAACCTGGAGGGCCAATTAAATTTTCTATATATAACAAAAAGCAGACGGCTTCAAGTTATGTTAGTTAAGATTTAAATTTTGTACTTTAACTTTATATTAAGTAAGAACAAAAAGAAGAATAAATTAAATCTATCCAAATCTTAATGGTTTTGAGTGATCTACAGTTTTATTATGTGTATAGCAGAAAAATCGAATATAACTTAAGGTGCGTCCAGACCAAAGAAACATTTCAGAAACATTGTTTCTGAAATGTTTCTGAAATGTTTCCCGATTGTTTCCCATTTGCTTCAGAAACATTTCAGAAACATTTCAGAAATGTTTCTAATATGTTTCTTTTGGTGTGGACGCCAAATGAAACATTTCTGAAATGTTTCTGAAATGTTTCTTTTTATCCATATTTGCTCTTGAAGATGATGGGCTCAAAAGAGGTAGTATTAATAGCGTCGTGCTTCATCATCATGAAAAAAATAGAAAACGATAAGAAGAAGAAAAAAAAACAGTGGCAAAGATATTTTTTTAAAAATAGAGAAAATTCTATTTTTGTAATTTTCGTTTTGGGGATCCCATAAAACTCTTTTAGTTTCATACAATTTAATTAAAGAAATTGTATCCTCATTACTCCACGCATTTCTTGACATTTTTTTTATTTTTATTTTCACAAAAAAACACTCACTTTCTGTACGTGGAGCTTGAGAAACAAAAATAGTTTTCCGTCGCGAATAGGAAACTGAGAAACATTTCAGAAACATTTCAGAAATGTTTCATCGGCGTCCACACCAAAGAAACATTTCAGAAACATTTCGGAAACATTTCAGAAATGTTTCTCTGTTTCTGAAATGTTTCTGAAATGTTTCTTTGGTCTGGACGCACCTTTAGGTACACTTGCACCCGATTATTTTCAATTAAATTGTTAATAATTTTCTTATAAACGGAAAAACAAAGAAAATAAAGAATATTATAAAATTTATTTCACAATAATCGATTCTTTATTTGCTGAGATTACCGCGACCAAAGATTTTTAGTGTGTCGTCTTTATATAATAAAAATAATGATATCCAAAGTCTTCTGTGTACCTAATGCAACCGATTTTGGCATAAACGAACGATAGTAAGCGTGCAAAAATTAAATACTGATGTGTAAGGTCTCTCCTGCGAACAAAGTAAATCATCCACCACCTCATTTTGATACAAAGAAAATTTGAGCATAGGTGTGGCTCTACACATACATACATATCTATGCACTCGTATCTAACTTTAAAATATGATGAACATTAATGATCTTACAAAACGGGCATATGAAATTTAAATTACAATAACTTTAGAAGCGTATGACTTTAAAGGGCACGAATGGATACTCGTGCTTGTAGCGTCAATATACATATATACAGCTATGTTGATATCTTGTATAGTTTGCGAGATATGACATTTTGTATGCTGTTAGTTGTTTTCATTGCTCCCACTTGCCCTAAAGAACAAAGCCAGAATATGTGTACATACATGTACATCCGATGGCTTTTCAGAAACATTCTCCAACAAACGAAATAAATTCTCCAAAAAATAGTCCAATGGATTAAAGGTTTTGATAGAAAATAACCGATAGAACGACATTATTTCAGAATAATAATTTCTAGCGGAACCACTCTTTATGCCAATTCGCACTAAACACTCCACGCCCTGCTTAAATTGTTCAATAACTGATAAACCGGGCTTGTGATAGCACAACCTATTTATGTACATAATCCAGTCTGAAATTTTTGTTTTTGCAAATAAGTAGCGCAATTGGAATTAAATACTTCTCAAATATTTGGTCATTCTATTATATAACTTGCTATGAATGCACGCATGCATGGGTCAAATGACTCCACTTAATTGGTTTCAAAACGCTCATTCCTCAATTCCAAATCCCGAAAAACCATGATATTCTCACGTGAGTTACTTTCTCTAAATGTTTGAAATAACCTGCCGTCCTCCAACAAAAAATCAGCCAATCCATGTTAATGACTCTACATATTTACGTAACAAAAAAAAAAAACAAACCTTACGAGAAAAAATCCACCCAACCTCAAACATGGTTCGTATTATCTTAATTTGCCCTTTCTCATTTAATTCTCGCCATTAAGATGCAAGGAGCTTACAGTAAGGTTCCCAGCCACCCCAATCACTGGTAGGTATTTTGCATTTTCTTCTACCAATTCTATCTTATTTAAAATTCATTACAGCCGCCACCATTATCATGTCCTTTTCCAGGTGCTTGTTCAAAAATTAAAAAAAAAAAATCAAAAGGTGAAAGGAAAAAAAAGTCCTTCCGTCCATCCATCTCACACGAAGACCACCCAAGTGTCTTAATTTGTTCCGCCAACTATGGCAATCAGAAGCTGCCTAAAGTTGGTCATTCTAGCCAATGATATACAGTATATCAACACAGCACGCAAACCAGAAAATAATTAAAATTCAGTGCGCACAGTTTCGGAATATTTTCTGCGCACTCGCGCGCTCCTTAGAGCTCACGCAGATGTAAACAGAGAGAAAATGCCGTCACCAAAAAACTAAAAAAAAAATACTATGTATGAAAAACTTAAATGGTTAAGAAAATAACGTAAAAGATGAAAGAAAGAGACCCCTTACAGCAGTGAAAATCAGCGAGAAAAATTCTGTTCGTTTATCCAAATGGGTAAAGCAGAGGTTCGATGCCGCGCTCAGATGATATACGCGTATCTATGATACTTGTACACAGTATGTGAGTATGTGCGAACACCGGACGCTTTTTGTCTGCCTCAATCCGACAAAGCAAATACATTCTAGTTGCAGCAAAAAAAAGGCGAATTAAGCTTATGGTGTTCTTCCAAATTTGGTCAAAACGTAGAAATGCAGCCTTCGTCTCTTACTCTCTGACTTCAGTAGTTTTACGTCAGCATTGAACTCCGGACATTGAGAAAAAAAAAGATTTAAAAAAAGCCTTAACTTAGCGTTGTAAAATTGACGAGTGTACCTGCGCGAACAAAGCCTCAGAGTCACAAGATGTATCAAACGACTTGAGAAGGAGAATTTGTGTCGTGTGCGCGTGTGGTTTACTATGAATCCTTTTGGGCCCTTTCACAACTATTTATGATCGATTTCAATATCAATCAATATAGTTTTTCTTACTGCTCGCACTATTACAGTCGGTCAAATTTAATTGGACTGGTGACCGGTTGTCTAGATCCGTATAGAAGGGAAAGAAGAAGGATTTAGTTTGGAACAATCGATGCTAATTGGATTGGACTGATGGCGAAACTGGACAATGTACTCGTATGTGTAGGCATCTATGACTGAATGATCAGCGTATTGATTGTTTTTCTTGGTCCTGTCATTTTTATTGTCAAACTTGGCACGTGATAGGAATTGTTGAATTGCTTCTGTTTTCTCTTTAGCTAGGAATAGAAAAAAGTTATGCAGTATGGGATGTTGTGTGAAGATCAATTTATCTTTGCCTTTTGTATCCAATTTGTAGTGCTCGTATTTTTTCGTTACTTTGTTTTGCTAGGAATTTCCGTAAGTGTGGAAGAAAATTATCGAAAATGAATGTGTTACAGCAGCTGTAGGTGCCACTTAAAGTCGGGCGTAGCAGATTTATGGTATATGTATAATTGTGAATGAAATAAATAAATAAATAAAAATAAGTTATATAGTTTTTGTCAACACGGTATTAATGACTCTTGTTCCTGAACTATAGGTATAGCAAACATCATTTGAAAGATTGATTTGTTAAGTAAAAGGAGACCTAAGCTGTTGCTAAAACCTATAGTTCTAAGAATATATTTATTTGTTCAATTACACTTCCGTTTTTTTTCTCAAAAAAATCTCACAGTCCACCAAGCTCGACCCTCAACGGTCCCACGGTATCGTAAGCTTTATCAAAGTCTTATGCTTTTCAGATTCGAGAAGAGTGAGAATGCCACCTTCGCGGACAGGTGCCTTGACGTTGCGGATGATCTGACGGTTCTGCTCGCCTAGAAACTCCACCTTCACTTCGGTGCTCTGTCTCTCGGCGTCGGTACAGTCCTCACATTTCTGTATGGGGTTGTTACCACTCGGTCCATTTTTCCTAAGGTTTTCCCAGCTTTCCAGATTAGGTTTGAAGTGTAGGACATAAAACTGTGCCAGGTGAGTAGAGCATCAGCCAATATTACACACTAGCTGACCAGTGCTCGCCTTGCTCCGCCCGCATTTTAGTTGACGGTTATTTACTTGTTGAAATATAATTGCCCACTGAATAGAATACCGAAAAAGTGTAAGCTCAATTATAACTTCCACCGTGGGAATCCTCACCAGAGCATACACAAACCCGCTCAGCCACTGCAGCATGACTGCTGGCAGTGATCTCCACTGAAGTATAATTGTGCGCTATGATTTGATAATTGTTTTTAGCATTGCTCAGCTTCAGGACAACGCAGAAGGATGTTATATCTTAAATGAATCAGTGGCAAATTACTATCTACTATTTACTATCTTTTAAATCCAATGAGCCATTACTGAGCTAGGACTGTATAACCAACTTCTCGTGACGGAAAATTCAATCTCAACCCCCTTTATACCACTTAGACCTTGAATTTAGGAAAATCTCGCGTCTAGGTAAAATAAGGAATAACTGTGCGAAATTGCAAGTACCTACGTCTAGCAGTTTTCGAGAAACCATCTTTGCTTTTAGCATATAAAATTTAAGACTAGAAAGAATAACATCTGATACGAATATATTATATGTTTAACTGTTAAAAATTAGTGTAATTTGTCTGCGATTGACACAAGGCATGTCGGCCGGCTACAATCGCAAGAGACCGCCAGAGCCTTTGCCGATCGAGTCTCCTTTAATTTCCTATGGTTCCAGGAACAAAAGCGGAAAACAAGTGGCAGCGTTGCCAAAAAGCCATCAGAGATGCCGCCTCTGGTGAACTGGATTTCTCTCGGCCACCACAACGAAACCCCTGGTTTAAGTTAGGTTAGGTTAGGTTAGGTAGGAGGGAAGTGCACCTAATCCCTTTGTAGTGTGGAACCTATTCTTAAACTATTATCTTGCGGTCGGTTCTTTTGTGAACCAGCCTGTGCTCTTTATGAAGCATATCATGCTCCTTAATGGGACTTGTGTGATCCCCTAGTTCGTCAAAAAACCTGTTTCCCTTAAGACGGAGGCGCGGTTTTGAAGATTTGTGCAATCGCATAGCAGGTGTTTGATGGTTTCTGTCGTGTGTGGTGACGCCTAATCTAGCAAGCCCTTGGCTCGATAAGAAATGCCGAAAAGCACATGCAGCAAAATAAGAGGCATACAAGTCGGCACTGTATAGAAGGGCTAGAGCTACTCTTGAGCTCTATGAGCGGAGGAGAATAGAGGAACATCGACTTCTCAGAAAGAAGAAAAAGGAGCATGAGAAGCACTCGATCGAGGAGGCTAAAAGACTTTATTGTAGAAATGATGTTCGAAAATTTTAATAAAAGGTAAAAATAATATGCCAGGGTTTCAAAGCCAGAACAGAAGCCTACAGGGACGAAAATGTATAGATAATAATATAGCAGTAGAATCGCAGTCGGTGCTGAGCATATGGAAGGAACACTTCTGCAGACTGCTAAACGGCGACGATGACCAATGCTCCGCTGTCAGGCAGAATGAGCCATTCAACAATGACGATGATAGTCAAGATTCCCATCAACCCGTTCAGAATGAAGTGAGGATAGCGATATCTTAACTTATATCCAACAAAGCAGCTGGAGCCGACGACCTTGCTACCAACCTTTTCAAGGCAGGAATAGATAAGTTGGCATGCACCAGCTCATCTGTAAAATCTGGTCGGACGAAAGTATGCGCAATGAATGGAACATCAGCATCGTCTGCCTAATCCTGAAGGAAAGAGACCCTCTGAACTGCGCCAACGACAGAGGTATAAGTCTTCTCAACATCGCATATAAGTTCCTGTCTGCGGTATTATGTGAACGCCTAAAACCGACCGTCAACAACCTGGTAGGTCCTTATCAGTGCAGTTTCAGGCACGGAAAGTCTACATTGACCAAATATTCACACTATTTACGACAGATCTTGGAAAAAGTTCATGAATATAAAATCGACACACATCATCTTTTAATCGATAGCGTGTATAGAGACAAGTTATACAGAGCCACGTCTAGTTTCGGCATCCCTGCCAAGCTCGTCCGTTTGTGCAGGATAACGATGGAGAACTCTCGCTGTTCCATCAAAGTCGGATAAGGATGACTCAACTAATGACGACCCCAGCAAACGAAATAAGGACAACGACCTTCGGATCTGTACGTGGAATGTTCTGTCCCTTTACAGACCACGTGCAGCCGAACAACTAGCAGAAGCCCTAGACAGCTATAAAGCAGATATTACCGCCATCCAGGAAGTGCGATGGGATGGGCCGGGCAAAAAGAGGATGAAAAACTGTGACATCTACTACGGTGATTGCTACAGAGGCAACAGGCAACGCTTATTCGGATGCGGATTTGTCATACGCGGCAGACTTAGGCAAGCAGTCTTAAGCTTCCGACACGTGAGCGAGCGTATTATGACTATCCGGATCAAGGCTAAATTCGCTAACATAAGCCTAATATGTGTTCATGCCCCCACGGAAGAAAAGGACCCTGCCACCAAAGAGTGTTTCTACGAGCTCCTCGACAAAACATACGAGTAATGTCCTAAATACGACGTTAAAATCGTATTGGGCGATTTTAACGCCAAAATAGGAAAGGAGGACGTCTTTGGTAGAGCAGTCGGTAAGCATAGCCTACACGACACCACGTCTGATAACGGACTAAGGCTAATTGATTTCGCTGTGGAGCGAAATGTCACCATAGCAAGCACATGGTTTCCTCATCTCGATATTCATAAGCAGACATGGCGGTCCAATGATCATGTCACGATCAACCAAATTGATCATATTGCGATCGACGCAAGGCATGCCTCCAGTATTCTGGATGTCCGGACCTTCCGAGCGGCCAACATAGACTCGGATCATTACCTTGTTGTAGCCAAGGTACGAATGCGGATATCCCAATCTGAGCAACAAAGAAGAATTACTGTGAGAAAATTTAACGTCGAAAAGCTACAATCGCAAGAGACCGCCAGACTCTTCGCTGAACGCGTATCCCGAAATCTCTCAATCACCCCTTTCCCGCCAGCATCAAGTACAGAAGACCAGTGGCAACGCTGCCAACATGCCATCAGAAACGCCGTGACTGATGTGCTGGGTCTCGCTCGACCACCACCGCGAAACCCCTGGTTTGACAAAGAATGCCGGCGAGTGCATGCAGCAAAACAAGAGGCATACAAAGCGGCGCTGCAAAGGAAGACGAGAGCTGTTCGTGAGCTCTACGAGCAAAAGAGACGGGAAGAACATCGGCTTCTCCAAAAGAAGAAGAAAGAGCATGAGAAGCGCGCGTTTGAGAATGTCGAGAGTCTATACTCCAGAAACAATGTACGGAAGTTTTACCAAAAGGTAAAAAGAACGTGTCAGAGAAGTAATACCCGTACAGAAACCTGTAGAGATGAAAATGGAAACCTCGTAGTAGAATCACAGTCGGTGCTGAGAATATGGAAAAACTACTTCTGCAGACTGTATTAACGGCGACGAAGACCAACATCCCGCTGTCAGGCAGAATGAACCATTCAACATAGACGATGATAGTCAAAATTTCCGTCCACCTGACCAAAACGAAGTGAGGATAGCAATATCCAAGCTAAAATCCAACAAGGCTGCTGGACCTGACGGCTTACCGGCCGAACTTTTCAAGGCAGCAGGGGATGAATTGGTAGAGTGCATACACCAACTCATTTCTAATATTTGGTCAGACGAGTGTATGCCTGATGAATGGAATCTCAGCATCGTTTGCCCGATCCACAAGAAAGAAGACCCCCTCAACTGCGCCAATTATAGAGGCATCAGTCTTCTCAACATCGCATACAAGATCTTTTCTGCGATATTGTGTGAACGCCTGAAACCTTTTATCAACAGCCTGATTGGACCCTATCAGTGCGGTTTCAGGCCAGGAAAGTCCACCATCGATCAAATCTTCACACTTCGGCAGATCCTGGAGAAAACCCAAGAATTCCAAATCGATACTCACCACCTCTTTATCGATTTGAAGGCCGCCTATGACAGCATCTATAGAGAAGAGCTTTATAGAGCCATGTCTAGTTTTGACATCCCTGCCAAACTTGTCCGTCTGTGCAGACTAACGATGGAGAACGCTCGCTGCTCCATCAAGGTCGGTAATGACCTTACCGAGACATTTGATGTCAAAAAAGGTTTTAGACAAGGTGACGCGCTGTCATGTGATTTCTTCAATATTGTACTTGAACGGATTGTGCGGAACTCACAAGCCAACACCGGAGGCACAATCTATTACAAGTCCGTACAACTGCTTGCATACGCCGACGATATAGACATTATCGGAAGATCTCAGCGGGCTGTCACCGGTGCTTTTGCAAGCGTTGAGGCGGAAGCGGCCAAAATGGGTTTAGCGATAAACGAGAGCAAAACCAAGTAGGTATATGCTGTCAACTAGAAGGGAAAACCAACACCGACGAATTGGACAAAACGTCACCGTGGGCAGCTATAACTTCGAGGTAGTAAGGGACTTTGTCTACCTTGGCTCTGCTATAAATTCTACTAACAAAATCAGCGTAAAAATTAATCGAAGAATAACTCTTGCCAATCGCTGTTTTTTTGGGCTTATAAGGCAATTCAACAGTAAAGCCCTATCTCGAACAACTAAGGAGACTCTATATAAGACCTTGATCATCCCAGTCCTGCTTTACGGCGCTGAAACATGGACTTTATTAAAAGAGGATGAAGATATCCTTGGTCGCTTCGAGAGAAAAATTCTTCGTAAGATTTTCGGTCCCGTTTGCGTTGACGGGTTTTGGAGGAGAAGATTCAATCACGAACTATACGAGCTGTACAGCGACATCGACCTAGTCAAAAAACTGCGTATTGGACGTCTGAGATGGCTAGGACATGTAGAGCGAATGGACATCAACGCTCCGGCCCGCAGAGTCTTCGAATCTAACCCGGAGGGACGACGCAGTAGAGGGAATCATCGCCGTAGGTGGCGCGCACAAGTTCAAGGGGACCTCGACCAAATTGGAGTGCGCAACTGGAGGCAATTAGCTAAAGACCGAGCTAAATGGAGAGGCTTGTTGGTTGAGGACCAGGTTCACCCTGAACTGTAGCGCCACCTAAGTAAGTAAGTAAGGTGACGCGCTATCTTGCGATCTCTTTAACATATTACTTGAAAGAATGGTACGAAACTCACAAGCCAACACTGGTGGTAATATCTTTTACACGCCTGTACAACTACTCGCTTACGTCGATGACATTGACATAGTCGGAAGAACTCAGCGGGCCGTCAGTCGCGCATTTGCGAGTATTGAAATCGAGGCAGCGAAGATGAATTTAGCGGTCAATGAAAGCAAAACAAAATATATGCTGTCTACAAAAAAGGACACCTAACATCGGCATCTAGGACAGAACGCCACAATAGACAGATATAATTATGAGGTGGTAAAGGACTTTGTCTACCCAGGCTCTATGTTGTACTCCGCAAATGACACCAGTGTGGAGATCAAACGAAGAATTACTCTTGCCAATCGTTTTTTCTATGGGTTAAGAAGGCAATTGAGTAACAAAGCCCTACCTCGAACTACTAAGGTAACTCTGTATATGCCACTCATCATCCCAGTCCTGCTGTATGGCGCAGACATGGACTTTTTCAAAATCGAATGAGGATGCCCTTGGTTACTTTGAGAGAAAAGTACTTACTTCGAGTGAGCCTGTACAATGACATCGTCTTAGCCAGAAGAGTTCACATACAGCGAATCCATACAGCGGATGGAACTATCCACCCAAGAAAATCTTCGAATCCACCCCGGATGGACGGCGCAGTAGACGACGACCTCACGGTAGGTGGCGCAAACAAGTGGAGGTGGACCTCAACCAGGACCTAAGTAAGTAAGTATTTTCAAGTGAACGCTGCGTTGCCGAAACAGTGCGAGTTTTGAAAATAAATTTCGGTCGAAAAAATGTACCAACCGTGCCTGCATTACGCAAGTTTAAAGAAAGTTCATGAGATTGGCATGCTAATTGGTATCACAAGTTATGCTCGTGTTTGTCCTGTGCACTCACTCAGCCGAGAATCCTCAGCGTGTGACTGTTTGGTGTGGTTTGTGGAACGGCGTGGCGGCATTATTGAACCATTTCTCGTCGAATGTGAAGACGGCAATAACATTACGGTCAATGGAGAAGCATGATAACGGTTTTTTTTGGGCAGAAACTGAGGTAATGAACTTGGACGTTTCTGGTCCCAGTAAGATGACGCTACGTGCTATACAAGCCGTCCAACAATCGATCTTTTCCGGAGAAGGTTCAATAATTGTGTAATCAGTCGTTTTGATGATGTTGCTTGTCCTCCACGGAGCCGCTATTTGACGCCGTTGGACTTTTTTTTTGTCGCATGCCAGTAAAGATCGAGGTTATGCTGACAACCGATAAACGATTCAGGCATTTAAGCACATTATACTGCAAAATTGGGTTGACGGGATGGGCTACTGCCAAGCAAGCCGCGCCAACCATTTAACTTAAATTATTTTCTATAGATAATCGGAAAGTGTGCTCTCTTCAATAAAGTGAAAAACTCGAAAAAATATTAAATGATGTTTTTTATAGCAATTTTAGAAATAAACCAACAGATGACTCACCGTTTACTTACTTTATAATTCAATTAACAGGCAATATGCTAATACCAGGAGACTTTAATGTGCAAACCGAAACATACCATACAAACGGCAGATCGAACGAATCGTAGATGATGAGTGTTTAACACAGAGTAGCACATAAATAAAAAAATATAATTCAAATAATGGGTCTAGGAAAATTAATAACAAAAATGTTGTTATATATTTCAATTATTATCAACTTTTTAAAAATTACGACTTCCCAATCTTTAAATGTACGTGATAAAAAAAAAGAATAAATAAATAGATATTTGGCGCAACAGTTCTGAAGTGCATGGGCCAAGCTTCTCGCAACCCCTCGTGTTGTGTGAGTTATATTTTTCACATGAATGGAAGGGACCTGCAATTTAGTGCGGTATCCGAAGGGCAATTTATTTTGAGAAGCTTTCTCGTGACAACAATACTCTCGAATGTTCGTCAGACGTTCGCGAGAGGTGGGACCGTGAAAAAAAACTTTTTTTGTGGTTTCTGGGATTCGAACATAAAACCTCAGACGCACTGGTTCGACACATTAACCTCTTGCGCCACGGCGCCCACGTGTAAAGAAAAGTTTAATAGAAAAAAATTTTTAAAAAATAAAAGAAATAATATGTCCGTAGTATGTTAAATCAAAAAAAAAGTATTTCAAGTGCTAGAGTGACACTAGCGTACAAAAGAACCCAGTATTGGAAAGTAGACTTCAACAACATTGGCCGATGTTACTTGATAGAACTACCCCGAAAAGGGTCACCTCTGACGTGCCCACATTTAACTGGAACGAAAAATTGTTTCGTATTTTCATTGTGAGTCAACTGAACAGATATTGTAGAATTTATAGCCAGCACTACTATGGAAGCCAGATCGAGTTGCATTGATATTCGGATGAGCAATCTGAGTTGAGCACAGATGAATTGGTTTATCGCCACCGCTTTGTTCAGTTATGACCAGGTAAAATTTAAATTCTCATACTTACAAGTATTGTCGGTTATATTGTTGCTTGGACGCGAAACTGTGATAACTACCGTTCGATCAAGCTGATGTCACACAGTGGCCGACTGCGAAAAATAATACGGCTATCTGATGATCAGTGCGGGTTTGTCTCGGGTAAATCAACCACAGATGCAATCCAAAGTATAATGATCATAATGGAAAAACATCATGATTCCTTAAGGGATTTGCATATAGTATTGGGTGGACGCTCTGGAGTGAAATGGGTATCGCATTAGTTCAAAAAGACAGAGTACTTGTGCTGCCCGTTCTCTGATCCACTCAGGCCTATTCCAGACATTTATTTGAATGGAACAGTGCTTCCCAAGTGCGAAAAGTTCAAATATCTGGGAACTATGATCAATAGCAAAGCAACTTGAGATGACGACATCAATCATGGCGTAAGCGTAGGGTGGATGAAGTGGCGAGAAAATTTCGCTATCTTCTGTGACAGAAAAATGCCAGCTAAGTTGAAAGGAAGGCTCTACACCGCAGTTGTACGTCCAGCGCTCACATACGGTTCACAATGTTGGACGATGTACACAACGTATGAGAGTAAATTAATGGCAGGTGAGATGAAGATGCTTCGTATGACAGCAGGAGTGACAATGCTTGATCGAATAAGAAGTTCGAAGTTCCGTGGAAGCTTTCACATCAAGGAAACCATCGTACAAAAAATAGAACACGACCGGCTCAGCTGGTATTGCCACGTTCAAAAAAGAGATCATTTGAAGCCTGTTAAAAAGGCAATATCAATGCACGTTCCAAAGACATCGCGATGTAGGAAAGGCAGGCCAACGCAAAATACGATCTAGTTCGTGCCCAGATGTTGCCTGATATTGTTATTAATTTTGTTATTAATTGAGGAAGTAATACCTACCATATGTCATTGACATTGATAAACAACTCAGTCATAGAATCAGAAGTCAGAGACAATTACTTGAATTGGCCGTAAATTCTTGAAGGAAGAACGATTTTGAAATGGAAATTTAACTCAGTTCGGACATTTCGCTTCACTTTGCTCAGTATATTTTGGATTTAAAAGGCAAAAGCGACTAATTCCGTTAAATTCCGAATGCCATTCGAGAATGAAGGATAGGCCTTTATAGTTTCAACTATACTTTACTGAAGTAGTGAGTCCATTCATCGACGATTGAAGCAACATTGTTACATTTACATTGCTACTGCGGATTTAAAATCACATATGGAAGGATTGAAGAGAGTATTGAGGTGGTTATGTGAATATCGATTATTGTTGAATATGAAGAAATGGCGGTTTTGTTACACGCAAGTAGGATCTTTGTTGAACAATTGTATGCATATATTCCCACCGGCTAAATATGTCTTTTTTTCTTTTTCGAACACATTACACTACACACTAGTTATCTTTAAATATAAATAGTTTGTCTTGAATTGGCAGTCCTTGAGCCACAAAATGACCTTGAAATTTACTTAACATAAATAATACTATGAACTTCCTCATATTACCTGTGCTTTACTTTTAGCATTGCCAGCAAACCAACGAAAGGCCAAAAACTTGCACGGCAATTTGAAATGTAGAGAAGATTTTGTAATTTTTTAGATATGTTGCATTACATTTTTTAACGACGTTAAGAAGTATCCTGTGCCTTTTAAATGCATCGCATAACATAGGAAGACTAGGCTTTGCATGATTATAGAAAGAATTGTGATCAAAATTTCAGAGAAAATGGTTTTTCGATTTTTGATACATAGCGTGATTGGAATAGGTCGACACGGCATTGATCCTTATCACTAGATACCTTCAAAATGATATACTTATCATAAGAAGTACATAATGTATATAGTCATAATCTTAGCGAACAAACAATTTCTTTAAAAAATATGCAAATTCGCCTAAATCACTCTTAACTGTCAATACCGTCGTTGGAGAAGTTGTTCAATTCACGACAGTTCACTTAAGTATCTGAACATACTCCTGAAATCATGTAGATCTCCGATATATTTATCGTTGAGTAGTCTTCTTCTGCAGGATGATTAAAAAAAAAAAACATCAAAGGACAAACATTCTCAGCCCCTCTAATTGGGTCTCGCGTTTCGGGCAAAGTAACGTTTAAATATTGATGTTGATTGACGTTAGACATTGTTTCATACTGGGAACTTGTTGACCTCATAGAATCCATTAAATAAAATTGGAGACAAATTTCACAATTTCATCAACGTCAAGTCGCACCTAATACCTTACACTTTTAATTAACAAAAAAAAAAAATTAAAATGGAAATCCTCTGAGAATTTCCATCGTTCATCCTTAACAAGACAATACTTAACTGCAGTACTAAGGAGTGAACCAATTATAATTGCATTAAAAGCATATATTTTCTCAACCCAATTACACTCCCACTACAACTAGAGGCTAATTGCAGTCAATCACACTGAACTAATTCAATTGGGCGCGTGTCAAGTTATGACTGTCGCCGCGTACATTTAAAATTATAAGCACATCCTTACCCAAAACGCAATTCATCTTCCCATTCCAAGCTTATTTCCAACAGATAGACATAGTGTATGGCAACCGCAAAAGTTTTCAATTCAATTATCGTTAGAATCCACTACAACGACTGCCAAACTACAATCCTACTTACCGGCCCTAACGACAAAAGTGTTGTTAACAAATTATGTCTGTTGCACGCACAATAAAACTCTTGCTCATGTGTTGGCCACCTCATGTTACATTTATCTGTCCCCTCCAACACCAGCAGCACCAACGCAGCCATGACCAACAGCCAGTATCATTAATTGAATCGAATTTACGCGCCGCATTCATCCAACGGCAAGCAACCCACGAAATGTATTTTTTCCACAATTGGTGGATGCAGACAACATCCTGGCAGGACATATTTGCACTTTCCTTGCAACTCAATTAGCCAAACATAAAATGGTTCGTTGTGGGTGAGGGAGTGTAGATTTTAATGGCATAAGCTTGGCTGGAAGTGGGATGCATACAATTAACATAATTTGTTCGACACGTGACTGGATGCTGGATGCAGGTTCAAATGGGTTGTGCTGTTTGTTGATGGTGGGCGCGCATACATAACAAAGTATAATCTATTTGCCGCGACTTAGAAAAGATGATTGATAGTATCTATAACGTTGTAGCGATGTTGTTAAAATATATCGAGTTACATGGATGCATTTTAAGAAGCTTTTCCTCTGTACAAGCGAACACAGACTTCGATGAAATGATATACATTATATTTCATCCTTTCAAAGTGCACTATTGATTGAAATCAATAGCATCAACTAACAATAGACAGCCAAGTAAAGAAAGATGAAAAGGAGAAAACTTAAGAATAAGGAGCTTAAAATGTCATGTCACTTACCGATCGATGATAACAGGATCTGAAGGAGTCTCGTTTCGGTTACCACAGCTCTTTTTATCACAACAGCGACTGTAAAAATAAAAATGTGATACAGTAAATAACAGCTGAATAAAGTATAAATTTTAATTGGGTTAATAGCAAACGATTTTTAAAACGAATTTAAGTATTACAATAAATACTACTATCGCCAGTATATTAAACTAAGATACGAACTTTATTCCAGTGCAGGCTAAAGCCGTGACCATTTTCCCGAAGTTTTAACGCAATCGTTCGACAAGCTTTACTGCTGAACAAGTTTTCGGAAGTAGTCGAATTTATTAGAAATCGTTCAAATGGCTTAAAGTACTTGTGTTACCATTGCTTAAGCAACCTCGTTGTTTATCAACGTTTTTCCTGTTGTTGTTAGAAAACGTAGTTATTTGAAAGACTTCTATTGTACTTTTTGTCCGATTGTACTCGTACGAGTATAAATAGGATGATTCAGTGGTAACGCAGATCTTTGACAGCGATTATGTCAAAGACACTTGTTTTTTTTTTTTTGAGGCAACTACCATCTACATGTTTTGGCAAATTTATTCATGGAGCGATATACAGTTGAACAACACGTAAAACTGATTTGCGTGATTTTTTTGGCCATCTGAGACGTGCCGTTTGGTGCAGAAATTTCGGAAATTTTTAACTTTTTCGTCTAAGTATTATAACTTAACAAAGTTAAGAAAGTATTGCTGTTGTGGGAGAAAGTGTAGCCTAGGCCTCGGCAACCTTAATTCAGCTTTGGTTGTTAACAAACTTTTTATGGCATGAATTGGATGGTATGAACAATATGTGGTTTCAGAAAAATAGTGCCACTTGTCACACCGCGTGTAAAACAATGGGCCTAAAACGAACGAAATCCTCAAGACGTATTATCTCACGAAATAGCGAGGTCAAATGGCCGCGATTTAAAATCTGTTTATACCTTCGGATACTACTGTGCATCTATTGCATGTATACCGCACTTGTCCTGTGTGATTTCCGATGTATGTAATACGTGTGACTTCGCTAAAAAGTATTTTGTAGCATTTTTTTTTTGTAATCCATCTCACATGGTTTACTTCTTTAAAATGCTTAAGGATGTCTTTTGGGCACAGTAAGCCGCACAGGTAATGAAAAATTTGGTTGATAAAATTCAAACATAAATACGAGTATTATTAGTTTTTTGCCGAGGGTAGGTGAAAATCTTCAAAAGAGTGAGTGTAGTGTGAGATATTTATTCACTAAAAACCTTCCCTTCAACACAAATTTGTTACTGCACCTAAGTTAGAACAACTTATCGACCAATTTTCCTTTCATGTAATGAGAATGTTTGATAGATACCTTTCCAACCTACTTTGAGGTTTGGTCCTTTGCAGACGGGGCGATAAATGTCTTTTATCTAGTCTTGAAGGAATTTATTATTGACGTTCGAGGAAAAATTTGTAATATATTGATATTACTTTTTTTTGTACAACTGAGAAATGTGTTCCATAAGTCTACACCGGCTTTAGCATTTATTTGTATAAAGGCAGTTTGCTTTCTACTTGTACGTTCAGCTTGATATGATATATTTTTTAAAGTAACTAGTATATTTCTTTGTATTTATTATCACTTTCCTTGCGAGTTCTATTTCAATTTTGCATCATCATTGTAAGATATTTAGCTTCGTTTGCAAACGGGACACGGACCGAATTTGTAAAAACAGGCAAATTATACAATTTCTTATATGAAAAATTCACATGAACAGATTTGGTTTCAGTGAGTACGATTCGTCACACATTTGTTCATGCATTTGCTCTATCCAATACATCTTGCAACTGTGCAGTAGTTTCTTCCTATTGCCAAGATGGAGGTGTCATTGGCAACGGCCCATCTTACTTCCGGCATATCACGAGTATATAATTAATACAAAAGCGGACCAATAACGCTTCCTTGCGGTACCACAGCAATTATTTCTTTAAATTCCGAATATTTATTTCTGTTTGATATATCCGTAAGAACCTCTCCTGTGATTAAGCCGTATCCAGGAGCTTTCTTACGCTTTAGTTTCTCTATTTCCTGCTTAAGTTCGAACTGTAAATTTTTTTCATTTGCAGATAAATCACACGTGCGCAAGCAAATTTCATTGCATGCATGTTTATATATGTATGTACGTCTCAAAGTATCCAATATGAGCGCATTTGAGTGTCGCTCATCAGTGCAGTGCTATTGATATTCATTCTCTGGATGTGGGCTAATCAGAAAAAGTTTATGTAAATTTCAAGGTTTCGTTCTTTATTTTCATAATAAGAAATTTGCTTTGGCGCATCAGCTCACTTTTCTTTTGTTTATGATCGGTCAGGTATTTAACATGTCCTTATTATTTTCCCATTTTTTACCGAATATTTTTTCAAGAATGCCACCAAAACCAAAAAGAAAAGATTAATTTGATTAACTTTTCCGAAATATTAAATAAGACATTCACGAAATAGCAACCGAGTTTAATGTTGGCAAAACCTAGGTTGGTGACATCTTAAGAAAGAAGGCGCTGTTGAGCGAATGTGAAACAAATTGCAGTGGAGGTCATATAGATAAAATTATGTTTCAGTGGTTCTGCGTGGGTTAAAACAAAAGGGTTTTCGATTGCTGGGATCACAATTGCATAGTAGACAAGAGAAATGGCAGGCGTTTATTAGTCATAGATTTCAAGGCATTCGCAGGGTAGCTGGATAAATTTCGGAAACGTAACGGTATAGCATACAAAAACATAAGTGGAGCTACGGATGTAGGTCTTGGGAACATTCAATTTTTTCTTAAAAAAGCTATCTACAATTACAACAGCTTACGATCCTGACTGCATTTAGAACGCGGATGAGACATGAGTTTTATTTTTAGCTTTATCCACAAAAATAATTAATCTAAGAGCAGCTAAGAGAAGCTTACTGTTTAGCACTGTGCCAATATGCCAGTAGTCAACAAAAAGGCATGGATGACGCATGAGATAACGATAGAGTTGCTTCGATGTTTTTCATCTTAAAGATTTAAAATTGGAAAATATAAAAGTGATTTATCTTCCTCAAAACACTACATCCATTTGCCAGCTTTCGATAAGGGTGTGATAACAAATTTCAATTCCGATTGCTGATTTTAGGGCATTTCTTGACGCAAATGGAGAGCTCAAAATCGACCGGTGCTGGTTTAGACAAAATACGCTTTTGAGATAGACCGAAATTGATCGGGAAGATTATTCGCCTTCTTGAAGGGAGGGTGAACCAAAAGATTTTGTCCTTATTGATGAAAATTTAAGTGTAGAAAAAGACTAACTCGAATAAAAGTGGCTTATATGACCATTGTTCATATTGGATTAACCTGTTTTGCATAGTTTTTGCAAAAATGTGCTTCTAAAGTATAATTGGAAGTTGAACTCCAATGTGTACGAGTACGTTTTCTAAAAATTTTCATCGCATTCTACTTTTGTGATACATGGCGATTATTAAGTCAATTTCACGTGTCTTACCCTGGTCATGATATGTTATCCAAATACATACTGCCTGTCCCTCGTCGCTTTGCTCATGGCTAGAAGCCGAATTAAAGTCAAATTAAATTAGGTTTTGACCTAGACTTTTCAAATAACAGTATAGAATTTTGGAAAATTACAGGAAATTATGTTCTGGGTTTGTCGCTATTTTCCACAAAACATCGTCCATAAAAAATGTCAGTGATTACAAACAAAATACATAGGTAAATAATGAAAGTGATCCGTGATGCCTCAAACAAAACATAGAAAAATTACCCACGCATAATAATCAATTTAAAGGACAAACGTCAATGAATGAATGGATGGATGTCGGGTTCTGACCAAGTCAACTTCCTCACATTCACAGTAGCTATCCATTTTGTTGTTCTTGTTTCGAGAGCAGTCCTCAACGTCCATATTGTCATAGTTGCTAAAATAGGCGAAGGCAAAACAAGTGGAGGATCAATCATCCACCCACTTATACAAAAGCATGCTATCCCCACTCTCGCTGCCCTCTTACAAACGCCAGGGATGATTGCGGAAGCAGTGAACCTGCACCAACCGTTCTTCGCCTGGAATTGAATGAGGGTGGCGGACGACATTGTTGGCAATAGCCAGCCAATTTTTTTTCCTTATTTAAGCCAACAACCAAAAATTATACAACAAATGAGAAGTGAACTCCGAAAACGGGATAAAAAGGACGGGCCGCCAAACAAAAATTCGATGAGTGAATGATGATAAAGATGAAGGGGTTGCAGAGAGTCCATTGAATTTTCGCATTTTGAAGGCGCAAAAGAGAGCGACGCAGAAATAAAAAACAAACACCATAGAGAAAGAAAGGAGGCCGACGCGAAGAAGAACAGGAAGAAAAAGGAAAAAGAGTGAAAATTTATTTCGATATCTCTAGGGAATTCACCCTCTTGAGAAATGTGAAAGCGCTGGGGAATATTGACTTTTCTCCCCCAAATCAACCCTCTTCGGCCACATCGGTGGACCGGGTTGAATGTGCACGGCAGACAATTCGTTTGTTCCTCTCTCTAGGATTCGTAAATAAAGCGCAAACACGTTTAGGTACAGAGAGATATTCTACATAGATATGTTCTTGTATCTACATATTTTACCTAGGTATTTGTTTTCTTTTTTTTATTATCTACTATTTCAACGATGTAGTTGACGATGCGGAAAAGAAATTATTTTTATTCTAAATAGGCATACGCGCGGGAATTGAGATGTTTTCGAAAATACTTCGCAGCCATTATTATTGGGTGATGCATTTGAGGTGAACGATGAGTATTTTTAGAGGCAATTCGTGAAAAATTGTTGAATCATCTTCGGTTGAGAATCTGGAAAAGATTTCCATTTCTTCCTCCTCTTTCTACACAGAGAGAAAAATATATTTGAATTTGATGTAAATTAAAATGAAATTCATAGTACATTGATTGAATTTACAACTTTTTACAGCTGTAATGCAATTTACAATTATGTAGTTAAATTCGTAGTAAAAAGTTGCTGAAAAATGAATTACAGATCTAGTCAAATTTATAAAAATATAAGAAAAATTGATTATACTCGTACCACGCCTAAGTGCATATGTAAGTAAATTGATCCACCACTATATCTGGAATAAAATTCCGCTCTAAAAATAACTTAAAACAATTAATTTCCTAGCTAAGATTTTAATTAAAATCTGCCTATAACATTTCATATTTGAACTAATTTATTTTAAGTCCGTAAATACTTCGATGGAAGAAAATCATTTTTTAACAGTTTATAACACTGGACGCATATTTCGCAAAAAAAAAGGGTTAATTCAATAAATTGGATTGGAAAGAAAGTATTAAGCCTTTTTGTCACTAGATGGCGTTAAAGTGAAACATTTCTGGTAATATTAATCCGATCTAGCAACTCTAATCCAGCAACATTGGGTCATTCAATCAGTTGTTTTCGCATAGTAAAGATTTGTGAAATCTCAGAACAAAATTGATACTTTTGCAATTTTACTTAGAAAAAAGCGAACTTGCTGCGAAAGCTCGTGATTAAATTTGTGCTATTTACGGTGAACGTACTTTATCAAAAGCAACAGCCAAAAGATGGTTTGCTCGATTCCGTTCTCGAAATTATGATGCCAAAAATGCATCAAAATGGCAAAGGGTCATCGATCAAAAAGTAAAAATGTGTTTTAATAAAATTCATCGAAAGTACAGTACCACCTCGATAATGTGAACTCACAAATCTATACATTACTTTCTCTATAATGTAAAGTTTGAAATTTTGTCACCTCTATACTGCGAGCTTTTCCTCAATATTTCGCATTCATGTTATTCTTTTGATATTTCCAGTTATTTGTCTAGAAATGTTTTTCCATGCTGCACCAAATGTTTGTTAATTTTCATCTTATATGGGCACTCGTTATTCGAAAATTCTCTTATTTTTAATTGAAATTTTTTTTTCCGATAATGTGAACCCCTTCAAAATGTAGGTAGTACTGTATATATAAATATCAAAATATAAAAAAAAAATATTTGAATTTCACTACTCGTACAAAAGGCTCAATACTTTCTTTGCAACCCAATATATGCAAGTGCGATTCAGAAATCACTAGTATTATAAAAAGCAGGTAATCTTTTCTTTGTCCGCGGCTAATAGGAAAACGGCTGAACTGATTATAATGATTTTTGTTTATTGATTAGGAAATCTCCAGGAGCAGATTCGTATAAGACTCTTTATTTGGTTTTGCGTTTGATAGATTACGAAAATAGACAAAGAAATAGGAAAACCCAAATAAAATTAACTTAAGCTTTGTCTTCTACTTCCTATTTCGGCGAGGTTAGGATCTGAAAACAAGGGATCATAATCCTCTCACTTGACCGCATTTCTACTGATCCGCCTATGGAGTTCTCCTATTTGATCTCAAAAAATATCGGCAGACCTCCCGATTTTGGATCACGGGTTACTGAGCCGAATCAAATGTTGGTGTCGTTGCCTTTGTGTGATCCAGGGGTTTATAGGCCTGCCTCTCCTACCTCACGATGTCTTTGTAACACTAATTGATATTGCCTTTTTAACAGAGTTCAAATTACCTCTTCTTTAAACGTGACAATACCAGTTGAGCCGGTCGCGCTCTATTTTTCGTGAGGTTTCTTTGACGTGAAGGCTTCCAGAAATCTTCGAACTTCTTTTTTGATCAAGCTTTCTCATTCCTGCTGTCATGCGAAGTATCTTCATATCAGATGCCATTAATTTACTCTTATACTTTTTGTACATTGTTCAACATTGTGAACCGTATCTTAGCGCTGGACGCACAACTGCGGTGTAGATCATTCCTTTCAACTTAGGGGGCATTTTCCGGTCACAGAAGATAGCGGAGTTTTCTCGCCACTACGCCACCCTTCATCAATGTGGTCATCACAGGTTGCTTCACTATTGACCATAGATCCCAGATATTTGAGATATTTGAACTTTACGCACTTGGGGATCACTGTTCCATTCAAATAAATGTATGGAATAGGCCTGAGTGGATCATAGAACGTGCAGCACAACTACTCTCTCTTTTTTTGAAGTAGTGCGATACCCATTTCCCTCCAAAACGTCCACCTACAAACCAAGTGCACGTTGCAGGGACGTAGGATTCTCACTTATGATAGCTCCATCAAGAAAGAATAATTGATGTAACTTGGGGTCCGTCACTTTACCTTCAAGCAGATAGTCAAGGACTGCACTAAAGAGCAAAGGACTTTGGCTTTGTCGATTTTAATAAAATTACTTTAGGCAGTTCGAGTTTTTAAAGGTGTAGCCTTAAGCCTAAATAATGTTTCTACGTTATCTGAAAGCTAAGCAATTTCAAAAATATCTTTTGCAAAATTCTGAATTTAATTAATTTTTAATTATTCCTAGCAATATTGGTATCTACATATGTATAGGCCATAGAAAGAAATCTTAGAAAGAAACACTTTTTTGTCTTAAAACTGGCTGGCGGGCGTTGCAAGACAAGCACGTGTCAGGTGGTTACAATGACGTATGTACGTAGAACGCATGTAATGATTCGTGCAGCCAAATTAATATCGTATGCGGAATATACTATTTACTTTGCATGCATTACGCATGTAATTGTATAAACTTTGAAGAAATCCTATTGTTTGTAGTGAAAATGTCAACTTCACAATATACAGTAAATATGGTAGCTGTAGTAAACTTGTAACGTCGAGAGAAAAATTCTTCGTAAGATTTTCAGTCCCGTTTGCGTTGACGGGTTTTGGAGGAGAAGATTCAATCACGAACTATACGAGCTGTACAGCGACATCGACCTAGTCAAAAAACTACGTATTGGACGTCTGAGATGGTTAGGACATGTAGAGCGAATGGGCACCAATGCTCCGCCCCGCAGAGTCTTCGAATCTAATCCCGAGGGACGACGCACTAGAGGGAATCATCGCCGTAGGTGGCGCGCACAAGTTCAGACCTCGACCAACTTGGAGTGCGCAACATTGGCAATTAGCTAAAGACCGAGCTAAATGGAGAGGCCCAGGTTCACCCCGAACTGTAGCGCCACCTAAGTAAGTAAGTAAGTAGTAAACTTGATTACATATATGTAGGATCACCCTGTCCTTCCACGATCCACAGCATATCTAAACTGGGGAGACCTTCGAAGAGGGAGAAACTATGAGTCCACCTGCTACGGTCAAGAGCGACGGTCACGCGAAGCATTTGGCAACGAAAACTCTTTATACTTTTACATTTCTTTTTTCTTTATACTCTTATCTTTTATTAAAAGTTTTCGTCATTTTTAAACCATGATTGTGTCGGCTTTTCATTTCAAGTAAAGTTCCCCTCCCCTTGGCCTCTCATCCTACATATGTATATGAAATTATTTAACTAGAAGTGTAGTAAAAGTAGATATATGTATGTTCCATTTTTTACTATGACAATGATATTTCGCCAGCATTTTGGTAAAATTCGTGGTGAATCTTATTTCTTTTTCTTTAGAAATTCACTTGTATTCAGTACACCATTTTGTTTTCAATACAGTAACTGTCGTGAATTCTATTTATGTAACCATTACATGAACATATACACGATATTTACGTTAATCAGTCCGAAGTCTTACTCTGATTCCTATAATGTAATGGCAGAACATACCGATCGTAAAGTGGATGCATGATTAATGTACAGGAAATCATTAATAGTACCAAGATCTTGGCACACATACAACTGGTACAACTACACTAAAGATAGATACTCGCTTCCATCATTTAAATTCATTAGCATCGATATTCTTTTATTTGTGCGCTATATGTACTTACAATAATTGACATTTGATAACTGCTAAGCAAGATCTGTCAAAAAATGCGCTGATCCACCCTCTCAATTCATTTAAAGCAGACAAAATCGATCAGCTAATGAACGCAGGTAAAGACAGATGACTCTCTGGTTTTAGTGTTGATTTGGTGTGTCAAAGTTGTAGAGCTCTCAATATGTATTTTCAATATAGAATTTTTTTAACATTACAGTGGAAGCAACTTCAAAATGTATATATGAATGTATTTTAATATTTGTTACACTTACCTGCACATAACTTCATGCGTTAGTAGAACTCGGCACATTTCCGGATTCTTATCCTGTCCCTCATATACAATTGCCTAAAAAAAGCAAAAAAAAAAAACATAATTACACACAAATGGCTACTCACATGTACACCGATGCACTATATTACGAAAGCATTTAAGGACTTTGTCCAAAAACGAAAAATTATACCTCTATTCGTATATCTCTCAATATTTACATGAAGCTCTATAATTTCTTATTTGCTCACCTACCCATTATTCTACTATTTGCTCGTTTACCTGAGATTAATATCTTTGACCTCAAACAAAATAGACACGTAGGTAAGTTAAAGCTCCTTAGCCACTGACATATCGCTTCACCTGCACATACACTAGCTGAATGTGTAAACAATAGACAAACTGCCTTTTTCGTCCGTCTGTTATTTACACAGTATTCCAAATTGAGGTTATTATTAGCCACGTTTTTTCTTTGATTCGTAAATCTAAAACTTGTTACATCTATCTATTCTACTGTATGAGTATGTACATAAGTAGTTGCTGGACATTTTGACGTACATACACACAATATTTATTTAGTAAAAAGTGGGAAGTAACGAAAATCACCACGGATCGATAGCACAATGGTTATCGACATACGAATAAGGATGACATTTAAAAATTCTGCTTTAAGTCTAGTAAAGCTTAAACTATTCAACCAAAACTAGATTTTCCATACTAAATTTCGACCGGCAAAACGCAAAGGTACATTTTTGCTTGGGATTTTGCTAATCGATACCCTGTTGGAGCAAAACATATTCAAAAATCCGTCCTCTAAATTGTTGCCATAATTTTATTTGTCGAAGCAGTTAAAGTTAAAAAAAATTCAATCAAATTTTTTTAAATTCTTCAATTCCAATTTCAATTTTTATTAATTTGATCAATTTAAGGTACGAGTACCACATATTTTGACCTGCGAAGCCTTGTGGATTATCTGCAGGAAATTGTCATCCAAATTGTGCTTCTTAAAATATGGTATCAGTAAAGTTTACAATTTGATTTGACATCTATTTGCAATGCTTTTTATCATATATTACTTTTAAATTAAGAAGATATTAAGAAAATTTTAGTTTAAGAAATCAGAGTTTTTGTTTTAGTATAATACGCAGGAAAACGAAACAAAAGAAACTAAGTTTCTGCACAAGTCAACACGAAGTTTGACATTACCACGATTTTGCTTGATATTTTGTGTAGCAGACATTTTTTGTTTTGCTTGAACAACGTAGTAGGCTTTACGGGCTCAATCCTGGTACACCTGTCGAACAGTACAAAATGTCCGTCCTCTCTACCTTTGGTTCTCGCTGTTTGTCAATAGCAGTAAGTGGTGGTCGATTTTAACATATCCAAAACGTCATGAACCGAGCTTAGAAATAT
Source organism: Brachypalpus laphriformis (assembly GCA_945910035.1). Classification (NCBI taxonomy): domain Eukaryota; kingdom Metazoa; phylum Arthropoda; class Insecta; order Diptera; family Syrphidae; genus Brachypalpus; species Brachypalpus laphriformis. The sequence continues at coordinate 61,715,470 of OX246755.1, forward strand.
GGTAAATAAATAGTTTTGACACATTAGTGATTTTGTTTTGGCGTCATATACTTTTGGTTGTCTGAAAATGTCGGATATTGTGCCAAATAATCGTGACTGCGCGAAAAACTGCCACAATACGAGCAGAGGCACGAACAAGTGATTCTACAGCATGACAACGCTCGGCCTCACGTTGCCAAACCCGTTAAAACCTACCTGGAAACGCTCAAATGGGAAATCCAACCCCACCCGCCATATACCCCAGATATTGCGCCGTCCGATTATTACTTGTTCCGTCCGATGGCACATGGTCTGGGTGATCAGCAGTTTCGCTCATATGAAGACATCCAAAAATGGCTTGATTCGTGGATAGACTCAAAAGATAAACACTTACCGTATACGTATTATATTTGAGCTCCGCCAGAAAGATGGGAAAAAGTTGTAGCTAATGATGGGCAATACTTTGAATGATTCATTTGTAACCATTTTTTCACAATAAAGTTGAATTTTCATAAAGAAAGAAAAAAAAAAACAGCGATAACTTAGTTGCGCACCTTATACAAGTATACATATGTACGAGTATGTACATGTGCTCTATAATGAAGCATTCCTCATTTAATATATTCAATTAATGATTTTGAAATACTTTTCTTGACACAACAGATAAGTACTAGCAAGCGTAATGCGACGTGCACTTGTTTCGCGAAGAAAAATATATGGAGACTTCTTCTGGCCAATATATTTAGAAAAATTAATTTTTCTAAATCGCCTTTTAGTGCAGTACTGAACATGTTTATATTTATGTAGAATAAAAATTGTTCGATTTCGCACAGAACTGTACACAAGTTCCAGATCTGATGTTTAAAGCGAATCCGTCTAACCGTACCATGCCAACATTTTTTTTCCTGAGAGCAGGTGAAAAATCTTCTAAAGAGACCATAAGGCCCGGCCGCGCGTGCTTATGGTAGTGTGAGATTTTTACTTACTAAAAAAACACCTCTCTTCAGAACTATTACTACAACTAGGCCGACGCTTATCCAGCAGTTTTATTTTCGCTTACGAGACTCGTGATTTTTGGAAAAAAAAAGATCGTATGTAATTAAAAAGAAATGTAGAACTTTAGACAGGTTAAATTCCAATGAAAGTTCATATACTATGACGCGAGGTCGAAAGATTTTGTCCTTTGAAGACGACGAATTGAATTGTTCGCATCAAGTAGTTGAATGATAGTACGGTTACAATGGCCGTGAACACGATCTTTTTGTTTACGCGCAAATTTTGTTATCTCTTCGATGACGCTGGGAATTCCCAGATCTTGATGAATATCTTCGTTACGTACATACATACCAGGGTGCGATGACGATCGTTCTAAGAACTTTATTTTCAAAAGTTTGTATGATATTTCTATTGCTTTTCTTGGTACAACCCCATAGTTGTATACCATACGTCCGCACAGGCTTTAGCATTTGCTTATAGATAAACTGTTTGTTATGTAGGCTCAACTTCGAATGTTTTCCGAGTAACCAATACATTTGTCGGTATTTGTTTTCGAGCCCATCACGTTTCTTTTTTACGTGCGATTTCCATTTAAGCTTAACATCTAGTCATTCCTGGATATTTTGCTTCGTTCGCGAACGGTATTTGAGCCGAGTTTAGATATACAGGCAATCTATCCACTTTTTTGTAGGTAAAGTTAACGTGAGTAGATTTGCCTTCGTTCAGCACAATACGCCAAGAATTCGTCCAAGCGTGGACTTTATTAATAGCATGCTGAAGCTTTCCAGTTGCTGCTTCAATAGGATCGCCCGTTGTCAATATCGCCGTATCGTCCGCAAAAGTGTCGACGACACAGTTTAATTCCTGCGGGATATCACGCGTATAGAGTTCATATAGAAGTGGGCCAAGGACACTTCCTTGTGCGACTCCGGCCGCAATCTTCTTGAAGTCAAGGTAATCATTTCCGTGCTTAACACGAAAGAGTCTTTCAGTGAGGTACGATCGCATGATTAGAAAGAGTTGCAGTGGCAGTAGTAGTTGCAATTTATACTGCAAGCCTTCGTGCCAACCCTTATCGAAAGCTTGTGAGACGTCAAGAAATATACCACAACAAATCTTTTTATCTTCGAGAGCTTTCTCAATCACGTCAGTTATTTTGTGGACTTGGTCGATTGTAGAATATTTGATTCTAAATCCAAACTGATGGTCAGGAATGAGACGTCTTTCGTCGATTACGAGTTGTAGACGTTTTGAAAGTACTTTTTCGAATATTTTTGAGAGAACCGGCAATATGGAAATAGGCCGATATTATTTCTTTTCATACAGATGTTAATGCCAAAAAGAAATAAAATTTCGAATTACGTTGAAATTGTCATAATACAACAAACATTTTTGAAAAACTTCGTACAATTAAATTTCACGCACAATTAGTTCTAATTGTATTGTAATTGAATAATATTCTAGTCGCGGTTGTGTCGAATTTAGGGACAGCTTATACCGTTGTACGAAATATTGTGCCTCTAGTTACTTATTAAACATTGACTGTTGGTATTGCTACTAATCATTTGACATCCCTTTTGAAGGCGTTCGTATGTTGCATACAGGAATTTGTACAATGTTATTCACATAATGTAAGAAATTATGCAATAGAACTAATATACCCTTGAATGCAAAAATTCAGTCTTTTACTCGGTTAAAAATCTTCTAAAATCCTCCTACTTGTAGTTATTATGGATATTAACTTGTTGGTGCAAGTTTCGAATGATAGTATATGAAAGCCTACCTTTTAAGACTATTTCGAAGTCTAAATACACTAGAAAGTTAAATACCGTCTTTAGTCCAAATAAAATCGTGAGAAGTCATTCACTCAATATTCGCAACAATTCTAGCTAATGTCTGATAATAATCTGAAAGTACCAAATTAAGTGACACATGTGTTTGCTAATTTCAGTTTGCAAATTATTGGTGCGTATATAACGTAAATGCATTTGTGTTTATTTTCTCGAAGGAGCTTTTGCGATAGCAAAAAGTTATATCTTGCTTCTAATTAAATCGATGTAGGTACATATCGCCACTACAATGCAGAACAAGCTTGAGTAAACATTTTTCAAAATCGGAATTTTCATGTCACCAAACAGCCAGATATAATCTGCACCTGGCAGTGTACCAATCACCTCTTTACGTAACACAGCTTTCGCTCAGGGTCACTTTGCAATGACTGTATGTTTAGCGTTTTCATACGTTGTTCATAATTCTAAGAACTTGAAATTGCCCTTGTTAACTATCTACTTCGTATATCTGTTTACTTCCCTACAACAGACGCATAATTCGGATTTATAACTTCTAGTAAAAATAACATGTTTGATAATACACCCATTTAGCAGTTTAAGTCAGTTGGTTGTCTATTGCGTTTAACTGCATTTATCGATTTTTTTCCAAATAAAAGCTACGTCTACTTCAATAATGGAAAAGGTATGTATATGTGCTTAAAACCATAAGCAATCCATCATTGCACTCTTGAAAAATGCTCACATATGTGATGAACATGAGGAACTAAAAATGTGCCAGAAATTATAATCCATAACCACAAAACCTACGTAACTCCCTCCTCTTCTACAACAGACACCAAAAGCCACTCAGTAGTATCCTTATGAGAATGTGCTCATCCACTTCCACCCCAATTTGAATATAATTATTATACCTAAAGAATAACCTAGGCAATCCCATACTATCATCTGTAATTACAACGAAAGGATCTGCACAGAATTTGCTCATCCCTTCCCCGATTGTACTCTGAAAAATAACTACAAATATTTTTATGAATAGATAATATTATAGAATAAAATGTTGTCCAAGCATCCTTTCTTAGTCTTTCACCCATTTTACCCCTGATGCAATTAGAGTCTCGTCAAATTTGAGTCGGACCGAGGAGACGAAAAAAATAGACGCTGATTTTTTGAGGACGCATATGACGTTGAGGATGATGCACTGTGCTGGTGTATGGTACACGGTAGTGAACCCATATGTACATTATTATCCTGCTATCCTTTCTAACAATAGATATAGATAATCGCAAATTAATTTTTAAGCCAAGAGTAGCAGTAGTAGCAATAGTGACTACCCTGACAAAAGGGATCAGTTTACATCGAAGGGAAACTATTCAGCGTTGATGATGCATTACAGGACATCCAGTAATATCCACCCCTCAAACAATCATACATCCCTTGTGTTATATCCTAGCGGGTGTGTTTGTTATGGTTTTTTCCTAAATGTACGTTTTTATACCATCTTCTGAGGAAGGATGACAATAGTTATTTTGTAGTTAGAAAAACCTATTTATGTGGTTTTCAAACGGGATTACATATGTGTAAAAAAACAAACTATAGCCGACCCTGTTTTTTCTTATGTGGGTCAGTTTAGGACTAATGGATTTTCTGTGTTTTATTTAAAACGCAAATGTACTTAGCCAAGAAATTTGATTTATCTGAAAGAAGTAAGCAGACATTTATTTTTTCTTAGAAAAGTGTATGGAAATTATCAACTGACTGTGAGTGGCACGTGTCTCTCTAATAACAAATTATAATTGGCTTACGACATTTTTCGTGGCCCTACGTCATGTCAGAAAATCGGATTTTTATACAAAAAATATCTCATCGTCCTTTTTATAACATTCTATGGCAGTCATAATTGAAACAAGTGCTTAAATAATAGCAATACCCGTATTGTGTAAGACCTTTAAGAACGGAATATTTCCACAGAGAAGGTAATATTATAAATACATATGTAGGTACATAACATTTTGTAAAAATTATGAACTTGTATTCACTATTCTATTTTACGAGTATAGCTAAAAATAAAACACTTCTTTCATAAGCAAATCTTTTCCTTTCTGAAGACTGAAAGGAAATAGTAGAATTATAACTTATTTTTTTCAACTGTGAAATTTAGTACGTGCATTGGAAGTACATTATTAAAAAATAAAAATAAAAATAAAGTTCATACGTGTCCTGTGCAACTAATTCAAATTAAATTGAGACAAAATAATTAAAATGTATATTTTACTTCCGTTTATACGTCAAAAATATTGTTTAAATACTGAATATCAGGTTATAACAAAAGATGTGCGCCTTTATTTTGGGATATATTGGCCATTCAGTTTGCAAATTTCGTCGTGATAACATCATTGTAAGCATTTTCAACTGAACTTTGAAATGGATGTATCGGAAGAGCATATTCGGCATATTCTATTGTTTTTGTTCCTGAAAAACCAGAATGGAAGAGAAGCCACTAGAGAAATCCAGAATGTGAATAGAAGGGGTATTCTCACCGAGCCCAAGTATCGGCATTGGTTTGCAAAGTTTAAAAATTGAAATATAATCAAGATGGGGAAAGTCATATAGTTGGGAAGTGGGTACCACACTACTTGTCAACGCTTGTAAAAGCAGTCCTAGAATTGTAGCTTTTATTATGAAAGTGGGCGCCGTGGCGTAAGTGGTTAGTGTGTCGGATCACTGCGCATGAGGTTCCAAGTTCGAATCCCAGAAAACACCAAAAAGTATTTCACGGTCCCACCTCTCGCGAGCGTCTGACAAACATCCGAGAGTATTGTTGTCACGAAAAACCTTCTCAAATCGCCGTTCGGATTCGGCATTAAACTTGTAGGTCCCTTCCATTCGTGTGAAAAATATAATGCACACAACATGAGTGGTTGCGAGAAGCTAGGCCCTGGCACTTTAAAGAGCTGTTGCGCCAAATATTTGTATTTGTTTGTATTATGAAATGGTTAATTAATATTGTTAGATTTAAAGTTGAATTTTAAAGTTGATCTGTTGAATCTAGTACAAAAGTCAAATTTTCGGCGAAGTACACGATTCGACTGAACCAAAACCGATATTTCCTAGAGCGAACCAACTACGAGAGTTCGACAAAGGAATGAAGCAACAAGTCGTTTTTAATAAAAAGTTGTCCACATATCTTATACATTAATACATGAACACGAAACTTATCGTAGGTTTTTTTAGTATTTATTATAAAAGGAGGGGGATGAAACTTATATCATTCGAAAGGTACTGTGCCATAGATGTGCAGAAAAAAATCATATCCGTATGTAACCGTTAAGATAGGTAAAACCCCCTCGGTAGAATTTCGACCACACGCGATAGTAGTTAGTATAAATAGAGCGTTTTATTTCTAATTTTTTTCCTTAAGTCGTTGTCGAGTGGATTTGTTCTTTAAATCCCACCCTAAATCGTTCAACCCAACGAGTTAAACAGAGGCATTTTAACCTTAGCGCCTCGGTATCAAGTTTATAAATTTATTCATTAAATACAATTTTTCTATTCGGGGAAATAAGAAAGTTTCTGATGCCTAAAACAGTCGCCAAAGCATTTCTGATAGAACGCCCTCCGCATAATATCTATTAATATCATTTGTTTTATTATAAGAAGGTCCCCCCTCTTACTACGCCACTTCATACACTACATTTTGGGCTAATAAGGCAATTCATCGGTAAAGTGTTATCCCGAACAACTAAGGAGACTCTATATAAGACCCTGATCATCCCAGCCATATTTTACGGCGCTGAAACATAAAACACTTTAGTGAAGGCGGATGCCTATATTCTTGGTTGTTCGAAAGAAAACTTCTTTGTAAGATATTGGGTCCCATTTGCGTCGATAGATTTTGGAGGAGAAGATTCAATGACGAATTATAAAAGCCCTACAGTGACATCGACCTAGCCAAAAACGTTTGAGATGGCAAGAACATGCAGAGCGAATTGAAACCAATGCTCCGACCAGCAGAGTCTTCGAATCTTACCCGGAGGGATGACGCAGTTGAGGACTTTCTTGCTGTAGGTGGCTTGCACAAGTTCAAGGGGTCCTCGACCAACTTGGAGTGCGCAACTGGAGGTAATTGGCTAAAGGCTGAGCTACATGGAGAGGCTTGTTGGTTGAGGCCCAGGTTCACCCCGAACTGTAGCGCCACTTAAGTAAGTAATACATTGCCTTAAAAAAAGCGCATACACCATTTTAGAAATAAACCGCCCAGCTTTTGCGAAAATAAGGTAAGTACATTAAGTACATTATCCAAATGATACCACATGGTCCTGGGACCAATACTATAGAACAAAATGTACAATGGTATACTAAGAACACAAAGGGCCGAATGGAATAGACGTCATTGGTTATGCGGACGATATTGCAGTTGTATAGATAGTAGTGGCGAAAACATTACAGGAAGCGATACAAAACTTCAATAAAACAATCACAAATACGAAGCAATGGCTACAGACATCAGGTTTGGTACCAGCGGACCACAAAACTGAAGCAATTTCCATAAGCAACCGTAAAATAGTGGAAGACCTTACTCTACAGATTGGTGAGCAAATAATCGAGTCATAGCCGTACATCCTGGAAGTGTTGCTGGACGACAGACTCGGCTTCAGGGATCACCTAACGTACGCAGGCGAGAATGCCTCTCGGGCAGTAGCGGCACTATGCAGACTAATGCCAAATATTGGAGGACCAAGGCAGACCAATCATCAAACTTTCTAACGCGTCTTTAGGGGTATGCTGTGTCTTTAGAACTGTGTCAGCGGATGCGATAAGTGTAATATCAGGCCGAATGCCATTGGTCTAAAAGTGAAGAAGACCGCGGCACTACGCGAAAACAAGCACGACGACAGAAGAACAAGTATAGAAGCTATAAAACCAGAATGGCAACATAGGTGGAACATTAAAACCAAAGGGCGATGGGCATACAAATTGATCCCGGAAGTTGATAAATAGATTAGCAGAAAGCACAGGGAGGTAAACTGCTATTTAACACCATTTATATCGGAGCATTAATACTTCCAGGAGTACCTCTACAAGTACAAGCACGCGGATGACCTATTCTGCCATCACTGTGAAGGAAAAATGCAGAGCGCAGAGTATGTACTCATGGAATGCCAAAATGACACAAGGGCTAGAAACATTTTAAAAAAGAGCAATTGGCGGCCAAGTGACCCCAAAAAGTCTGATCACATTAATGCCGGAAAAAGCGAAGACGAGGAGACTGCAAGCGAAATTATCACGAGTATTTGTCAGAAATTGCGTATAGAGGAACGAGCAGCGCGAAATCCCAGAAAGAAGCGACGAAATGTCAGTAAAGTATTTTCACATCTCCCTCCGCATAAAAAAAATATCAATAAAGCTATCCGAAAAGACGAAAGTGTAACTGGCGTTTCGAAGCAGTGGGGTTTGCCCCATTATTATTATTATTATTAACTGATATTAAATTTATATCTGTTTGGCAAGACACCCCCCCAACGGAGAAGGTCGCAGGGAAAGCGCCCGAATTTTTTTTCTTTTTTGATTAAATTGTTCACTTTTAATTTTAATTTTTACTTGACTTCCTTTCTTTAAATTCTTCTCTCATTTTTACATTAAACTTATTTTTCTGAAATACAATGGTGTAGTGGCAACGTCGTCAATTGCCACGCTAATGGTTCATGGTTCAAATCCTGTTGTCAGCAAGCATTTATTTATTTCTAATGAAATATATAAAGTCAGTCCGATCATATGCAAAAGCTTCTGTGAACACTACTGCGAAGGCATAACACTGGCTTGATCATGTGGCTGAAAAATTGTTCGCTCTGTTGATTTGCCCTTGACATCGGTTATCGGGGAAAAAGTACTGTGAAACAGAAGCAAAGACAATAATAACAAAAATCTCCCCAGTTATCTGGACGCCACCCCCGGAGAATAGCTGAAGCATAAGCAACTGAGCTTCAAAAACCACTACACCCAAAATCTCTCTCTCTCTCTCCATCCATCCTTTCCAATGCAGGCACTGTGTGTAAACATGTTAAAAAGACTTGCCTGCATAGCAACCACAGGCGCCATTAGGACTAACCCGACCGCAGCACTTGAAACAATTCTCGCACTGATTTCACTAGACTTATTTCTTAAGAAATCAGCCTCGATAAGTGTCCTACGCCTAAAAGAATTCAACCTATGGAGAAAAGGCCACCGTAGCATCTCAAGATGGGCTCACCTAGACACCACCACAGACTATCTTCCGCCATCCCCCGACTTCAGCCTAAACGTCAAAACGGTCATCCCATCAAGGAAATGCTGGGAGGACGGTGGGGCCATTAACCCGCATAGTATTTCAGTCTTCACTGACGGGTCCAAAACAAACGAAGGAGTGGGTTCGGGTATCTACTCAGCAGAACCTGATATTGTTATATCACTAAGGTTTCCGAACCACAGTAGTGTGTTCAGAAGTCCTAGCGATAGCAGAGGCGGCACGAGTACTATCCACAAAACTTGTTACTAGGGAAAAGATTGATATTTTCATAGATAGTCAAGCTGCTATAAAGGCCATCTCATCCTCGGTTATTAAATCAAAGCTAATAAAACGCTGCAGCGATGAGCTCAACATGCTTATCCAAAGCCAGCATGTAACACTCTGGTGGGGCCCAGGACACAAAGGAATTCCAGGGAACGAGATGGCGGTCGAACTGGCAAGAAAGGGATCAGAACAAGATCTGTCAATGGTCCAAAGCTCAGTCCTACCTCCCCTTATACTTGTTAAATCAAATATAGCACTTGCCTTCAAACAACAAACAGAAGAAAGATGGAGAGCGCTCCCTTCATGGAGAGTATTTCTTCAACCACCTGGGCGACCTGTCTGGAAAGCCACCAACCACCATCATGAAATTTATAACTTCTTCGGGGTGGTACAGATGAGGCCGTTCCACTAGCACAGAACTCTAGTTTTTTTGTTTCTTTCCTCTCTTTGCAGTTCTTCAACCAGGAAATTCCGTTTGACATCCGAGTGCAGGCTGCGCTTATTCTTTGCAGCTAACCCCTTTAATCTAACCTAACCTAGTTCATTCAACTAAACGATTTTAAAACAAACCAAAAACTACCTAGCCCAACATACTATACTGCAAATTATTTCGATTCTCACTTTTTTCCAAGACTCATTTTATCTTTTCATCCTTTTATCACATGAAATTTTTTTTTAATTCATACTTCACTTCGTTTCACCCAGCGAATGTCTACTCAATTTATTCACCTTATCTGGCATGTGCATCAGCTCAGATAACCTCAGACACACGACAACGACCAGCCCAATCCCAAGCCCATCATCGTTCTACACTTTATCCTTGTAACAGGAAACCTGCAATAAAATTGCCTCCGCAGTTTAATTGTTTCAGCAAGGATTTTAGATGAAAACGGATCTAAAAACTGTCAAAAATCATAACCAATGCGCATACCTACCAACTGCAGTGAAAAAGGGGAACGACACCAGCAAATGATGTTATCCTGCGAAGCCTTTTTCCATCATTTATTATGCTATTCTTTCCCGTCGTTCCCCCTCTGACTATCTGTGCTAGCTCCTTGATATCAAAATGGCATTATGTATTGTTGTTTCTGAGCTGCTACAATAACTTGTACAACACAAAAGAGCCACTCGACGCACTTGAATGCCTCGAAGGGAGGTTAACGCACATTCATACGCTAACAGTACATACATAGTACAAGGACTAGGGAGTGTTCTTTCACTCGAAAGCAAAAAGCTACGTTTTGTAGCGCACTCCGGCCGCTGCAAAAAAAAAGGACAATCGATCGAGGAATCGGATTAGGTTGGCAGTTGGCGGTCGTTTGCATCTGAATTCAAATAGCTAAGGGGTTCTCTGATCATAGAGGTTACAGGTTATTCTCTTTTACGCCTTTGAAAGTTTCTTTCCCTCAAAGGATGTAAGAGGATACATTTTTATTCTTCTTTTTTTTTTGGTTGTGATAAGATTTATTATGCAAAACAGTGGTGATTAGATCAACCCTTGCTTTCAAAGAATATTATTGCTTTGCTCTATACTGTATCAAATCGAAGGGAATTATTAACGGGGTGAGAGAAGTCGTGTAGCGATAGGATAGGTGTTCTAAATAGATGATTTAGATAATTAGATAGACAATGATTGTAGTATTTCTAAAATTTCTAAAGCTGATCACATAATTCTCATGAATGATTTTTTTTATTGTTTCATTCAAGTCGAATCATTCAATTGAAACAAAAAAACACTCCAAGTCCCAACAATTTTACTTTAAGCGTGTATTTATGGTATGTACATCTATGTATGTATGTACGTAAACACTAAGGTAATGTTATCTTTGTGTCAGAAGTGCGGTAGAAACTAACAACAGACGGCAGGTTGTTTCAACCAGGTGAATAGAAAAATGTGAGAAGTGAGAACATACACTTCGCTGCACTTAACTCAGTAACTGCTGCAAATATTAAATTGCAGACATCTCGGGGCACTGTTTCAGCATTATAGGTTTGACTTTTCTGAGGTTTGGGTGTCAAATCCCCCAAAATTCAAAAAACTAAAAAAAAAAAAATGTAAAATCGCCAAAAAAAATAAAGGTTGGGCGATTTGATATTTTTATTTTTTGGGCGATTTGACATGATGTCAAAACACCCAAAAAAGTAATTTTGGGCGATTTTGAGTTTCGGCTATTTTAAGGCGGGTCTGTGTCATATTGCCCAACACTAAATCCCCCAAATCTGGAAAATGTCGCATCGCCCAACATTTTTGGGCGATTTACCACTATTACAGATCGACCAAGAAATAAAATGTCAAATCACCCAAAGCAGAAATAGGCGTTTTATCGCAATTCGAAAATACCAACATATAGGAAGGTAAAAAAAACGACGACCATAGTTCAAATTGAAAAAGGTTGAAGACAATTTTTGGCGCAGGGACATTAGTCCCAAATTTTTTTTCGGGAGTCTTATGTCCCACCTAAAATTTTTTTCTTTAGGTAAGCTTAGAGAATTCAAATACCCAGAAGATCACGGAACAAGTAAGTTTATACCATATAACCAGTCAAACTGGTTTTTGCTCTGTTATTTTCGTTCAGTTTTTCGCATTACTTAAAGTTACAACTAAAATACAGTTACCTACCAGCAATTTGCGAAAATCAATGGAAAAACAATGGGCGATTTGACATTTTTATACATTTTTTCCCATTTTGAGCGATTGGAAGCAGGGCTATTAATGAATTCTAAAAAAACGGCCACTTTCTTGGCCGTTTTGTCATTTTTTAATTTGTGGGCGATGTGTCATAGTGTTATGTCGCCCAACATTTTTTGGTGATGTGACATTTTCCGATTTGGGCGATTTGGTTTTGGGCGACTTGACACCCAACCTTGGCCAATATATAAAAAAACATTAAAAACAAAAAATATCAATATTTTGGTATAGCTGGGCACAATCCTTATCCTTTATCCATTGAATATCCAATTTTCCTTATTCGACAACCTACATCCGTTCCTGAGTATAATAATTTCTGATTAATTATTATTATTCAATTCAGATTTAGGGTTTATCTTCTAGGTTCTCAAGATCGCAATAGGCTAAAAGTTTATTTATCATTTGTAAAATATTATCATCTGCATATAGAAAGGATCATATGTTTAAGGATTTAATACTGAGACCTCATCCCAGGGGAGTGTATCAAGGTCATTGATATACATTGCGAAAAGAGGGGACGATAGTAAGCACCCCTGTTTCACTCCACAAATACTCTCAACGAATTCTGATAGTTCTTTCCTGTCCAAACAGCAGACTTTGTGTTAGAATATAAGTATATACATTCGATAAAATTCACGAATTTTGTTAATACAGCTATTGAATGTAATTTGTAAATCCGCAGTTTTCGGGATATTTTATCGAAAGCAACTTTCAGATCCACAAAATATATAGTATTATTTACTATGTACAAATTATAAGTATTACATACTGAAGAATAGTTTTTTTCTAAAACCAGCCTGCTATTCTGCCAAAACATTATTTCTCTGTACCCTAGCCACTCGTTAAGGATTCACTTCATAATCTTTGCAATACAGTTTATGAAGGAGATACCTCTAAAAATTGCTGGTTTATGTCATCTTCTTTGAAAATAGGAAATATTATTGTTCTTCTATTCTACATTCGTTAAACATTTTTGCGTTGATAGCCACCAGTCGTTCAAGGTAAACATCAGCAAAATTCATAAAAAATTCGTAAGGAATCCTATCTTCTCTTGGTGCTTTGTTCAGTTCTACTTTTTTTAATTATTATCTTAATTTGTTCTAGTGATATATCTCTATCCTAGGCGAACCCCACAGGCGGATCAGTAGAAATGCGGTGAAGTGGGAGGGTTATGATCCGTTATTTTCGGATCATAACCTCGCTGATAAAGGAAGAAAAAGAAGAAGTGATATATCTCTATCCAATTCTTGATATTTAACCAAATCAACAAGGCTAGCATACAGACCTTTCCACTCTATTTCCATAAACATTGTGCCATTTGATAGTTAATATTAAGTACTTTAAGCTCAACACATAAACGAAAACAAAGTCGTATGATTAATGGAAAAATATATCCAAGTATAAAGGTACACAAAACGAACACATGGAAATGAATAAGATGAGAAAAAATACGCAGAAAAATTCTGCGTACACATATGGTAACAGATTTTATGTTTCCTATTGTACAAACACGCGCAAAAATCAGTTAATAAAATTCCCCAAAGATCGTCAGCACGTCGTCCAATTAATCATTATTTGTTGTGGTCAATGGAAAAGGAATTGTAAATAAGTTTAAATCAATGTATTGTTTTAAAAACTTCGTCCTGGTTGCCTTTCAAAGTCATCCACTAGAGAAAGGGTGAGTGTAATTGGTTTCGTGAAGAAAAATCCGCGAATACCGGCGTCACAAATGTCTAAAAACGATGAAGGACAATTTCATAATATTTCGCTTATACCGCGAGACTTTTTTTTTTAAACTAGGGTATAATGGCCATGTTGAACGCAGTAAACCCTTTATATCAAGCTTCAATCTCCAAAATAGACTTAAATACGCTTCTAATCACATAAATGAGCCAGTTAACTTCTGGTAAAAAGTGATATTTTCCAATGATCCAAAATATTATGTTTGCCACCCCAATTACCCGATTTAGTTCCTGTAGAGCATTTGTGGACTGTGGAAAGATTCGGAAGAGAACTATTACATACAATTAAAGATATGCTCAAAATGGCTTTAAAGGAAGAGTGAGAAAGAATCACTCCTGATACCAAAGGACTAAGAGAAGTCATAAAGCAAAATATTAATTTTTAATTATTTACTGCCTTTTATTGTTTTTTTTTTTTAAGTTTACGCAGACTTTTTCTAATGAATTTTTTCGCTTGATTCGGTTTTTGTTTATTCTTCTTAGTTAAATTTATGCTTGAATTTGTTTAAATAGTTTGGAAGACCTGGTTAAGTTTGGAGAACAAAAACACGAAATATTATTTTTTATTTTAAAAATTTGAGCTCACATGTTTGGCTTTTTGGTAGAGAACTAACGATGAACGTGTGTTGGGCCTGACAACACGTGTATAGCAGCACATCTGGGTGAACTTTAGCACATATGAGTTAAACCGAACGATGTACCTATTGTTGACTTGGTTGGCTAAATGATGTCTTTCAGACATCTAGCAAGAGACCCTCAAAAGGAGAACGTGCTGCAGAGGAATTCCCTCGATGGAATCAACGGTGATGTCTACAGACTGGCGCATACCTTATTTGAGCGTCTTCAACATACGAGTATTTAAAACTGAGGTCTGTAAAGATTTTCAATACTGAGTCAGGGTGTTGAAAATGATGGTGGCGGATGAGCCCTTCTGGGTCAACGGCAGCGCTCATACCCCCGAAGTGGGCTACTAACATCGGTGTAACTGGCTCGAACCAACCAGAGATCTGACCCTCCAGATTGGGAGTTGTCCTTTAAATGTATTATAAAAAAAACAACGTTAGTTACGAAGCAACCAACAGCCTAGGATTCGGATGATTTTACGGTTAGTGATTCTTGCAAAAGTAAAAAGACAACGATCTTCGTGACTGCACGTGTAATGTGTGGTCCCTCTACAAACCACCTCTAAACTGCTGCAAAGCAGATATCCCTGTCATCCAAGAAGTACGATGGGATGAGCCGGGGAAAAGGACGTTGAGGAACTGCGATATCTACCACGGTGATTGCTACAACGAGGATAGTGTGTATTCGTGTGGGGATTTGTTATTAGAGGCAGACTTAGGCGAGAAGTCTTGATTTTTTTTTTTTATAATTTGCGCGCACTCAAAGGGTTATGAATACCTTTAACATGTTTACACACAGTACGGGCGTTGGAAAGGATGGATAGAGAGAGAGAAAGATTTGGTGTAGTGGTTCTTGAAGCTCAGTTGTTTATGCTTCAGCTATTCTCCGGGGGTGGCGTCCAGATAACTGGGGAGATTTTTGTTATTATTGTCTTTGCTTCTGATTCGCAGTACTTTTTTCCCGATAACCGATGTCAAGGGCAAATTATCATCAACAGAGCGAACAATTTTTCCAGCCACATGACCAAGCTACTGCCAGTATTATGCCTTCGCAGTAGTGTTCACAAGCTTTCGAGAATGATCGGACTGACTTTATATATTTCATGAGAAATATATAAATGCTTGCTGACATCAGGATTTGAACTATGAACCATTAGCGTGGCAATTGACGACGTTACCACTACACCATTGCCACCCTAGCAATTTTTCTTCTCCGATACTGTGTGACAAAGGAAAAAGTGGAAATTCCAGCTTCTATGACCCTTCGTCAAAGGTAATTTTTAACTAAATGGTTTTACTGAGCGTTTGGTTCTCTACAGGTGGGCAATTGGAGAATAGCTTTACCTTAAACGCTTAGTTCGTTTCCTCTTTTGTTAAAACATGGTCTTCCATCACTTTACTGTCATACCAAATATTCGAATATGTGTTGATGGTGTTTCAATATTTTTAAATAATTGCTTACGACATAGTGTCGACGATAATTAAGCGATAAAATTAATTCACTTCAACACCATGCCCCAGACATGTGGAAAATTTATGATCGTTGTTGGTCGCGACCACCCTACAACTCCACATTTATGCTAGGTCTACAGTTTTTTTATGTTGCTTAAGTGTGAGGTATATCTGATGGATGCTGGATTCATTCGCTTAATGAATGCATTTATGATGATATTGTTTGTTGTTGTCCTTTTTCCGTGCTTTTATGTTTTCCATATTATTGGTTGGCAAAAAATTAAAGGATCATTGTGTGGTTCTTTTGTTGATGGTAATAGTGACATGTGGCGTTAATTGCAAAGTTTTCCCTTTGGGTAATTTATTATTGTTTTTCATCGAATGCCATTTTTTCGGTTTTACTTATGTATGTATATCTTAAATTTACATTTCTCAGCTTTAATTTATATCTCTAATGCTTGAAAACTATAAAGCATTATGCACGCAAACTCTCTGCCACCGCGAAAGGATAACAATAACATAGAGCAAATAATGGTTTTTGGTCGGGATAATAATAATGATAATTTTAATAGCTAACGATAAATAATCATCGCCTATCAATGATGTTGGTAATGATGATGATATCCGACGTGTTTTTTTCACGAATGTCCTTTCAACAGCAGTCTGCTGCAACCAACTGCTACCACTAACCGATGCGATGATACTTCAGCGTTTTCTGTGGGACTGTGGGATGTATGTATATTTTATATTAGCCCATAACTACGTTTTGCGAGATTAGCTGGAAGTATCTCGCGGATTGTTATCTGTAAATGTATACATTATGTGAATAGGTTTGCCAATTTTGCATGGGTTTTAACAAGCTGAAAGCGAGCTGTAGATTCATTTGGGCTGGTACTTGCATTCGCTAAATGATGTTGATATATGAGAAGCGTTGTGCATGAAGTGCATTTGAGATGAAAATTACCACCAGTAGGGGTTGTTTCGAGTTTTTCTGTTAGACTGCTTGACGATGCATTCGTTATCTGATAAAGTCTAATTATGGTAGTCATAATCAAAAGGGGTAGTAGAGTATGCGGTGCATGCCAACATTACGCGAGAAAGGATGAATTGGGTATTTCCGTAGCATATACGAGTATGTATATATAATTAAGAGATTATAAACTTCCATAGAGTCTCCTAATAGTTTCAAAAACTCCTTATGTGTCTTGTTAAAATAGACTTAAACCAAACTTAAATACATGAAATAAAAAACAATATGTTGGCATGTGGGGAAAAATAGTAGTATTTCCAAAAAATAGTGGTAAGCTGGATCTAAACATTGTGTTTAACAGTTATTCATTAATTTTACATTGCTTTACTTCAATACACGTAGGCACTTAATGGAGAACCGATTTTGTGCGAGTTACTGTTTCTTCTCGTAAAACCGATTGGCTCAAATACAAGGAAACTTTAAAGAAATTAGTTACCCCTGATCTTCATAGGCCCACTTGCAATACTTAGGAGCTGGATTGTAGGGTTGGAGATCTCACCTTAGCGATCAATACAGCAATGTCTACTTCGTGCCCTCTAGCCCCATCTAGAGGAATGAAAAAGTCTAATTGGTGGATCGCAGAATTAGTTCCGTTCAGAAATAATTGATGGAAACTATTCAACAATGCCAAAAGCACAAGAGATGCGATCGTTTGGGACTCGTACAAAGAATCCCTAAAAATATATAAAAAGGAATTAAGAAAAGCCAAACGAAAATCTTGTAGACTCTTTTGTGGCAATATAAAAGAATATTGTGAAGCTTCAAGGCTAACGAAAATTCCTTAGACAAATCCAATAATGTCTAGCTATTTAAAAACAAAAACAGATGGCTTTTGGACGACTTCCAGGGAAGATTCGCTAAACTTGTTACTCGATACACACTTCTCAAACCATGAGAGAGAGGTTGTTTGATAAGCTGTGGTTTTATTTAAGCTCCAGCAAAGATATTTAAGATAGTTAATTACTTAAGAAAAAATTAAATTAATTGAAATTAGAGCGGAGAAAGTACCCCTAATCTCTAACAGTATCAGAAAATCAAAGGTGAGTCGATTACTCGCATTAAAACAAAAAATAAAAAGAATGATTGAGAAAACATAAAAACCGGCAAAGTCCTTTCAAGCTAGAAAAAGAAAAGAAAACAACTGTGGTATGACTGGGAATGTGCTGCAGCTAGGAAGAAATCGTTCGCCTACCTGCGACTAACAAGAGAAACAGGCAGCAGTTTTACAAAAATTATGTACCAGTAGGCCAACAAAACAAATCCATGTGCAGGGAAGAGCACACAACACCCGTTCGTTTTGGAAGCTTGCCCGAACCGTCAATGGCTCACTCTTCGCACGGAGTATTCAAACAGAAGCATCTGTTCTGGCTAATCATTTTGAACAATCGCTGAATCCACCCTGTAGCACGAACCAACTGCACTAAGCACCTACTTTTCAGAGAGTGTCGATGTATTGGGCCGTACCATTCTATTGCAAGATGTTTGTAGAGTTATACATCGATTCAACTTAAAAAAGATCCAGGAGAAGATCGTATGCCCTACGAATTCTTCAAATATGCGACCAACGAGTTCCTGGAAAAGCTAACAAAGGTCTATAATTTCATTTTTGACAGAGGAATATAATATCGTTCATGAACTCAGTAATAAAAATGTTGACGGGAATCATTCTAGAACATCTAACAGAATGGGTACAGCCAAATGACCTACTTAGTGAGTTCCAAGCTAAAAACTATTCTACGGTGGACAATATTTTTACACTGACAAGTATTGCTAGGACCTACCTGGACAAGGGCAAGA
The DNA here is from genome assembly GCA_945910035.1 of Brachypalpus laphriformis. NCBI lineage: Eukaryota > Metazoa > Arthropoda > Insecta > Diptera > Syrphidae > Brachypalpus > Brachypalpus laphriformis. Next base: position 61,734,115 of record OX246755.1, read on the forward strand.
AGCTGTATGCGTTCCTCGTAGATTTTAAGGTGGCATTTGACTCTGCTGACAGATGGGCGCTCTTTTACAAGCTAAATAATTTGGGAGTCTCAATAAAGTTGGTCAAAGTTATACAAAGCCTTTACGAAAGTAATACGACTGCACTATGGGATGGAGTTAGCTTGCCAGATTGGTTTGAGTCAAAAATAGGTGTCAAGCAGGGTTGTCTCATGAGTCCTCTTCTGTTTTCGCTCTTCCTGGATGATCTGCCATCTATCTTGCCCTGTGGAATCGATTTTGCTGACATTGAGATAAAGCTGCTCCTATACGCTGATGACATTTGGGGCGTTTTGGTGAGAATTATGCAAAGCAAAGTGAAAGCTTCTCCACAAAACGTTTCCAAGTCAATCTGGTTTAAAACTTTTTTTTACTGTTTGAAGTTTGGTAATTGAATTGAAATTGAATTAAAAAGTATGAATAAGTTGTGCTTTAATGTGTGAAATACTACTGAATCATTCAAGTTGAATGAAAAAGCTTTTCTCAGCGCCATCTGAAATTTGTAGCGCAAAATAAACATCCCAACTCAGTTTCGACTGAGAAAAAAAGCTAAAGTGGTTCCAAGTCGCTTTTTGTTGTTGTACTCCGTGTTAAGCCTTACTTCACTGGGAAGCGACGTATCACCAAAACACACCAATTGTCATTATGTCGGAAACATCAACGATGATGCAAGTCATGATTAATAAATTTGAGCAATATTGCGGTTTGTGGAACCTTAAAGTCAACACCGCGAAGTCCAAAATAATGGTTTTCCGATATGGTTCTGGTCGCTACGCAAGGAATGAAAAATGGACATGGCAAGGCGGAGAACTAGAGAAGTCATGATAATACCTCGACTGACTTCTAACAATCACCCGTAAGAAGAACTAAAAGAAGCCAAAAGGGCAATAAATTGCAGCTGGAAAGGCATACTTTGTAAAATGAACATTACATTAAGCACAGAGTACAAAGTCTATGAAGCAGTAGTAAGGTCTATTATGTGCTATGCTATATTTTACCAGAAAATACACCAAACTATATGCTTCACTTGGAAACCGGTTTGCCACCACTGTATATTTTTACAATAAGGCTACACTTCCTCTATAATTTAAAATAATAGTTACATTACACTTACTACGAGGAAATCACAATTCTTCAATGAATGGTTTAAGGTTGTGCAGCGAACACGATATCCCCCTGATAGACTACAATATAGCATCGCGGAAAGAGTCTCTTTAGCTGTTGATGAAGATCGAGCTATCTACCAGTGTTACTTTTAGAGAAAGAGCGCAGGAAAACCTTACCAGGAACACGTACCGAACTCTTGAATATGACCTCGGGGGAAAAAAATATTTCCACGACCAAAACAGCTTATGTAGAATCTCGTTCATTTTCAAGGCTAGAGGTGAGCTTCTCCGATAAAATTATATGCCGTATAGGAACTAAGAAAATCCGGAATACAGTTTGTGCAATCTACGAGCTAAAGAAGACACGAAGTTATTTCAATTCAGAACGGCCAAAATTGGAGTGTGTATCGGAAGCAAATACAAGATGAATCATTTTAAATACTATTATTTAGATACGATAAGATAAAATAGGTACATTATATAAAAATAATTAAATTTAATAATTACATATTTTGGACTATAAATCTCTCTTTTTGGGCTGACGGCAAATGCGAATTCTATACTCTGTGTCTACGGATTCTTTCTTTTACTGTACAATAAAATCACACATTTAATCTAAAAATCTATTATCATTCCTTTTAAGAACACTAGAATGGTTGATTGATATCAATATACGCGGAAGTGCTGATATGCAACTCTTGTCTGTCTCTCAACATGCATATTGCAAAAGTTAATCTGTGAAAATGGCATTACATACGTTAGTACGAAAGACCGAATATTCCATGCATCACAAGAATTACACAATGGTGGCATTCTTGGATATAGTAGCCGCTTTTAACAACGTCAACACATCAGCGATTACGGATGCAAATCAGATCTGAAGGTAGATGGATGATTTTGCGAATTGATCAAGCTACTGCTTAATAGCCGGATTATTAACTCAAAGCAAAGGAACATCTGCTAGAAGATCGGTTAGTAGAGCCATAATGCGGCGCTTTTCTCTTGCAAAAAGAAAAAACAAAAAAAAGATGCTTGCAATCTCATATAACTCACTGGCCCTACACCTCGGTTATAAGACCGGTACTAACGTACGGGGTGATTCTCTGGCTATAAACCATGATAGTCTAAGCAAAAGTTCAACGATCAGCTTGTTTGTGCATAGTGCTTCGAACCACACCCTCTGCACCACTGGACATTTTGTTTCATCTGACACCCTTGGCAATTTAGACAAAAACTTCCAGGTAACCATTTCGTCCATGTCATTCTGGGAGAAAGAGGTTTTTCTAGAAGATAAGTCGATTTAATTACTTCTACACCGACGGATCACAAACTGACGTCGGGGTTGGTGGAGGTGCTTTCTCAGTTAGGCTTAATCTTAGTCTCTCCTTCAGTTTTCTAAATTATTGGCTTAAGAAAAACTTGATATCCGCTAAAGATTTCCGCATCTTTTCGGACAGCCAAACAGCAATCAAGTCCTTTGAATCTTTTTCTCTCTCGAGGAAACTGTAAGGGTGATGAATTCACTAGATATGGAATAACAATACGCATCCTACAAAAAAAAAAAATCTTATGTTTCGCTAAATGTAAGCTTAAATGAAAGCTGGATGCTATCGTTGCTGGATAAGTCGTACAACGTGTTTAGCAACAAAACGGATTTGGCCAAAGTTGGATCTGAAACGCTTGTAGAATTTGATTTCTCTCAACAGATTGCATATTAGCAGCACTACAATAGGTGTCATCACTAAGCACTGTCTAATGGGTAAATATGCAACAGGGGTCGGTGTCCACTTAAACGATTTCTGTAAAAGCTATAAGGACGAAGAGGAGGAGGAAAGTATTCTTCAACTTCCTTGTACCTGCCCTGCTGTCTACCACAAAAGAAAGCTTCACTTAGAAGCTTCCTACTACACATAACGATCTACATATGTAGGTGATCTGATGAAAAACGATATTAGAAGTCTCCTAGTCTTCATCAGAAGCTCCAATTGGTTCAAAGAGTAGGCATGGAGAATTTTTTTCATGATCCATGTGTATCACAACGGACCTAATATTAGTCTAAGTGTGTTCGCTTTAACTGGCAGCCACCTAGCCTAATCTACTGTTAGTAAGTGGCAGGATGGGAATGGCAGAACATGGGCAAGGAATTTTTCCAGTCGACAATCCCGTTACAATACACAAATCGATTCATCGACTTATTTCCGTTTCAAATAACGATCTAGTGTTTACGAATAATTCATCATGCAACGATATACATACATACACATATATGTATGTATCTATAAGTGAATTCAATATCCTTTTTAGCTAAAAATTTGCGTCATCAATCAACTCCATTAAAATATCTACGAGTACGAACATCTACGTATGTACATATCCATAAGCATAGGTGTGTATGCACTTGCAAATGAATTGATGACACAAACTAGACAATCATCCGTTGACCAATTTACCAATTGTATTCAAGGATAAGGATTCCATGAAGCTTTTTTTTTTACTTATTGTGCATAGGACAACAGCAGCGAAAAGAGTAGTGAGAATTTTTCCTAAAACGCCGATTTATCATTTTATCGCTAGCACTTGCTACACAAAAACTGACTGCAACGAGAAGAACAAAACAAGGACGATGGACTGCAAATCGCTGTAAAAAAAAAAACATATGAAAACTCCGACCGAAATGGATTGTTGGCCACTAAGCGCTTACAAGGGTTTTTCGTAGCGAACTGAACCATGTATGCATGTATGTATCTACATATGTATTTATGTATATTTGTAACTTCTTTGTTTGTGTGCTTCTATGCCATAGTGAATATGGAATGACAGAACGAGCACAAGAAAAAAAACCGTAGATAAACTCTTTGGAAAGTTAAACAATTTGCTTTGTTAATTGTTAAACAATGCAACAGGATGGACACAGTGATGATGATGACAGTGTTTTATCCTCGAGATAGAATAGAAGTTCATTTTTGGCTTCAATCTTTGTATTTTTCTGTGTTTAAGTGAAAGGAATGATTCAATGCCAAGTATTTACGAGTACCTTGAAGCTGCAGCATTTAGCGAGTACACTGATAAAAAGAATTCGTTGTGACTTTGCTATAATTTTGGTTGTATTTTTGTGTTTTACATTTTTTATTGTTGTGGAATAGTACCTACGGTTTACTGGAGTACCGAAATCATAGATATGATCAATAGCAGCATCGCAGCGGTTTGAAATTATTGCGATTCTACCCAAAGATGTCCGCCATAATGAATTCCAAATTGACAGCGTAATTCTATTGGTTTATTCTACTCAGCTTAAAGTACCCACTTGCATCTTGTATAGTGCAATAAGTCATGAAAAAATTAAATTGGGCAGTTAATTCACCATTGTGAAAAAAAGAGAAAAACACAAAAACCTCCATTGCACTCTCCATCTCATCAGCAACGAAATCCACATTCACACTTGAACGAGGCTCGTCAGATGCCGCTTGAGTTGTCCGAGCAAGCTTACGTGCGTTGGTTTTGGGTTCGGGCCCGACGTTTTGTCATTATCTTTGGAATATTGTGCTTTGCGCATTTTTGTCTAATTTTTGTTTTTCTGGTTGTATTCTGGCCCTCACATGCCATTTTAAGAAAATCAGGAAATTTTAAGCCTCGTATCTTACTGAGTTCTTGAGACCCAGACTTCATACCCAGGATGATGTATGTGTACTCGTATACTCCATTTGATTCACTCCAATCAGATAATTGAAGTGATAAAGTCATAGAGGTGTAAGTCACTTCTCAAAAATGTTGGTGTTAGTCCAGAAATGATGCTACTACACATGCCAAACTATTGCATGTCAGGATTTTTAGCAAGTTATAATTTCTCTACTCCGTCGACAGACGGTAAAACAAGTTTGATAAATAAAAGAAACATTCGTTATATGTATTGCAAGTTACAGTGGTGCAAGTTCTTAACATGAGCTAAATATGACTTACACCACTATAACTTTAACCGCCTCCATTATTCTCTGAGATATGATCCCGTTTATGAGCACGTGTCGAATACAGAAAGTCGAAAGTCGATTGCGCCCACAGTTGAGATATGGTATCCGGCTGCCGCGAATGTTGGAGCGGTACTGGCATAAACGTTCATCCTTCCTCTTTAAAACGAGACCAAGATGTTGGTGCTGTCCATTTTTAGTCGAGTTATTGAAGTTCGAAATAACATCGACAGAAACTTTCACTCAATTGGGCGCCCTAAGCCCGGAATCGATTTTAAAGAAGTTTTAATGTCAAAAGTGCATAATTTCAGGTAAATAAAAAAAATTGTTGACGTAGCCGAGGTTCCTTCAACCATTCGTGTTATCTAATCAGAACTGAATGGTCTTTGTTTGCCTTTTCTTAGTTGTTCTTTTTAAATAACTCCATTTTCTCTGCACGATATATATGTGTACCCCTGTGGTACTCGTTCCTGTGTTTGGAATAATAATAAATTTTCACTGAATAGGAAACTATCTAGAGTCAATACGTTAAGTCTTTTAGGAGAAGAGAAAAACGAAAACAAATAGGGTTATTTTATAAATATTTTGCGAATTTATATGAAGTACTTTTGTAGAAACAGTGCTACTTCAATGATGTGAACCAACTAAGCACAAACAATTTACATTTTGGAGGTCTTCTTCTTCTTCCTATTTCGGTGAGGATACGATTAGAAAACAAGGGATCGTAACCCCCACTCCACTGCATTTCTACTGTTCCGCCTGTTTGACCTCAGCAAATACCGGCCGGCCTCCCGACTTTGGATCACTTCGTTACTGAAGCAAACCAAATGCTAGTGTCGTTAGATTTGTGTGATTCAGGAGTTTATAGACCTGCCTTTCTTTCGCGATGTTTTTGGAACGTTCACTGGTATTGCCTTTTTAATTGGGTTCAAATTGAGCCTGTCGCGCTCTATTTTTCGTGACATGGTTTCATTGACGTGAAAGCTTCCACGGATCTTCGAACTTCTTACTCAATTAATAATTAACAATTAAGCTTTGTCCCTCCAGCTGTCATGCGAAGCATCTTCATCTCAGCTGCCCATACTTTTTGTACATTGTCCAACATTGTGAACCGTATCTTAGCGCTGGGCGCACAACTGCGGTGTAGAGCCATCCTTTTAACGTAGGGGGTCTTTTTTTCATCACAGAAGATAGCGGAGTTTTCCCGCCACTTCATCCACTCTACAGTTACGCGATGATTAATGTCGTCATCTCAGGTTGCTTCGCTATTGATCACAGAACCCAGATGCTTTAACTTTTCGCACTTGGGAAGCACTGTTCCATTCAAATAAATATCTGGAATAGGCCTGAATGTATTAGAGAACGCGCAGTACAAGTACCTGTCCCTTTTGGACTAATGCGATACCTATTTCCCCCAAAAACGTACACCCATACGTCAAGTGCTCGTTGCAAGGACGTAGGATCTCCACTTATGATGGCTCCATCGTCAGCAATTCACATTTTGGAGGGATTTACAATAACGGGTACTATTATAAAATTTCCGAATATGGTTAATTTGCAGATTAGGTTAGGGTGACTGCATGTAACCGTTCATAGACGCGTTTCACTAAAAGATGTCCATTGAGATACCAGGGATATACGCTATAGCAACTACCTTAATATCTAGCTGAAATATTGTAGTTGCCGCTTCTGTGGAGGATGCTCCTGATATCAATATTCGTCGGAACTGAGAGGTTGATGTTTCTTTCTCACATAACTGAACAAGTAGATTCAGTTCTATTACGAGTAGATTAGATTTTATTTGATAACTTAAGTATTTGTTATACAATAATAATAATTACAATAGATATTTGTTATATAGTGGTACCGTGGCGTAAGCGGTTAGTGTGTCGGTTCATTGTGCGTGAGGTTCCAAGTTCGAATCCCAGAAAATACAACAAAAATTTTCTCGGTCCCACCTCTCGCGAACGTCTGACAAACATCCGAGAGTATTGTTGTTTTGAAAAAGCTTCTCAAAACAAATTGCCCTTCGGATATCGCACTAAACTCCATATCCCTTCTATTCGTGTGAAAAATATAACGCACACAACATGAGTGGTAGCGAGAAGCTAGGCCCTGGCACTTAAAGAGCCGTTGCGCCAAATATTATTATTTTTTTTTATTTGTTATATTGCATATTAAAAAAAAATTTATTGTCATGGTTTTGCCGTGTGTCTGGTTGAGAACTAACCTTAAATGTAAATAATTGTTTACGTCTATTAAATATACATAAAATAAAATGATAACTAGGGTCGTGTCCCTGTGCGCATTACGCTGAAACTACTGAACAGATTTAAGCAAAACTTTGTCGTTCTACCACAATCGATCTATCATCCACAGTTTCATCTTCTACGAGCGGAGAAGGCCTGGCACATACAAAGAAGGTCTAGTATGGTTACCTCCTCCTCCTCGTCCATGCAACTTCTACAGAAATCATTTGCTAAAATACCCAGCCTGATTGCATGTCTACCGCTAATGCAGTGCCCCATAATGACACCTACTCTAGTTGCGATGAGCGATCTTTTCAGCCCGATAAGGCAGCTTAGTCCAAATCTGTCTAGTAATGAGGCACGTAGTGTCGCTAATCCACCTGCGATTGGTCGCGCCAATGGTGTTGAGTTTAAGTAAGTAGCAGTTTCACTGTAGCGAGAGACATGCCGAGGTTCGCCTTGTTTTGACGTGATCTGTAGACAAGAGCCTTGCTTGTCGAGTTCGTCGAGCAGTTCCCTGGAATATCCCTGTGCCCCGGCACCCAAACTAGGTGAATATTGAATTGTTTGGCTTTCTCGTTAAGAGACCAGCGACAGTTTAGGGCTGTTTTTGAGTTGAAGGTAACAGAATCCAGGGACTTGATCGCAGCTTGACTGTCAGTAATGACAGTAATATCCCGCCTGGATATCACATTGTACTTCAATGGCACGGCAGGGCTTCAAATCTGGAGGGGATGCGGGTTACAAAGTTGTTATCAAACAGAAGTTGTGGAAGTACATAGTCGGTGTCTTGTGGAAGGAATTCTAGATTATTAATAATTAATAGAGGAGTGTCCTGTACCTAGGCTGGACTACTGAGATATGGCCATGTGAGTGGCTGTATATGCTGCCACTTGTTTATTATAGATATAGGAGGCAGGTGCAAAAGAATGTCTAGAGCTGCGGCTCGAGTTATTCTTAGTACTCCGCTGATACGCAGGCAGGACGTCCTTTGCTCACGGCCAAGTGAGGTTAGATGTACAGCTTCCTCCAAAACAGTTCACCAGACGATCACGCTATACATAAAGCCAGTATGTAATTCGTGGCTGTAGTTCCCACTTATTTCCTATTGCTTTCTTATAGTAGTACAGAGCTGTAGTGGCTTTCTTCACTCGCCCTATGATATTGAACGAGAAATGAAATAATTAGCTTTGTCTGCAAGTGCCAAGCTAGAGCCGCTAGTGGTCAAAATGCGGAATTTTATATACCTTTACGAAAAGGACCACTTCTGCTTTTAATGGATTAACACTAAGACCACATTCACTAGTCCATTTAGAGCGCTGAGAGAGCATTTTATAGAAGGTCTCTAAGCGTATTGAGGTGTTTTCCCGATACCGCTATAGCAACGTCGTCTGCATAAGCTAGGTTCCATAGAAGAGGAGAGAGCACCTCGCCTTACGGAATACCCTTATTCACGAGCCTTCGAACTACGGCGTCGCCCAGGTTGTATTTAATAACCCTGTTTGTCAGCAACTGGCTAAGTAAGGCGCGAATCGACCCCGTAATACCAAGACTCGAGAGCGCCCACATAATTGCTTTAGGCTCGACATTACTAAAGTTTCCCTCTATGTCGAGAAATGCTACCAGAGTGTATTCCTTGCAATCGAACGATTTTTCAATTCTGCCGATTTCCCTTTACTGTACGCATGCTGGGAGGTTGACAGCATACCTGGATTAATGCTGCAACGAAGGTGAGAGTCTAACAATTTCTCCAGAATCTTCAGAAGAAACGATATAAAAGAGTAGATTTCGACAAAGCTTCATTATATTTGCAAATGTGGGATGCGTTTTTGTTCATAAAGGATTTTTTCCAGACTGCAGGAAAACGTCATTTCATATTTAGGTATTTGGTAAGATATACTCCGCGGTACTTATACCCCTTAACCACTACAATTGCTTCTCCATTAGAGTGTCATTTGTCGTTTCAGCAGTTTCTGCCTCCCCCGCTCTTGAATATCATTATTTGCGACTTATTCAAATTAACCACCAGATTTCATATTTGGAACTGGACAAATGCTTCGGCTATGAGTGGTATTAATAAAGCAGCACAAAAAGATGTTGAATATCAGCACTAGACTCCTTTTATGTTGCGTATCGTACGACTTTGCTTAGAATGTAATAAAAAATCAACAAAATCAAAAATTGTACCCAGGATATATGTGGTCATTATTGTGCATTACAGTTTTGTGCAGTGTACAAATCAACCCACTTAACCACTTTTGTCTTAACTTTCCCGGCAATGTGCTTACAATACACACTACCTACAGGATAAGGATAAGCTTTTAAGCGATGTCACCATTTAAGTTAGGTGCCGTTATTTATGTCCCTAGCACACCAGCACCACCCTCAATATCATCTTCTAAAGTAGACTCACCAGCTCTAAACGCATTCATATGCAACTACACAGCTATAAAACTGATCCGAATGTGTTGTAGAGTGAAGCTGGATGCTGCTTTAAAAAAAAAATATCACCCTCACAGGCACAGGATAAAGAAGGATTCTAGAAGGCAAACAAAAAAGTAGAAAAACTCGTTCAAAATAAACCAAATAGGTACAACTCCCGGATAAAAATTGTTATAAATAACCCGCGAGAATTATCTCATCCGGAAAAGTGGAGCCTTTTTGATTTATTTACTCATTCATTTGTCAGTTGTGTGCTAGTAGAACTGAGCAATTACTACTGTGTTCACCGTCCATCTCTGCTTTTTCGTTCTGAGAAAGAATGAATGGACTAGTTGGTGTTTTGTAGATGTCCTCTGTTCAGGAACAGGATATGAATGAAACGCAAAATAAAAAAATACTGTCCGCGAAAAAACCGAACAACTGAACAGGAACTTTTACTGCGTTGGCGGATGTTAACAGCGGAGGCAAAAAAAGGATGTGCCAAAGGAAGGCTGGTATAGATATATACAAAAATGGATAGTTGAGAGGTGCAAATCAAATGAAAATGCAAACCAGGTTTCTGGAAGATTACCGATATGCCTAAGTAATGTAATCATATGCTGAGCAGTATTATGTTTCATGATCCAAGAACTAAACATTTGTTATCAATCGGATTATCAAAGATCAAATTTCAAAATGCGACTCCATAGTAAATTATTTGATAAATTCTTTCAACAAATTGATCGAATTTCAATCAATGTGCATTTCACCAACAGAAGGGTGCCTTGGGATAATAAGAATAAAATTACAAATGCGACACATCCCATTATTCACCCCAATCAGAAGAATCGTCGCCCCTTTTTTCTACAACTTTTGGCGAACAAAATCGAAAAGCAATAATAAGTCACGTTAAAAATTAATTACCCATGAAAGTGTCTTAACAAAAGGACATATGGCACGTATGCACCCACTACAAAGCAAATAATAAAGAACAGAACAAACCAAGAACCCTTTTTCATCTATCAACACCACTTTCACTGACCTCGTGTGTCCTTTTATTCCTTTTTGTGTCACATCCCTAAGCAGTAGTTATTCAGATCTACCGACAACTTAATTTTCTACTCTGAACTGAGCAAAATAACTCACTCGACTTAATTAAGTGTGACAATCAATTTTCTATGGAACTTATGTCCCTGATATCAATGTAATGCACCCTAAGGATAACTAAAATGCAGCGCGGGTACATCACGCCCATTTTTCTATTTTCTCTTTATCTGCTGGTATTTAAAAAAAGAATGCATTGGTCACTTACCTGCTTAGTCACCGAATCGATGAGTCGCACGAAAATGTCCTGCTCCTGGCGGGCACCTAAAAGGGATATGAAAATCGCAAAATTAGCAAAAATGAATTTGCCTTTTAATTCATAGTCCTTTTAAACTTACCATTCGCATATAAGAGTTGCAATCGATATTGGATGCCATTATTTGTCTTTGTCGTATCCGATTCAGAATCCTTTTCGATAAAACCAATGAATGCCGTTCTTTCAATTTCAATTGGTTGACCGGCACGATCGTAAAGCGCAATCACAAAGTGAAAAAAGTTTGACTTACGCAAGTTACTTGGGGGCTGTTTTTCAAAGTGGGCGCGACCGATACCAAGGCTATAAGAAAAAACAAATTCAGCCAGTAAGTATCTTAAGTAGAAAATTGTGTTCTTTAATAAATACATATAATATTTAGCCCTAAAATTAATGTCTTTTCTACACACAGACTCGACAACTCTATAATTAATCTATAAGCAAGAAGAGGTCTTGTGTATTCTCATATTTGGTTATCATTATGGGTCTCGTTGCCACTCACAAGGAACTAAAGTGCCTGTGTAAAATGCGAAATGTCAACAACTCATACTGGTAATGATAGTGAATGACGCAAAGGATATCATGTTGGCGATACATTCGGTTATATGTTTGCTGCTACCGCATATGGAATGAGGAATGTGTTGGTGTTGTAAGGTAACAATTTAATTTAGAAAATGTTGATTTTATCAGATTTAATTATGCAATTATATGTGTGAGTGTATAATATGAAAGGTCAGAATATACATACATATGTATGTATGATATGGAGAAATAATTGGTGATTGAAATTATGTAGATAAAAGGATTTTAAAGGCGCGTTCATTGGGTGAAGTGATTTTAATATTAATTCTTTGCATAAAAACTTCAATTTAACTAAGTGAACTGTAAATTGGTTTTATACTTACGCTAGTACTTTAATGCTCACGCTATGTATCGACATACATAAGAAGGTTAGTCCCTAATCCCTTTAGCGCGAGTAAATTATAAAAACAACAAAGTCCCGTTCCCATCCTCAGCTGTCTTGTCGTGTCGAGAAGATAGTTTAAAAGTACAAAATCTTAAGGGTCTGAAAAGATCCTAGGTAAGACAACGAACTTAAGGCTGAAGAAGTCTTAAATGTGATGTCAAATCTTTTAACGTGCAGTATGTCGGCAAACCCCAAGGATATGATTACTCCAGATTGTACTCGTGATAACGATAATCCACCGGCTGAAGCAAGGATTCTGGAGGCAAACATTCTTATGCCCTCCGCCTTTGCGTTGGACCTGAAGTAGCAGAAGTGCTTGCTTCTGAAGACTCCTGCATCTCTCTCCAACGCGATCTATCGATCGCGGTGGAATGATGGAGAAAGCGGCGAAAAGGCTTCGGCTGAAAATCTCTAACAATCTCTTTCCTAACAGACACGCAGAAAATCGACGGCGATGACTTGATTCGGGAAGCCAATAAGACAGAGTGGGTTATCTGCACACAAAATATGACAAGGCGGTAGCTGTTACTTCTAAAGGTTGCAGCACCAGTGGGTAGAAACTGCCTGACACAGGCAAAACCACAGGTAAAAGTGCACGTCTCCGCTGAAGAGTGTGCGCACCTGGTATGCGTCTTTCAGCTAAAAAATCTGGCTGATATGGGTGCTGCACCCTATAAAGGTTGCAATGCTAATGCTCAGAATACAGTCTGGAGCAGCAGCAAATGCAACATATGAGGAAATCACCCATAGACTTTGTACTAATATCTAACATGGTCATCGGTAATGTTGACTCTTAGCTAACTTTTGCCACGGCAAAAAGAAAGGAGGCAATTGATTTGACCTTATCGAATATGTACTTCAAGACGATTCGAAGTACCTACGCATTGCGCGTTTAAAATTCATTGAAAAAAAAGGAAACCAAACCAAATGAGCAAAGTAAACTAAAAAATGACCAAACAGAGAACACACAAAATCCAACACATGTAGGTATGCGAAGCGAACCGATCATTCTGTTGCGCACACGTAAATTGTGATGACCCATTCTGCCAGCACTGTGAAGGAAAAATGCGGAACGCGGAGAATGTACTGATGGAATGCAAAAATTATCAATATAAGGGCTAGGAACATCTTAGAAAGAACAATTGGCGGCCAAGTGACCCCAAGAAGTCTGATCTTATTTATGCTGGCGAGAAGCGAAGGCTGGGAAACTGCAAATGAAGTAATCAGGAGTATGATGAAGCAACTGCGCATAGAAGAACGAACAACGAGAAGCGCGAGAAACGAAGATCCTACCAACTCTGTCAGCTAAAAAAGAAGTGACGAAATGTCAAACCAGCCCCTGCGAAGGAAATACACCCCTAAATACATTCAAAAACTGCTTCGCCTGCTCGTTATTCATTTTTCCGTTTAACGTTTAACGAAACGAAAAAAAAAACGGAAAAAACAAATAACGAGAGGATGAAGTATTTACTGCATGTATGTACGAGTATGTGGCAGGAGTGAAAAAAAAAACCTTTCGTTTGGCCAAAGGAGAAGTTGGCTTTGTTTTAAACTGAAAACAAACGGTTTCATTCGTCTGCATGAAGTGTTTTTCCTCTTCATCATCCCTGCAGCTTCTGCAAAGGTTATTGTTGTCTGCGGTGATAACATCAGTGAGTTTCGATATGCTGTCTCTACAATGTCGCAGCACGACAACCCTAGTGAGATCTCGAGTTGCTCAAAAAAGCCTAGCAGTATCACAGGAGTTTAGATGATCCACCTATGATTTGGTTTATTCACTGCTTCAGCATGGCTTTTTAACAAATGACATTGTGTCTGTTGTTTTTGTGGAATGAGCCTTGCCTAGCTAATTCATTATCTTGCACTGCCGTAGATTTTACTGAGTAAGCGAGACATCTGATTGCTGCTTGACTATCAATATAGCAGATTAAAATTTCGCGATATTGGATTCATTGAAAGTCCAATGACAGCCTGATGAACAGCATTGACCTTGGTCTGAAAAACACTACAATTGCTCGGTAGGTTGAAGCATAGGTGTAAGTTCAGGTCAAACATCAGCACCAACTGTCTCATTTGCATTAGTGCCACGCGTAAAGATAGATATTGAATCATTGTGCATGATGTTTTGGTGTTTCCACGTTTCTCTGGTCGGTATATGATACTTAAAGCCCAAGTCAACTATTATGGGTAGTAGATCTGTGGTGTTGGGGAGATTGTGATGAAGTATACGAATCTTGACATGTCCTACCATTGTCGCGACTCCTATAGGAGTTTCAAACTACTGCACCAATCTTTCTCTCTTTGCCTATTCTTTTAAATTATGCCATGCAATCATGTAATTGCATTCAATGAGTTGTTGTTTCCTAGATGTGAGTTAGTATTAGTACCATCACACTGGATATCGCTTTCAATACAGTTATGCCGTAAGTCAGTATTAGTCTTCTAACTCTTCCAGTTGAGGTATACAACCAGTGCCAAATCTTTGTGTGCAATCCCCATCTACGGTGTATAGCTTTCTTATACGAGTGTAGAAGCTTTTTTTTAAGTACGTTCAGCAATATTTCACTTCCTTTCTGATAGCAAGCATTTTCTAAAGCCTTTAGAGTAGTGCCTTTACATACATATCATAAATTTCTTGAAGTCAGATCACAAGAAATTTGCTTACTAAATGTTAATATTATTTACGACATCTAAAAACGAGTGTATTTCCATTGACATTGCTCTCAAAGCTTTGCGCATTTAAAGATCAAAAACTTTTCTTAAATTGAACAAAAAAAAAAAAAAAATAAGTAGGTAGGTAACTATGGCACGAGTAGGTATTTATTTCTTATGACATTCCTTTAACTAATGTTTTACAGATTCTAATAAATAAATATGTACTGCGAATAAATAAATCTAAAACGTGTGTTGACGATCTCGTTTTCAAATTTCCAAAGACAACACACCCGAATTTGTTTTATGTCACAATAAAAGTGAGGTAATATATCACAAGTTAATTTCTAAAGAAGCATAGAGGATAATCAGGTGAGGAGATAAAACTAATTTTGATTTATTTCTTGTGCGTTGTTCTTTTATATAAAATATCATTTCAAAATTAAGATTGTCTTATTTTAAGTTTATACGGAAATGTGAAATTTCAAAAGACCCTAATACCCACTAATAGGCTCTCTAACAAGCAACCAATTGGCTCACCAGCTAGATAACGAACTGCCACAGTGTTATGTGAATAAATTTTCTTCCACCCTCTAAAAATCCATCCCAAAAATAAATTTAATCTATCGGTTCATTTTTACCATCACTGCTATTTTTCCTTTTCTAGTTGAAATAACAATGGAAAAAAGTGAAAAAATAACATTCCTAGATATATCTACCATATACATACAATACTTTAAACCGACATTATCTGGCAATAAAATAAAAGCGAGATATTCCAATAAATTGATAGTTTCCAATTGAAATAGATTTTTTTTTGTGAACAACCGTGCATTCGAGTGAATTTGATCTAATTCCCTTGTTCAGCAGCTGCAACGCTTTTTTCGGTCAATAAAGCTAACTAAATGGTGCAATAGAAAGTATGTATGCAAAAAAAAAATTATTTTCTGATAGGACAGTTGATTTACAGCTATAAAATGAAAATAAAAGATAAAAATGGAGGAAATAAAAGAGAATACTTTGAAAGTATCCACACAACTACGAGTACACTGCTGTGTTTTGGGGCGAATTTATTCACTTTATTTAGAATTTAGCGCTACTATACTAGGAAGGAGGTTAATAATTTGTCATTTAACGTGCGTTGAGACCCATTTACGTCTGAGTTGTAATAGACGAAACCTTCAAAATTACTTGGCTAAGTTCACCCAGTCTCAAAATTACTTTTGATATCAGTGGCAACCTATCAACTCAAATTATAAATAAACCGCTTATTAGCGGTTTCAATACCAATGATCATGAACGCAACTAAAACTGAGAAATGTAGACCTACTAATATGCTGCCAAGTCATTGGAAAGTACAAAGGTACCTAGACCTAGGCCTATAATATGACCTCTTTTTATCAATTAGGATTTTGGAAAAATCATAATTGAGAATCTTCAATTAACTTAAATAACTAAATGGAAAAACGAAATTCACGACAAAAAAGTAGTAGTGGCTATTTTTTAGACCTAAAAACGGCATTTGAACCAGTGCAGTGTAGATACCTCGATTCGAAAGTTGCATTCGAAACACAGAAATGAATTAGATTAATTCATATCTAATTTATAACGTATTATCTGACGCAATTAAAGTTAATTTTAGAGTCCTTCAAGGATCATTACTTGGGGTTTTATTATTCCTGATTTATATTAATGACATGGAAAATAAAGGTTTGCATTCGAAATTGACGTTATTTGCTAGCGATGCTTTGCTATTTGTGTCTGATGTTTCTGTTGACGAGAGGATTAACGAAATAAATCGAAATCTGAAGGAATTGCAAAATTGGCTTCAAATGAATAAACTTAAATTAAACGTTAACCAAAAGCACTGATACTAATCGACAGTACTAGAAAAAGTATCTGAATTAATGACGAGCCCATTGCAATAGTTGATGAAATCAAATATCTAAAAAAAACTTGATTGATAATAAGCTGACCTTAAACGTTCATGTTGAATCTAGAAAGTTAATTTTTTTTTTCTAGAATAAGAAAAAGAATTTCAAACATATGTTCTTTAAGAGTATATAATAGAGGGTGTTCAATGGAAATTTTTAAAGTTTAAATTGTAACTGCTCAAAAGCTAGCGGGCTGAGGTTAACTGGGGATGTGTCGTTTGACGCGCATGTTTGCGGATTCAACAATCGCCATGAGTCACTGTTCGGGAGCGTACTGTGACCAAATACGGCTTTATTTCGGTTTACGAAAGTAAAATAACGCCATACGCAAAAATTAGGCCTTATTTCACTTTTGCACAGCGAAATAATCCCAAATGATGTGAGATGAAACACGAGACTGTACTTTAATAGAAAAAGAAAATGGTTCCACTGTAAGAAATGTAAGTAAGTAAATATTTGCTTAATGACATGTAAGTCTAAGAACATTTCATTAATTGCTGATAATCGGCTGATAACAACGTTGCAAAATGGAAAGCGATTAGATATTCCCGTTCGAGTTTTGTGAGGATTTTAGAAAAGTAAGTGCTCTCCTTTACACTCCACATATAAAGCATCTGTCCTCCTCTTCCTTTTATCAGCGAGGTTATGATCCGAAAACAAGGGATCACAACCCTCCCACTTCACCGCATTTCTACTGATCCGCCTGTGGGGTTCGCCTATTTGACCTCAGAAAATATCGGCAGGCCTGCCGATTTTGGATCACTCGGTTACTGAGGCCAATGAAATGCCGATGTCGTCGCATTTGTGTGATCCAGGCGTTTATAGGCCTGCCTTTCCTACATCGCGACATATTAAGCATCTGTACAAGTTTAAAATGAACTCGAAAATGTCTAAGCGATACACTTGCTATAATAAGGCATGTAGTGCTAGTGCGGCGATTGATTTGAATCATCCAAACTTGGCTCGAATCCCAAAATCAACTGCCGCACATAACCACTCAAGTGCAGAAAACATTAGAATGAAAATGAAAATCATTAGTAAAATTAAAGAAGAGTGTGCAAATACTTTACTATTATAAAAAGAAGCGGGATTTGGTGTTTGGTGAAGTCTGTGGAAAAGACATTAAAAGTGCTTCAAGTGTTCAATTTAGAAAAAAAGAAGGCAGTTTATAAATATCGGAAACAAATCTTTCCCCAAAGCTCCCGTTACTGTAAAAGAAATGTTGAACTCATTTGATCAAAAAATATAATCAACGATTTTGATATGTCACGATACCAAAATAACGACCCCTTCTATAGGAATACAGTTATTGAGGATTATTTTTGTTACTCAATCTTCTTGTCCCCAACAATTGCAACTGTCATACAAAAGTTGCCAGAGACAGCGAATCGCGAGTATTTATTGGATGACACTTTCAGTGTTGTTCCATTTTCCAGCTATAAGCAGCTATTGATCGTGTACTTTGCTCATGACGATCATGTAAGAAAACAATAATTCGATGTGTAATAAATGTTGAACTGCGTTTAAATTCCTGTTGTGCACTGACATAAATTTGGGCGAATCTTACTTACTTACTTACTTAGGTGGCGCTACAGTTCGGGGTGAACCTGTGCCTCAACCAACAAGCCTCTCCATTTAGCTCGGTGTTTAGCTAATTGCCTCCAGTTGCGCACTCCAAGTTGGTCGAGGTCCCCTTGAACTTGTGCGCGCCACCTACGGCGATGATTCCCTCTACTGCGTCGTCCCTCGGGATTAGATTCGAAGACTCTGCGGGCCGGAGCGTTGGTGTCCATTCGCTCTACATGTCCTAGCCATCTCAGACGTCCAATACGCAGTTTTTGACTAGGTCGATGTCGCTGTACAGCTCGTATAGTTCGTGATTGAATCTTCTCCTCCAAAACCCGTCAACGCAAACGGGACCGAAAATCTTACGAAGAATTTTTATCTCGAAGCGACCAAGGATATCTTCATCCTCTTTTAATAAACTCCATGTTTCAGCGCCGTAAAGCAGGACTGGGATGATCAAGGTCTTATATCGAGTCTCCTTAGTTGTTCGAGATAGGGCTTTACTGTTGAATTGCCTTATAAGCCCAAAGAAACAGCGATTGGCAAGAGTTATTCTTCGCTTGATTTCTGCGCTGATGTTGTTCTCAGAGTTTATAGCAGAGCCAAGGTGGACAAGGTCCCTTACTGCCTCGAAGTTATAGCTGGCCACTGTGACGTTTTGTCCAATTCGTTGGTGTTGGTTTTCCCTTCCCTTCTTGTTGACAGCATATACTTGGTTTTGCCCTCGTTTATCGCTAAACCCATTTTAGCCGCTTCCGCGTCAATTCTTGCAAACAGCATATACAGCCATATACAGGTGACAGCCCGCTGAGATCTTCTTCTTCGGCGTATGCAAGCAGTTGTACAGACTTGTAATAGATTGTGCCTCCGGTGTTGGCTTGTGAGTTCCGCACAATCCGTTCAAGTATAATATTGAAGAAGTCACATGACAGCGCGTCACCTTGTCTAAAACCTTTTTTGACATCAAAGGTCTCGGTGAGGTCATTACCGACCTTGATGGAGCAGCGAGCGTTCTCCATCGTCAGCCTGCACAGACGGACAAGTTTGGCAGGGATGTCAAAACTAGACATGGCTCTATAAAGCTCTTCTCTATAGATGCTGTCATAGGCGGCCTTGAAATCGATAAAGAGGTGGTGAGTATCGATTTGGAATTCTTGGGTTTTCTCCAGGATCTGCCGAAGTGTGAAGATTTGATCGATGGTGGACTTTCCTGGCCTGAAACCGCACTGATAGGGTCCAATCAGGCTGTTGATAAAAGGTTTCAGGCGTTCACACAATATCGCAGAAAAGATCTTGTATGCGATGTTGAGGAGACTGATGCCTCTATAGTTGGCGCAATTGAGGGGGTCTCCTTTCTTGTGGATCGGGCAAACGATGCTGAGATACCATTCATCAGGCATACACTCGTCTGACCAAATATTAGAAATGAGTTGGTGTATGCACTCTATCAATTCATCCCCAGCTACCTTGAAGAGTTCGGCCGGTAAGCCGTCAGGTCCAGCAGCTTTGTTGGATTTTAGCTTGGATATTGCTATCCTCACTTCGTTTTGGTTAGGTGGTTAGGTGGTTAGTATCGTGTAGGCTATGCTTACCGACTGCCCTACCAAAGACGTCCTCCTTTCCTATTTTGGCGTTAAAATTGCCCAATACGATTATTTTTACAATAATAGCCAAATCAAATTTCAAATTTTAAAATATAAAATACATACATATGTATATGTATGAACGTAGGTATACATATTGTGCGCAGGTATACCTAAAAACCAAATTTTATTTCAGGTCTACGTGCTCATGAGTAACAAATCGGAACAAATATACATGCATACATCCCTTTATCGTATTCAATATATTGAAGAAAATTTCTTCCAATTTAATCCCAATTCGTTTGTTATGAACTACAAAAAAGCATTGAGGAACATTTTGAAGAAATTTTTTCCAAGAGGACAGTTAACGGCCTGTTGGTTTCATTATTGCCAGGTTGATACGAGAAAGGCGTCTCAAATAGCGACATTAATAACAACAGATAAGCGAACCGACTCTTCCGTAAATTCTTCGTACTTTCACTGTTAAGATCTGGCGATATATGCCTAGCGATCGACCTTCTATTTACAGAAGCAAATGGTAAATCATTAAAAACAAATGGAGAAAGTATTTTCTAATATATAATATTATAAGCGGACAATGGATCGACAAGGTAGGTAATGCATTATTTATAGTTATTATAATACTTTTTTTTTTTTAAAGACAGACAACTAATTTAGGAAACGCCATCTGCTGTTTCTGTATATTACGAATAGGACGACAAGTGCTTTTGAAGACTACAACATTCGCCTCAGTCAAAAACTGACAAAACACGACACTTTTTTTTAAATTATTTTACTGCTTGCTAGATGAAGATCGCGTTGAATCAAGGCAATTCATCATATCCTTAGAGGTAACGTTTGATATTTTTGAACCTCCAAGTAAAATAACTTAAAAACAAGCAAATACAGACTAAGACAAGTTTGAAGAAATGGGAGCAAAAAATAGTTTCAATCAATGACTTCTTAAATCAAATGACAAACGACTACTCGTATAATAATGTTCTTGACAAATACTCTGCAAATTTAATATATCGTCGTGAAAGCGAAGAAAAGATCCTGTGGATCACAATCTCTGCAATGCCACTGAAACGAGAGTCATTTGCGTAATTTGTAGCATAAATGAACGCACTATCTTTCTCCAACCGTGCAACTACTTTAAACTATGTTCAAATTGCCTTAGACAAATTTCGGAGCAGTGCATGAAAGACAACAATCCAGTTCTGTGTCCAATTTGCAGACAAATTGTTCAGAATAGCACACGAATTTATTGCTAAAATAACGTGACTTGCTTTACTTTTTCCAAACACTTTTTGTTTGATTGTAAAACTAGGTCTGTTTGCGTAGTTTCTGCACCAAAATTCGCAGTTTGTCAAGTTTCAACGAGTGGGTATAAAATTCTCTCAGAGAGAGGTAAAATTTCGAAAAAGTAAACGAACGCGTTGAACCACAAAAGTTACCCACTTTTTAAACGTCAAACCTCAAACCCAATGGTACGCGAAAGAAAGAAAGAGAAAGAACAAGCCACCAAAAAATTACATATGGAGCGATTTGACAGATTTCACAAATCTGCCCAAAGAAATTTCTTGAACTAAAATTCGTAGTATGGGGAAATTTCTCTCTCGAGAGAGCGCTCTCTTCTGCCAAAAACTACGAAAATTCTCAGTACTCGAACAGGTTTTCGTAAAAATTCGCTGTGTTGGGAGCGTACGCGACAAGACCTGCTGTGTCTAATAATAAAGTTGTTAATGTAGGATAATCATATGTCAGAGTATTAGAGAGATGCACATTATAACCAACTGCAAATAAAAATACAGTTGATTAGACTGCTTGTTTCATTCGATTTTTACTAAATATTTAAAAAAAATAGCACAATGAGGGCAATCTGGCATTATCTCACTTTGCCAAAATGTAACGCCGTTGAACTTTTTTTGTAGGGTTGCTATTAAACATCGATATTGTGTTGATAATCCAGAAACGATTCAGACACTTAAGCACAACATTGGTTGAACTATTCGTGAAAAAGAACCGCGAACCACCGAAAATATAATGCAAAATTGGGCTGAAAGGATGGTCTACTGCCAAGCCACCCGCGGCAACCGTTTAAATCAAATTATTTACTATAACTAATCGAAAAGTATGCTCGCTTTACCAAAGTGAAAAACATTGAAAAATATTAAATGATGTTTTGTTTATAGAAATTTTAAAAAGAAACCAACAGATGGCCCTCCTTTACTTGCCAAACTGCAACAGCTAAAAGAACACCCCTGCAAAATAGACTATTAATTTGAGTGTTGAACTTACTGCAAACGTATGGAAGTACTTTTTATAGTAACTTTATCTACAGTAAACACTTTCGTAAGTTCCTTCTAAAAGACTTACATAATCGATTAATAAAATATTCTAGTGCCTTGTCTAAAAATAATGCTTTTACTATTCATCAATATGTACGTCTAACTTGAAATCAGTTGGTACTAGAGAATAGAAATAAATTTACTCCTCCTTTACTACTCTGTTCACTGCTCATAAGCAGTGTCTTTTATCGTCTCTAAAATAATATTCTTCGAAAGAATTTCACATACCTAACAAAAAAAACTCCTCAACCATAAACCATGCAAGTGATACTGCTATTAACTATTTTTAGTAGCGCTATTTTTCCAAACTGTTAGAGGACCTTTTAGGTACAATACAGAAAACGAAAGCGCTTATAAAAATAAAGGATGCCAGCTTCTGGCGGAAAACAATCCTTCTCTCTGACTTTCGTTTTGCTTGGCAACAAATAAACTCGGGCGATGGTTCGAGACCGCATTTAAATATGTTTTGTAGTGATACTATAAAAAGGATATGAAAAGGATTCATGGCCTTTAACGCTAAATCGCCTCACGTTATAGACACCACGAATAGACCACACACACAAAGAAAAAAAAAAAAAAAAAACAAGTCATGGCTCAATTGAACACACCACTTTGTGGAGCAATAGCTGAGCGCGAAATCGAAATCATCACGGTATCATGCACTGTTACCGCATCGAATGATCCTCGATATATCCTTGTGAATATAAAACATTGAGCGTACAGAAATAATAACCGTATTTTTTCCTTGTTCTGCTGCTGGCATGTGAACCAAAAACACAAAAAAAGACTTAAATCCTCCACACGGAAGGGTGCCCTCATATAGGCTGGACCATCACCTTTGGAATGCTTCTCTTCCATTGAGAGCCATTTAATAGGGGGTGATAGCCCGCCTGACTGTGATCTGTGTGTGGGTGTGCATTTCCAGCAATTGACTTCGACATCGTCATGTGGTGGCAGGAGCCAAACACAGTTAGTCCGCTTGCATGTAATAACAATCGGCTTTTATCAAATTTAACAAGCATCACAGTGAGAATGATGGTAAAATGGTAAAAAGGCGAAATGCCTTGTTACAATAGAGAAAAGGTGGATTGGTTGTCGATGGAGATAACGTTGTGGGATGGAGTGAATACATAAGTACATATGTATATGCATATTTTTTATTGGAAAGTCGATTTTGAGTTGAGTAAGAAATATTTTGTACAAGTGACTTCTGAACTTAAATGAATGCATGCAGAAGACAAAGTAGTATTGATACCATGCGAATTTGTCCCACTGCAGCACTAGAGGTGCTCGTAGGTGTACCTCCACTCCATATTCTGCTAAAAAGGATCACAAAGGAGACCATATTAGGAATAATCAAAGAGGACGTCGGGAAAGGAAAATACATCCGAAATAAAGATAAAAAAAAAATGTGGGCGCCATGGAGTTAGTGGTTAGTGTGTTGGACCACTGCGCATGAGGTTCCAAGTTCGAATCCCACAAAACAACAGCAAGCTTTTTACGGTCCCACCTCTCGGGAACGTCTGGCAAACATCCGATAGTATTGTTGTCTCGAGAAACCGAGAAAGCTTCTTAAAACAAATGGCCCTTCGGATACGGCACTAAACTCTAGGTCCCTTTCATTCGTGTGAAAAATATAACGTACACAATATGAGTGGTTGCGAGAAGCTAGGTCCTGGCACTTAAAGAGCTGGTGTGCCAAATATTTATTTTTATTTTATTTATTGCAAATAAAGAAAGAGAAACCTATCCAAATTGCTGCCCAAAGACGATATGGTCAAAAAAATTGACTAAAAGTTGAGCAATAAAAAGGATTGGAGCAGTGATTCCGATAAGTACCAATTCAAATAAGATAGAATTAAATGATACACGGACGGATCGAAAACATCTACAGGCGCTGGTGCAGTCGTCTACTGGCCCAGAACCAGATACTCTGAATCTCTAAATTTTTCCCACTATATTCCAAGCAGAGGTTCACGCGATCGAAAAATGCACACAATTCAACCTCAAGAGGAAATATCGCGGGCAGTACATCGCAATACTCTCAGATAGTCAAGCCGCAATTAAGACACTGAACTTACGATTCAGATCCAGACTGGTATGTCTCACCAACGTTAACAAACTATGCCAGACTAATTAAATAACTCTCTATTGGGTACTAGGACATGTAGGAATGGAGCGGAACGAAACAGCTGATGCACTAGTAAGAAATGACTCAGATACCCGGTTCCTTGGACTGGAACCTTTCTCTGGAATAGGACCACCCAAAATACAGGCGAATCCCCCGATTGAGACAGGCGAAAGAAATTCTGGGAAACTACAACCAGAAAAGAAGCAGAACCTGCCTAAGAGGTAGCAAAAATCGACTCGCATATTGGCAGGCATGCTAACAGGTCACTGTAGAATCAAGGAGCACTTTAGGAAACTGGGAATGGACACTGTAGATTTTGCAGGGACTTCACAGAAACACCAGCACCCCTTATTATGGAATGCGAAGCACGAATCCACAAGAGAAGACATCACTAAGGAGCCTATCTTCAGATACTCCGGTTCAAACAGTTGGACTAGAGAAAGTGCTCTAAATCGAGCACGCCATTGACTAGAGCCTTAGTTTCGATTATCTAAGATTCGAAAATGTTCGTTGGTTTTGTGAGCCAAGGATAGGATAGGATATAAAAAAATGCATACACATACATATGCATGTAAATAAACTCATTATTATAACGTTGTAAAAATCGCATGTAATTTTCATCTCAGTAAATACACAAATGTGTACAACGCAAACTAGGGCTGTTGTGCGATTAATTGTCATCCAACTGTTTAAATGGATTGGTTTCTGTAGGAAGTAGTTAGTGTTCGTAAGATGAACCCTTGTTCTAAATATAAAGACAGTATACATATACATGTGTGTAAATCACTACAACAAATCGTTTTTAATATTAGCAGAAATAATGTTACCCTTGTTTCATTCATCGAACACTATATTCATGCTAGACATCAATTTACATAGATAATTTTATAATCCTTTATCTTAATCTCTTCATATCACCTGGTGTCATAACAGCCGATCCATACTTTACTTTGTTTAACAAGTTGCTGCCTCTGTCTGGAAGCCATTTGCCACCGGAAAACCGCATATTCAAAACAATCACACTTATTTCCTTTTATGTTAAATGCACAAGCGAGAAACCGCTGCATTCCGCTTTTTAATTTTCTAATTGATTGCGAAACGACAAAGGGCAGCGTCAAGAATAAAAAAACAAATACAAAAAAAAAACCAACACACCAGAGCAAATATTTTCAAATAAAAGGGTTAAAAGAGCAAAAAACGGATGTCACCCTTCGCCATTATTTGCATGACATCGTAAATTGCGTGTCCCAGACGTTTTGTCATTCAGTAAAGTGCAAAATATCCTTCAAAATAAGGTTTTTATATTTTTTTCTACTCAGCTGTTTTCAATTTTTTCAATGAATTAAGGATTTTTTTCACAGAGATTAGAAATTTGATACTTTGATTATTATCATACTCGTACTACCTAAAGTAATTAAAATATTGTTGCATAGTTTGTGAGGCGATGTGGGGAGAGGTGTCTCACAACTAAGCAATTCATAAATCGTGCCTTTAGGTGGGGATAATGTAATAAATTGAACGATATTGATTGCAAAATGAAAGTAATAAGAATGTTAGACTGCAGCTGAATTGGGGAGTCCTTTTGTCTGTGGAATTGTATTGCCCTTGCAAGTTTTCCGGTTGGACTTATTGTCGGTGTAAACATTGACTTTTGTAGGTACATACATGGTAATTCTCTTATCAATAAGATAAATGGGATTTTGTGGAAGTTACAGTATGTGTTTGTTCTAAACCCAATATCCTTGCGATTGCGGTAGGAGGAAGATAAATCAAAACAGTACTAATATTTAAGGGACTTTGTAGCAACTTCTTGAAATACAATTTATCTTTTCATAAATTCTGCATTCCATTATAAAGCAACTCCGTTTATCATACAACTTGTTGCTTTTTGGACAAATAATGGTAAACAAGGCGGAATTATACAGAATCTTATTTCTTTTACCATTGCGGTATTCTTACAATGGAGATAGACGAGTTTTTTTTCCTGTGTGAGGACAAAAAATTCAAACAAATTTACTTATACATTCACTCAACACAATTTTCTTATATTGGCTAGGTTACTAATTTTGTTCAATGGGATTTCTAAACAATTGCGTGAAGTTGGCTGTAGTTTGTTTAGACGCTCCAACTCTATACTTGCCATTTATTCATGAAAAAGTACACCCTTCGTCAAATTATTCAAATTTTTTATCGAAGTTCGCGTTCAGTTGCGACAACTCTACGTGCGCTTACTCAAAAATCATTCTCAGCGATAAAGTCCATTTCTGGCTCAACGCTTTCGTTAATAAGCAAAATTGTGGCATTGCCATTATTATAGTGTTATGCCCCAACGAATAGACGCGAAGGAGAGCTTCTTCAATCTTTTAAGCGCCGTCTTCAACACAACACCAAAGGAAGACATTGTCATAATGATGGGGAATTTGAATGCCAAGGTAGGCAACGACAACGAAGTGGATTGTGGATTTCTGCAATGCCAACCGCCTTGTGATAGGTGGCACCATGTTTTAGCACAAGACCTCCTACAAAGTCAGCTGGGTTTCCAACGAAATGCAAGCAACTTCCAATCAAATTGAATATTTTGCAATCAGCCGCCGCTTAGTAACTAGTCTCCTGGACGTCCGAAACAGGCGAGGGGCAGATAGTACGTGATCACCATCTTATGATAGCTACTCTCCAACTACGCACTGCTGCAGTTCGAAGATCCCACGACAACACAAGAATGCCCAGGTTCAACATCGATAGACTAAGTAATCCCTCACTACGCCAACAATTAAGGGAGCACCTTTCGCATGGTGTGGAAGCAATCAACAGCTCACTGCCCGCAACGACCCAAGACCATTGGTGTGCTGTGAAAAAAAATTTTACATATAGTGCTGAAAGAATTGTCGGTCGATCGCAGGGAAGACATAGGGCATGGCTTTCCGATGATACCTGGAGACAGATTGATGAACGAAAACAGCTAAAAGCTCGCATTGCAGATACTCCAACAGCATGGAAAAGCGAGCTAGATTCTCTATATCGCATGAAGATGAGAGAAGTTCAGCGTAGCGTGCGACGTGACAGACGCAACTATGTACATCAACGCGCAGATAGGTGGTCGCAGCTCCAGTCAACACCCAGTGAAAGGATGAGGATCAACTCAAGAGATGGAAAGAGCATTTTACTACGGTTTTGAGCCGTGTATTCGCTAGCGGTAAGCTCCCAAATCAGACTGAGGTTCCCGAGGTGAGAAGTTCCCGAACACTCACCGCGACTCCCATGATTGATGAGATCACTACTACACTAGAGGCCCTGGGACCCACAAGAGGATACAGGACATAAGTAAGTAAGTAAAATTGTGCCATTTAGACATTTGATGAGATCACTACTACACTAGAGGCCCTGGGACCCACAAGAGGATACAGGACATAAGTAAGTAAGTAAAATTGTGCCATTTAGACAAGTCAGAAACCCGGAGAAATTCATAAAATGCAATTACACCCACACACATTGACTGGTTTCGTGCTGGAGGGGTCATTGGTCTATACTTCTTATTTAGTGATCCTTGGGACGCTGTCACAGTTAATGGAGACCAGACTATTTTTGAGATAAATTGGAAGACGATGACATGGGGCATAGGTAGATATTTGGTTTCAACAAGGCGGCCGACGCTACAAGCCACACAGCTGGCCGAACAATCGAGTCATTGAAGCCGAAGTTAGGTGACCGTGTTATCTCCCAAAATGTACCAGTCAATTGGCCGCCTTGTTTGTGTGATTTGACGCCTCTGAACTTTTGATCTATGATCTATGTCAATAAGCGAGGACCAACTTCGAATGCGAAATTAACGGCGTATCCCCCGATTTGTGCGGAAAAGTCATCGGAAAATTGGTTCAGAGCATTCACTCGTGCAGTCGTTTCTGTGGAGGACATTTGAATGATAAATATACGTATTGTGTTCCATAATTATGGCATCGATGGTACTTTAAAGCGAAATAATTTTTATTTATATCTCAAATAAAAATAAATAAATATATTTATATATTGTATATTATTCACGAAAAACTACGTAGACTGCTGTTAAAATGGGTTTTCTATAAACATCATTTAAATCTTTGGTAATTATTCAGAAGGGGGGCTCTAGCCCTAATCGACTGCAAAAATGTTTCCACTCATCTAGGACAATGTTATAGTGTAATAATAAGTAATTTAAGGTGGGGGAAGGGGTCTTATTATTGTAATTAATTACAGTCGATCCTCTGTAAGTCGAATCTTCACGGGATCAAACAATGTGTTCGATTTATGGAATGTTCGAGTTATGGAGCATCAATCAAATCAGATTACACATTCTAAGTTCTGAAACATTCGTTCGAGTTACATATAGAAAATTCGACTTAAGGATGTTCGACTTATGGAGGTTCGACTGTATTTAGAAAATGGAATCGAATCCCAATTTCAATGAAATTTTAGTATGTGATATTATAGAAGGCTTTTTTGGCTGAGAATTTTGAGATATATGTATGTATATTTAAGGTCGGACTTGTCTAGTTTCGAAGATATTGGCCTTCACCATACAAATTGCAACTTGCTGCAATTTTAGATTCGCCTGGAAATAAGCAATCGTGTTTTGAAATAAAACCGATTTTCTTTTGACTTAAAGCTACGTTCTTTACTCCAAACAGTATGAAAGGATCAGTGAGGGCCCAGAGTGGGCAGGTGGAGCACTTCGCTCGATTCATTTCATACAATCCGTTTTCCGGAGTGGTTTAGCCGCTCACATTACTTCATAAGGGTAAGGGTAAGTCAACAACTGTCAGGCAGGCGCCTGGAGCTAAAGTCTATCTATATCTATCATCTACTATATCTTAAAACTTCGATATTATTTTTTGCTGCAAGCAAATATCATCTAAACCGTCGAATTTCGATCCGACATTTTTTTGTTCATGAATTACACTGGTCAACACCAACATTTTTTCCTGAGTTCTGATAACTGTTTTTAAGTACCTATATTGAGTGCGCTGATTACGAAAATAATACCACTTTCATTCTGACAGCTCTACTTTTTGTTGGCCATGTTGATAGATTCTAAATGTCTATAAAGTCACTAGTTTTATGCCTAAGTTCTTTTGAATAAATATGTCTAATAAGCAGACAGCAGCAAAAAAAAAAACTCAGAATTCCACGAATGACTAAGTATATTTGTCTACTTTCCTTATTTGTTTGCTTTTGGAAAGTACTGTTATGGTGGAACTATTCTCCCACTAAGCACCATTAGCTCAAGCGCACTACTCACAGACTCACAGTCAGTTGCGCTTTGACATCTGAAGAACTAGAGCTGTTGGGCAAAAATGTATGTCATATATGCTTCGAAAGTTGTAAAAATAATCAAGGAAGGAAAAAATCAAAAACTTTGTTGAGCAGTGTAATTGATAAAAATGTTTTCCCCATCAAGAATTTATTATTTTTATGTACCGGGAAGTACTCCGATGGTGGAAAAATTTGTTTCACTAATATTGGGCTGGAGCCCCACTTCTAAATAATTACCAATTCTTTTTAGGCAAACAAGGCAAGTTTTTATTAGTTATTAGGTGAAATGCGAAAATTAAAGACACTTATTTTTGAGACAAAAAAATAAGAATATTTTAAAAAATAAGAAAAAAAAAACCAGTCCTAAAATGAATGCCTGCAAACGTTCTAGTATTCTCTCGTACTCGTTTGACCCGTAACAAAAAAAAAAACTGTCATTGGACCACATTCATTGCTGCTGAGTTTAGGTGCCTAAATATTTTTTTTATATTTTCTTCTCAAAAGAGTTTTATGGTTGTTGGTATTCTGAATATTATATCATACATACATGTTCGGCCAAGGGTATCCGGGTTACTAAGCTTCTTGAATATGAAGTAAATAGTTTTAAAAAAGGTTTTTCAAGGTAGTAATAATGTTGAAATTGTTGTCATAAGTGGGGTTTAAGACAGGGATGCGATTTCAACCACCAGCATTCTCCTTATACATTGATGATTTAGTTAAAACATTGCCCTGTGGAATATCAATAGAGGGATTCAATATAAAGGTTCCCCGCTTTTCCTCGCCTCGCTAAAGCTTCATTTTGATTGCATAGTAAAGTTATTGTATAGCCACAGC
Organism: Brachypalpus laphriformis; assembly: GCA_945910035.1. Taxonomy (NCBI): domain Eukaryota; kingdom Metazoa; phylum Arthropoda; class Insecta; order Diptera; family Syrphidae; genus Brachypalpus; species Brachypalpus laphriformis. The sequence continues at coordinate 61,764,550 of OX246755.1, forward strand.
GAGAAGGTTGCTGAAAAAATGCATAGCCGTCATAAATACACAAAGTACATGGTCTGAGGAGTGGAGATATCTCACCGAAGCTTGCTGCATGCCTTTTAATCTAACGATGGAAAACCTATTAGAGTGGAAACCGTATCTATACAATTTGTTGGAAAAACTGCGTATTAAATTTACAGAAAAATATATTGAAAAAGCAAAGAATTCGCAGCAATAGGCAATACCGGTCAAAGAGAAAATATAATACATTTCATCGCTAAATGTCCCATTGTGGTGGAAATAAGAAGACAAATTTGGGGGCAGAACTATATTCATCGAGTGTGGGTTATTGCAATCTTAAATGGGGAGAACTGACAAAAATTAATTCGTTTTATAAGAATTGCTCTAAATTATAGAAAAGAAAAATGTATTAGAGGATTTTTAAATAATTATTTAACTATTAAAGCTAAAGTAATAAAGTGAATTTTATAAAGCTGTAATCTGGCTGACAGCCCTTCTGGAAATGCCTAACTAGTTTCAAGTAAACATAAGTTGCAACCAGTTGCTTCTGAAATAAATCTATCTATATATCTAAGTTATTGTGAGAGAAAAGTACTAATTCCTTAACTTGAACAGCTCCATGACATAAGCAGTCCTGTTTATTCAAAGTGATCAAGTCATCATGACTCCGCTGTACGTTTATTTTGAATATTACAACATAACATTAAGAAAATACTACATAATTGAACCAACACCTATAAGGGCGGGCGGAGTTGTGAAATAAAAACTTCTTACTTATGTAAATGTTCTATTTTTGACTTTTACCATATTTCATTAAAACCATTTTTTTAAATAAAATGCTCCTAAGAATTGGGCGTGACCCTATATAATGTATGAACGGATCTTAGAGGAGATTAGTACCTGCAATACACATTTTGTTAACACAATTTCTCCTGATTTGTATAAAAATTTAAAAACAAAAAAACATTTTTCGAGTGTGGGTCAGTTTGGGTGCTTAAGAAATTTTTACTCTTTTTAATATTCTCCAGATTTCCAGGTGTGCTATCTGCAGGTATATCGGCAAAATGTTTCTTACCCTAAAGTATGAAAGTGTTACAATAAATTACCAATGCATTGCTCATTATTGAACAGGGTAGACGTCTTAATTCAATCAGACTAAACTCGTCCAACTTCATAAAAACACAATAAAATCTGGTCACTAATAATTTAGTGCACTCAAAAATATGAATGCATTTTCTGGTATACTTTGTACTATAATTTTTTGTTTTTGTACAACCCCCACTTCGAGGCGAACCCCACAGGCGGATCAGTAGAAATGCGGTGAAGTGGGAGGGTTATGATCCCTTGTTTTCGGATCATAACCTCGCTGATAAAAGGAAGAAGAAGGTACAACCCCCACTCGCAGGTAAAAATTGCTTTTATATTTCCGTTGGGTGTGTCTTACTTTTGTTTTCTTCCCAGGTACCTACATACATATGTTTTTCATTATAAAAGGCGCACATTTTTTATTTTTAAATTAAATGTTTCGTTTCCTATATAGGTAGATACCTATATATATGTCGGTTTCGGATTTCAGCACGTCAATTAATATAAGGAATTGACAAAATTGTAATTCTAATTTTATTATTTATACACGTGACGAGTTGGAGTCAATGGCGGAGGATCGAGAAGGATTGTCCACCTAAGCATCCTAACACCCTAACGGGCCATTGAAAATGTACACATGTATGTATTTATACACATTGCATACAATCTAACTACTCCTCTTCCTTTATTATGAATAAATGCCACAAAATGCTTGGACATGCTGGAGACCAGTTTTTTTTTGACAAACTTCCGTTTTATATTAGAACAACCTAGAATATTCAGTCACTTGTAAAAAAAGTAAATAACTGGTTATTTACAATCAACTATGTTAACGTTCGGTAGGGCGCCGTGGTGCAGAGGTTAGTGTGTTGGACCACCGCAGGTGTTGTTCAATATTCGAATCCCAGAAAACATCATATCATTTTTCACGGTCCCACCTCTTGTGAACGTCTGACAAACATTTCAGGGACAAAATAAAAATTGCCATTCGGATACGGCACAAAACTGTAGGTCCTTTCCATTCGTGCGAAAAATATAACGCACATAACACGAGTGGTTTGCGCTAAATATACGTATGTATGCATGTATGTAATCAAATTCAGTCTTTTGCGTACTTTAATAATTGCAAATTTATTTCTCACTTCGCTTGACTCCAATTTTAAAGCAACCTTATTTTCGATTGCAATCAACGATAAATGTCGTAATCGATCTTGTCCGGTACTATTTCTTAGATACTCGTAGCTTTTAATAATACCCCTGTTTTTTTGGCACATCGAAGTGAAGTAAAGTAGGATTTTGTATGTAAATCTACTACAATATCCCACTGCCAATGACTGCCAATAAGTTCCGCAGCCGGATTCAAGTGTAGATAATTTTTCGAGTCTCGATTGCGAGTTCAATTATTTCGTTCATCCAAGTTGGCAAAGATAAAGATTTTGAATTTTTTTTATTTACGTAGTCGTACGTCTATTTTTTAATTGAAAGACGGAAATATCAGTAGGTCTGGTGTTTTTTTATAAGGAAATAGGAAATTTTGAATTTTAGAAAATCTGGCGGCTGCAGATCGTTTTTTTTAAATGTGGTTTACTTTACTTCACTTTACTGCTTACAAACGCCAAAAAAACAGGGGTAATTTCAATTTGCTGAAATACCTTTCATGTAGATAAAGATATCCTTGGTCGTTTCGAGAGAAAAAATCTTCCTAAGATATTTGGTCCCGTTTGCGTTGACGGGTTTTGGAGGAGAATATTCAATCACGAACTATACGAGCTGTATAGCGACATCGACCTAGTCGAAAAACTGCGTACTGGACGTCTGAGATGGCAAGGACATGTAGAGCGAATGGACACCAACGCTCCGGCCCGCAAAGTCTTCGAATCGAACCCGAAGGGACGACGCAGTAGAGGACGGCCTCGCGTAGGTGGCGCGCACAAGTTCAAGGGGACCCCGACCAACTTGGAGTGCGCAACTGGAGGCAATTAGCTAAAGACCGAGCTAAATGGAGATGCTTGTTGGTTGAGGCCCAGGTTCACCCCGAACTGTAGCGTCACCTAACTAAGTAAGTAAGAAGTACCTTTCAGCTCCTGCAGATGTTACAGGGATGGTGTGAAATAATATAATAACATTGCAGTGTTCATTTCTGTAATATCACATTCAAACACTCCCAATTTAGTTATATTTTCCGCGCATAATTGGTAACCAGTGCACACGCCTCAGTAAATTCAAGTGTAATAGTAGTAAAATTTTCTTCATTTCATAATAAAATTTCAACATTATTTAACAATTTTAATAAATTAATTGTTCATGATTTAAGAAGACTGTGACATAAATGATGTCTGTCGGAGATAAAATGATACACTTCATTATTTCAAATTAGTTATAGTGAACATTTTAAATATTTAGTTATTAAATTCTACTATTAGTAAGTTTCTGTACGCTAAAACATTGATAAGCTAAATTTTCTAATTGTGTTATTTCCTATTCTACTGAGCATGTTTTCTCGCAATATTTGTGTCTGAATTTTCTAAGAACAGAACATTTACCTATGAAATGTTAAATGTTTTCGATTTCTTTGACGTTGCATAATAAAAAATTATTTGATCTGTTTACGTAACAGCGTAGTTACTTTTAGTTCTACCATGTCGCAGCGAACCTCGAAAATCCATATTATTTTATTTTTGTCATTATCGTCAATGAAGTACCGATTCCCCTTCACAAAGTCAAGATTTTTATAGAATTTGCTAATTTCCGTCGCTTTTTGAATCCGATTCTGGTTGTAACTCAGCTTAAGACTGCTCAATACTTGTGTTCTTTTATTCTTCCTCTTCATTTGTGTTATACATATTTTCGTTTCTCCAGCTGAGATGAAAATCGTAACTTAGCTTATTGAAATTTTCGACCCAAAACAAACCATTTTACATTAGCTTAAGGGTAAGTTGATGTGGCGATCGGTGAATCCCATACTCAAATAGTGTACACCCTCAGATGCGAGATGCAAGTCCAGTACATACACATACATGCCCGTCTTCCATTCCACTTCCTAGCATAAGTGAGTAGTTAGGAGTGAAGTTGCAACTTCAGTATATTTTTGACAAAATATACCTGCAGTTTGTCTACTCCATCAAAGAGCGTACGACCTCAAACTTGCGCTCCATACGTTTGCACAGCTCTACACGCTACTTGGAATAAATCTCACTTTGATAGCAGAGACATGACAAATGACAATGTCGTCTGCATAAAAAAACAATCTTATGCTTAAATCATCCATAGATACGTTGCCTTCTAAGCACTCATTCAAATCATTTTTTTTATAGAAAAAACAGTAGCGGTGACAAGATACATAACACCAGAAATTTTAGCAGGTAGAACCAGATGATTAACATTGATACGCCCTATAAATAAACATTGAATAACCAGTAGTTAGCTTTAAATAAGGTTTATTCACTGGTTAAGTCGAAATTCCTATTAATAAGCATTTTCAGTGGTTACCTGACGTTTAGTAATTTGCTTTTAACTAAATTATTTTTCAATGAGTTAACGAGTGAATAAATTTGTCAAACTATGTTTGTGTGTTAAAATTGGGCAAATTACTGTTTTTTGTGCAAGTGTTTTTGTCGTAATTTTGATTGAAACTTTAGCCGTATTTTTTTGAGAAATTTACTCTACTCGCTTTTAAAATCTCAAAAAATTACATGTACCTACTCACTTTTATTTCACTTTTTGAAGTGAATTTTATCGATGGCAACCACCTTTGAGAAACAAAGCGCAGAAAAATCACAGTCAAAGGAACTATTTTGCTCTGTGAAAGTTGTTGCCATAGGTAGGCCAATAAGTTTTGATGAACAAAGCCACCTACGCCTAAGATTGAGATTGAAATCAATTCGCCGTCATTTTGTGTACTGACTAAATTATACTCATTTTTGTTTTGTTGTTGCTTTGCGTGTAAAATAAAAGTGAGCTGAGTATGAATTCGTCATAAAACACGCCTTTTACTGAAACTCTTAATGGTTATTTCAAACAGGGTTGTAATGACATTGAAAAACAAGTTTAACTGCAGTTATCGTATTCACCCTACTGGAATACGTAAGTTTTGATAAAAGCAGCGTTTAAAATGCTCCTTAAAAAAATGTTTATTCAGCTCTGGTATTTCCACACAACCGCGGACAGAATCGTACATCACAAAATTTTACTTTATGAATGGCACTTTGGTTGGAACTTTTCCAAGCACATACCTATTTAAAACAAATAAAAGAACCGATATAAGAAACTTACGTTTAAATACATAATTTTTGTTAAAATGTCACGTGCACATAAATGCAAAGTGTGAACGGTGTACAACCAAATAACACGGACAGCCAATGCCATTACAATCAGAACATTTGTTTCAAAAGAAAAGATATTTTTAAAGATGATGATAATAGATCGATTTTTTTTAGATTCACCCCAAGGATGACCCAGGATTTTTTGACAACTGCCAGATGTGCGAGGATGAGAATTCATTTTTCGTTCTGAACTTAATTTCCATTATTGCATTGCTGGTTTATTGGTCACCGAGTAGATTGTTATTAATTTAAACAATTAATTAATTCATGGCGAAAAAACTAGTATATACCACAAATGCCACATATGGTTTTGACAGCTCCACTTTCCTTACCCCTCAGGTTTCCCAAAAAAACACGGAATTGGGTTTCAGAGCGACTTTAAGTTTCTAATAAAAAAAAAAACCCATTAGAGCGATTTTAGAGCGACCCGAACTCTCAAAAAAGCTGACTTAATGATTTAGATTTAAATAATTGTGACTGTGCGGAATATCAAGGTAATTCAGAATTCCATGTGGAGGAAAATCAAAAATGTTATGGAAAAATAGGTAGGCGTCCAAAAATGTTTAGATGAAATGTGAGAGGATATTCCTGTAGAGGTAGATGATAAAGACTTGGAGTGTGACCTGTTCGTGTTCATTGTGTACTTTTTTTTATTAATGATTAGCAAAAATTCCCGCGTGCGTTGCTACTCCTTTAATGACAGATTGCATTTTAACTTTTATTTCTATTTTTATTTTGACAACAATGAAATGTGTGTTGTATTTGATTCATATACTATGAATTTCACTTGTCATAAAAACTCTGTAGACCAAAATTCGACTTTTGTCATATCCCTTTAAAGCCCTAGCGCGCCACCTATCGTAATTTTTTGGAAGTGTCATATAAACCTTTGCCCTCATACATACATACATACCATATTTTGGCGCAACAGGCCATCACTGGCCTAGGCCTAGCTTCTCGCAACCACTCGTGTTGGGTGTGTTATATTCTTTGCATGAATGGAAGCGACTTACAGTTTTTGTGCCGTATCCGAAGGGCAAATTTAATTTTGCTTTTGAGAAGTTTTTTTCATGACAACAATACTCTCGGATGTTTGTCAAAAGTTCGCGAGAGGTGGGCCCGTGAAAAAACTTTTGGTGTTTTCTGGGATTCGGACATTTAATCTCACGCGCAGTGATTCGACACACTAACAACCTTTGCCCTCAATTATGTAAATATCATACATCTCAATTGGATGAACGGTCTTTGCGGTATGTGATAGCACACATTCACACACCGTTGAGTTTTATATAGGTACATATGTATATAGATAGATTAATAAATTTAATGCAAACCTGAATCGCTTATAAGGCATTTTGTTTCTTATATCCGTTCTACCGGATGTAAGAAAATATTTATTAGAATATTTGGAGTTTCTTATATCCGTATACTACTGTATTTTCTTTATGTTATATCGAACATTTTCAATGAAATATCAACTTTTCGTTTTTGTTTCTAATTGTATGGCCAAGTAAAATTCGAGTTAAATAAATGTTCATTTTTTTCCTACGTACGTAGGTATATCGCTTATATTCTGCGTAATTTATTAAAAACGTACTCTATTTCATGAACATTTAATAAAACCATCTATCAATCTCAAAAGATTTGCTAAACAAAAGTTGTGCGTTTTAGAATGGTTTATAACGCTGCCGTTTCTAATTTTGTGCCCACTACTGTAGGTATTATATTGTAAATATGATGAGTGAAATTAATTAAATTTATAGTTCTTTCGAATCAACTATTATTTCTCAAGGAAGTGGTTTTACAATTGGTCAAGGGCCCCGAGGACTCCTAAACTTCGGGCCACGATATATTGCATTTGCACTTTTTATCCGTACAAGTTAAATATCGTGATATTTATGCATGCACCTTGCAACATAAGAACCTTTTTTTTTAATCTGATCGTTTGAAAATGAAAAACAGATTTAAATCATAAACTCATTCACACTAAGAAATAGAATTGAATTTTTTTAATTGAAGCGCTTTTTGCAATAAGCGATACTTTAAAAAAAAAAAAAAAACACACATTTTACTTCCAATGCACTCAGCAATGATATGATATGCCACAATCTCAAACACCTCACTCGCAACGAATAAGTAAATATGGCCACATTAAAAATTTCCTATCTGACTGATCGCGTTTTTTAAACTTTAAAGAGTTTCATTGCAATTTTGTCTCTTATGGCTAATCATGTTATTACAATAAGCTCTTGAGTTATTTACTAATAAGCGCATGGTCATCTATTTATTTTTACAATTTTAATTAATCCCAAGATATTCGTACAAAATTTAAGACCACATTTCACATTCACTTCCTTCTAATTACCACTATTAAAACATCTTTTTTTTTGTGGATTCCTATCTTACGAACCTCAAGGATTTGCTAGCTCTAACAAAACCCGCCGTTGCTGTTGTCGTTGCTATAAACGGTTGCGTTTCCTTCCCGAACATATCTCAAAATAAAACTAAAAAAGCTTCCCGCGTACACCTCTACATGTTCCTCATTTTTGTTTATTTTACATCTCAATCTTCTAAATAAATAAGGATTCAAAGGAAAAGAGAAAGATCTAGAAGAGAAATCTTACGCAGGATACGAAACGCACTCCCGAAAATTTCAGAGAGAAAAAAATGTTTCTTCTCAAGAATCTGACTGGCATGAGAAGGGGGACTCGGATTCAGCTACTCAATGGAGAGCGATGCCAAAAGCTCCAAAATGAAAACATCTTTCGCTTTTTTGACGAGGGAAGGGAAAATTCCCTGAGGAATTAATAAAATACCCAAAAGGGAAGTCGTCGTAGAGGTTACACTATAGGTTGCAGATAGGCACGTTGTGGTTGACACTCATACTCATTTACATAGTCCTGGTAAGAGCATAGTAAACTTACTTGGTCTGATCGACTGGCTGCATCCAAGCTCTAGCACCAAGCGGTTCTTCCTTCAGTGATGTCATTGGTCCCCGAGGCTGATTTAAGTCGGCTCCTGTTGGCGGTAAACCGAACATCAGACCACTGGCCGACCGAGGACCTGTTGTTGGATACAATTTGCGTCCCCATTCCAATTCTAGTGTCGGCCATGGTGAAGCCGAGCTAAAGCCCGGCACCGGCTCGTCGGAGCGCAGCTTGAAGCAGTTCGTCGTACCGCTTACGAAATATATATGACACACGAACTTGAATGTTCACCTGCACCTCAGTGCTACACACTTTTGTTGAGAAACACAAAAAGTTCCTTTGTCTCTAAGGGCTCTCTAAAAATACAGCTCGGCCGTTTAACGCACTACAAACGCACTTACGGGTAAATAAACTCCCTTAGCTGTCATCGATCGAATGCCTGATGCTGCAAGTGTCCTTTTTTTCCAATAGACCGCAGAGAATTGAAAATGATGACACACTGAACCGGAGCACACGTTAATTAGAACACAACACAGCACAAAACGGAACACACCAGGGCGCAAAAGGGTAAATTGGGTAAAATTAGTCTCGAAGCGCGCGCTCTTACTACCACTGTGTCCAAATGCCAAAGCCTTCTACCAAGAGTGTTCGTCCCGAGTGACTGTTAAACCCCAACTGAATCCCTGCTGCTGCGTTACAACACAACCGACCGAACCACCAACGTGTAGACAACGACGAAGACCATCCACTGTGCTGTGCCGTATCCGTGTTCCCTGACACCGACACCAGAGATGCGACGCAGCAGTACGCCAAAGCAGACAGGCAGCCCGAAGCCAGCAGAGACCAGCAATAGTGGCTGCAGAGTTGTCATCGTCGCCGCCGCTGGTGGTGGTGGTGGTGGTATAGCCATCGTTTCAACCCTCTTCAGAACCGGCTGACTGCCTGTGTTAGAAAGAGATCGATCGATCCCAACGACTACGCACGATCTGGGAATGCGGGATTTTTCAATTGCTCACTTGCGCCATTGCTAGACCATTCAGTGGATTAGAAGAGACCGGCTGCAGCTGTCAAGAGACACACCATGCCGTAGCGAAACACCTCCCTGCGGTGTAGAGCTGCTGGTGGCCGCCGTGGTGGGGGTGGATTTTGATGGCACTTGTCATCTTAGTGTGTTTCTTCCATCTCACTCTTCGAACAAAAAAATCAAACCCTTCCAATCCCACCAGTGTGTGACACAAGCATCCCTTAAGTGCCGAAGTAATTTCGACACCCATATCACTGCCCGCGCACGAAAGAGACAAATGGAGCTGGAACGCATACTCCCAAATGGCACATTGGTCCCAGTGATATTCGTTCTGTCTGCCATACTATGGGATACGCCTTTGTGGACTTGTGTGCGTGTGTAGGTCATTTATTCTACGGTCCCCGATTGGTAATTTCTTATGCAATGTTTTGGTTGGACTGGTTTGATGGGTTTCCAGTGTTCCATTATCGTTTCCCATGCGGATTGCTTGCTCTCTTTCCTGCGGTTTATCATCCACATTCCAAGTTCTCTTAAGATGGTGTCTGGAAAGGTATAGGGGAATTGTCGGCAATGCAGTTCGGCCTGGCTGGTGTCACTGTAAAAAATAGAGCTAAAGGAATTTTTAGCAATTCTCTTATTTTGTTTACCTTTTTTTGCACTTGGTATACGCTAAAATTGGTCTGCACACTACAGACACACCCCTAAAAAGAAAGCAATCGTAACATCTCCTATGGTGTGTGTGGACACTGGAATGGTTTCGAAGTGACTGCAGTGTAGGTTCCTTTCGTGTGGTAGTCTAGGGAGACTGCGCGTTTTTTTTTTTTTGTAAATTCAATTAAATAAAAATGGGAGGTGCCTTTTAATAAAAAAAATAAAGAGTTTCAGAAACTGTTGGACTAACTACGGTACATACTATGTCCGTTATATGTAAACTGTTATGAACTTTGGTTTGTATTCGATATTTAGGGTGAATGGGAGATGCGTAGGTTTCGGAGTCCCAAGTGAGCCGCAGTTTCTCTTTTTACTCCACGTTTTCTAAATTAGGATCGACTTGAGAATGAAATTTAGGTTCCTACGAAGTAGATCGAATTTAGGTAGGTACACACTTCCATATGCATGAATTTATATCAATAGATTCAATTCCTTTCAAAAACAAATAAAATAATAACAATAATAAATATACGAGTATACATATAGGAAAACCTGTTTAAGAACCACACGCATAGGTGAGTAGCCCGCATATAATCCCCTTTTATGAAACCCAATACTTAGAAAGAAATATTCATATAAAACCCTCCTTTCAAGTAGAACTCGCTTAACTGCCTTCCCCGCTTAATTACTCGCTGTTTTTCTTACTTCCATGAACATTTACCTGAAGTAGGTATTCCTCTTTTAAGCACCTTTTCAAAAAATCGCTATAAAAACTGCAAGAAGCTGCAAATAGGAGCTTTAAGAGAAAACGTTTAGGGCGTAGTTCAAAAGAACCGGTAGAAAAGGCTCTAGCCGAATGATCAGATGCGGTCTCGAAACGCTGTTATAAGCGGAGTTCAGCATAAAAACAAAGCTAAAGAGTTTGCTATGAATTTACATGAACACTTGGAGCCAACACGCGGGTGGTTGGGGCGCTGGCAGCGTAGGGAAAATATCAGCTCCAAAAAATTACAAGGAGAGCAGGACTGACGCAAATGCTACAGGGGCCAATTAATATCGTCGTGAAGTTGTACGAAACCTAATTTGCGATTATGATTATTCAATGCTGATAAATGTAGTCTGTGTTACAAGGCCTTACACAAGTTGTACTTTAACTAGGCAACGTAGTAATATAACAGGTGGACCAGTTGACAAAGCTCGGCTCATACTCCTCTTCTTGTGTAATGCTGATGTTTTGTACAAACAGGTTTTTGTAATTGGAAAACCCAAGAATCCGAGGTGCTTCAAAGGAAAAATCGTACCATTACCCTATTATTCTCAGCATAAAGCGTGAATGACTTCTTCACTATGGGTTACAATGGTAAAGGGATTTGATAACGAAATGATAAAGTTAAAAAGGAAGGTTTTGTTATTTGTTAATAACGCTGCTTACCACAAAGTGAACAATTTAGATTTTGAAAATGTTAAAATTGATCTCTTGATCAAGGCATGATACATTGCTTTAAAGCCTATTTTCGTCAAGAAAGCCATTGCTTGCTATTGAAAAGGGATTAACAATGAAAAAAATTTACCAAATCCATTAAAATCCATCCCAGCAGGATTACTTACTTACTTAGATGGCGCTACAGTTCGGGGTGAACCTGGGCCTCAACCAACAAGCATCTCCATTTAGCTTGGTCTTTAGCTAATTGCTTTCAGTTGCGCACTCCAAGTTGGTCGAGGTCCCCTTGAACTTGTGCGCGCCACCTACGGCGAGGAGGTCCACTACTGCGTCGTCCCTCGGGGTTAGATTCGAAGACTCTGTGGGCCGGAGCGTTGGTGTCCATTCGCTCTATATGTCCTAGCCATCTCAGACGTCCAATACGCAGTTTTTTGACTAGGTCGATGTCGCTGTACAGCTCGTATAGTTCGTGATTGGATCTTCTCCTCCAAAACCCCTCAACGTAACGGGATCGAAAATCTTACGAAGAATTTTTTTCTCGAAGCGACCAAGGATATCTTCATCCTCTTTTAATAAAGTCCATGTTTCAGCGCCGTAAAGCAGGACTGTGATGATTAGAGTCTTATACAGAGTCTCCTTAGTTGTTCGAGATAGGGCTTTACTGTTGAATTGCCTTATAAGCCCAACAAAACAGCGATTGGCAAGAGTTATTCATCGCTTGATTTCTGTGCTGATATTGTTTTTAGAGTTTATATCAGGGCCAATGTAGACCCACTGTGACCTTCCGTCCAATTCGTCGGTGTTGATTGTCCCTTCTTGTTGTCAGCATATACTTGGTTTTGCCTCGTTTATAGCTAAACCGCTTCTGCTTCAATGCCTGCAAACGCATCGGTGACAGCCCGCTGAGTTCTTTCAATTATGTCTATATCGTTGGCGTATGCAAGCAGTTGTACGAACTTTTGATAGATTGTGCCTCCGGTGTTGGCTTGTGAGTTCCGCACAATCCGTTCAAGTATAATATTGAAGAAGTCACATGACAGCGCGTCACCTTGTCTAAAATCTTTTTTGACATCGAAGGTCTCGGTGAGGTATTACCGACCTTGATGGAGCAGCGAGCGTTCTCCATCGTCAGCCTGCATAGACGAGCAAGTTTGGTCAGGCTTCGCCTGACGTCTATGAGTTAAACTATAGAAAATCAATGTAATGCTACGTAACGACACTCTAACCCAAGGCAGAAGTTGAAATGAGCTGAACTTTTGCGTGCGTTGACAGCTAACAGCTGTGGAACAGAGGAAAAAAATGTAAACAAACATTCAACGCGCTCTCGAGGTGGATGAGACGTAACGGGACCAAAACCGAGGTCGATGTGATATTGTGTTTTAGGCATAAAGCTCTCTCTTCGGATACTCTCTGGTGAGTATCAATTTGGACTTCTTGGGTTTTCTCCAGGATCTGCCGAAGTGTGAAGATTTGATCGATGGTGGACTTTCCTGGCCTGAAACCGCGCTGATAGGGGCCAATCAAGCTGTTGATAAACAGTTTCAGGCGTTCACACAATATCGCAGAAAAGATCTTGTATGCGATATTGAGGAGACTGATGGCTCTATAATTGGCGCAGTTGAGGGGGTCTCCTTTCTTGTGGACCGGGCAAACGATGCTAGGATTCTATTCATCAGGCATACACTCGTCTGACCAAATCTTAGAGATGAGTTGGTGAATGCACTCCACAAATTCATCACCAGCTGCCTTGAAAAGTTAGGCCGGTAAGCCGTCAATTCCAAAAGCCTTGTTGGATTTCAGCTTGGATATTGCTACCCTCATTTCGTTTTGGTTAGATGGACCGAAATGTTGACTATCATCGTATATGTTGAATGGTTCATTCATCCCCAGTGGGCTTGGTGGCTTGTAAAAAGTGATTCAAAACTGTTTTCGGAAGGTAAGCCAAATGTTTTTCTTCAGTTCATACATAGTAATTTTGATTGTGATTTTTTTATTTTATTTAGGCTGTGTTTATTCCTGATGCCGAGGAACATTCTGGCCTAGATTATGTTGAAAATGTGATAGACATTCCAATAGATTCATCCATTTCAGAGGAATATGTTCAGTGCGAGATAATAATATTCAATTTATTCAATAACTTTTATCGGACGAGGACATCGTAGCAGAAGTAGAAACAGAGCACAAATGCGGTGAGGAAGACATTGTTAATAATAAAGCAATGGCGATTGTGGTACAGTCTTAATGGGTAGCAAGATTTGTCTTTTTGCGGATGATACGCTCATACTCGTAGGTATACACTAGTGGAGATAACAGATAATGTATCAAAGATTAACGTGTAATTAACACGGACATTTTAAGTAGGTATAAATATTATAGCAAATTGCCAAAGAATTGAATGTGCTAATGAAATTAAATACTGGGGTGCATATATTGGCAATAAACTGAAGTTTCATTGGCATATAACTAAAGTATGTGCGAAAATATAAAAAAAGATAGACTTTCTTAGAAGAATTCCAAAATGTATTTCAAAAAAGTTGCGCACAATTATTTTCCCCCCTTTTAATTATTGTCTATTATGTATATGGTATGTGTTGTGATGGAAACCAAAGAAAGCTCCAAATTCTTCAAAAATAGATCAATGAGGATTGTCCTAAAACGTGATAGGTACTCCGGAATATCTGACATGTTACGTTCACTTGGTCGATTAAGTGTTACCCAGCGATTAAAATTGAATGCATTGGTAATGCTTTTTAAAATAAAACATAACTTATGCCAGGAATATGTGCAGAATAATGTAGAGTATATATCAAATGAGAATATGAACTGAGAAATGCTGGCGACTTCCGGTTACCATTATACAGAAGAGCGCATACGCAGAACAACCTGCTATATAAGGTCCTTCAGCTTTTTAACCGACTTCCGAGAGATTTTTATATCAACAAATTTAAATATATGTGTATCAAGAATAAACTTTCTATTAAAAAAGGATTTCTAGGAAATCATTATTGCAATTAGTATTAAGAGGTTTTCTTTAAAAAAAACTAATAAAATGATGGTGAAATCGAGATACCTACTGGAAGAAAAATTAACAAGAACCAAGTTCCATGGGGGTTGTGCCGTCGGGGTAACTTCCCTACCACGTAAAAAACGCATGGTTCCGAAACAACCAAAAGCCTCGGATAAGGATGACCCAACTAATGACGACCCCAGCAAACGAAATAAGGACAACGACCTTCGGATCTGTACGTGGAATGTTCTGTCCCTTTACAGACCACGTGCAGCCGAACAACTAGCAGAGGCCCTAGACTGCTATAAAGCAGATATTACCGCCATCCAGGAAGTGCGATGGGATGGGCCAGGCAAAAAGAGGATGAAAAATTGTGACATCTACTACGGTGATTGCTACAGAGGCAACAGGCAACGCTTATTCGGATGCGGATTTGTCATACGCGGCAGACTTTGGCAAGAAGTCTTAAGCTTCCGACACGTGAGCGAGCGTATTATGACGATCCGGATCAAGGCTAAATTCGCTAACATAAGCCTAATATGTGTTCATGCCCCCACAGAAGAAAAGGACCCTGCCTCCAAAGAGTGTTTCTACGAGCTCCTCGACAAAACATACGAGCAATGTCCTAAATACGACGTTAAGATCGTATTGGGCGATTTTAACGCCAAAATAGGAAAGGAGGACGTGTTCGGTAGAGCAGTCGGTAAGCATAGCCTACACGACACCACGTCTGATAACGGACTAAGGCTAATTGATTTCGCTGTGGAGCGAAACGTCACCATAGCAAGCACATGGTTTCCTTATCTCGATATTCATAAGCAGACATGGCGGTCCAATGATCATGTCACGATCAACCAAATTGATCATATTGCGATCGACGCAAGGCATGCCTCCAGTATTCTGGATGTCCGGACCTTCCGAGCGGCCAACATAGACTCGGATCATTACCTTGTTGTAGCCAAGGTACGAATGCGGATATCCCAATCTGAGCAACAAAGAAGAATTACTGTGAGAAAATTTAACGTCGAAAAGCTACAATCGCAAGAGACCGCCAGACTCTTCGCTGAACGCGTATCCCGAAATCTCTCAATCACCCCCATGCCGCCAGCATCAAGTGCCGAAGACCAGTGGCAACGCTGCCAACATGCCATCAGAAACGCCGCGACTGATGTGCTGGGTCTCGCTCGCCCACCACCGCGAAACCCCTGGTTTGACGAAGAATGCCGGCGAGTGCATGCAGCAAAACAAGAGGCATACAAAGCGGCGCTGCAAAGGAAGACGAGAGCTGCTCGTGAGCTCTACGAGCAAAAGAGACGGCAAGAACATCGGCTTCTCCAAAAGAAGAAGAAAGAGCATGAGAAGCGCGCGTTTGAGAATATCGAGAGTCTATACTCCAGGAACAATGTACGGAAGTTTTACCAAAAGGTAAAAAGAACGTGTCAGAGAAGTAATACCCGTACAGAAACCTGTAGAGATGAGAATGAAAACCTCGTAGTAGAATCACAGTCGGTGCTGAGAATATGGAAAAACTACTTCTGCAGACTGTATAACGGCGACGAAGACCAACATCCCGCTGTCAGGCAGAATGAACCATTCAACATGGACGATGATAGTCAAAATTTCCGTCCACCTGACCAAAACGAAGTGAGGATAGCAATAGCCAAGCTAAAATCGAACAAGGCTGCTGGACCTGACGGTTTACCGGCCGAACTTTTCAAGGCAGCTGGGGATGAATTGGTAGAGTGCATACACCAACTCATTTCTAATATTTGGTCAGAGGAGTGTATGCCTGATAAATGGAATCTCAGCATCGTTTGCCCGATCCACAAGAAAGGAGACCCCCTCAACTGCGCCAATTATAGAGGCATCAGTCTCCTCAACATCGCGTACAAGATCTTTTCTGCGATATTGTGTGAACGCCTGAAACCTTTTATGAACAGCCTGATTGGACCCTATCAGTGCGGTTTCAGGCCAGGAAAGTCCACCATCGATCAAATCTTCACACTTCGGCAGATCCTGGAGAAAACCCAAGAATTCCAAATCGATACTCACCACCTCTTTATCGATTTCAAGGCCGCCTATGACAGCATCTATAGAGAAGAGCTTTATAGAGCCATGTCTAGTTTTGACATCCCTGCCAAACTTGTCCGCCTGTGCAGGCTGACGATGGAGAACGCTCGCTGCTCCATCAAGGTCGGTAATGACCTCACCGAGACCTTTGATGTCAAAAAAGGCTTTAGACAAGGTGACGCGCTGTCATGTGACTTCTTCAATATTGTACTTGAACGGATTGTGCGGAACTCACAAGCCAACACCGGAGGCACAATCTATTACAAGTCTGTACAACTGCTTGCATACGCCGACGATATAGACATTATCGGAAGATCTCAGCGGGCTGTCACCGGTGCTTTTGCAAGCATTGAGGCGGAAGCGGCCAAATGGGTTTGGCGATAAACGAGGGCAAAACCAAGTATATGCTGTCAACTAGAAGGGGAAACCAACATCGACGAATTGGACAAAACGTCACCGTGGGCAGCTATAACTTCGAGGTAGTAAGGGACTTTGTCTACCTTGGCTCTGCTATAAATTCAGCAAACAAAATCAGCGCAGAAATCAATCGAAGAATAACTCTTGCCAATCGCCGTTTTTTTGGGCTTATAAGGCAATTCAACAATAAAGCCCTCTCTCGAACAACTAAGGAGACTCTATATAAGACCTTGATCATCCCAGTCCTGCTTTACGGCGCTGAAACATGGACTTTATTAAAAGAGGATGAAGATATCCTTGGTCGCTTCGAGAGAAAAATTCTTCGTAAGATTTTCGGTCCCGTTTGCGTTGACGGGTTTTGGAGGAGAAGATTCAATCACGAACTATACGAGCTGTACAGCGACATCGACCTAGTCAAAAAACTGCGTATTGGACGTCTGAGATGGCTAGGACATGTAGAGCGAATGGACACCAACGCTCCGGCCCGCAGAGTCTTCGAATCTAACCCCGAGGGACGACGCAGTAGAGGGAATTATCGCCGTAGGTGGCGCGCACAAGTTCAAGGGGACCTCGACCAACTTGGAGTGCGCAACTGGAGGCAATTAGCTAAAGACCGAGCTAAATGTAGAGGCTTGTTGGTTGAGGCCCAGGTTCACCCCGAACTGTAGCGCCACCTAAGTAAGTAAGTAAGTTCCATAACACAGCACAAAGTAAAATAACAAATTATTTTACCTTGTAATTGTTTCTTATTTTATAGGTAACGGAGTTCAACGGTTGTTAACGGTTGTTAACTGTGAATTAACTGTAGTCAAACTGCAATGCAATGCAATTTTTTAAAAGTATGTTTAACGTCTACTGATATCAGAACTTTGTTATTTCGTACTTTAGAGTATCGCTACCTTAAAATCAAACTTATTAATAAGTGGCTATACGCTTAAAGAAAATTTACATCCTAACTCCTTGTTTTAGTGCTGTTATAACTTATCCGTGTTACTTTTAACCCCGTCCTCCCCTACGTATTCCCCGCAAGATATACGACAGAAAGGAGTACTTTTATAACTTTGTGAACTCTCTTTCTACAAGTGATTCCGTCTGACGAAAGAAAAATACCCTATTTGTTCTAGATCAAAGCACAATAAGAGTGCCATTTTAATAAGTGCAAATAGTTCTTAAACAATTACCATTTTTAGAAACAATTCGGTTACGCCAATAAATCAACTATTGGTCGCTTTACGCTTCTTTGCCACTGGGAGTCATCAACCACACCTCGATTTTGATGAAATTCTAGTTTTATATAAATTATAAAGCACAAGAAACAAAATATCACTATACGCACGTAAAAATTGGAAATTATAAAGCACAAAAAGCGAAAAATAGTTTAACTGCATTTAAAGGATTCTGCCAGAAAAATGAAAAAAAAAAACAAAAACAAAAACAAAAACAAAAATCAAGTGACAACACCCTCACATACTCAAATTCATTTATTGGTTTTCAAAGCACAAAATCGCAAAGTTCTTTGACAAAACCCATAGAAAAAGCTGGAGCAATTTGCTTTGACTTAGTAATCGGAACACTGTTTTGATGTTCATATTTTCCGTACACACAGCACAGCAGGGATTGATGGCGATGACGGCCGCGTGGTCATTCTGCCATCGGCTGTGTGGCAGGCTGCTTATGATTTGGTATATGCAAATTTTATGAAAATTACAAAAACAAATTGTGTGTAAGTCAGTGGTTTGGTTTTTATTTCAGTGGCAATTTTTCTAACTAAGCGCCATGAAAACATGTAAGCGTTTAAAAAAAAGCTCCCCCATAAGGCCTGTACTGACAATTGTTATGAAACGGAGTATAGTACTTTCTGTCGTCTTACTGATCATGGCGCAAGATTGCTTAGGACTGGTAGCCACTGAGTTGGTATAGACGTGATAGTGCTAGAAATTAGACACATTGCAATATTTAGCTGGCTATCTATCTTTTGTGTGTGGGCACTGTTTTTAATATTTTTTATATAACCTTTTTTCAGGAAAGGCGAACATACAAGCCCCGAGATGTCTGAAATTCAATATTTGTAGCGGTTACTGAGTTAAGGGCAAGGAAGTGAGACCATAAATGGCACCTTTAAATACGTTTTTTGAAATATGAACATGCAATTATGTTGCTATTCCTTGTCGCCACATACATAGGTATATAAAGAAAAAATATAAAATAACTAATTAAAATTATAAAAGAATATGTGAGACCAAAGCGTAAGTCGTAGGGGAACTAGGGACATGAAGAGGCCGTTAATGTAAAACAATAACAGTCCACGGTACTTATAATCACAACGTATTTATTTATTTATTTATTTTATCAAGTTAGAAAAAAAGGTAAATGGTGAGATGGGGTACAATAAAAGGGGACCCAATGGCATAACGAGCATGACTTCTCCTTGTTTTATTTTTGTTATTTTAGCAGCAGCTTTCCTGCACCCTGCTTATTTCGTTAACAGCTTTTCTAAAGCCTTTTTCATTTCTTCTATTGACCACTCTTTTCTTTTCGTTTTGTTTTTATAATCTCGAACCATAGTGGTCACCTGAAAGGAAATTTATAATTGTTTAAGCTATGTTCGAGCAGCAATAATACGAAACTATTCAAGGTCTTAAGGGACAGATGGGGCAGGACCTTATCATGCATCACGCCGTACTCAATATTATCTAAAATGAATACATAAAGTACCAACAATCGCACACTTTTACTTACATTTCTATGGGCTAATTCGTTTCGTTTCAATAATGTGTAGTTTCTTGAATATACATATGTGGGTGATACCGTCTTACCTAGTTACCCTAGGGTTCGGACTTCAATAATTGTATTTAGAAGTAGATTTCCAAAAAATTACAAAAGATTTATATTTTTCGCAACTCCCAATAATTTGGAGTTTTTAAATAAATATATATTTTTACCGTTTGTTGCTGTTTCAATTTATATTTTTTACAGCACCTTAAAAAAAAAATTTAATTTCATTAATTTATTATTCATTTTTCAAATGGCAAGTTTGACTTGCCTATTATAAAGCATTTAATTTCTGGTTCTTCTAATCTCAAACGGCAATACATTATATAATCTATGAAAAATAGAATCACTGCTAGATTATTTTAGCAGCTACGAAGGCCATGCTGGGCAGGATTCCTATTAATTGAATAATTATGCTCCGCTCTACAAGAAAATATATTTATGCCTTGTAAAAGTAGAGATGCTTAAGAGAAAGGATTTTTTAGTTGACAAACAATGATGACAATGACAATGATTCTAATTATATGGTTTTGAGCAGCAAGTAAATGTTGGACTATATTACTATGAGTACCTCCCCAAACAAACTAAACCACACTGCAACTTAGATTACACTAGTCCATAATATATTGCTTCCAATAGTTTTTATAGAACAAAATACACTTTCATGGTACATTATCTTTGTTGTTTTTAACAAACATGATTGCAGTGTTACAGAAGAACGACAACGTATGTTAAACACATTAAATACCGACCTGGATAGTACGAGTATAATCAAAAGGAATTCAAGAGCGGCATTTAGTGCATCCACAACACAATGATGTCTTTTGTTTCTCAAGCGAAACCAATAGCCTCAACCATTATCCATGAATGGTACTTGTATCGCTGAATTTGAAAGACTTGACTGGCCTGGCTTCAATTTATAAGGTCCGCCTAAAGCTGGAATATAACACCCACATTTGGTCTGGTGCACCAAGACCGTTCTGCATATTTTGGATAGTGTACAGAATCGTGTGTTAAAACTTATAGGTAATAGAGACATTGTGAACCCCATAGTCTCACTCTAACATCGTAGAAATGTCTATTATGTCCCTATTTGATCGCCGAACAACACATGTGTGGAAGATCTACCAGGCCCTGTATTTCCTCATCATTACACCCTTTAAACATTTAAAGCCAACGTAAACCGGAATCTTCTGTTTCTCTCTGAGATGCACAGAGCATCAGTATAAGGGTATTAATAATTCCTTCAGCGAACGCAAATTATAAAAAAAAAAAATTAAGAATATAGTGGCTGGCACTCTACAAGGTAAACTTTTTGGTTAACACGCAGGAAGCATCCCCTATTAATACCATATGCAAAAACTGATACCTCGCTTCGCCAGGAGGCCCGGCGAAACTCACCTCGCCCACATCAAATTTAGATCTTGTCTCGTCGCTGCATCACACATTCCACCTAAATAATGTGTTCTTCACATCACTGTCATTGTATCACAAGTAAAATCCAACAAAACCGCAAAATTTCACACTCATCAGTGCGATGAATGAAGCGTGAAATGCCAAGGTAAATTAACCAGCAGTAAGGTATATATGGTATAAGTACTCGTATATCCCGCATGCATTGATAATGGAGGATCAACAGGGGATATGACTGACTACCACTGGCTGACATCGTTCGGTCGTTTGTGTGTCCCGATGAGTGCATATGGATACTCGTATTTGAAAAGGGCTGCGATTGGGTGTGCTAATCGCATTAGAGAGTTCTGCCACCGAAAATCAATGTACGGACTACGAACGGAACCACAACCGCAGAGAACTACCTACTACCGCATTGGGACCATAAATGTGTTAAGATTTGGTAAAGGATGTATAACGTTTGATGTTTATGTTAGGTTAAGCGAACCCCACAGGCGGATCAGTAGGAATGCGGTGAAGTGGGAGGGTTATGATCCCTTATTTTCGGATCATAACCTCGCTGATAAAAGGAAGAAGAAGAAGAAGAAGTTTATGTTAGGTAACCTAGAGAAATTTCGCAATTTATTTCCCCTTTGGAAGAGATCGGAATTAGAGAGCGTTTTTTCGCACCAGCATCATCGAAGTGGCGGTTTTGAATTGCGAAACTTTATATGGAACTCCAAGGCACGTTTCACACCAAAAACAGTGGTTTCGTCAAATCAGATTAATTGAAGGAGAAACTGCAGTTTCTACAAACCATTTCATGTAAAACCCAAAAGACGCACACTGAGTTTCGTAAAACTATAGTTTGGCGGATTTGACAAATTGTAGTTCTTTAAAGCTTTCTTGGATGGTTCGAAGTGACGGTAGTTTCGCAAACCGTTCAAGCTAGTGGGGTTATCCTCGAATGGTTTATGTTCGTTTTTGCTTGAGTGTTCTCATCGTCGGACGACATCCTGATTGCATCTGATCAAACTTAAGTCGCGTTGGTGTGCAGAACAGTGGGAATCTCGTGTTTTGAAATGCGTGTAATAAAACTTAGCCTTGCGACTGAGTTCAAATAGTTTTTGGTTTCACGAACTATTTTGGAAGTGGTTAAAGGGTTAAGCAAAGCCTTAAGCGCATCCTAACTGACACTACAGACATACCTGTTATTTACAACAAAGTTCAGGGCCATTAGAATTGCATAGGTTTCGGCTTGGAAAACAGACGCATACCTATTTGCCTAACGAGAAAATAATTCTAATGTTGTCGACTTCCACGAAAACACCAGCGCCAGACCCTTGGCTGGTTTTGAAACGGTCCGTTAAAATACGACTGCATTCCATTCCTGGCTTAGACTTTGAATTCTGGTGTCATTGCATCAGACGGCATATCCATGAGAGCGGAGTCATATGATAAGTGTGGCGCAAGCTCATCAAAATTCCAGTGTGGAGTATAACAAAAACCATTCCGCCTAAGACGAAGGTTGTATCAAGCCCATAATGTAAGTATCAAGAGGAGGTAAGCTCGGCAAAGCATCTAGAGCAGAGCCAGGCGTACTCGGAAAAGCTCCCATACAACCGAGACAAGCCGTTATTTGGAGTTTGGCGCAGGCAGCCACGTATTTATGCGAGAGCCCCTTTCACCAAACAACCGACACATATGCGAGGAATGTTCTTCTCATAGCCGTACATATCCAGAGAACCTTATTCGGTGATAAGCCCCATGTCTTGCCAAAAGCACCCTTACACTGCGAGAAAACTGAGAGCGCCTTGGATATTTTCGACTCAACATGTTTAGACCAACGAAGTTTTTATTTTTATCTAGAATCACTCCTAGATATTTGTCTTCATAGGAAATGCGGATAGTGACGCTTTTTATCACTGGCTGAGTCAGACCGGGCAGAATCCTCCTTTCCGTGAAGAGAACAACCTCAGTTTTAAGAGGATTTACCGAAAGCCCACTCCTAGTGAATCATTCGCCGATCATGTCAGCTGCCTTTTGTTTTTTTTTAACAGGTGTGTGGCCACGCCCAAATGGCGTGTAGGCACTGCGGCCAAGGAGATCTATTGTACCATAGGCCACTTTTAGGGCAGCAGTACTTCTACTCTCCTTATGAAAGCTATAATTACGGCTGCGGAGGAGTTCCTTAGATATTTTGGAGATATGATCTCTTTAAGGAAAAAGCTTCTCCTAGTGCTACACAGAGCTACACACTCACATACCTAGTATGTGTTCTGCGGTTTCGTCCTCTTCTAGGCAGAGGCGGCAGGTGATATCCTCCGAAATTCTCATTTTGTTAAGGTGGTAGATAAGTTGACAGTGACCGGTAAGGAAGCTCACAAGCCTTCTTATGTCATTTCTGCCGTATTTTAGGATATCAATTGCCTGTCTTTGGAAGGGTTGGACAGCTCTTTTAGCCTGCCTGAGACCTTGGGAGTTATTCCAGTGGGAGTTGCACATGTTGCGTTCCCAAACGTTTAGGGTAAGTTTGAAGGCGGAATCGGGTATCCAGCAGAAGGGTTCAGGTCCAGTGAACAACTCAGAGGAGCCCTTCCTAGCTAGCAGGTCTGCAGTTTCATTGCCGTCAACGCCTACATGACGCGGTATCCACCACAATTTTACTTTATTGTGTCGGGCCAGATTTTGTAAGCTGTCGAAGCAGCTTAGAACTGATTTTGAACTGTTGTGGGACAAGTGTGCATAGTACCTGTGATGCCGAGGCAAGCTAGTCTTTGAAGTTTTGTGAGTTTATTATTGGTTGTGACCTCTTTGGTTTTCGTCCACCAGACTACGGACGCGTATGTCAGTATGGGTCTTACAACCGTGGTGTATAACCAGAAAATTACCTTTGGAGACAGGCCCCAGGTCTTGCCGTACGGCGACAGGCCCACAAGGTAGTAGTCACCTTGGCAATTTTATGCTTGATATGGGAGTTCCAGTTAAGCTTCTTATCCAGGACAATTCCTAGATATTTGACCTCATCGGAAACATTGATTGTTGTGCCGTTTAGAATCACTGAGCCAATATTCAGCGTTCTTCTTCTTGCAAACGGTACAACGACTGCCTTGCTGGGGTTAATCGATAGGCCCTCCCCAGCACACCAGTCCGAGACTACAAGGAGTGCATTATGCATGAGTTGACACACATTGTCTTCATGTTTCCCTTTAATGATGATCACCAGATCATCTGCATAGCCTATGGTTGTGAAACCTGAACTATTAAGTGTGTTCAATAAGTCATCCACCACGAGTGACCATAAGAGAGGCGAGAGGACACCGCCTTGGAGGCAGCCTTTGGCCGCGGAGACCGTCACAGAGACCTCTCCAGACGAAGATGCTATTATGCGGCTATCGAGCATGTTCCTAACCCATCTGGTAGTAGGTTCGTCTATTCCTCTGCGTCTCATAGCACTAGTGATGGATTCATAACCAGTGTTATCAAAAGCACCTTCTATGTCAAGGAATGCACAAAGGGCAAGTTCTTTGGAGCGGTAAGCAGCTTTAATCTCTGCGACGAGATAGTGAAGGGCGCCTTCCGTAGATCGACCTTTCCTGTATGCCTTCAGGAGCAACAGGTACGTGGTCGTTTAGAATTGTTGAGCCAGGGAAGTGAACCTCGAGCAGAGTTTCAAGGGTTTCCCTTCGACTGGCGGTGTAGGTGCCATCCACCCCATTGGAATGATCCTTTGAGAGAGCCTTTTGGACGGGCTGCTACTGGAAGGGACTCGATATTTTCGCAGTTCTTTCTGCATGCTGTTCTCTTGGATTTCCTCAACTCTATGTTGAATTTAGTCAAAGCGGACCTATATCCGTTCCAATTTCTATTGCGTTTTGCGGTGTTGAACAGTTTTCTCACCCTTTTGCGGAGTATCTCTAGCTGGTCATTCCACCACGGTACGCTCCGTTTACCTGTATTGTCATTTTTCGGGACACAGCTACTCCTGAAGGAAGAGATTAGGAAGTCATGTGAGCAGCATGCCATCCTTGACGGCGAGATTTTCGCAATTAGTTCGTTTCGGTACGTAATGCGTTTGATTATTATGTTTAACCCCACCCGAGATGTTAAATCTGATATGCTGATGATCAGATAGTGAGGCTTCATTTGACACATGCCAATTGACAACAAAATTGGAAATAAAAGGGCTCGAGATAGTGAGATCAAGTACCTCTTCTCGAATAGAATTCATAAAAGTTGGCTTGTTACCTGCAGCCCTGTTTACCCCTGTCGTAACGTCATATCGGCCACAATTCATGAACCATGAACTTCAACATAAAACACTAATAAAGTATAACCTGTATAGAAGAGCTGTGATATTAAATGATAATATTGACTGGCCAAATTATCATCATTTTAGAAATCTTTATAAAAAGAAATAAGAATGACTTTGCCAACACACAAAAGGACATGTGGAGACAACTAAAAAAGTATGTTCTCAACAAAAGGAATGATGCTATAGTTGACGTAATATTCCAAAATGGGGAATTTAACAAATTTTTTGTTCAAAGTGTAGTAGAGTTAAGTCAATCTGTGATATTTCTAGAATATCTTAATTTAAATGATGAGTAAGTGCATAAACTGATGATAATCAGTGCAATAAAAGACATAAACCAAAGAAATGTCTATAACTTCCTAAATGTTAAAATGTTGAAAGATAATAATATAAATGTGATCGGTCCTGTTCTCTTGCATATCATAAATGTATCGTTGGCCACAGGAATGTTTCTTAAATCCTGGAAGGAATCCCTAATCCCAATCAAAAAAGTGAGTCACGCAAAAACGTGCCAAGAATATCGCCCAATAAACATGATGCCGGTGTATGAAAAGTTACTATAAAAAATAATTCAAACCCAATTCCAAAGCCATCTAGATCAACAAGATATATCCGTAATAACTGCTCATCAATCGGGTTTTAGAGCAAATCACTCTTATGAAACTTGTATAAACTATTTGATAAGTGACTGGAAAAAGGAAGTTGACGAAAAAAATATTATTGTTGCAGTTTTCTTAGATTTTAGACGAGCTTTCGAAGCAGTACACCGCGAAATACTCTTAGATAAATTGTTTAAATATGGTGTCAAATCGTTGGAATTAAACTGGTTCAGATCATTTATCACCGTAAGAATGCAGCGCACTAAAGTGAATGAAAATGTGTCGTCAGCGGTAAACATCAATTTGGACCTACCGCACGGTACTATACTCCGGATAATATTGTTCCTTATTTATGTGAATAGCATGATAAAAGTTGTGAGATACTAGTACTGTTTGCCGACGATAGTCTTTTATATGTTAGTGGAAGAGACTTAGAAACATGTATAAATAACATTAATAGTGATTTAAAAGCTTTAAGTAGGTGGTTAAAAATGAATAAACTTATTCTAAACGCAGAAAAAAACTAAGTGTATGATCGTAAATGAAAGCATGTCCGAAACGTCCGTAAATATTATCGTAGACGATATCCAAATCGCGGTAGTGGAAAAAATGAAATATCTTGGCATTATGCTAGACAAAAATCTAACTTTTGGTGAACATATCAACTATATTTGTAAAAAGATATCTAAAAAAAATTGCTCTTTTAAGAAAAATAAGATGAAACTTGTCAGTGAACTGTGCAATAAAAGTGTATAACGTTACTATAAAACCACATTTTAAGTACTGTGCGAGTGTCTTGTATACATGCCCTCAATGCCAAATAAGCAGCTTGCAAATCCTGCAAAATAAAGCAATGCGCATAATATTAAAAAGCGACAGATAAGTACACCCCTATAACACTTATGCTTAACTCTCTCAACTGGTTAAGTATAAAACAAAAACTTTACATGTGTGCAATGCTATTTGTCCATAAACTAAAGAACAAATCCTGCCCAAACTATCTTCTCGAAAACGTGGCAATATCCGACGGCTCGTCGTACAACTTGAGAAGTACAAGTTATTTAAGAATACAAGAGAGCAAGAACAACAAGAGGCCAGCGATCAATTTCATACATGGGATTTCAAGCTTTCAACAGGTTACCTACGTATTTGAAAACGGAATCTAACTATTACATTTTTGAAAGAAAACTGATTGATTTGACTAGAGCTAATGTTTAATCCTTTTTTATACTCCTTCCAAACTTAATATAAGGAAAAAGTATTGGGCTATAAGTCCGTATATATGTATATATTTAAAAAACAAAACGAATGTTACAATGTAAATAATGTTCTGAATGGTTGTACTAAGCCAAATAAAGATAAACTAACTAACTAACTAAATCCGCATCCACTACCAATGTTATGTTTGTTACTTACTTACTTAGATCCTTTAAGCCCTAGGGGGGCATAGGACGTCAACCACGCCTGTGCGCCATCTTGTTCGGAGTTCTGCAACGTGTTTGAGTTACATTCAACTTATTCAACTTATTCAACTGTTCTGCGCGACGTTTGCGGTGAGCGGATTCCACTGCATGGCGTATTTTGCAATTTAGCTGCCTTCGCACCCTAGGGTGTGTTCAATCCACTGCCACTTTTTTTTTTCATTTCATTTTCAATGCATTTTATTAATTAAATTCATTATGACTTACATGCTAACAAAAACGCTTAAAATTAGCTTAATTAACTTAAACTATCTTATACTAACTTACTGTCCCCATGCGGGCGCTCTAAGCTAAACCTAACGCTTAATTTATATCATTCGACCTTATCTAACTTAAAATAACTTTATTATTTTATAACTATTTTAACAAACTAAGAAAAATGTTTTATCGTAAAAAACTTAGTATACGGACTTTTTGTTTATACTTAAATAAATAAAACTTACAAACTATCTTAAAATAATCTTAACTAACTTAACTACCTTGCGTAATTAAATACGCACTTTTTTTTAGCAAAGTGCTGTGCAAATTTTTATTTTATTTTTTTTTAAGCCAAGTGCTGTGCTTTTTTTTTTTTTTATTTATTTATTTATTTTTTTTCTTTTTTTTATAACATAACCTGAAAACTTAGACTACCTTAAAACTATGTAAGCCGGCCATAACTGTTATGGATAACAATACACACCCGCTTTGCCCAGTTAGAGGCTACCCCAGATTGGGGGGAAACGACGACGACGTTCCCTCTCCTTCAATAAGCCACCAAAATTGATCATGCTGCCTATTAACGTCTTCAATATCGCGGTCTGAAACCGCCCTACTTTACCGGAGACGCTCTACACTACTCTGTGCGACGTCTCGGTCGTAGTTGAGTCGCCTATCCACAGGCGACGTTGTTCTGGTGACGTGGAAAATTAGCGGCACCGCTAACTTATCCTGGATCAGACCTCTTTGGTCAAAATATAGAAACGCTTCTGGAGAGACAAAGCCGTTAAGGCGCACACTCTCGTGATAGAGATTGTTGGGGTAATAAGGCCCAAAGATCAGGCTATTCATCGAAGTCATTGCTCTTGCAATGTGCCTTCGAATCATCTTGATCAAGAAATTATCCACTCTGATCAGTTTCGCCCTGTTGTACAGGACCTCATTATGGTAGAATTTTATGTACTCAGACTCAGGTGTTCTGTACAAACGAAGGCAAGCCCTAAGGCAGGCCCTCTCAAACACCCGCATCTTTTCCAACAAGCTTGGCCCCACGTTGAACCATACGGGACATCCATATACGAGCATAGGCCGAATGAGGGCTATGTAGCAGATTACCTTTACCCTCGCACGAGTTGGCTGCTATAAAAGAGTCTCTTTGTAAGGGCGAAAGCAACTTTGGCTCTGGTCAGAGCAGCATCTATATGTTTGTTAAAATATAGATATTGATCTAGCCAGACCCCAAGGTACCTGACTACACTTCGACTCGCAAGTGGCTGACCGTGCTGTCCCACAATAGAGAACTTTCGCCAATTCTTTCTGGTGTCCCAAGAGGCCCCAGACAACGGCGTTCTGAACAGGATGGTCTCCGACTTCTGAAAGTTGATCTTCAGCTTCCAGTCATTGCAGTATCTCTTAATCTTATCGAAGTCACGTTGCAAGAGTGTTGCAATAACCTCGATCTTAGGCCCTGACCTGTACGCGATCAAGTCGTCTGCGTACGCTATGGCATGGTGAAGTGAACCTATGAGATCGCTTGTGTAAATATTGAAGATGGGCGAATTGACCGCACCCTGTTGCATACCATTTTTTTACTTCAGGAGTTCCAGCAGACGTCACATTGCCATTTTTCACAATGAACTTCTTACTGGTGAGCATGTCATAAAGTATGTACAGCAGTGGTTTACTTATGCCCAACTTGCTC
Source organism: Brachypalpus laphriformis (assembly GCA_945910035.1). Taxonomy (NCBI): domain Eukaryota; kingdom Metazoa; phylum Arthropoda; class Insecta; order Diptera; family Syrphidae; genus Brachypalpus; species Brachypalpus laphriformis. The sequence continues at coordinate 61,793,951 of OX246755.1, forward strand.
AGCTTGTAGAAGAGTCCCTCTAACCATACGGTATCGAAGGCCTTCTCCAAGTCAACCAGGCATGCACCCGTGCATTGCTTCTTGCTTTTATTCCACTGGATATCTGATACCAGTTTAGACGCAGCATGTATGGTATCATGCCCTCCCTTGAAACCGAATTGGTTATCCGAAATTATATAACTGTCCTCAACCCACTTAGTCAAGGCTCTATGGATCACTTTTTCGAATACCTTGCTAATGTTCGGAAGGAGACTTATAGATCGGAGATTACACGTGTTGGAGCTATCTTTATTTTTCTTTGGAATAGGCTGCACCACCGCTGTTTTCCAATGCGCTGGATAATGGGCATTATTCATTGCATTATTAAACAGGATAGTGTAAATGTTTACCACTTCTGGAGGAAGATGTCTAAGTACAATGTTGGGTATACCATCGATTCCCACGGATTTCTTTTTTCTCAGTGATTCGAAAATCGCTTGGAGCTCTGCCTTCGAAATGAACAGGGGATGTACCCTTTCATCGGCGACGGCATTGTATGCCATGTTTCTTTCATTGAACTGCCACTTTCTTCGATTGGAATGCGGCACTTGGGTTAGTGGGTAAATGAGTATCAGAACGGAATACGTATTCGGTTCCGATACTTATTTAAAGTAAAGAATACTAAATACCGGATACTCACTTTTTGCACATGCCTATTGGTTTATCCAAAGCAATTTATTTTTTAGCCAGTTTAGCTTTTGATCTTAATGTTAAGCTTCAAAACCCTTTTCTTTAGTAGTGCGGTGTCATCAGAAACGCAGTAATTTTAGCTTCCGATGGAGTTGGTAAGTCGTTAGTGTATAAAAGATGCAAAATGGGTCCCAACACATTGCCTTGGGGTAATCCATCATTTACGGGTAAGGGACTTTGTCTACCTTGGCTCTGCTATAAACTCTGAGAACGACATCAGCGCAGAAATCAAGCGAAGAATAACTCTTGCCAATCGCTGTTTTTTTTGGACTTAGAAGTCAATTCAACAGTAAAGCCCTATCTCCAACAACTAAGGAGAATCTGTATCAGACCCTGATCATCCCAGTCCTGTTTTGCCGCGCTGAAAGATGGACTTTATTAAGAGCAGATGAAGATATCGTTGGTCGCTTCGAGAGAAAAATTCTTCGTAAGATATTCGGTCCCATTTGCGTTGACGGGTTTTGGAGGAAAAGATTCAATCACGAACCATACGAGCTGTAAAGCGACATCGACCTAGTAAAAAAACTGCGTATTGAACGTTTGAGATGGCTGGGACATGTAGAGCGAATGGAAACCAACGCTCCGGCCCACAGGGTCTTCGTAATCCGGAGGGACGACGCAGTAGATGACCTCCTCGCCGTAGGTGGCGCGCAAAACTTCAAAGGGACCTCGACCTTGGAGTGCGCAACTGGGGGCAATTTGGTATGAACCGAGCTAAATGGAGAGGCTTTCTGGTTGAAGCCTAGGTTCACCCCGAACTGTAGCACCACCTAAGTAAGTAAGTAATTGGGAGAAGATTTACTGTGTGAGAATCCCGCACTGTTACTTAGTACGGGCTCAGTTTCGTCTTTTGAAGATTACCGCACTCAACGTGTAAAAAAAAAAACGCTTGTGATGCGGAGTGCTACTAGCCTTTATAGAACTAAATTGCTTTTTGATCCTGTTGCAGTCCATCAGACTAAGAACCCATCGGAAATGATAGGTATGTTTATTGATGTGAACATACAATGAATGATACGCGACTACAAACTTCATCTTTTTCCTAAGGTCCTTTTAAAAAGCTCCAGAAGCGTTCTTTCCTTTTCTTATCTACTGGTATTCTTCAACACTTCTCTCCAAAGAGTGGTTTGCGTCGAGAATGATACCAATTTCGCCTTGGACGAGAGATCTATTTTAGCACCATTCAGTTTCGGTAGTGTGAAATTGAATATATTCCTTTTGCCTTATAAACGGATCTAGCTAGTTTTTTTTTTTTTTTTGAATCACACCCATTTGCCAATCACCAGGTGTTTCAACGCATTCCCAGGCCACTTTAATGACACACGAGAGCCATTGCATTATCTCTTTACCTAAAGCCTTCAGCATTTCTGGCCGGATTTGCCAACTTTCAGCTATTTGATCGCCAAAGTTACTTCCTCTACCGTAGAACTACTCTCCGCTCTACTGTCGTCCAAGACGCTTCACTCCACAAACATCTCCCGCAGAGGCAATAACCGCTGTTGAAAACAGTTGCCATTCTTCCTCTACATTTGATGGAACAGTTGGAATTCGCTCAAACCTTTCAGATATTTGCCGCGCAAATGCCTCCCGTATCTCATCGTCTTGTAGCCTCTCTCAATGTATGCGTGTAAGCATCCTTGGTTTACGCTTTGGTAGGGGAGGCACTCTCTCGCTAAGATACAATTTGCACAGCACAAAGCGATGATCAGTTGACAGTTCGGCCCTTCTCAATACGAGAACATCACAAACCATTCTCTTCAGACACGATGGTACCTCAAAGAAATCGATCAGCGACTTCTGCTGAAGACTCTGACGGTACTACGTGTATTATAAGCCATATTTCACAACAAAAATCCAACAACTTCTCTCCGTTCGCGTTTTGACCAGGATCGCCGTTCCTCCCATGAGGTTTCAAGTTCGAATCCCAGAAAACACCAAAAAGTTTGTTCACGGTCCCACCTCTCGCGAGCGTCTGACAAACATCTGAGAGTATTGTTGTCACGAAAAAGCTTCTCAAATTACCGTTCGGATTCGGCATTAAACTGTAGGTCCCTTCCATTCGTGTGAAAAATATAACGCACACAACATGAGTGGTTGCGAGAAGCTAGGCCCTGCCACTTTAAAGAGCTGTTGCGCCAAATATTTGTATTTGTTTTTTTGCAGTTCCTCCCAATCACACTACTCCATGTCATAACATCTACACCCACGTTAGCATTGAAGTCACCCATCAGGACAAAATAATCCATATCTGCACACTTTTCAAGGGCAGCATCAACTTTATCTAAAAAGCTGCATACTCTGACTGAAGGTTCGGTACACACACCTGCACCTATGCCAGAGTTGATCTTTCAAGCTTGAGCTTTAAGATCGCAACTCTCCCTCCTAATGGTATCCAATCCAATACTCTGTCTGTCAACCTGGGACTTGTGAGTATCCCCTATCGGTGCACAGCGCGCTCCTTGACCCTCGTAATGGTTCGCGAGACCATTGACAAGAAGCTCGTAGCCATTTCGGGTTTGACCCGGTCGGCTGCCGAGCGGGACAGGCCGACCACCAGACGATTGCACGGTTGACGGTTTACACTTTTTTTAAATTGCGTCAATCTATATTTTGGTTGGCGTGGACAAAATTGACGCTTTAAGTCAATCATGTAAATCGGGGGAAAATCTATTATATTTACGCTTCTATCAAAACTACATCAATCAGGCGTAAAACTATTGATGCTAGATTTACGCTTTCTCGTCAATCGTGTAATCCTAGCTCAATATTGCTCGCGAAATTTTGCTTGAAAACTGAATTTATATAAATCAGAAAAATAATAGGACCAAAACTGAACCTTGAGGTTAAAAACTTCATCAAACTTCACTTTTTGAGACCTTTCCGGTAAATACATAAGATGCTACCAATTATAAGATGGACTTCTGAAGTAGAGATTTTACAGAAGAATTTTGTGATTAACCATATCGACTGTTTTTGTCATGTCAATTAATAAACCTATAGTACTGATGCTGTTATTGAAGCGGTTACAAATTTCGCTGCATAATTCTAAAATCGCATCTTCTGTAGACTTACCCTCGCGGAACCCAAATTGGTCATTAACTCATTACCATTGTATAGATATGATATATGTAGATGTAGCACTATCATCAAGCGATTTTTTTTTATCCTTGCCTCCGATCGCAAGGTGGCGATGAGTGATTTAATTACTCACCAAAAAAGAAACATTTGTTCACTCTTTTATTCCCTCTGAGAATAGATATAATGAGTGAAACAAAGAAGAATAACCGGTTTTGACTTGCAAGTCTCACTCAACTTTTGTCAATGGATTGCGACTGAGTGGAGATTTCGCAAAGAAAATATATATGGTATGTTGATCGTTCAAATAAAATATACGAGTATGTATGTATGTCTTCTTCACTTCATGATGGATGGATTGAATAAAAAAAAATGATGTGCGGTGGAACGTGGAGAATTGATGGGTTTTCAGTGGTGCACATTTAGGTAGAAACGGAAAATCATAATGCATGGGGTGTGTCTGTCATGGACTTGTAAGGTGAAATCTTTATGTCGCATGCATTGTAGGTGTGCACATACAAATGTGTACTAAAATAATTGAGTTTATTGGTCAAATTTAATATAGTATATACATACATATATACTTTAATAATTATAATCCGTATTCGAACAAAAAATTTTTCTCGTATACGAGTAGGAACATTTGTCTTATTTTTCCTGCTTAGAATCGTTTTCATAGAATCTTTGATAAACTTCATTTTCGGGTCAGGAAATTAGTTAAAAATGTGCTATTGAGATCTACATATACCAGGTATTGAGATCTTAGGTAAATAGTGTTGTCTGTGAATCGCCATGGCGTAAGTGGTAAGTGTGTCGGATCACTACGCATGAGGTTCCAAGTTCGAATCCCAGAAAACACCAAAAAGTTTTTTTCACGGTCCCACCTCTCGCGAGCGTCTGACAAACATCCGAGAGTATTGTTGTCACGAAAAAGCTTCTCAAATCGCCGTTCGGATTCGGCATTAAACTGTAGGTCCCTCCCATTCGTGTGAAAAATATAGCGCACACAACATGAGTGGTTGCGAGAAGCTAGGCCCTGGCACTTTAAAGAGCTGTTGCGCCAAATGTTTGTTTTTTTTTTTTGTTTTTTGTGAATCTGCGGTTGGTTATGTTGATAGTGTGAGCGATGCTATGATATAATGCCATGTGATATTAAGCTATATTTCGAAATATGATACTATGGTTTTATGTCACTTTCAAAAGCGATTTTTTCGTTTAGGTTAGATTAGGTTGGGTTGAGCAGGGTTATGAGGTTTTCATAAGATACTAGGCACCAAGGTGGGCCCATCGCGATCCCTAGGGAACCTTCACGGAAAAAAGACCTATACCAATTCTCCCATACACTTGATTTCCCTTCAAGATTTCGAGATATGTATCATTATTGTAGTTCCGAGACCTTACCTCTTCTAGGTTTTCGAAGAAGTATCTTCCAATGTGCCTTAACCTTGTCCTGGTAATGCCTTGGCACTCACAGATTATATGTGTTATATCCTCTGAAACATGTAAGTAGGTCATTTCACCTACAAACATCCGTATTTGATAAACCTTGTCTCAGGGTACGCTTTTTAGAAGATAATGGCCAGAGATTATTCCTATCGCTGTTCTTAACCCTGATCGATCCTGTTTTATGATCCCCCCAGATTTCCTGCGGTCTAACACAGGCCACAAGGCCTTGGACATCTTATGACCATCTAAGTTGGACCATCTTAAATTAGCCATGTTAATAATTCTATCACGAATAATTCCTCTAGCCACACACCTTGGTGGTTTAATGCCACCGATTATGTCCCTATGCGGTAGCTATGCTCCTCTTTTGGCCAGCGCGTCGGCCTTTTCGTTGCCTTCTATATCGCACTGTCTCGAAGTCTCAGGGCCACCTGCAGGTGGCCGAGTATATACCTGACCCCGTGCGCTCTCTGGTCTTAGAACCATCTATGTATACTGCAATATTGTTGTGGACAGAGACTCTTTTGCCAATCCTCTCTAACAGGACACATTACTTCGTACGGCGCGGCGTGACGAAGTCTAATGTGCCAAGAATATCGTCCGATTCGTCAGTGATATCGCGAAATGATTCCTTAAGAATCGAGCTAGGTCCCACATTACTGGTCTTGAAAAGACCAACGTTTGTGAACCGAAGCGCACTGTTGCCCGCTTGAAATTTGATTTGTATGTCTTATGGTAGGAGATACAGAAAGATCTCAAGTGTAGCCGTAGGCGTTGTGCGTAGAGCACTCGTGATGGCAATGTCGGCTGTTCTTTGTACCATGGCCAACATGTCCTGTATGCTTTTCGCATTCATTGCCTTCCACCAGGCCAGAGCCCCATACGTGAGAATGGGTCTGACTATAATGATGTACGAGTGTAGCCAGTGCATCATTGCAAGCGTCAGGCCCCATTTTTTCCTCGCCGTCCTTTTGAAGATTTTTTTTTTGTCGAGAGCAGGTGAAAAATCGTCCAAAGACACCATAAGGCCCGACCACGCATGCTTATGGTAGTGTGAGATTTTTACTCACTAAAAAAACACCTCTCCCAAAATTATTACTCCAACTAAGCCGACGCTTACCCAGTAGTTTTATGTTCGCTTACGAGAATCGTGATTCTAGAAAAAGATGATCGTATGTGATTTTAAAAATAATTTTTTTTCTTTTTTTTTCCGAGGGTTGGTGAAAAATCTTCCATAGACACTATGAGAATAGCAAGCGCGTGCTCATAGTAGTGTCAGATTCTTACTGACTAAAAAAACACCACCCTTCGATATAAATTTGTTAGATATCGCAACTAAGTAATAACTTATCAAGCAATTTTTCTATCACGAAATAAAAACGTTTGGCAGGTTACTTTCCACTGAAAGATCCTGCATGATCCGCAATCTAGACGCGGTTTATCATTATCTCGCCAAGTCGAAGGGTTTCGTCCTTTGTAGTCGGCGCAATAAATTGCTCTCATCCAAAATTTGTAGGACTGTATTGTTGACATGTCCGATTAGTTGGTTTCTATGGTTTCTCGCGAAGCTTCTAGTTTCAGCTTCGATTGTCGGAATTCCGAGATCCCTGTGAATATCGTCGTTTCTAATATACCACGGTGCTTGGACAATCTCTCTTAGCACTTTATTTTGAAAAGTTTGTAAAATATTTGAATTTTTTTTCTTGGTACAATCCCAAAGTGTATACCGTAGGTCCACACCGGCTTTAGCACTTGCTTGTATAAAAGCAGTACTGAGCTGGGAATGTTTTCCGAGTAACCAATACATTTCGCTATATTTGATTTCGAGATCTTTACGTTTCATTTTGACGTGCGAATTCCATTTCAGCCTTGCGTCGAGTGTCATTCCCAGGTATTTGGCCTCGTTTGCAAAAGGTATTCGGGCCGAGTTTAGAAAAATTGGCAAGTTATTAGTTTTCTTGTAAGTGAAATTCACGTGAATAAATTTAGATTCGTTGAGGGCAATCCGCCAGTCCAGTATACCATACGTCCACACAGGCTTTAGCACTTGCTTATAGATAAGCAGTTTGTTATGTAGGCTCAACTTCGAATGTTTTCCGAGTAGCCAGTACATTTGTCGGTATTTGTTTTGAAGTTCGTCGCGTTTCTTTTTCACGTGCGATTTCCACTTGAGCTTGACATCTAGAGTCATTCCTAGATATTTTGCTTCGTTTGCGTACGGTATTTGAGCCGAGTTTAGATATACAGGCAATCCACTTTTTTGTACGTAAAGTTGACGTGAGTAGATTTGCTTTCGTTCAGCACAATACGCCAAGAATTCGTCCAAGCGTGGACTTTATTAATAGCATGTTAAAGCTTTCCAGTTGCTGTTGCAATAGTTTCGCCCGTTGTCAATATCGCCGTATCGTCCGCAAACGTGGCGACGACACAGTTTCTTTCCTGCGGTATATCACGCGTGTACAGTACATATAGAAGTGGGCCAAGGACACTTCCTTGTGGAACTCCGGCTGCAATCTCCTTGAAGTCAGAGTAATCATTTCCGTGCTTAACACGAAAGAGTCTCTCGGTGAGGTACGATTGTAAGATTAGAAAAATTTGCCGTGGCAGTAGTCGTTGCAATTTATACTCCAAGCCTTCATGCCAAACCTTATCGAAAGCTTGTGAGACGTCAAGAAATACACCACAACAAATCTTTTTTTCTTCCAGAGCTTTCTCAATCACGTCAGTTATTTTGTGGACTTGGTCAATTGTAGAATGCTTGATTCTAAATCGAAACTGATGGTCAGGAATGAGATGTCTTTCATCGATTACGGGCTGTAGACGTTGGGAAAGTAGTTTTTCAAATATTTTTGAGATAATCGGCAATAGGGAAATAGGCCGATATGATTTCTTCTCATTTAGCGGTTTGCCTGGTTTCGGGACCATTATAATCTCGCCGTCTCGGAACATAGAGCAATCTGAACGAAGCGTTGATCAAATAGAGCAGTTTGATAATAGCTTTATTCGGCAATTCCTTGACTACTTGCGCCATTATCAAGTCGTAACCCGGAGCTTTTTTTGTCTTTAAATTTTTAATCACTTCCCTCAGTTCAATCAATGCAATTTTTTTTTACTTTAAAGTTGTCAGATGTCGTGACTGGGGAGTCGGGCGTTAACAGAGGGCTGTCGAACGGCTTAAACGTTTCTTCTAAGTGCAAAGCAAAACGTTCTGCCTGTTCTTTGTCGCTCTTGACCCAGTTTCCATCTTTTGTCCGAATTTGTGGCGCTTGCATTTGAGGTTTCCTGATGCCTTTTCGCGCTTTCCAAAGCGAATAATTTGATTCTCTTTCACCGGAGAGATTTTCAAGGTAGGTCGCTATCTTTTTGCTTTTAAATTCGCGAATACTATCTCTAAGCCGATTGCATAGTCGGTTAAGGACCGTTTTATGCTGCGGTGCACGAGTGATTGGTCACTTCTTTCGTGCTTTTCGTTTCTCTCTCACCAGTTCAATGATTTCTCTGTGAAACTTTTCGTTGCGGTTGATCTTATAGCTTCTAGAAGGAGCGTTTCTCCATGCCGCTCTTTGAATTGCTTCCACGAAACGATCAATTTCATCCTCTAGTTCACAAGGTGTTCTAAGTGATACATTTAAGGCGATATTTGTTTCGCAATCATTTCTAAAGCCCTCCCAGTTTGTTCTATTGCTAGTGAGTCTTGGAGGTCCTTTTCCCTTGGTCAGTGCTTCTCCAAGTAGCAAAATTACCGGCGAGTGGTCAGAAGAGAGATCAAAACATTCTTTGACTGTAATAAACTTCTCGTAAATGCCTTTTGTAACGAAAAAATCGATAAGATCGGGAATTTTTCCTGAGTCAGTTGGCCAATAGGTCGGTTTTCCTGTCGAATAAAAACAACAACCGAATTCATTTGCCACTTCGTAGAGAATTTTTCCTTTAGAAGATGTACATCTTGTACCCCAGAAGGTGTGCTTCGCGTTGAAATCTCCACCAATAAGGAAATTCGAACCAAGGTCATTGAAGACACGAAAGTAGTCATCTTTTTCTAGTGGGCATCGCGGCGGACAGTAAACAGACGCTATATTGTAACTCAGGTGCTTATTTTTAACCCTTACCGCGTACAACTGAAGTTTTTCCAGCTCTATACTTATGTCGACCGAATGTTCGATGTTAGTTTTAATGAATAAGGACGAACCGCCCCGCGCTCTATCAGAAGGATGATAGGCGTGATAACCAGCGTAGCCTCTCATCTTTATTTGCGACTCCCTTGTTAGATGGGTTTCGGAGATCAAACATATGTCGATATTTTCTCTTAATAGAAACATTTCTAATTACTATTCTAATTCCATGTTACTAAGCAAAGCGTCCATATTTACTTAGATTTAGATATAAGGTTAGCCATACAAAAGCTTTCGACGTTACTAAGACGTTCGAGAATCCGTTTGTTAACTTTACATTGTTCCTCGAACTTAGCGTAGATGCAGTTCAGAATTTCATTCAACGGATCAGAGGGTGGGCCGTCGTTTCGTTTGGTTGCTTTGACTGCAGCCTGAGAATACGTCAGACGTACGGGGTTCACTGGCTTATCCGAGGTTATTTTTCGTTCAGCCATTTTAGTGGACGACTTTGACGTACGTTTAATCGGCTCAGAAGGCTGGTTGACTATGGTAAGAGTCTGCCCTGCTGATTCAAGCGTCCTTTCAGTCGGTTTAGTAGTTTGAACAATTGGTTTACGAGCCCGCTCAGTCTGCTTAGCAATACGTTCTATCGCCTTAGGAGCCCGATCGACTGATTTTGTTCCCCGTACAATCGGCGTTGTAGATTTTTTCCGTCGCATCTGTAATTCCTTAGTGACTTCGCAACCGCGATAATTTGCTGGGTGCCTTCCTTTGCAGTTAACGCAAGTTGCTTTTTCATTTTTGCTCAAACTGCAATTTTCCGAAGAGTGTTTTCCAGCGTACTTAACGCAGCGCGGCTCTTTCTGACAGTACGCCTGTGTATGGTTAAACTCTTGGCAACGCTTACATTGAGGGATTGTCTTCGTGTTGAAACGTAGCGGCTCGATTTTAACGACCATACTCATGATTGTACGAACGTTATATATCTTTTCCCGGCTTTCCGTTTTATCGAATGACAGCACAAAAAGCGGAAGTTTACATTTCACTATAGGTTCTTCTCCACGCTCGGGTCGTTTTCTCTCCTTTTTTAAAAGGTTCACGGCGTCGAGAATGGTATAACCTCTATCGCGTAAATCATCTATAACGTCTTCTTTAGCGCATGATGGATGAAGTCCTCTAGCTACGACCCTCAAGGGTCTCTCAGACTTGTTTTCGTAAGTATGCCATTGAATTTTTTCGTTGTTAAGCTTTTGAGTTACAGCCCGATAGCCCTCAGCGTCATTAACCTTGATTTTCCATGCATCGTTTCGCAAGGAAGTTATTTTAAATTCAGTAGCGATCGTTGTTTTTAAAATTTTCCTCAAAGAATTGTAGTCCGCAACGCCTGTAATATTTATTGGTGGAGGTGCGCGTTTGCTTTCAATTTTCTTATCAGATTTTGGCTGCGCTTTCCGATTAAGTTCGTGTTGTGGAACAACCTCGGGCGATGAGCCGGCCTTGCGTTTTTTAGGTGGTCTTCGTTTAAGTATCCAATCCGTTTCGCGAGTGTCCGTACTGTAGTGACGGCTACCCGGAGAAGGCTCACTATGACTAACCGTCTGAGTTTTTAAAGACTCGTTTTGAAGCAAAGAAATTTTATTCTCTGATTCAAGTTTCTCAACTTTGCTTTTGAGCTCCCGACACAACAGCTCAATTTCGTCGAGCCTCTTACGGAGCACGGCGTTTCAATGTAATGAAGACGTACAAAGGATTTTTGTCTGCGCTCAAGAAAACTGCTTACGGCTTAACCCGGTTAAAACGAAATGCCTAGTCATAAATAGAAATGGTCTCAACACAAGCAACTTTCCCACAATATACCTTGGTGATGCCTCTATTGAGTTTCTGGATAAAGCTAAAAACCTTGGAGTTTGGTTCAACACAAGTTTGCAGTGGGATGACCATGTGCGTACAGTCATCGGGAAAATTTATGGCTGCCTCAGGAACCTCTCGGTGTCCCAAAACTTCACGCCAGTTAACACAAGGCTAATGCTAGTCAGGTCCTTACTCATTCCTTTAATAACATATGGCTGCGAAATTTGTTCTTGCCATAATGCACTCACTAGGCGCAAACTCAATGTTTAATTTAATAACATTGCACGTTATGTCTATGGTTTAAAACGCTATGACCATGTGTCGTCGTACGCAAAAATGATTCTTGGATGTTCACTCGACAAGTACCTTGACTACTGCACACTCAAGTATTTACACAAAATTATAACCAGCAAACAACCTCAGTACTTATATGAAAAACTTAGGTTCTCACAATCAAACCGTTCTTTAAGTTTAATTTTGCCGCTTGTTACATATCAAGTTTGTGAACAACAATTTTTCATTCACGCCATACGCCTCTGGAATTTACTCCCTCTCACCTTACGACGGCTCTATAATACGAATCGTTTTGATGACACTCTCTTTCGGCACCTAGCAGGTAATAATTAGGAATAATATTTGTCCATGGTAAATAATTGCATTAATACATCATACTCGGTAACTTACATTTAACTCACTTTCCAGTTTTCATTATTTACAAATTAGAGATCGTTCAAAATTTACTTAAATCATGTTATTGTAAAATTCACATTTATTATTTAAAGATCGTAATAGTCTATTATAAATGTTGTTTACTAATTTTAATAAAATACTGAAATACTGAAATACAGGCATGCCTACCGTGTGTATATTCTGACCCCTAACCCACAGGGGGGAAAGAAGGGCGAAATATTGATGACCAAATGCAATATTTGACTGAATACGTAAAAAAACGACCCTTCGGGTAGGGGTTAGAATATACCCGAGGTAGGCATGCCTGTCGTAAGAGGCGACTAAAATCCACCCTCCGTATACCGAGTATGGCGTATACAAAAAACATGCAATGAACAAAACAAAAGATTTAAATACCCCAGGGGGCAGTCCAGGTAAACTGGAAAATCCACCCTCTTCGGAGGTCGGCTCTACGGATTCTGGGGAGAGCCATTTATTGCACCTTATAAATCCCTTCTCAAAAAGTACAAGGGTATCTCGATCTCCACCAACAAGATCGAACGTCTCCGGAAAAAGAAGTCCGCCGGAAGCGCAAACGCGTGAAAAACGGGACTCAGCGAAATCTAAAAGCATTGAGGAGGAAAACGACGTACTCCGTTCCAAGCTTAGCGAAATGGAGCTACTCTATCGTGAGCTCAAGAAAGAGGTAGATTTACTCAGGCAAGAAAATAATGCCCTAAAAAACACGTACCTACAAAAAGAAAATACAGTTAGCTCACATCGCTCACCTAGTCGCGAATACCAGACGGATGAAGAAGAGCTAACACGCGAAACGAATTGGGTCGAAAAGAAACGACCAAGCAAAAAACGAAAAGCTGGTTCCTCACCGGAAGTCGAGCCACAAAAAGATGAAAAGCGCAAGGAGATGCAAGAAAAGCAACAACAACCAAAATTACGTCCTCCGCCACCGATAAACGTCGTTGGAATTACGGACTATAATAAGTTGCATTGCCTCCTTAAAGGAACTCTGGCTTCGAAGTTTAAGGTGACATCTCTGCGAAACAATACGTGGAAAATCAATGTCGATGATGCCGACGGTTACCGATCAGTATCTAAAAAATTGAATGCCGAAAAGATTCAGTGGTATACTTATGAAAATAAGTTAGAAAGACCACTGCGTGTTGTAGCAAGGGGACTCCACCCCTCGTGCACTAAAGAAGATGTAATGCACGACCTTCAAGACAAAGGCTTTAAAATTCTTGATGCCGTCAATATTATCAAGAAGGAGAAGCAACAGTCGGAGGGAGATCATGAAAAATTGGTAAAGCGCGGTCTTCCACTATTCATGCTTAGTTTTGATAAAGACGAAAATAAAGATATTATATATGGTATCAAGACTATTCTAAACATCGTGGTCAAAATCGAACCCATACGTAAGACCTCCAGATCGATCCCGCAGTGTAAGCGCTGTCAAGGCTTCAATCACACGCAGACTTACTGCCAGAAGAAGCCGCGATGCGTCAAATGCGCAGGTAAACATCTCTCGGAAGAGTGTCACCTAAACAAGCAAACCCCAGCCACTTGTATAAATTGCAAAGGAAAACATCCTGCGAACTATCGAGGTTGCGAAGTGGCGAAAGAGCTTCAAAAACGCCGCGATACGCTAAAAAATTCGATGCGTCCGAATATGAAACCAATCAAGAACAGACCCAAAATAGCTACGAAAAAAGCAGCGAAAGATAGAAAGTCCGTCAATATTAACTTAAGATCGGTTAATGATAAAAAATCCGAAAGTAATAGAGATAAGGTAACAGAAGCAAAATCTCCGAATATTGGCGTGCAGTCTTATGCTCAAGCGGCGAAGACAGTTAAGGGTACGTACACGACCGACAACTCACGGGAGATCAAAGCAAGAAACCGTCCAAACTTTAATGTAAAAACTCCTTCTCAAGTTGTGACATTGAAAAATAGTGATAGAGGTAGTTCAGAAGATCATGTATCCAATGTTTTTTCCCTAATTCTTGCGAAACTTGAAGAGCAATGCAAAACAAATAAACTAATTTTCGAGAGACTAGTTGCACTAGAAAACAACATTCATAACACGCGCACATCAACCAGAATATGAAAGAAACGCTTAAAATTCTTACTTGGAACGCTAACGGGCTCATACAAAGACTCGACGAGTTAGAAATATTTATACGAGAAAAAGATATTGATATATGCTTAGTCTGTGAAACCCATCTGACAAAGCAATCGAATATTAAGATAAGAGGATATAGCGGGTATCACGCCTTTCACCCATCGGAAAGAGCCAGAGGCGGATCATCTTTGCTTATAAAAGAAAATATCGAACACTCAGCGGAAGTAAAGATTGAATTAGAAGCAATGCAAGTAAGCACGGTAAGCGTTAGAAATAGACATTTTGCTTTCAACATTTCGTCTATATATTGTCCACTGCGATGTAAACTTGAAGAAAGTGATTTCACAAACATCTTCAGCTTCCTTAAACCAAATTTTATTATTGGTGGTGACTTCAACGCGAAACACCCCTTCTGGGGCTCAAGATACGCCTCTCAGAAAGGTAGAAAGCTTTATAATGCGGGTATGCAATTCAGTTGTGATTTTTACTCGACGGGTAAACCAACATATTGGCCAACTGATAGAAATAAGATACCAGATCTGATTGATTTCTTTGTTGTTAAAGGAATATCTAGCAACTGTATAAAAGTTGAAGAAAGCTTTGATCTCTCCTCTGATCATTCTCCAATCATTATGACGATAAGCGATGCTCTGATTAAAAAAGTAGGACCGGCCAGATTAACTGGCGCGAAAACTAATTGGGACGGCTTTAAAAAAGATATTGAAGCAAATATTGAGCTGAGCGTATCACTTAAAACGCCCTATGAACTTGAAGTTGAAGTAGATCGCTTCGTCGAAATCTTACAGGATGCCGCGTGGAAGAATACTCCCAAACTAAAGAGAACCCCGGCCAGTTACATTAAAATTTATCCGCAGGAAATAAAAGAGATGATTAAGGAGAAGAGAAAAGCGCGTAAAAGATGGCAACAAACTCGGGCTCCGCAACATAAAGCACATCTTAACCGTTTGTGCAACTCACTAAAACGATATATTAAAGACCTTAAGAATAATGAAATACAAACTTACCTAGAAAGCTTAACGGCAGAAAAAGATTCTAACTATTCGCTTTGGAAGGCTATAAAAGGTATTAAAAAACCTCAAATTCAAGCCGCGCCAATTAGGAAAAATCAAGACGAATGGGCCAGGCATGATAAAGAGAAAGCGCAAGTTTTCGCCGCCCACCTGGAAGAAACTTTCAAACCGTTTGATGGACAAGCACTTATTGAAAATATAAATACGTCGTATATAGACAATAGCGTAATAAGAAATGCAACGCTTACCGAACTTAAGGAAGAAATAAAGAAACTTAAACCTAAGAAAGCTCCTGGATACGACCTAATTACGGGAGAGGTTCTTAAAGCACTGCCAAGAAAAGCTCTAATTAAGCTTCTGTTCATTATAAACGCCGCGATTAGACTAGAATATGTTCCCGGTCAATGGAAAGTCGCCGAAGTTATAATGGTCCTTAAGCCTGGAAAACCGCCGAATGAAAAAACCTCTTATAGACCGATTTCGCTTCTTCCAATTATATCCAAAGTGTTCGAGAGAATATTGGTTAGGCGAATACAGCCGGTTATAGAAGAAGGGCATCTCATCCCTGATCATCAATTCGGATTTAGAAGTAAGCATTCTACAGTTGAACAAGTACATCGAATAACACATGTAATCGAAAATTCACTTGAAGAAAAAAAGATTTGTTCAAGCGTATTCCTTGACATTTCTCAAGCCTTTGACAAGGTCTGGCACGAAGGCTTAAAGTTTAAATTACGACAAGTTCTGCCAGAGCACCTATATAATATTTTGAAGAACTACCTTACGAATAGGCTATTCCGCGTCAAATGTGGAAACGAATATTCAGATTTTAAGGAAATAATGGCTGGGGTGCCGCAAGAAAGCGTTCTTGGTCCAGTCTTATATCTATTATACACTCGTGATATACCGCAAGTAGAAGGCACTGAGCTAGCTACATTTGCCGACGACACTGCTATCTTGACAGTAGGTAAAACGGTCGAAGATACTACAGAAAAACTGCAAGAAGCTTTAAATAGAGTAAATGAATGGACAAAGATTTGGCGAATCGCACTCAACGAGACCAAATCTGTTCATGTAAATTTTACTTATAAAAAAATAAATAATTTGCCGATCTTTTCAAACTCGGTTCAAATCCCGTTTGCAAACGAGGCTAAGTATCTTGGAATGACACTTGATACAAAGCTGAAATGGAAAACGCACGTTAAGAAAAAACGCAAAGAACTAGATAACAAATATCGAGAAATGTATTGGTTACTTGGAAAATATTCCAAGCTTAATATATATAACAAACTGCTTTTATATAAGCAAGTGCTAAAGCCTGTATGGACATATGGTATACAACTCTGGGGTTGTACCAAAATAAGTAATATTAAAATTTTACAAACTTTTGAAAACAAAGTGCTAAGAGGTATTGTAAATGCGCCATGGTATATCAGAAATAGGTCAAGTATCTAGGTCTAACACTAGACAGTAAACTCCTCTGGAGAGAACATGTAGAAACTGTGGTAACCAAAGCCACCAGAGCACTTATGGTGTGCAAAAACATTTCAGGAAAGACCTGGGGTTGTAGCCCAGCCACACTGAGATGGATGTACCTGATGATAGTAAGACCCATCATCACATACGGGGCAGCGGCATGGGTCAACAGATCTAGACTAACCACGACGAGGACATCCCTCAACAAAGTGCAAAGATTAGCCTGTATATGTATAACAGGAGTTAGGACAAAAGATTACAAGATGTTCTACTACGGAACGGAAAAGGCTAGGAACGGAATCGGTATCATCCTTGCGGCAGAGCTACTTGGAAACGTCTTGAGCATTTCGAAGTCCAGCGACCGTTTGATGTCTCTCAAACTAGTAATACAAGGAGAGGTGTGGAATATTGTCAGTGCATATGCTCCCCACAATGAGTGCAATCAGATAGATAAGGATGCATTTTGGCTAGATTTCCACAATCTCCTTAAGAACATCCCAAAGGAAGAATTTCTGTTTGTGGGAGGAGATTTGAATGGACATGTCGGGAAATCAAACGAAGACTATGAAGACTGCCATGGAAGACTAGGATATGGCACCAGGAACCTTCCTGGTGAAGACATCCTAAGCATGTGCAAATCACACGGTCTTATCGTGTTAAATACCATGTTCATCAAACAAAGCCGACACCTGATCACTTACAGCAGTGGTGGAGATGAAACTCAGATTGACTACCATTTGGTAGCCAGTTTCATGAAGCCTCGGGTAAAAGATTGCAAAGTGATCCTGGGAGAGGCAATCGCTCGTCAACACCGTCTCCTGCTAACAGAAATTTTTTATGAAAACACCAAAGAAAAGCAAACAAACAGGGGTCTCTGAGAAAATCAAGTGGTACAATCTGGACAAAGAAAAAGGCGATGCGTTTGTTTTCGTAATGAAAAATTACCTCTCTCACACCATCAACGGAGCTGAGGATGAAGAGTGCAGAGCACAAAATATGTGGGATTCCCTACAGCGAACTTGCTTAAAGAAGGCCAAATCACTGCTAGGAGCTTCAAAAGGCCACCATCAACATGCCAAAGAAACATGGTGGTGGAGCGATGAAGCTAAGAAAGTGATAAATGAGAAGAAAGCGGCTTTCAAAGCTTGGTCAAAGTGCCCCTCTAATAATAGTGACGAAAAAGCTCGCCTCGAAATGGAATACAGATGCTGCAAGAAAAAAGCGAAGAAGAAGTGCGCTCAGCTTCAAGCAGAGAGTACGGAGGGCCTGTATCGGGAGCTGGATAAAATATTTTCCCCGGTTGCTGATGCAAACCAGGCTATCCAGGAGCTGCGAAGACACAATATGAACAAGAGTGCCACTATCTTCAAAATAGCCGCCCAAAGAAGGAAGAATGCTCAGGAGATTCGTTCGCCAAAGTTCATTAGCAATGCTCATGGCCAGCTTCTTGTGGATGACGACAAAATTCTGCAGAGGTGGCGGCAGTATTGTGAAGAGCTTTTGAATGAACAGTTTCCCCGGCGATACTTTCCAAGAGCCACCCCTAACTGTGAACAAATACCCGACATTACAGTCGAAGAAGTTAGTGAGGCGGTCAAATACTCCAAAAAACGAAAAGCGGTTGGGCCAGACGAGATACCCTCTGAGTTCTGGAAAAAGATGGGAGACATCGGGTTCAGATGGCTCAGAATTCTCATCTCCAAATTCGTGAGAGGTGATCCAATGCCGAATGAATGGAGGGAAAGTTACCTTCTCCCTGTATACAAAGGGAAGGGTGATACGCGAAACTGTGATAACTACCGTTCGATCAAGCTGATGTCACACACCATGAAAATCGTTGAGCGGGTATTAGGTGGCCGACTGCGAAAAATAATACGGCTATCTGATGATCAGTGCGGGTTTGTCTCGGGTAAATCAACCACAGATGCAATCCAAAGTATAAGGATCATAACGGAAAAACATCGTGATTCCTTAAGGGATTTGCATATTGTATTGGTTGACTTTGAAAAGGCATTCGACAGACAACCACGAGATCTGATATGGGTGGCGCTAAGACATCGAGGGGTTCCAGAAACCTATGTACAGATGATTATGGACATGTACGAAGGAGCAAAGACAAAAGTAAGATGCCCCGCTGGAGTAACCGAAGAGTTCCGAATCAAAGTCGGGGTGCACCAGGGAAGTGTTTTAAGTCCTTTGCTCTTTATTACAGTCCTTGATTATCTGCTTGAAGGTAAAGTGATGGACCCCAAGGTACATCAGTTATTCTTTGCTGACGATGGAGCCATCATAAGTGAGGATCCTACATCCCTGCAACGAGCACTTGATGTGTGGGTGGACGTTTTGGAGGGAAATGGGTATCGCATTAGTTCAAAAAAGACAGAGTACTTGTGCTGCCCGTTCTCTGATCCACTCAGGCCTATTTCAGACATTTATTTGAATGGAACAGTGCTTCCCAAGTGCGAAAAGTTCAAATATCTGGGATCTATGATCAATAGCAAAGCAACTTGTGATGACGACATCAATCATCGTGTAAGCGTAGGGTGGATGAAGTGGCGAGAAAATTCCGCTATCTTCTGTGACAGAAAAATGCCCCCTAAGTTGAAAGGAAGGCTCTACACCGCAGTTGTACGTCCAGCGCTCACATACGGTTCACAATGTTGGACGATGTACAAAAAGTATGAGAGTAAATTAACGGCAGCTGAGATGAAGATGCTTCGCATGACAGCAGGAGTGACCAAGCTTGATCGAATAAGAAGTTCGAAGATCCGTGGAAGCTTTCACATCAAGGAAACCATCTTACGAAAATTAGAGCGCGACCGGCTCAGCTGGTATTGCCACGTTCAAAGAAGAGATCATTTGAACCCTGTAAAAAAGGCAATATCTATGCACGTTCCAAAGACATCGCGATGTAGGAAAGGCAGGCCTATAAACGCCTGGATCAGACAAATGCGACGACATCGGCATTTCATTGGCCTCAGTAACCGAGTGATCCAAAATCGGCAGGCCTGCCGATATTTTCTGAGGTCAAATAGGCGAACCCCACATGCGGATCAGTAGAAATGCGGTGAAGTGGGAGGGTTGTGATCCCTAGTTTTCGGATCATAACCTCGCTGATAAAAGGAAGAAGAAGAAGAAGAAGAAGAATGTATAACAGGAGCCATGCGAACCTGTCCCACAGCAGCTCTAGAAGTGATCGTAGGGATACCTCCACTACACATAGTGCTAGAGCGAATCGCCAAGGAGACCATTTTAAGAATCAGCAAAGAGGGTATCGGGAAAGGAACATGCATCGCAAATAAAGAGCGAGTAACCCTATCCAAATCGGTGCCGCTTCTGGACTGGCCCAGAGATGATATGGTCAAGAAATACTGCTTTGAAAGGAAATTTGACTCAAAGCTGAGCAACAAAAGAGATTGGAGCAGCGAATCCGATAAATACCAACTCAAACAACACACAATTAAATGGTACACAGACGGATCGAAAACATCTACTGGCACTGGGGCAGGAGTGTACGGGCCCAGGACTAGATACTCAGAATCACTGGGAACATTCCCCAGCATATTTCAAGCAGAAGTTCACGCGATCGAAAGATGCGCGCAATTCAACTTAGACAGGAAATATCGCGGGCAGGACATCGCGATACTATCAGACAGCCAAGCCGCTATTAAAGCACTGACCTCGCATGAGATCAGATCCAAACTGGTATGGGAGTGTCTCACCAGGATCAACAAACTGGGAGAAACAAACAAAGTAACTCTCTACTGGGTACCAGGACATGTAGGAGTAGAGGGGAACGAAGCAGCTGATGAGCTAGCTAGAAACGGATCAGACACGCCATTCCTTGGACCAGAACCCTTCTGTGGGATAGGACCCCACAAAATAAGGGAAGACTTAAGGAAAGAAGAAGAGAACAAATGGGCCAAACACTGGGACGATATCCCCCAAATAAGACAGGCAAAGGAACTTCTGGGGAAATACAACCAGAAAAGAAGCAGAGCCTGCCTAAGAGTTAGTAAGAATCGGCTTCGCGTCTTGGCGGGCATGTTAACAGGTCACTGCAGACTTAAGGAGCACCTTAGGAAACTGGGAATAGAGGGAGATGGACACTGCAGACTCTGCAGGGACTTCGCAGAAACACCAGCGCACCTTCTTATGGAATGCGAAGCACTGATCCACAAAAGAAGGAATCACCTTGGTGCCTACCTCCTATCAGAAACGGATTTGCCTTCGCTGGATCCACTGAAGATACTCCGGTTTGCTGTAGCAGCTGGACTGGAGGAAGTGCTCTAGACCGAGTATATCATCGGCTAGAACCTTAGTAAGGGGGGCACAATAGATCTCTTATAGGTCGCAGTGCACTTGCACCTCTCAACAATATAAATCTATCTATCTATCTATATCAGAAATAGCGATATCCACAGAGACCTTGGCATTAAAACAATCGAAGACGAAATTCAAACCTACGCGAGAAAGCATAGAAGTCGACTAGAAAGTCACGTAAATATTACAGTCCTCCAACTTTTGGAAGAAAGAAATTTACTGCGCCGTCTACAAAGAACCAAACCTTTAGACCTAGCGCGATAAGTAACCGCGTCTAAACTGCGGAGCTGGCAGGAACTTCTAATGGGAAGGTACCTGCAAAACGTCATTATTTCGCGAAACGAAAACTACTTGATAGGTCGAATACTTAGTTGTAGTAAAAATAAAAACAAGTCTGTTTTGAAGGGAGGTTTTTTAGTGGGTAAGAATCCCACACTACTATGAGCACGCGCTGTCGATCCTCATAGTGTCTTGTTGAAGATTTTCACCTACCCTCGGAAAAAAAAAAAAAAAAAAAAGAAAAAACGTAAAAAAACAGACGAAACATTCTGATGATACAAGTGTAAGGAAAAAGTTGTGTAGTCTTAAGTTCCAGTTTAAAACTCGATGGTTGAAGGCACGTAGAACTTCGTCAATTTAATTTAATTAAGCTTAATTCGTCAATTTCATTTTTTTGTGCTCCATCAGAGAAAAAACGTGGTCGTCCGAATACTTCCTTTGAAGACAGTTCTGAGCGCATGATGCAGAAAAAAAATGAGTCTACGAGCAATGGGAAATACACAAGCATCAAAAGTGCTAAAAGAAATTACATCAAACAGTCCTTCAGATACTTCAACAAAGCCACTTTCATCAAACAATAATGCTTTGACGGGTGAAGATGCTATTGCAGTGATTGTGGGAGCCAATTTAACTCGACATCAATATCAGGTAATACGTATGAGTGCTCCTGAAAAATTTCCTTCATATAGGTACAAAGTCGTTCAAAATGCAAAGAAAGAAGTACCTATATCCTGAAGAACATAGCATACAAATATCGGAAATCTCAGCAGAAGTTTCTTTGCAAGCTTTACTCGATCTTACTGTAAAGCGTTTGTTTGCTTCCCAGACTGACGCCTTTGAGTTATTTGGAGATGAAAACACCGACGATCTTAAATTATACTCAAAGTGGGGTTTCGATGGAAGCCCGGGTCATAGTTCCTATAAACAAGCTTTTCATGGTTCTAAAGCCACAGATTCAACTGTATTCATGACTTGCATTGTCCCACTTCGTATTATCTATGGCACTAAAATATTTTGGAAAAATCCCCGGCCTGATTCTACCAGATATTGCAGACCCTTAAAGATTACATTCGAAAAAGAATGTACAGAAACTTACAAATACAAATATTTGGCGCAACAGCTCTTTAAAGTGCCAGGGCCTAGCTTCTCGCAACCACTCATGCTGTGTGCGTTATATCTTTCACACGAATGGAAGGGACCTACAGTTTAATGCCGAATCCGTACGGTGATTTGAGAAGCCTTTTCGTGACAACCATACTCTCGGATGTTTGTCAGACGCTCGCGAGAAGTCGAGGAGAGGAAGAGAAACTTCTTTATCAGAAAAAAAAACGTGTTGATGACGAAATAAAAAAGTTGATAGCCACTTCGATTTTCATAAACGGGAAATCATTTGTGGTTAATCATCTTTAAATTTTTTATATGGTTGATGGTAAGGTCCTCAAAGCGATTACACATACATACGTTTTCCACTCACAAATGCTATTTATGTGGGGCAACATCCAAACAATTTAATTGCATAGACGAAATTATAAAACGGGAAGTGAAAATAGAAAATTTGAAGTACGGAATATCTATTTCACATGGCTGGATTCGTTTTTTGAAACAATACTTCACTTATCCTACAAATTACCTCTTAAGAAGTGGCAAGCTCAAAAAGAGGATAAATTAATTGTTCAGAAAAATAAAACCCGGATACAATGAGAGTTTAGGGAGCGCTGTGGATTGATTATTGATACACCTTAACCAGGATTTGGAAATTCCAATGATGGGATTTCTTTCAAAATCGGAAAATCACAGCGGAAATAACCAAAATTGACATCGAATTAATCAAAAAGATGCATGCAATATTAGTTGTTGTATCTAGTGGGTGTGCGATTAATGTTGATAAGTTTCGTCAATTTGGCGAAGATACCGCCAGATGCTTGGTACAATATGTCCCCAACATTCCACAAATATTTTATTCACGGTCATGAAATATTTTCAACTCCCGCTTTACCGATAGGCCAGTTAACTGAAGAGGCCCAAGAGGCCCGAAATAAGGATTTCAAGAGATTAAGAGAACATCATTCTAGAAAAACCAGTCGCAAAGAAACCACTAGAGATGTTTTTAATTGTTTTCTGCTAAGTTCGGACCCACTAATAACTAGCAAGAGAAAATTACCCAAAAAGAAACAAAAACGATATCCAAAAGAAGCTCTTGAATTGGTACAATCGTCTTCGGGTCCACAGGGTTGTGACACTGAGGTAGAAGATGAAGAAATAACGGATCACGACAACAATGTCTATTATGAATTTGATGACGAGTGAGTGTGCCATAAAGATAGAAGCACCATAGCGGCTAAACAAAAGTAGCACCACCCCCTGAAGTAATGCAAGAAGCAATCTCAGGGTTGGGTTGCCTGAAGATGGGGAGGGTTTAGTCGGTAGGCACACCAAGGAATCATACCCGAACCTGACGGTGCATCAAGCATTCCCTCTTCATTACAAAAAAAAAAAAAAAAATACATAAATATATGTACATATATTTAAAAAAATTTTCAATTCGAATTATTTTTTTTATTTTTGTAATATTACAGAAAAACAAAGAAAAAAACAAGAAATATCACATAAATCAAAAAATCAAAATCATTCGTTTAGATTTTCGAGAATCCGAAAACAATTTTTTATTTTTTTTTTATTATATTCTTTTATTTTCTTTATATCTCCCTTTGTTGCCGTTCATTTTTTTTTTAATTTATACATAACAGTGTAGTGTCATGATAATCGGCCAAATATTTTATTTGATACGCATTGTGAGCGCTTCTTGCCCCACTGTGCGGCGCTATGATATGACGGAAGACGGGAGCTGCTCGTGAGCTCTACGAGCAAAAGAGACGGAAAGAACATCGGCTTCTCCAAAAGAAGAAGAAAACGCATGAGAAGCGCGCGCTCGAGAATATCGAGAGTTGATACTCCAGGAACGATGTACGGAAGTTTTACCAAAAGGTAAAATAACGGTGCTGAGAATATAGAAAAACTACTTCTGCAGACTGTATAACGGCGACGAAGACCAACATCCCGCTGTCAGGCAGAATGAACCATTCAACATAGACGATGATAGTCAAAATTTCCGTCCACCTGACCAAAACGAAGTGAGGATAGCAATATCCAAGCTGAAATCCAACAAGGTTGCTGGACTTGACGGTTTGCCGGCCGAACTTTTCAAGGCAGCTGGTGGTGAATTGGTAGAGGAACTCATCTTTAAAATTTGGTCAGACGAGTGTATGGCTCATGAATGGAATCTCAGCATCGTTTGCCCGATGCACAAGAAAGGAGACCACCTCAACTGCGCCTATTATAGAGGCATTACTCTCATCAACATCGCATATAAGATCTTTTCTGCGATATTGTGTGAACGCCTGAAACCTCTCATCAACAGCCTGATTGGCCCTTAACGGCTTCAGGCCAGGAAAGTCCAACATCGATCAAATCTTCACACTTCGCAGATCCTGGAGAAAACCCAAGAAGTCAAAATTGTTACTCATCATCTCTTTATCCATTTCAACGCCACCTATGATAGCATCTACAGAGAAGAGCTATATAGAGCCATGTCTAGTTTTTAAATCTCTGCCAAACTTGTCCGTCTGTGCAGGATGATGATGGAGAACGCTCGCTGCTCCATCAAGGTCGGTAATGACCTCACCGAGACCTTTGATATCAAAAAAGGTTTTAGATAAAGTGACGCGCTGTCATGTCACTTCTTTAATATTGTACTTGAACGGATTGTGCGGAACACACAAGCCAACACCTGAGGTACACTCTATCGAAAGTCCGTACAACTGCTTGTATATGGTGACGATATAGACATAATCGAAAAAACTCAGCGGTCTGTCATCAGTGCGTCTGTAAGCATTGAAGCAGAAACGACCAAAATGGGCTTAGCGATAAACGGGGCCAAAACCAAGTACATATATGTTGTCAACAAGAAGGGACAATCAACATTGACGAACTGGGCAGAACGTCACAGTGGCTAGCTATAACTTCGAGGTAGTAAGGGATTTTGTCCACCTTGGCTCTGCTATAAATTCTGAAAACGACACCAGCGCAGATATTAAGTGAAGAATAATTCTTGCCAATCGCTGTTTTTTGGGCTAATAAAGCAATTCAACAGTAACAACTAAGGAGACTCCATATAAGCCCATGATCATCCCAGTCTTGCTTTACGGCGCTGAAACATGGACTTTATTGAAGGCGGATTAAGATATTCTTCATCGCTTCGAGAGAAAGATTCTTCGTAAGATATTCGGTCCCGTTTGCGTTGACGGATTTTTCGAGGAGACGATTTAATGACGACCTATACGAGCTGTACACCGACATCGACCTAGTCAAAAATCGGCATATTGAACGTTTGAGATGGCTAGGACATGTAGAGCGGACACCAACGCTCCGACCCGCAGAGGCTTCGAATCTAACACGGAGGGACGACACAGTAGAGGGCCTCCTCGCCATAGGTGGCGCGCACAAGTTGAAGGAGACCTTGATTAACTTGAAGTGCGCAACTGGAGGCAATTAGCGAAAGACTGAGCTAATAATAATATATAAATAATTCTAAAGATTTCGAATCCTACCACCGTGTTGGGTGGTATTTCGTCTCTCCACCACGATCCATCTTAGGCGGAGAGAACCTCTGAATTTCTCTACCGTTCTCTCTGGCTATCATTCCTCGTGTCAACGTTAGCATCTGTTTAACGGAAATCTGGTTCATCTTATGGGTTTCCACCCAGTGGCGACCCAAGATCTCTCTTCTTGTGCTGGCTAGTGCCGGACATTGACACAATATATGTGCCGCCGTTCACAGATGTCGTACTCCGGAAGACCCATCTTCTTCAGGTGATACCCGAAATTCCCATGACCTGTAGATAATGCAACTTCCACGGTAGGCCACCTCTCCGGTGTTCCGCCGCGGCCCAGTTGTTGATCAGGTGCTTTACCATTCCCCTGCCAATTGCAGCAACAGGTCCTGGACCAGAGAACTCAGAGGTTGACCCTTGT
This sequence comes from Brachypalpus laphriformis, assembly GCA_945910035.1. Taxonomy (NCBI): domain Eukaryota; kingdom Metazoa; phylum Arthropoda; class Insecta; order Diptera; family Syrphidae; genus Brachypalpus; species Brachypalpus laphriformis. The sequence goes on from OX246755.1 coordinate 61,820,113, forward strand.
TCTGCTAGAGAGTCTGTCTTTCGTTACTCCCAGCCCCTACGTGCCCTCTCACCCAGAGCAGCTTCATTTCTTTTCGAAGTGAGCACTCATTGAGTTTCAGAACATATTCCAATGCCAATGATGTATTGATATCTGTTTGTTCCATTTTTAACATCAACCTGACCATCTTTTATGTGATCCAACAAGGTAGTCATCTCCCCTTGATAAACAGGGATACATTTCCCCAAACTAATATGACAGGCTAGTTCTAGTTCTTCTCAAAAGATACCTGCACCGATCTGCCATCCATCACGGACCCATCCTTCCTCTCTGGATGTATTCAATGCCCGATAAGAATTTTATGGTACTTTTCGGTAACATGTATTCTCTTTATTGCATCCATGAGCATATTCAACTCCCTGATCTCGTTTTTCATGATATCCAGAATTTTTCTATGTCCATAGATAGTACTGAACCAGTGCCAGTTGGCATCTCAGTGCAGAAGTGCCGTCGATGTCGCTGCTTTCTTAATAAATAAGTCCGACGACAAAAAACTTAGGATCACTTTCACTACGCATGTAGATGTCGTCCGTAAAGTGTCAAGAGCTGACACTCCAGATCTTTCTTCTTCCTTGTGAAGATGGTTAGATCAGTTTTTCCCTTGTCCCTTGTTCCTTGCACCACCACTCGGAGAGCATTTCTCATGGCGTCTGACATTAATGAATTCGCCTCTTACCATTATGGCTATGTCATCGGCATATCCTACAATGTGCATGCCAGTCTCCTCAAGCCTTTTCAGGAGAGAGTCCACAGTTATGTTCCACAGAGTAGGTGATAAAACTTTTTCCTGCAGCCAGCCTCTACTAACCCTTCCTCTATAATCCACCCATATTGTCCACCCATCTCACCACCAATGAGTTAACTCTGGAGTTTTCTAAGGCTAGTCTCAGGTTTTCGAGGCATATTTTATCGAATGCACCTTCAAGGCCCATTATTGTGGTCATTCCAATACCTTCGGTATGTATTTCCTCTTCCGCAACGCTTACAACCTGGTGTAGCGCTGTTTTCATAGACCTGTCAGTTCTGTAAGCATGTTGTCTACTGTTCAAAGGATTCACTTTTAGCGCAGTTCTCTCCATATGTTCCACCACAATCCTTTCCATTGTTTTCAACAGAAATGATGTTAGGCTAACCAGTCTGAAGGACTTCGTTTCAGTATAGTCCTTCTTTCCCGGTTTTAGAAGGAACACCACTAAGGCGCAGGGTCTTTTTTATCTACCAGAGTATGAGTATACGTTTCTTCGTATGCATTTTCAACAGCTGATTGTAAATGCTTCAGCTGCAACTCTACATGGTGCCGTGAACTAAGGCCATATGAACTAACGCCATAATGGCGTTAATTCACTTTCAAATACGAATTAACGCCATAATCCACTTATGGCTTTAATTCACTTTCAAATGAGAACTAAAGCCATCACTTAATGTGAACTAACGCCATATGGTGTTAATTCACATTCAAATATGAACTAATGCCATAAAATGTTTTTGATCTCTGAAGCACAGCCAGTGCAATGCAACAGTTTTGATAGAACTTTATCAGTCCAATGTCACACCACGATCGGCTCACGTTTAGTCGACAATTGACTTTTGACCCACCTGGGCCAACAGTCCACAACATTTAGGGCCATAGTTCCACAATCTTAAAGAAAAAGTGGGCCATAAGTTCTTATGACTTATATGACGCAAGGACATAAGTCCCAGGGACATGAGCCTAAAATTTTTCTTTTGGGACTTATGTCCCACCCCATCGAGACTTTAAGTCTAACATTTTCTTGACGAAAATGGGACATAAGTCCCAAATTTTCGGAGGGTTAATATCTATTGAAAAAAACTGTGGATTTCCATTAGGCGTCGTATTTTAATGAATATTATATGAGCGCAGGGATATATGTCAAGATTTTTTTTGTCGAAGATGACGCATACATAAGTCCACAATGCATAAACAGTGCAATGTGAACTTGGTACACACTCGAAAATATGAAGAGGGAAGTAACCTACAATAACTAATAATGTATGTTTCTTAATACATATGTATATCGACATAGATGCATACATAGGTATATACATTTTACGGCGTATAAACAGTGAGATAGGTATGGGGGGGCATGCTGCCCCCCTGCAACCCCCCTGCCTGGTGTCACTGTTGGATTTGAGGTGGATGCGAGGTTGGGTGAGAAACATGGATATAAAGGAACTTTACAAACACCCATCCTCGCACCCACCTCAAATCTAACAGTGACCCCTGGCAGGGGGGTTGCAGGGGGGCAACATGCCCCCCCATACCTACCTCACTGTTTATACGCCGTAAAATGTATATACCTATGTATGCATCTATGTCGATATACATATGTATTAAGAAAGATATGTACATTATTAGTTATTGTAGGTTACTTCCCTCTTCATGTTTTCGAGTGTGTACCAAGTTCCCATAAGAAAACGAAGTTCATCCCCACCTTTATAGGCGAGAAATAACTTCATATGACTTTAATTCACATTCAAATGAGAACTTAGGCCACTTTCTAAAACGAACTAACACCATATGACTTTAGTTCTCATTTGAAAGTGAAATAAGGCCATAAGTGGATTATGGCTTTAATTCGCATTTGAAAATGAATTAGCACCATTATGGCGTTAGTTCATACGGCCTTCGTTCACGGCACCCTCTACATCACAAGTGCTTTTCGGTATTTTGAGCAATCTCCCAATCAGTTTATCCCATAACACTTCATGGTATTTTACTTTATCTATGTTCCTAGGAATCCTGATGTATTTCCGATCTTTTTTTCTCTTAGATCTGTATTGCACATCGAATGAGATGGCTATGTGGTCTCATATCACTGTCTGATCCGTAACCTTCCAATTTGATACTCTATCAATCATTCTATTACAACACAGTGTCACATCAATAACTTATATTCGTCTTGCATCCACAAAGATCGGCTCTGTTTCTCTGTTGATAATAGTTAGTTCTACAAACTCGAATAAAGCTTTTCCTTTGTAGTTATCGTTGGTGCTTCCCACGCTGTATTATATGCGTTAGCATCGCAACCAATGTTCCGGCAGCATGATCGCTTTCAATTAATGAATCATCCTAAGTTTTTCCCGGAAGTTAACACCCATAAGAAGCTTGCTTGCCGCCGCCTGACTATAATTTCCACACTTTTGTCAACTTTGACATGCTCCTCTCTAGCGTATGGTTTCTTTTTCTCTGATCGCATTGCTCTCTTCTCTTGGTCCTGCTTTCGCATGTACTTGCTCGATCCAGGTCGCTCCTCTTTCGAGAATGTTTCCTAGTTTGTCCATCAGCCTTGTGATTTCCATGTCGTCTTTGCGGATTAACTTGAAACCGTCCCCGTTCCGCTTCCCATCTCCATCACCATAACTTCAGCTGAACTCGAAATTTCGGTGTTATTTTTGCACCGTTTCCTTCGTTCCGCCTCTTCTGGGGTGGTTTCGATCGGCGTCATGTCAGCGATCATATCAGTCAATTCATTGACAAATATGTCACTATTTTTCGAGACAGATTTGGCAGATGCAAATCTCTGTCTCCTTCTTGCCCCTTTCATTCGCTGCTTAAGCCATCGCTCAGAATCGGAGTCTGTACCACCATTTTTTGATTTGGCATTCGCAGCATCGATTGACCCCTTGGCGCATTATTGCACCTTATTGTCCATCGGCGCCGACGAATCTTTTGGTTTTCCGTCGGACTCCATTGGTCTCAGGAGCTCTTCCGCTGTCGAACCCACGACCTCTTCGGAGTCTTCCACCCCGCCCTATAATGACTCGTTTTCTTTTTTATATATACTTTTTTCGGTCGTTTTGTATCCCACGAGTTGGGGAGAAATTACGGACCTGGTAGGCAGAGATCCCCATTAACTACCCTACTCAACTATCTTATAACAGAGAATGGAGTTGCCCCTGACGGATCACCACTAGCAATAACCTCTGAACCATATAATCCGGTAGTACGTCTATCTGATAACAGCTCCCTCGGCTTGGTGACCTGCTACCTTGGAGTTAAGGGTTTTTGGATCTTAGTTTTCGAGTCACGCACAGTTCTGCCGGAGTAGTGTTAACTACTTACCTGGTAGTGCCTCTTGTTTCTCTACTTAAGCCGCCGCACCACGGCTAGGTGTCCAACGTGAGGGTAGGACTGAGCTAAATGGAGAACCTTGTTGTTTGAGGGCCAGGTTCGCCCCGAACTGTAGCGCCACCTAAGTAAGTAAGTAAGTTTTACCTGCCTTGAAACCGGACCACAATTTTTCGTTTTTGCCGTTCGCTCCTTGAACTCGCTATCCCTCACCATTAGAAGACTTTGTGCTTCAAAGACGTTTAGTGACTTCCTGTTTTTCCTTCTTAGACGATTGACTGAAGATTGAAGTACAGTGGAAGTAACTATATTTATTGGTTTTATTTATTTATCTCTTCTCTTATTGAAAATCTACAAATTGTGTCACTACTTTTTGCATACGCCATAAATGCTCATCAGTTCACCCTCAAGCTTCTTTTCGGACGTCCTGTGAAATACAGATATTCTTTTCTGAGCCGTACAACAGGAATGTGGGGTGCTTTGGAAAGCCGGTCGCGCTGCGTCTTAACATATTAAGGGTAGCCATAACCCCTTGTGCGCGTGCATAAGAAAAAGAAAAAAAAGTTTGATAATCAAAAATTGCTACAATTTGTCATGAAAGATTTCTCACTAAATAAATTATTAAATTACATATGAAATACGAGTACTCCTGGAATATTTGTATGACCTGATTCGACGTACGTAGTAGTTTGAAATCACGTTATCGCTGGAAATTAAAAATTGTCCCAGAACCATAACTCAACGGACAAAACTTGATTTTGAACTTCAGTCTAGTTAAGCAATGTTTGACGTTACATCAGAACAGGTAGTTTTGATTTCTGATACGATCACTGATATCTCCTTCCTTTTCCTGGCTTAACTGGTCTTAGAAACTCCTAATTGTACAACTGCACTATATCGGCTGTCTTGAGCTGTACCCTCATCCAACGAAATCATCCCTAAAAAATAGTTTTCTTCATTATTCATTTAGCATTTTCCAGAACAACCGCGATGGATTTCAAAGTGAACCGCTCTTGAAACGACCGTACAATAATGAATCAAAACAAAAAATTGCATTGAATTTAATACATCCTTTTCTTTTCCAGCCTTCTTTGCCATCTATGGCTATTGCAGAAGATCACAGATTAGAGTCATAGCCCCCGCCTTCATTGGGAGTAACCACCGATTCACCGTTCTTCAAGTCGAAGGAACATGTCATATGCTAAGTATAATCATTAATTTTACTTATCCGCACATTTGTTGTTTGGCATGTGTTAGGATGCAAAAGGATCTGCTTATACCATTTACGGTTATTTTTGCATATAATAATAAAAAACACATCATTTACAAAAAAAAAGTACTCTGAGAACACAATTTTCCCAAGGGACAAACGAGTATCCTTTTCTTGCCTCCTTATGTGCGATTAAGGGGAAGGAGGAATGGAAAAGGTCCTGTTTTCTCTGACTGATATTGGTTTTTTTTCGGAAAAATGAAAAAAGGAAACATCAAAAAGGGATACTACACACTGCAGTCTGCGCTATATGGTGCTGTTGGTACCCTCCTACAAACAGCAACATTTCTCCTTGTTGCCTTTCTGCAACATCTTCCTTTCTGCTTTATGCTGCGAATTATATGAACATTTGCAACCCCTATAATTCAACAGCAAACGGAGTACTAACATCCCAAGGAGAGAAAAATAATGTCGTTGATGTTGTAACAAGAACGTATCCTTAAATAATTTAAAGGACATTTAGCAAGTATTTGGAATTTTTAATGCTGCGCAACAAAAATTATTCACAAAAAAAGATTCTGCCCATGCTAAGTGAATATGCGAGTTTACTCCTGTGTCAAGGATAATATCATGGATGCAAAATTGATTTATAACCCTGAACTGTTATTTCCGTGAAATTTGTTTTTGCGACAGCAAACACAATAGCGAACATTTGGTGAAAGGATAACAAACAGAGGGATGTTTGTCGACTGTAATACAAACGCACTTAGTAAATCCTTTTGATATACTCGTAAGTTACCTAGGTGTATGGGTTATTCATTTCTCCAAGAGAATATTATACCTGAGCACAATTTCCATGAATTGTTAATGAAGTATGTTACAAATATTGTGAACATTTTTACGGTAATTTAGTTGACAAAACAGCAGATAAGCGAACAATTATGATATTTTGGTTTGTTTTCCTGCTACTGTGGTGACGGGAAATTCCTTCAATGACAGGCTGTAGAAAGTGTATACAGGGGTACTGAAAATCTGAGATCCATTTACCAGTGTCAGTAGCAATCCGTTTAAAATACGGTGTTGCCTTACTTCTTTGAAAATGAAAATGAAAATGCAGTTACGGTTACTGCAGAATGTTCATAATTGAATATTTTTTACGTCCTGCTATTGAAGACAAACCTGAGATGTGGTTTCAGCAGGATGGAACCACTGCTCATACTGGCTCAGCCATAATGCTACTTTTTAAGCAAATTTTTGGATAGCGAATAGTTTCCGAAATTCGGAAATTAACATACTGTCATACATAATTACGGCAGTCGACTTATTTCTTTGGAGAGTGCGCATATGTGAACGAGCCCGAGACAATGCCCGAGCTCAAGGTCGACATAGATGCAGAAAATGAAGCGCTTTAGCTAGAAACTTTGAAAGTGTGATCATCATTGCGAAGCCGTAAATGGCGGTCATTTGCTGCCATTATTTTGCATATTAGTTTAGTTTATTAGTTAGTGTCTTCCAACGGGTTACTATCTACTAATTAAAAGGTATTTTTTTTTTTTTTCAGCAGGTGAAAAATCTTCTAAAGACACCACAAGGCCCGACCGCGTGCTTGTGGTAGTGTGAGATTTTTAGTCACTAAAAAAACAACTCTCTTCAAAATTAATACTACAACTAAGCCGACGCTTATCCAGCAGTTTTATTTTCGCTTACGAGACTCGTGATTTTTGGAAAAAGAGGATCGTATGTGATTAAAAATAAATGCAGAACTTTAGACAGGTTAAATTCCAATGAAAGTTCCTGCCTTTTCCATGATCGGCATATACTATGACGCGAGGTCAAAAGGTTTTGTCCTTTGCAGACGACGAATTGAATTGATCGCGTCAAGTAGCTGAGTGACGGTACGGTTACAATGGCCGTGAACTCGATCTTTGTGTTTACGCGCAAATTTTGTTATCTCTTCGACGACGCTGGGAATTCCCAGATCTCGATGAATATCTTCGTTACGTACATACCACGGTGCGTTGACGATCGTTCTAAGAACTTTATTTTCAAAAGTTTGTATGATGTTTCTATTGCTTTTCATGGTACATAGTTGTATACCATATGTCCACACAGGCTTCATCGCGTTTCTTTTTTACGTGCGATTTCCATTTATGCTTAACATCTAGAGTCATTCCTAGATATTTTGCTTCGTCCGCGGACGGTATTTGAGCCGAGTTTAGATATACAGGCGATCTATGCCCTTTTTTGTATGTAAAGTTAACGTGAGTAGATTTGCATTCGTTCAGCACAATTCGCCAAGAATTCCTCCAAGCGTGGACTTTATTAATAGTATGTTGAAGCTTTCCAGTTAATACTTCAATAGTTTAGCCCGTTGTCAATATCGCCGTATCGTCTGCAAACGTGGCGACGACACAGTTTCTTTCTTGCGGGATGTCACGCGTATAGAGTACATATAGAAGTGGGCCAAGGACACTTCCTTGCGAGACTCCGGCCGCAATCTCCTTGAAGTCAGAGTAATCATTTCCGTGCTTAACACGAAAGAGTCTGTCAGTGAGGTATTGACACTCGCATCTCTGCAAGACTGAAGCTGGAGTGCCACAAGGGATTGTACCTGCTATATCTCATCTCCACAGCAGAAGTTCTAATACCCAAGATAATTAACTTGATAATTAAAGTCAATGGGTTCACAACCAGGATTTAAAAGGCAACTCGTCATACACGACTCCAAAAAGTTTATGTACAGCCTCTACCACCCTCGCAATGATGACCAATCGGCGTTATTATTTTGATATTTATCCGAAATGGTGGACTCTATACAATTCCATCCATAAATACATCACTCCATGGCCATGACCATGAAATTATTGTTCTCGGGGAAGACAAGCTAAAGCCTTGTCATCGGCTGCGGTTTCACTCAGCTGGTGGGGGAGTCCACGAGAGTTCCAGACGACCCAAATAACTATAAAAATACCTAAGATTTCTTTATTACATCAGAGCTATTCAATTCAATTCAATTCAATTCAATTTTTCTTTATTCATATGTAAGCAGAAAAAGTTAACAATTCAATATAAAATTTGTGAGCATTTAATACATATAGAATAGTTAGTGACATCTTTATTTAAAAAAAAAAATAGAAGTGATGTCACATTTTAATAAATTTTACTTTGTGTGGGTGTACAAAGGTAGAAAAACAGAAATTACTTTTTTTTTTAAATCCAGTAAGTGAGGAAGAGTAAAAATTGATCTTTAACAAATAAAAACGTGATACAATCAAAAACTAAATATAAATGGCAGAAATAGCTACGTACTAAGTTAAGCAAATGAGCAAATCATTTTATTTTTTATCTATTTTAAACTGAAAAACGCAACAGGGTTTCGATTTCGTGATGATTAAAACCAAGAAGCCATGATTTAATTACTTTTATAAACCGGGATAAATTTCTTATGGACCGAATTTCCAAGGGCAGAGTGTTAAATAATTTGCATGAAACAGTAGAGTAAAAGTTTCTGTAACTTGTAGTGCGAAAAGCAGGAACATTTACAACAAAGTTTGAATGGCTACGTAAGCTGTGTAAGTCAGAAATTGGACTATCCAGATACCCGCCTCTAATAAAGAAGACCTTCAGAACCTTAAAATAAAATAAATGACGCAAAGGAAGAATTTTCAAGGACCTGAATAGGTCCATTGTGTGTGCTGAACGGTGAGAATTACAAACATTTCGAATTGCAGATTTTTGAGAGACCGTTAATTGCTGTAGTTTGCTAAGGTAAGCGCCACCCCAACTGCAAAGTCCATATTGCAATCGTGATTGGAATAAACCATAATAAACCCTTTTCAAAGTGTTAAGAGAGCAATACTTTCTAAGGCGGAAGAGACAACGAGTAGAATAAAGAAGATATTTTTTCAAAGAAAGAATGTGTTTGGACCAGTTCAAATTTGTGTCTATGGTAACACCAAGATACCTAAAACTATCTACACTTTCAATCTTGAAGCAATCAATACTGCAGTTAGCATTCCTATTGAAAGTTTGCCCACTTTGGAATCGGCATTGGTTGTTCAGCAAATCGTGACTCGCGCAGTCATGAGAATGAAATATTATATCTGAGTCGGGATACTCCTGCTCAGTAAGACTGAAAAACATTAACTTAGTTTTGCTACTAACAATAAGTCTATGATTGGCAAACCAACATCTTAGTAAGAAAACGTCATGGTTTATGTCAGCAATTAAGTCTAACGAACTGACTGAACAATATGCAATTCCAAGGTCGTCGGCAAAGGCTTTAGTTTTACCCACGAATGGAAGAGCAAATAAGGAATTTATGTATATAAGAAATAAAATTGGGCCAAGTACAGAACCTTGGGGCACCCCCAAGTTACTGGTTTTTGAACTGCTTATATTGCTGCCAATTTTTACGTATTGCATTCTATCTTTAAGATAAGACTCAAACCAATTATATATGAATCCTCTGAAACCGGCCTTATATAATTTATCTAAGAGAATTTCATGGTCAACCATGTCAAACGCCTTAGTTATATCCACAAAAAGGCCAGCGCAAAAATGTTTGTTATCTAACCCCTTGTATAAAATAGAGCAAAAATCCAACAAAGCATCCTCAGTGGAGAAGCCATTCCTAAAACCAAACTGCATAGGACTAAGAAAATTTTTATGATTAAGATAGGCTAAAATTCTCTTTTTTATTAATTTTTCAAACACTTTTGAGATTGAAGGCAACAGAGAAATTGGTCTGTAATTTGATTTGTCTGTCCTAATACCCTTCTTAAATAAAGGAATCACTACAGCGCATTTAAGTGCAGAGGGAAAAGTCCCAGACATAATGCTTAAATTAAAAAGGTAAGACAAAATATCTACTAAATTGGGTCCAATGTTCTTTAGAACCAAATTCGAAATTTCATCATATCCATGAGAATTGGAATTAGGAAGAGAATTAATGGTTTTTAGTAATTCAAATCCCGTAATAGGCTCAAAAACGAAGCTGTTTCTATAATCATTGCCTTCAGTACCAGGCTTAGTGCAACAGATACAAGAAGTTTTTGTACTACCTGAAAAACAAGTTTGTCCAATGGAAGCAAAGTAATTACTGAATTCGTTGCTATATCTAAAGGATTTGAAATCTTAGTACTACTATTTTTAAGTATGATGGGATCTGGGATAGAACAAACTTTACGACTAACAATACTGTTAACCACTTGCCACTCTTTCTTAAGATTCCCACTTGCGGCTTGTATTTTGAAATGATAATAGTTTTCCCGAGCGTTTTTAACTTCCTTATTTAATTTTTTGCACAGCTTGTTAAAACGACTTTTTAAGTTATTATTCAGTGGATGTTCCAAAATTTTTTTTCTTAATTTGTGCTTTAGATTAATTTGTTTAATAAGGGTACGAGTTATCCAAGGTTTAAGGCGATACTCCGATTTTTTTTGTGTTAAAGTGAAAGTGGATATACTTAAATAATGTTTAAAAATGCTAAGAAAAATATCATATGCTAAGGAGGCATTCTGTTCAACATAAACACTGTCCCAATATTCATAGCGTAGCCTATCGTTCAATTCGTGAAAGTTAATTTTATCAAAAAAGGCCTGTGATGATACGAAAGGGTTCCTACATTTCATGTTTTCAAAAAAGATTCCCGTCATACAATGATCGGTTATACGAAGGTCCAAGTTAATACCAGCAAGGAGATCCACAGCAATATTTTCAAGACGAGCAAAAACATGGTCAAGGCAGGTGCCTGAAATTGGTCTGGTAGGTTCAACAACAAAGGATAACAATCCATGTTCAGCCATGAGCGCTTGGTAAGAACCCGAAATGGAATTAGAGTCTAAAATATCTAGATTAAAGTCACCTAAGATGGCAAGGTTTCCAGATGGTTCATTAGCCAGAAAGTTTGAAAATTTGTCTAAAAACAAATTAGGTGGCGAAGAGTGAAGTCTATATACACAGACAAAAATAAATAATTCTTTGTGAATATTGCAACAAACTTTGATGATATCCGCGCTTCTTAGATTAAAAACTTTCACATCACACTCATACAAGTTCGATACAAAAACTCCCACTCCACCGGCAGAGTACGTATCGTTGGTGTTTGCAAAAAAACTAAAATTAGGAATATGGTAATCTTCAATTTCGAAAGAATAAATCCAAATTTCAGATACAAATATTATTTGTGGCAGGTTAACAAGAGCTTCAAGATTCCCAATCAGTAAATCGAAGTTTTGACGTAAACTACGTATATTTTGATGTAAAACGAAAAATGATTTGCCATCTGAATCACATCTAAAAATTCTATCAAAACTACTTCTAATGGTTCTAATAGTGGGGCTGTCGCACATAAGATCAAGGCTGTCGTTCATATTACTGCCTTTGAAGAGCAGCTAGATCATCAAATGATCTTATGACAACAGCCTCACTATTTTCAAATTTTCTAATTAGAATATGAGAATTCCGGAACCACAAATATTTGAATTTACTTTCTGTTTTCAATTTCTTAGCTGCCATAAATAAAGCTTTAGAATATTTAGTTAAGCTATCGTTAATAAAAATATTATTGTTACTACCATCACTAAATAACGAAGAGTTCAGCTTCCGCTTTGCATTTTTTTTGCTTTCCATCACTCTCTGTTTGACGTTGCGTGAAGAGAAATGCACGCAAAGAATATCACCGTGAGTATTAGAGGTGGAGGTTGTACTCGTATGTTTTGGTTTATTTATGTGCTTTACGTAACATTTCTGTATGTCCTCAGTCGAAACGGAGTTATTCAAAGCTTTTTCGAAGATCTCATTTACTCTCTCCCTTGCGTTTAAACTATTTACATCAGGAACACCAACAATCTCAACAGCATTCTCCAGTTGCTTTTGCTCCCTCCAGTTCACCCTGCTCTCCAAATTGGCCACCTTCGAACGCAATGTTTCGTTCTCCTCTCTCAGCTGCTGGACTGTGCTGAGAAAATCACAGTGGATTTTTTTTAGACTGAGAATTTCTTCGTAGAGCAGTCGAAGGGTTATTGAACTTTCGGCCGAAGATGAAAGAACCGTCGACAAACTGTCGTCTGCTGCGCCAAGTGCAGGTACTGTTTCGCATTGAGATGAAAGTGATGCTAGATTGGCGTGGGCAATAGTCGATTTAGGTGTTGTGATTATTTCGGCAGGTACTTTTTCCCGATGTGATGAATGTGATGCAGTCTTGATTGGGGCAGCTGTTGATTTTGATGTAGCAGATTTTTGCTGCTTACTAGAGGGCTGCAGTTTTTGGCGTGGGATAGATGGAACAGGTAAAGGTTGAAGAAAAGATTTACGGCGCAAAGTAGAACAATTGTCGCATCGATGAGTAAGATTATTGGTTGTTAAATAATCAATGTCGGCCGGATGTATATTGGCGCACGAACCGTGAAACAATCACCGCACTGTATTTTCGTTGCATCATTACGATCAATTTTGTCTTTGCAAATCGGACAGTTCATTCTAAAAGAGTTAACTGACTATTTGGAAGATTAAGAGAGATTAAAGGTTCGCACCCCACGACACTTTAAGAAACACGTCTGTTCTTGACCACAGTCGAACTCGATATCCAAGTTACACAATAATGGTGGACTTTTAGAAAATTCGAACCACGAGCTAATATCGGCATCCCATCCGCTATTAGCAGCAATGGCTGAGCACCGTCGTCACCTGACTGTCTGACTGGAAAGAGCTGCGGATTTTGTATCATTTCCATTTCACTTCATTTCCCTTCATTATTCACTTGAAATGGGTTGTACAATAAGATGAGATCTTTCATGGTACTTAAAACTGAGCGATTTGTAAATAAATGTAAATATGTGACTTAAGATTAATATATAATTCAGAGGACAAAAAAAGTAATTAAGGGCGTGTTGACCAAGGCCTGGCCTGTGTTTCGGGAGCACCGACATCAACGTTTTCGCTGAAGTCGTCAGCAAAATAATTCTTCTTAGTGTTTTAAAAGCTAAAGCTACTCTCGCTTGGCAGACACATTGACGTGGTGCGAGAGCTTATGTTGCAGACTCATTCAACCGCGGGAGCTTTTCTCTCGGATGGGCTGACTGATGAGTAACGAACCAAGAGCTGCCACTTAATCCAAGGTGTAACACGACCCGTACCTATTGGATGGTTTGCAGCCAGGGATACTCTGATACAATATCGCGTCAGGGAGTAACCACGATCTTACTGCCCTAATGATTAGATTAGATAAGATCGATTTTTATGTACGTACTTTACTATTAGCCGTATTTTATTATCACTCATGATCCATATGGATCATTGGTTTCTATGCAATACATCAACAATACGAGATCTGGCTTTCTATCAGGATCAATTTCGTGATCTAGACATTTTTTTTTTTATTCCTTGGTAGGTTAGATAACCACACTACAAGACACAAGGAAAATAGTTTCGTTGATCCAGATCCGGATCGTTTTATTTTCGTCGTGTGATCTATATGGATCTTGGGTGATAATAAAATACGGCTATTATTACAATGTTTTAACAAAAAATCAATAAACATGGCTTTGCCGTCTGCCTGATTGACAACATTAAATAAATTTAAAATTTAAATTAAAAATTGACTAAAATATGTGTGTACTCGTATATTTGTATTTTTTTTCAAAGCGATTCTTAAAATTTTTCGTTAATGATCCTTTCACGATAATTTAAAACAATTTTGTAGTAGTGGGATAGCTTAAATATGTTAAATTCGTTAAGAAGCCTAAGAACTTGATCCGCTGACAGAACATTTCGAGTACTTCCAAAGGTAACCTCCTAATTTCGTTTAACCCTGGGCACTTCCCAACAAAATGAATGACATCTTCTCTTTCTGCCAAGTTACACAGGTTGCATAGCACTGGTAGGTCTTCTATGTGTGGAATATAGTTAAGCTTTAGAAGCTCTCCCCGTAATTTTAACACAGTCGCTATTTCCGATATGCTGTATTCATCGCGGAAGTAGTTATTTTCCTGTAGGTTATGGCTTAAGCGGCTGTAGATCAATCTATGCAGTGATCCCGAAGCGTGCTCTAAATGCATGAACCAAGCCTTTTCATCCATACTTGCGATGAGTTGATAAAGTTGTATCCCTTAGTCCTCAGCGAGTTCCAACGACTCCCTGTACAATCCTGTCTTGGATTGTATTGCTTGCAGAACAGCTTTTTTCGGCAGTCTGGTATCCGGCATATTCAAAACCTTTAGAACGTTGTCCACATGCAATTTAAATGTTTTGGTGAACAGTGGGGACAACTCTGTTTTCAGCATTAGCATATAAATGGGAGTGTTGGGTGAGATGTGGAATGCTCTCTTAACGTAGTACCGCAGTAATTTCTCATTAGTCTCATATTTCCTTACTCCCCAAACTTGCGCAGTATAGAACATGATGGACTCTAACACCGCTACAAAAACCTTATATTTACTGCTGTGGGCAATGAATTTGTTACTGAGACATTTCTTCCAGACAACACTGATGGCCGTTTTAGACTTTGCTAGTGGGCGCCGTGGCGTAAGTGGTTAGTGTGTCGGATCACTACGCATGAGGTTCCAAGTTCGAATCCCAGAAAATACCAAAAAGTTGTTTCACGGTCCCACCTCTCGCGAGCGTCTGACAAACATCCGAGAGTATTGTTGTCACGAAAAAGCTTCTCAAATAGCCGTTCGGATTCGGAATTAAACTGTAGGTCTCTGCCGTTCATGTGAAAAATATAGCGCACATAACATGAGTGGTTGCGAGAAGCTAGGCCCTAGCACTTTAAAGAGCTGTTGCGCCAAATATTTGTATTTTGGTTTTTAGTTTTTCGTTTAGATGTCTCTCCATACCTACATTTTTTGTAAAGTAGACCACAAGATACTTATATTTCTTAACGACCTCAGTACTTTCTCCATTGTAGTACCATTTCTCGTTTCTGTAGTCCTTTCCACCCCCTCTCTTAAATTGCATAACGTTTGACTTGCTAAGATTTACGATAAAGTTCCAGTAGTCATACAGCCTATTGATCATAAGTTGCAAGAATTCAGGTGAGTGCGCCAGTAGTACTATATCGTCAGCGAACAGAAGTACCTCCACGCGGAATATCTACGATGTCCTCGATGTATAGCGCAAATAAGCTTGGACTCAGCGAACATCCCTGTCTTACTCCGGACAATGACTGAAACCATCATGACAACTCCTCATCACTCCACATTGCTGATTTTGTACCTGCATACAAGTTTTGGATGACGTGTCCGAACTTCCTCGACATGCCCATGCAGTAAAGTTTATAAAATAGAGCTTTTCGGTCTACCGTGTCAAATACCGACTTAAACTCTGCAAAAAACGCATACAGTTTTTACCACTTCCAATGTAAGACTCCACAATGCTCTTCAAGAATATCCTGGCCTGAAACCCGTTTGATGTTCTTTAAGTAGATTATTTTCCTTTATCCGTGTAGATAGTCGGTCCTGCAAAATTGCTGTGAATATCTTATAGGAAGCAGTTAAAAAGGAAATGCCTCTATAATTTGCAGCATCTGATGTACTCCCTTCTTTATGTATGGGGAAAATTGAGGCATCTCTAAAACTGTTTGGGACTACTGCACTATTTAGGATATTATCAAACATTGTAGTAAGCTTGTTGTGCAACTCGTTAGTACCATATTTATAGAATTCGGAAGGTATCCCATCCGAGACTGCAGCTTTACCATCTTTTAATGCACTTAGAGCACCGATAACTTCCACATAGCAAATCAATCTGTCCAAGGTATGATTCTGAAATCCAGGAACAGCATAGTTGAAGATGAATTCACTAGGGGGTGGGTTCAATAGTGCATTAAAATGTGCTGGGAGGTTGTGTTTCCGAAACAGCCTGAGCCAGGCAAACGATAATTGCCTTGCTTTATAGCACTGTACTGCTGAGATAATGCGGAGCTCTGATGCAGCTGTCCTTCCATTCCCGCGCTACTCGTGGTAACATGTACAATAAGAAAAACAATCTGGGTAGAATGCGGGATGACACCGCATCTATGCTAGTGGGTCGGATGGAGCAAAGATTCTGTGTGAACGACCTAGTGAGTGGAAGCCAGCCAGTGACAAGCGGAGAGGGAGGTTTCAGGCGAGTGCAACAGAACATAAGCCAAAGAGCCGCTACGACCTTAAGGAAGATCCTTGAGCTATCAGAAATAGCAGCACGTTTGAAAAGTGCCAGGATGGAGGTTGGGAGTCACGCTCTAGCCCCCCGACTCTTGGGCAAGGTATCTGCGGTGGATAGTAGGGTAAGGAGTTCGGGCATAGCTCGGACACCTACTGTTCCCCAGTCCAATGCCGCTCCGGCAAAGCCAGCTTGCCCGCCGATGCCAAGACCTGGGCAACCGGAAGGCAAAGGATGACCCCCTGAGAAAGGGTGTGGGCTCTCGCTGGTATTTGCGCTACCTCTAAAAGAGCATTGAACCTGAGGATGCCAGGATATAGGCTGAGAAGCATAGGGCGAAGCCCGACTCCACTGCTGTGCCATCGGCTAAGAAGGGCAGTAATGCCATTACACCTCCTGCATTTAACGTGCAGAAAAGGCTGAGGACAGAGGAGAGCGCTAAGAGGCACCAGGTAGAGCCTACGAACGCTTGCGCTGTCTCAGTTGGTAGAGTTATGTTGTGGCTGCTGGAAGACACGCTGAGGCTGCGAAGGTTAAGCAGGTTCCTGTGCTTCCTGTGAATTACCCACATGAAATACTCGATGCCGAGGACCTCAATGCACTCGAGAGCGCCATCGTGACGGAAATGGCCTTGGGATGGTAGCATAAGCTCAAGTTCCAGGGCGTTCATTTTGGTATGAAATGGCATGCTACTAGTCGACTGCGAAACTCCCCAGACGGTGGAATGGCACCCAAACTGAGGAAATGGAAAGGAAAGGGGTGGGCCTTACTGCAGTTCGCAAATACCACATACTCATTCCAAACCAATAGCAAACTTCCTTGGCAATCCTAGAAGCGGAGAATGATGGCCTAAACATCAAGGCATGGAAGGTATTGTAAAATATAATCGTAACGAGGGGACCGGGCAGATACTGGCCGTCGGAATTGATCAAGAGTCATTTGAAACCATTAGGGTTCAAAACTGCTCTCTGAGCTACTGGTTTGGCATAATGACGGTGGGTGGACTCAAGAGGTTGGAGGAGAGTTCAGGGCATAGTACCAACTTGAAACCATTCTCACAGGCGACACCACCGGAAGTGGAGCACCGAGTTCTCCAGCTATCTGAGGAGGATCTAAACAGGACAGTAATCTCCCTCCCTCTGGACTGTAACCTGGAGGAGGAAGAGATTCTGTTGACGGGGGTGGGGCATCAGCCCCCTACGATCAATAGCTTGATGACCTCCACTAGTAAAATAAAGGAAGCCCTGGTAAACATCCAACATGACATAGCGGCATTAGCCGCTATAGCTAGAATGTTTACCAAACAGAACGTGGGCATTACATTGATTCAGGAGCCACGGATCCCGAAAGGAGAAGTCAAAGAAGATTCAAATGTAATTTGGGATATAAGGGTGACCAATCCAAGGGCATGTATCCTTATCAATAACAAAATTAACTTTCTCCTACTTTCAGAATATGCGAGGCGAGACTTGGGACCATTGCAGGTTTCTTTGAACATCGACGGAGTACACCGCACCATCACCATCCCTTCTACATACTGTGCTGGGGATGAACCAGCTGTCCGAACACAACTACAACGCTAAGTGGGGAACTGCAATAAGCTTCAAATGCCGCTGCTAATTGGATGTGATGCCAATGCTCACAATGTCATATGGAGGGAGCACCGACACCAATACCAGGGGTGAGTCATTACTAGAATTTATTCTTTGATCATCCCTAATATATACAATGCAGGGAATACCCCAACCATTGTCACAAGAATTAGAAAGGAAGTTCTTGACCCCACGCCAAGTAGCCCGATCCTAGCGTTCCATTAGGTTAATTAGGAACTAGAAGGTATCAGATGAGCCGTCATTATCCGACCATCGAATTATTGTGTTTGATTTAGATAGTGCATGTATCATAAGAAATCCAGTAAGAAACACAAGGAAAATAAGTCTGGAGGTTTTCAAAGAAACCGTAGACAGTAATGTGGAGCATATTGATCATAGGAGGGCTCCAGCACACTATCTAGTGTTAGAAAACGCGGTAGAAGGTATTACTACCACAATTACAAATGCGTTCGAATCAAGCTGTCCCATAAGCAACAAAAAGGATGGGAAAGACGTGACATGGTGGAGCAGCAATCCGGCAAAGTTACGTTCTGA
Source organism: Brachypalpus laphriformis (assembly GCA_945910035.1). Lineage (NCBI taxonomy): Eukaryota > Metazoa > Arthropoda > Insecta > Diptera > Syrphidae > Brachypalpus > Brachypalpus laphriformis. Next base: position 61,838,744 of record OX246755.1, read on the forward strand.
TACACACAAGTTGTTCAACAGGGCAAAGCTACAGGGTGGCATATAAAAACCACAACAAAGAGCTGAGAAGGGCGAAAAATGAAAGCTTCAATAAATTCTGCGAAAAAATAACCAGCACTCCTGCTGTAACTAGACTACATAAAACCTTAGCAAAATCGGGGGAATGCCAAATCACTTAAAAAACTATATGGTAGTTTCACTAAAGATGAGGAACGAAGACCAATATTGCTCTTAGAAGCTCACTTCCCCAGAAGTTCGCTGAACACCTGTGAAGAGAGCGTGACCAACATGATCAGACGTCGGAATCAAGATTAGGAGATTGCAGGGGCTATCTGTTCCAGAGGGAGAATCGAGTGGGCAGTCAGCTCCTTCCAGCCTTTCAAGTTACCAAGTGTGAATGGTATTATACCAGCAAGAGAAACTACTACCACACCTAGTTAGAATAGTAAAAATAGTCATGCATTGGGATATATTCCAAACCAGTGGAGACGGGCGAAAGTTGTCTTTGTACCAAAAATGGAGAAGAAAGACCCAAACACAGCCGAAGTCATGCAGACCGATCAGCCTAACATCGTTTCTTCTCCAAACAATGGAGAAAGCTGTGGATAACGACCTAAGAGAGTATGTATTCAATACATCCCCACTTCAATACCATCAGCATGCATACAGAGCAGGCAGATCCACTGAGACAGCTCCATATCAGCTGACGGAAACCATCCAAAGAAAATTAGAAACAAAAGAGATATTACTCTGCGCCTTCCTAGACATCAAATGGGCATTTGATAACACTTCGCATGAAGCTATTAAACGAGCCCTTGACAGAAAAGAAGCCAGCAGAACAGTATATAAGTGGATGTATGAGTAACTGAGAACAAGATCAGCAGAAACTCAAACATCACATAGAATTATCAAGGTCAACACAATAAGAGGGTGCCCACAAGGCGGAGTGTTATCTCCTCTAATGTGGAGCCTTGTTGTGGATGAACTACTTGAAAAGTTGGCAAACATTGGAATTAATTGTCAAGCTAATGCTCATAACGTTGTACTGATTGCCAGGGGAAAATTTTAAGAAACCCTATGTGATACAAAACCAATATAGAAGTACGGATCTCAAATTTAGGGCACAGCTGAAAAGTCAAATATATACGTACATATTATTCAATGATAGCAATCAAAACTGAATGAAGTGGACTGATAAAGCTAAACAAGTGAGCAGAAAGCGTCTTTCAAAGCTTGGTCAAAGTGCCCTTCAATAATAGAAACGAAAAAGCTCGCCTCGAAGTGGAATAGAGACGTTGCAAGAAAAAAGCGAAGAAGAAGTGCGCCCAGCTTCAAGCAGAGAGTACGGAGGGCCTGTATCGGGAACTGCAGAAAATATTTTCCCCGGTTGCTAATGCAAATTAGGCTATCCAGGAGCTACGATGACACAATATGAACATGAGCGCAACCATCTTCAAAATAGCCACCCAAAGAAGGAGGAATGCTCAAGAGATTCGTTCGCCAAAGTTCATTAACAATGCTCATGACGACAAAATTATGCAGAGGTGGCGGCAGTATTGTGAAGAATTTTTGAATGAACAGTTTCCCCGGCTATACTTTCCAAGAGCCACCCCTAACTGTGAAGAAATACCCGATATTACAGTCGAAGTAGTCAGTGAGGCGGTCAAATACTCCAAAAAACGAATAGCGGTTGGGCCATACGAGATGCCCTCTGAGTTCTGGAAAAATGTCACACACCATAAAGATCGTTGAACGGGTATTAGTTGGCCGATTGCAAAAAATAATATCAGTGCGGGTTTGTCGCGGGTAAATTAACCACAGATGCAATCGAAAGTAAAAGGATCGTAATGGAAAAACGTCGTGATTCCGTAAACGATTTGCATTTTGGCGGACTTTGAAAAGGCATTCCACAGACAACCACGATATCTGATATGGGTGGTGCTAAGACATCTAGGGGTATCAGAAACCTATGTACAGACGATCATGGACATGCACAAAGGAGCAAGGACAAGAGTAAGATGCTCCATTGGAGTAACCGAAGAGTTCCCAATCAAGCGCCAGGAAAGCGTCTTAAGTCCTTTGCTCTTTATTGTAGTCGTTGACTATCTGTTTGAAGGTAAAGTGACGAACCCCAAGGTACATCAATTATTCTTTGCTGATGATGGAGCCATCATAAGTGAGGATTCTACGTCCCTACAACGAGCACTTGATGTGTGGGTGAACGGTTTGGAGGGAGATGGGTATCGGATTAGTTCAAATAGACAGGGTACTTCTGCTGCCCATTCCCTGATCCACTCAGGCCTATGCTTCCCAAGTGCGAAAAGTTCAAATATGTGGGATCTATGATCAACAGCAAAGCAATCTGTGATGACGACATCAATCATTGCGTAAGCGTAGAGTAAATGAAGTGGCGAGAATACTCCGCTATCTTCCTTGACCGAAAAATACCCCCTAAGTTGAAGGGAAGGCTCTACACCGCAGTTGTAAATGAGAGCAAATTAGCGACAGCTGAAGATGCTTTGCATGATAGCAGGAGTGACAAAGCTTGATAGAATAAGAATTTCGAAGATCCATGGAAACCTCCACGTCAAAGAAACCATCTTACGAAAAATAGAGTGCGACCGCCTCGGTTAGTATTGCCAGGTTAAAGGAAGAGATCATTTGAACCCCGTTAAAAAGGCAATATCAATGAAAGTTCCAAAGACATCGCGAGGCAGGAGAGGCAGGACTATAAACGCCTAGGTCACACAAATGCAACGACACCAGCAACACCAGCATTTGATTGGCCTCAGTAACCAAGCGATCCAAAATCGGGAGGCCTGCTGATATTTTCGGAGATCAAATAGGCGAACCCCAAAGTAGAAATGCGGTGAAGTAGGAGAGTTATGATCCCTTGTTGGCGGATCATAACCTCGCCGAAATAGGAAGAAGAAGAAGAAGTAAATGCTGAATGAAAGCAATAAAATAAAATAATTTGGCCGCACTTAAGTGATAGATAGAGAGAGACAAAGATTCGTTTATTGGTTGGAAACTTAGATGTTGTTTCAGAAAAACTCCGTGGGTGGTGGCGTCTAGATAACTGGGGAGATTTTTGTTATTTTTGTCTCTACTTCTGATCACAGTAATTTTTTTCTAAAGCATATCGATATCATCCGAAAGAGCGAACAAGTTATACAGCCATATGACCAAAAATGTCAGAATTGACATGCGTGCAACAGCACAGTTCTCCCACATCCCTTCGTTATAAGCTACCACAGCGGTCGTGTTTTTGTTGAAAAATTGAAGTTATATCCCACGCATCGTTATAACATGCTGTTGAATAATTTGAAACATGAAGGAACCTAGCAAGATTCTCTGAAACATAACATCTGAGTTTCAAAACCACCACTACACCAATCTTCCTGTCTCTCTCTCTCTCTCTCTCTCTCTCTCTCTCTCTCTCTCTCTCTCTCTCACTATCCTTATGTATGTTATTTTAATCCTAAAGGTGTACCAACTTTTTACAATCACATTGGATGAGAGAGTTCCAGTACTCGTATGCAGCGGGTAATTCGTGCGAACTCCAGTGTTAAATACTGTTTGCAGTCGCAATCGATTTATTGAGTGTAGTGCCATAGAGTAAGATGTTTTCAGGCCTCGGCCTTGGATTACCCAAGCTAGAAATCTTCCAAATATTCCCGGCAGTTTCATAAATATTTATCTTAATAAATCATAAAATTAGCATAAGTAAATTTAAATTATTAATAATAAATTAAACAACACTATGTAATAACATTCAACGCTCTTCCTTCAAACCCTTTATTCTGTCGCGCCCAATAAAGTTTACACTGTACACAACAAACATTTTAATTTATTACCTTAAGGACGAATAAGAAATGAAATGATGATGGTATGCATCGTAGCACCGAGTTCTACTCATACAACGACAATATACAGAAAAGGATATTACACACCTCTTGCATAAATAAATCTTCTGCGTGTCAAAGCAATTTCCTCTGTCTAATTAGTTCACATTGCGGGTATTGTAATAAAAATGCAAATTAACGTACATTCACACCTAGGTACTTGTATATGTTTGATGAGATGAGAGTGTGCTTATGACTATTAAATAGATAGATGCTTGATATAGTGGAGATGCAGAAACAAGTTTTCAATCTCATAAATCCTCAATGTCACATCACTGGGTGATATATTGACAATGACGTTTTCTTTTGCATTGCGCGTAATTATTTATTTATTTTTCTTTCCATAAAAATGCGACATCCTTCCGGAAAGTAAAATAATTAACTCTTAAACTGTAGCATAATTTCGGGGTGCATAGATGCTTCAGAACTATAGCAAGCAAAAAAAAAAGGAAAAAATTGCAGACACTTCAGAACACTGGGATATATCGTTCAGATAAATTACCTGTGAGCTGACGTACGATGCTGCTCTCAATTCAAGCGGGTAATTTTTTCTTTCGCCCTTCTGTTTGATGCCCTGGAGGGCTTGGAAATATGTAAATATGTTTGCGTAATAAAAAACCCAGCATGAAATCATTTTTAATGTACAGGGATACTACGAATCTAATTCAATGTGGAATATGTGTATGCAATGTGTACACAATAATTGAGGATTCTTGTTCCTTGAGATAATTTTTTGTGTCCATTGCCCCTTGAAATGCCCTGTAGAGGGCATGGTACGAGTAGAGTGAAGTATAGCATTTGGACCTTCTGTTATTAAATACTATATTCTTTTTTTTATTTGTATATATATTTGTGAGTAAATGTAAGAATAGGACATAGAATGAGGATAGAATGGTGTTGGGTTGACATTATTTATTGCAGCAATTAGTATTGGTCCTGGAGAAGCATTTTCTTAATCGATGGGGTGTTGAATGCTTTATAAGTGTTAGTTATGACTTGTTTTCATCATCTGACTTTTTCTTGTCGGTTAAATGCACAAATGCAAATCGTATCATCAGTTACATATGTGGTACCGTAACGGTAAAGTCATAATCTATGACGCTTATTGGAGACAATATCAAATAATGAGAACAAAATACGTAGTTTTCATTGAGTTGACATTGACAGTCGACTAAACATACCATTGTGCAAATGAAAAGTAACTAACTACTGTTTTAACGAGGAGACAAATTGTCCTTCACACGTGATTTCTTCCTTAAGGGCGTTTTTATTTGAGGCAACAAAGTCCAGAAAAAGTGCTAACACGGATATTAATAATATCATAAGCTTAATATACAGGTACATATGTATGTCTATTTACTCTGTTGATCGGGGACATTACATATGTATGAAATAGTGGATTCTGAGTTAAAACTTACATTTTCAAGGGAATCAAATCTATAGAATATTGCTTTTGGCACTTGTGGTAGTCCTAAAATTCGGAAAGCTTATTGACGAATCTAAAAATAATTAAATAATTGTAACAGTTAGTCCAGAACTTGCATTCTAGTTAAGACACATTTGAAAGCCTTTCTGGTCCTAATCTCAACACTGCCGATTTAACATTAGCTAAATTGGAGAATGCAAAAGGGGAAAACGTGTGAATAGAAAAAAAGGTCTATGTACAGTACATGGACCGAATCCGACAAGCTCCGACAAGGCTAACCATCTGATGGGCTGTGTCGACAGCGCAAGACATACGCTTTGGAGCAGTACAGAGACCAAGGGACCCGGTAAGTCTGTTCTTGACTTCATTATTAACAATAACCTGCCCATATGCACTACAGACAATACGCCAAACTTTGCCTTTCCGAGTACGAACAAATTTAATGGTCAATTAGTTATCGATATCACACTAGTCGCAAACCATAAAACGACAAGGTTGGACAGCTGGAGAGTATCCAATTTGAAGTTCTTTTCGGGCGACGATTTTTTTTTTATAGTTTTGGGTACACAATTGTATCACATTCAGATTAAATCTCGCAAATTCCAAACGAATAAACTGGACAAAGTTCAATTGAATAGTTAAGACAAAACTGGATAACACACCAATATAAAAAATTTACTCAATCATAAAACTGGATTGCAAAGTCAATACCTTCGAGAAAGCAATGAATATTGTATATAAAGTCTTGTGTCCAGTTAAGAAAAAAGAAACTCCCAAGATGGTGGAATGAGTATCTGGTTAAGCTGAGGGAGATGAGCAGAGATACCTACAACATCTGCAACAAAAAACAGTGCTGGCCACCTTACAAAAATTGTCTAAAAATTTACAAGGAGCCCATTAGGTTAGGTTAGGTTAGGATCGGCCCTCGATGAGGATGTACTTAGACCAAAAAGTAGGTCCATTGTACTGCCGATGTGTAAGGCGGGTGGATCACCCTCTTACTCTTGGAACCATTTGCTTCGTTGAATGAAGTCGAGAATTTTAGCCGTGCAGGCGTTGCCGAGATCATTAAGATCATTGTAGAAGTATTCACCCAGAGTGGCCTTCCTGATGTTGGCGAGCGCAGGACAGGCGCACAGGAGATGACTGATGGTCTCTTCTTCCTCTTCATCTCTGCAGCTTCTGCAGAAGTTGTTGTGAGGGATACCTAATCTCTGGGTATGTCTTCCTATGACGCAGTGTCCGGTGAGGACATTTGTTATTTTTGAGAGGGTTCCTCTCTTGCGCTTCAAGAGTCCGATGGACATGGATTTATTGAGTATCGGCCAGAGCTGTCTGGCGGTATGACATTGGTCTAGATGTTGCCATCGATGATTGGCTACTTTCTCGGCATCAATTTGAATAAGGTACTTAACATAAGACGCTGGCGCTTCGATGTCGGTGATGCTTATGCTATCTGTACCAGAGGAGCCTTGTCGTGCTAGTTCGTCGGCTGCACAATTCCCCGCTATGTCACAGTGACCTGGTACCCAGCAAAGGTTGAGTTGACCAGCTATCTCGTTAAGAGATATGCGACAGTCTTTCACTGCCTTAGATCTCGTAGTGCTGGATGCGAGGGATTTGATGGCTGCCTGACTGTCGACATATGTAAATAACAATATCAGGTATTGATAGCGTGCTAGCCGCCAGCCAGTCAGCAGCTTTGCGAACTGCGGTGATTTCGGCTTGAAAAACGCTGCAGTAGTCTGGAAGGTTAAAGGAGAGGTGTACGTCCAGATTTTCGGAGAAAATTCCGGCACCGACTCCGTCCTTGGTTTTGGACCCGTCCGTGAAGATTGACAGCGATTCGTTGTAAAGGACATTGCGTTGCGTCCACTCACTTCTGTCCGGTATCGAGTGCGTGGAGCCCATTAGAAAAGCAAAAAAACAAGGCAGGGCAAAATATTGCCATTCGATAGATTAAGGAATCCTTAACGACCCAGCAAGATTGTGTCCAAGGGACATAGCAGTCAATCCTTTCTGAGAAATATAGATGGAAGCTGGACAGATTTTACTGCGTTTGCCTGGAGTTATTGTACTTATTAACATACACTTCCCAGGTTGTTGCGACAGCAGCACAGAACAAGATAGTATAAATGGTGAGCTGTCGACTTCATGGGACAGTATTTAAACCCTAGTCTTGGAGGAGACAATTTCCCGGCCTATTAATAGTTTCTCACCAGTTTAGTTCAGTTAATGCAATCTCAGGGAGAGACAAAATGTGCAGAATTTTGTAGGGATCTGTCCTACTTTGAGTGAGATAAGCCGATTTATTGAGGTAAATTCACTCTATCTACAAACGAAACCATAGACACACTAAATGGCCAGGACTGGGCGGTTCTGCATAGCTATGTATAGTCAGCAAATTATTAATGAAGCATTTTAAATTAGATTTAAATGAAATAACTACTAAACTACAGATTGGTTGTCATAGAGTGCATACCTACAAAGCGTTATATGGGCTAAGTTTTTTTTTTTTGTATTGAACCTATTATAAAAAGAGCGTATATGTGTATATTCTTTTATTTTATTATATTTATCGACGAATTATGTATTTAATTGATAATAAACTCTTCCTTTTTCTAGCTGACTTATTTACTTACTAACGAGCAGTGTGCTTTTCAATATTATTAGCGGGAGAAAAGTAAATGGCTAACAGTTTACTATTTTTACTCGTAGGTACACTATAATTGTAATTTGTTGTAAATTCCTAACTTCTAATGATAGTTACAGGAGCATAGATGGGGTTTAATCCATCCGAAGCGTTGGAGGTTAAGTTCAGTCCGAGCGCCTCTTTTCGCACGTAGTTGTCGCTCTGTTACTATCTAGTAGAGTACGTGGTAAGTCCTGCAGTTTGCGGTTGCCTTGCGAGATCTGACGGTCTTATAGGTTGTAGTCGTCTCACGTCATATACATTTAGAAGAATTGTTGCTTCCTCGTGAATATGCTCCTGGAGTCTCCTCTCGTGTACTTTGGCCCTAGAGCTGATCTCTTCAAGAACAGTAGGTCGCAATGGAGGTTGCTGTTTTTGATGTACCATGGAACATTCACAATACGTCGAAGGACTTTATTCTGGGATCGCTGGATGACTGCAATATTGATATAGCTGGCACATCCCCAGAGTTGAGCGCGATAGTTCCACACTGGTTTAAGGATCTGGTTATATAAAAGAATTTTGTTATCAATTGATAGTTGCCGTGCCTTCAGGTAAGCGACTCCCCGATAGGCCTAGAAATAGATGGTTGGATTAAGTTAAACATCTCTCCTGGAGTCTAGGGAGTCCTTCTGATAGGTTGAAGCCAATGGTGGAGGGTCGAGAAGGATGGGGGGTCCACCTGAGCATCCCACCCACGCAACCCTCATGAAGGATTAGCGAGCCATTGAAAATGTGTGTATGAATTGATAGTCCTGACTTCCTGTCTAAAAGCCATTCTAATTTTCGCCATTTAATGCCTAATTCTAGTCTATTGATTTTAATATGCTCTTCGTTGGAAAGAAGCATGGCTCCGAAACAACCAAAAGCCTCGGATAAGGATGACTCAACTAATGACGACTCCAGCAAACGAAATAAGGACAACGACCTTCGGATCTGTACGTGGAATGTTCTGTCCCTTTACAGACCACGTGCAGCCGAACAACTAGCAGAGGCCCTAGACTGCTATAAAGCAGATATAACCGCCATCCAGGAAGTGCGATGGGATGGGCCGGGCAAAAAGAGGATGAAAAACTGTGACATCTACTACGGTGATTGCTACAGAGGCAACAGGCAACGCTTATTCGGATGCGGATTTGTCATACGCGGCAGACTTAGGCAAGAAGTCTTAAGCTTCCGACACGTGAGCGAGCGTATTATGACGATCCGGATCAAGGCTAAATTCGCTAACATAAGCCTAATATGTGTTCATGCCCCCACAGAAGAAAAGGACCCTGCCACCAAAGAGTGTTTCTACGAGCTCCTCGACAAAACATACGAGCAATGTTCTAAATACGACGTTAAAATCGTATTGGGGGATTTTAACGCCAAAATAGGAAAGAAGGACGTCTTTAGTAGGGCAGTCGGTAAGCATAGCCTACACGACACCACGTCTGATAACGGACTAAGGCTAATTTATTTCGCTGTGGAGCGAAATGTCACCATAGCAAGCACATGGTTTCCTCATCTCGATATTCATAAGCAGACATGGTAGTCCAATGATCATGTCACGATCAACCAAATTGATCATATTGCGATCGACGCAAGGCATGCCTCCAGTATTCTGGATGTCCGGACCTTCTGAGCGGCCAACATAGACTCGGATCATTACCTTATTGTAGCCAAGGTACGAATGCGGATATCCCAATCTGAGCAACAAAGAAGAATTACTGTGAGAAAATTTAACGTCGAAAAGCTACAATCGCAAGAGACCGCCAGACTCTTCGCTGAACGCGTATCCCGAAATCTCTCAATCACCCCTTTGCCGCCAGCATCAAGTACCGAAGACCAGTGGCAACGCTGCCAACATGCCATCAGAAACGCCGCGACTGATGTGCTGGGTCTCGCTCGCCCACCACCGCGAAACCCCTGGTTTGACGAAGAATGCCGGCGAGTGCATGCAGCAAAACAAGAGGCATACAAAGCGGCGCTGCAAAGGAAGACGAGAGCTGTTCGTGAGCCCTTCGAGCAAAAGAGACGGGAAGAACATCGGCTTCTCCAAAAGAAGAAGAAAGAGCATGAGAAGCGCGCGTTTGAGAATATCGAGAGTCTATACTGCAGGAACAATGTACGGAAGTTTTACCAAAAGGTAAAAAGAACGTGTCAGAGAAGTAATACCCGTACAAAAACCTGTAGAGATGAAAATGGAAACCTCGTAGTACAATCACAGTCGGTGCTGAGAATATGGAAAAACTACTTCTGCAGACTGTATAACGGCGACGAAGACCAACATCCCGCTGTCAGGCAGAATGAACCATTCAACATAGACGATGATAGTCAAAATTTCCGTCCACCTGACCAAAACGAAGTGAGGATAGCAATATCCAAGCTAAAATCGAACAAGGCTGCTGGACCTGACGGCTTACCGGCCGAACTTTTCAAGGCAGCTGGGGATGAATTGGTAGAGTGCATACACCAACTCATTTCTAATATTTGGTCAGACGAGTGTATGCCTGATGAATGGAATCTCAGCATCGTTTGCCCGATCCACAAGAAAGGAGACCCCCTCAACTGCGCCAATTATAGAGGCATCAGTCTCCTCAACATCACATGCAAGATCTTTTCTGCGATATTGTGTGAACGCCTGCAACCTTTTATCAACAGTCTGATTGGACCCTATCAGTGCGGTTTCACGCCAGGAAAGTCCACCATCGATCACATCTTCACACTTCGGCAGATCCTGGAGAAAACCCAGAACTCCAAATCGATACTCACCACCTCTTTATCGATTTCAAGGCCGCCTATGACAGCATCTATAGAGAAGAGGTTTATAGAGCCATGTCCAGTTTTGACATCCCTGCCAAACTTGTCCGTCTGTGCAGGCTGACGATGGAGAACGCTCGCTGCTCCATCAAGGTCGGTAATGACCTCACCGAGACCTTTGATGTCAAAAAAGGCTTTAGACAAGGTGACGCGCTGTCAAGTGACTTCTTCAATATTGTACTTGAACGGATTGTGCGGAACTCACAACCCAACACCGGAGGCACAATCTATTACAAGTCTGTACTGTCTACCTTGGCTCTGCTATAAATTCTACTAACAAAATCAGTGCAGAAATCAATCGAAGAATAACTCTTGCCAATCGCTGTTTTTTTTGGGCTTATAAGGCAATTCAACAGTAAAGCTCTATCTCGAACAACTAAGGAGACTCTATATAAGACCTTGATCATCCCAGTCCTGCTTTACGGCGCTGAAACATGGACTTTATTAAAAGAGGATGAAGATATCCTTGGTCGCTTCGAGAGAAAGATTGTTCGTAAGATTTTCGGTCCCGTTTGCGTTGACGGGTTTTGGAGAAGAAGATTCAATCACGAACTATACGAGCTGTACAGCGACATCGAGCTAGTCAGAAAACTGCGTGTTGGACGTCTGAGATGGTTAGGACATGTAGAGCAAATGGACACCAACGCTCCGGCCCGCAGAGTCTTCGAATCTAATCCCGAGGGCCGACGCAGTAGAGGGAATCTTCGCCGTAGGTGGCGCGCACAAGTTCAAGAGGACCTCGACCAACTTGGAGTGCGCAACTGGAGGCAATTAGCTAAACACCGAGCTAAATGGAGAGGCTTGTTTGTTGAGGCCCAGGTTCACCCCGAACTGTAGCGCCACCTAAGTAAGTAAGTAAGTTGGAAAGAAGCTTAGCAACTAGAGTCATACCTAAATACTTCGCTGTATTAGCGGTTGGGTGTCAAATCGCCCAAAACCAAATCGCCCAAATCGGAAAAATGTCACATCGCCCAAAAATTATGGGCGATATGACACAACGACACATCGCCCAAAAATTACAAAATGACAAAACGCCCAAGAAAGTGGGCGTTTTGTCAGAATTCATTAATAGCCTTGCTTCCGATCGCCCAAAAACAAATCGCCCAAAATGCGAAAAAATGCAGAAAATGTCAAATCGCCCAAAAATGTTTTTGGGCGATTTTACATTTTTAATTTTGCGCTATTTCGCATAATGTCAAATCACCCAAAAATATAACAGATTTTGGCCGGATTGACATTTTCGTTAAATTGGGTTTAAGACTGCATTCAAAACGAATTGTAACAATTACATTAGCGGTCACAGCGCTTTCACGTCGCGTCCGCGCGCGAAGGACGGCCGGACGCGGCGCGATGCGGCGCGGTTACCGTTTCGCGTTGCGCCACGCAACCACGCGCGGACCCCCCCTCCCCCCACCGAGCGATTTTGTTTCCCCGTAACTGTAAGTTTGAGCCTGACAAAGCAATCAGCGCGATTGACGTCGTAAGTAAGGCTCAATGCAGCTTACGTTTTTTTGGCAATACATCCATTTCTTTAATCCTTCATTTCCGATTATTAATGAATATAATATGAGCGCAGGGACATGTGTACATAATTATGTATGTCAAAGTTTTTTTTTTCGAAGAGGCGTATACATAAGTCCACAATGCATAAACAGTGCAATGTGTAAGGGGGGGCATGCTGCCCCCTGCAACCCCCCTGCTTGGGGTCACTGTTGGATTTGAGGTGGGTGCGAGGATGCGTGTATGCAGTTTCTTTATATCCATGTTTCGCACCCGCCTTCCAACAGTGACCCCAAGCAGGGGGGTTGCAGGGGGGCAGCATGCCCCCCCTTACACATTGCACTGTTTATACATTGTGGACTTATGTATGCCCCATCTTATTTGGCCGTTGTTTTCCTTGAGAGGTTTGTATGTGGGACAGAAGACCGCACATTTTATGTCCCAATGCGGTGGGACTTATGCCCCGGGGACTAATGTTCCTGCGCCCAAAATTGCGGAAAATAAATGTTTTCAACCTTTTTCAATTTGGTCGTCTTTTTTGACCTTCCTATGTGTTGGTATTTTCAAATTGCAATGAAATGCCCATTTCTGCTTTGGGTGATTTGACATTTCATTTCTTGGTCGATCTGTCATAGTGTTAAATCGCCCAAAAATGTTGGGCAATGTGACATTTTCCAGATTTGGGTGATTTGGTGTTGGGCAATATGACACAGATCCGTCTTAAGATAGCCGAAACACAAAATCGCCCAAAATCACATTTTTGGGTGTTTTGACATCATGTCAAATCGCCCAAAAAATAAAAATGTTAAATCGCCCAACCTGTTTTTTGGGTGATTTGACATTTTTTTAGTTTTTTGCATTTTGGGCGATTTGACACCCAACCGTATTAGCATATGGTATTGTCGTGCCTGATATTGCTATACGGGAGTACGAGAAAGATTTATTTGTGAAGTCAATATGTACAGATTTGCTCGAATTGATTTTTATACGCCATCTTTGAGTCTACCTGATAATTTGGTCTATAACTTTGAAGTTGAGGGAAGTAGAGATATTGGTCTATATGACGATTGCTCGTGAGGGTCCTAGCCTGGTTTAGGGATCATTATCACGTCAGCTACTTCCAGACGCTTGGAACATACTCAAGGCTAATTGTTTTATTAATTAACAGTAAGAGTTTAACTAACCCTTTGTTTGGCAGTTGCTTCAGGACTTCCGCAGTAATCAGATCAAAACCTGAGGCTTTTTTGTTTTTTAATCGCTTTATCTCATATTTTAACTCACGCATTTTAATCGGAGGAATCTTAGAACTGGTCTTTTTATTGGGATTTAGAAGCTCAAAGGTATTCGTTAGGTGGTCTGCAAAAGCAGTAGCTTTTTCCACATTGCTTTTAGCCCATTGCCTATTATTGCATCGAATTGGAGGAATATGATTCTTAAGATATTTTGTACTTTTCCAAAGTGAATATTCAGTGCTCTTGGCAGCAGTTAGTTCTGAGAGATTTATTTTCATTCAATTTATTTCATTTCAATTTATTTGAAACATATGGATTTTCCTCTTTAACTATAATAGTTTCACTAAGTGTCAGGTATATTGGAGAGTGGCCCTAGTCGAGATCCAAACTTTCTTGTACCCGGATAATGTTCCTTGTCAATTCAACCAGATCAGGAATTTCGTGAACGTCCGTCGGCCAGTGTGTAGACTTACCAGTAGATACACCCTGTTTGTTTAGCTGCATCGTAGAGTTCACGAGCTTTTGTTGTAGTGAGTTGTGATCCCCAGTATGTGTGTTTATCATTGAAGTCTCCTCCCATTATGAATTTAGACTTGTGCATTTTAATGAGCTGTTGATATTCATTTGAAGAGATTGAATGTTTGGGAGGACTATAGACAGCTGTTATTGACAGAGGTTGAATTTTAGTTTTGACAGTTACAGTAGTGGTTTGAAACTTAAGGGAACTTACTTTTTCTTCTTCATAATGATCAATGCTATTTCTTATAATAATAGCACTGCCTCCTCTCTCACAATTATTTGGATGAACTGTGTGGTACGAGTTATAATTTTTCAACTTGATATATGATTGGGTTGTAAGATGAGTTTCAGAGATTAAACAAATGTTCATCTTTTCTGTATCTAGTACTATTTGTAGCTCGTTTATATGATTGTTCAATCTGTTCGCATTCCATGCCATGACTCTTATGAACTTAACCATTATTGATTGTAATTAATTCTTCCCTCAAGACTACTAATACGATTATTGAAGGTTTCTTGTTTGTTTAGCTTATAAATTATTTTGACTAGAGTATCTTCGATTGTGCTTTAGTTTGTTCTAGTAGGGTAAGTAGTTTTGACTGCTTGTGAAAAAATGGGACTGCGAACGTTTAAGTCCGCCGTTCAGTTTCTGCTGTACTTTGATGTTTTCGGAAGTATCATTGATTATTGAAGTTCGGATATGGATTTTTTTTTTTTTTCGAGGGTAGGTGAAAAATTTTCCTACACACTATGAGAATAGCAAGCGCGTGGTGCTCATAGTAGTGTCAGATTATTACTGACTAAAAAACACCACCCTTCGATATAAATTTGTTAGATATCGCAACTAAGTATTAACTTATCAAGCAATTTTTCTATCATGAAATAAAAACGTTTAGCAGGTTACTTTCCACTGAAAGATCCTGCATATTCCGCAATATAGACGCGGTTAATTCTTATCTCGCCAAGTCGAAAGGTTTCGTCCTTTGTGGTCAGTCGGCGCAATAAATTGCTTTCATTCAAAATTTGTAGGACTGTATTTTTGACATGTCCGATTAGTCGGTTTCTATGCTTTCTCGCGAAGCTTTTAGTTTCAGCTTCAATTGTTGGAATTCCGAGATCCCTGTGGATATCGTCGTTTCTACTATACCCACGGTGCTTACAATTTCTCTTAGCACTTTATTTTGAAAAGTTTGTAAAATATTTGAATTTGTTTTCTTGCTACAACCCCAAAGTTGTATACCGTAGGTGCTTTAGCACTTGCTTGTATAAAAGCAGTTTGTTCTCAGTACTGAGCTGGGAATGTTTTCCGAGTAACCAGAATATTTCTCTATATTTGATTTCGAGTTACGATACACCAGCAGGATGATCTCCATCGGCATCGGCGATTAAGTTTAAGCTTTCCAGTGAACTAATTAAAAGTATTTTATCTGCTGCAGCAACTCGAATGTAGACTCTCCCACCTCTGGTAAAAACACTCGCAAGCTTCTTTCGTCGCTTCAGCACAAGAGCTTTCCGAAGAATGTGGCTGTTGAATGACGTTAAGCTTTCATTGACGTGAATGCGGCTGTTGGAATCCATTCCAAGGCAAAGAAAGCTCGTTTTATTTGTTTTCCACCACTGATGAATACCATAGATTTTAGCAAAGTGTTTTTCTCTCCAGCTGTTTTGAGCTTCACAATGATGGCAGTGTCGGAGGATATTTGTCTATCTTTCGCACGGAAAATATTTTGTGGGACAGGTGCTGGACTGCAGGCAAAGGATTGGCATAGTTTTGAGAATAATTCGATAAGGTTTTCATTCTCCACCTTAGGTATTCCATGAATGATAGCATCCACAGACATTTTTTCCTGCTCGATTTCATCTATGCGTTGGGCCAGTAAGATTGTGTCGCATTCAGTGGCAGCAGCAGGGGCTACGGGGCTAGCTTCAAGCTGTTGGACTCGTAATGAGAGATCGGCGACAACTTTGTTGACTTCTGCAAACCGCTGCTTAAAATCATCCTCAATCTTATCCTGTTTTAAAGTCAGCTTAATGTTTTCATCCACAATAAGTCTTTTCAGTTCCTCAATATGTTTTGTCAATCTCGGCTCAGTGCAGTTTTTGGTTTTTTTATCATCTACTGTGAGAATCGGTTTTTGTGCGGGTGAATTATATTGTTGATTCTTCACAGCAGTTGCGCGGGTCTCAGGTCGCAATAGTTGTGTTTGCTGAGAGGCCGACATAGTTGACAGTTGACAAAGAAAGTGGAAACCGAGAAATTAAAATCTCGGAAAATGAACTGAACTGACCTATGCTGATGATATAGCAATACTTTCTAACAGCGCTCCTTCCTTACAAATTATGATCGACAGTCTAATCGCATACTGTCACAAATGGAATTTAATAGTAAATTTGGACAAATTAGAAATAGTAATTTTCCGAAACGGAGGCCGCAGAGCAATTGATGAAAAATGTTTTTTCAACAATACCGAAAATAAGCTTAGTGCAGGAAAGTTTCTCTTTGTGAAAGCCAACACATCGCTCATTTACTTGAAGACTGTCATAACTCAAAAAACGCTATTTTTGAGTTAATAATGCAGATTCGTTCGTTTTATCATGCTACATATTGTGTAAAAATTTCATATTAATATCTTGTATACTCTCCGCGTTAGAATTAAAAGATGCCTTCTTTTTTCTTTAAATGCATTTTCTGCAAAATCGCTTTTTTGCGTTATGACAGTCTTCAAGTAAATGAGCGACATGGAGAATGACCCGGATTTAGTACACACATGGGCCACGAACTCTGGCCTTGGTATAATTCCCGACAAAACAGAAATTATGCTATTTACCACTAAAACCAAAATACAAAACTTCAATCCACCCAAACTGAATGATCGGCGTCTTTCTTTATGTTTTAGTGCAAAACATCTAGGCATGATCCTCGACCCAAAACTAAGTCGGCCACTACATATTAAACACTAAGGGGAAATCCTATCGTTTACAGAAATTTGCTATCGTTTCTCTCGATTCTGGAAGCTTGTCGCATACTAAACGTTTTCCCAGCATCTAACCATAATCTTGCTATCTTCACTGGTAGCAAAGCTGCTATCAAAGACACTGATTAAGCTAGGTACGATATCTTCAAAACTGGTAGAGGAGTGCCAGAAAGAACTATACAATGTAGGCGTTCAATCAAAAGTCAATCTCATCTGGGTCCCACGATATAGTAACTTCGAAAAAACGAGCGAGCGGACGATGTGGCCAGCGCCAGGCAAGGATCAGCCCTTAGCGGCAAAGTTCCGCTAGAAGCCCTTAAAGATAACATACATCATCGCTTCTTAAAGCTGGCCAACCTCGTATGGGACATGCTTTCTGGCTACGCTATATAAAGAAAGACATGGCCAGCTACAACAAACCTAAATCATAAGAGCTATTAAGTAAATCAAGACCCGATATTGCCAGAATTGTAGCCATAAGTACAGGCCACGCCCACTTTTTACGTGGGTTTTCTTCAAAAACCCGGTATTCATACAATTTTTTTAAAAGTGACAATGTTACGTTTAAGTATAGTGTTTTCATTTAAAAGCCCCATGCCTACTTATTTAGGGCTAATAAAAACATAGCTACAATAACCCATTTACAATAGTCTATATGTGCCTATGCATGTACACACATTCTTTTCATTATTTTCACGGCATAAACTGCCCGCAGCCTTGTGTTTGTTGAAGATACTCTCAGCACAGAGCGTACATAGAAAAAGAAATTACACATTCAATTGCAATATAGTCCTAACGTGCCCCCCGAGTGCAATTAGAGAGTATAATAGGACTTTAGGTGGTTAACCTTTAACTACACATCCTGAATAGTACAAGGAGTCCGATGAATCGCCTTTCTTGCTGAAAATAACAACAAACGTGCCGATTGTCTTACAGCCATCCGTATAAGATGTACGAATGTCGTTATTGTTAACAATAACGCACAGGAACATACTTCTATGCACGTTCAGACAAAGGACGAGATGAAATGTCAATTTGAGTTTCTTGCCAACATTAAAAGGAATCAAATTGCTACTTTGTTGTGTGTTTTATCAGGAACGTGGTGATACTATTATGCGGGGGATGAACAAAGTAGCTGAAGTTTGTTTGTTAAGAACACTTTATAAAGTCTAAATGGCAATATGAAAGGGAGTATGTGCATGGGCATAAGAAAATTGTCATTTGGAACACAATTGGGAGTGATTAAAGTTTGCGATAGTTCGTAAACACTTTTTGCTTACATAAGCACACTGCTGTGATTTTTCGTAGATTCATTTTGAAACATCTTGTCTATAAGGAAACAAGAGAAAGAGAATATACAAATCAAACGAATTCGGTAACACTATCGTTTCAGCTCCTATTTGGTTCATCAGTCAGAGATGTAAGGAATTAAATCTTTTCAGAATATAGTTCAATAGAATTTAATTTTTTTTTAATTCATGACTTCGTATTCTTTGAAGTCACATTGACGTCATTTGTATTCACTTGAAGTCATCGGCATTCAATTGAAGGCTTTAGGACTTCATTAAATTCGTTAAAGTCTTTGAAACTTAACACTCATTTTATTGGAGTCTTTGAATCTTCACTAATTTTTTGCAGTCAATTTGTATGTAAGAAAATTTAATAAACATAAAAAGAATTAATATATAATATTTAATTTTAGTCCATAGAACTGCTTGCATACGCCGACAATATTGACATTATTGGAAGAACTCAGCGGGCTGTCACCGGTGCGTTTGCAAGCACAGAAGCAGCCAAAATAAATTTAGCGATAAGCGAAGGTAAGACCAAGTATATGCTGTCAACAAGAAGGGACAACCGACACGGACGAATTGGACAGAACTGATGTTCTGTGGGCAGCTACAACTTAGAGGTAGTAAGGGACTTTGTCTACCTCGGCTCTGCTATTAACTCTGGCAATGACATCAGCGCAGAAATGAAGCGAAGAATAGTCTTGCTAATAGCTGTTTTTTTGGTCTAATAAGGCCAACAAAGACCTGTCTCGAACAACTAAGGAGACTTTATAAGACCCTGATCATCCTAGTCCTGATTTACGGCGATGAAGCATGGACTTTATTAAGGGCGGATGAGTATATCGCTGGTCGCTTCTTCGTAAGATATTCGGTCCCGTTTGCGTTGACGAGTTTTAGAGCAGAAGATTTAATGACGAACTATACGAGCTGTACAGCGACATCGACCTAGAGAAAAAACTGCGTATTGGACGTTTGAGATAGCTAGAACATGTAGAGCGGATGGACACTAACGTGCAGGCCGGCAGAGTTTTCGAATCTAAGCCAGAGGGACTACGCAGTAGATGCCCTCCTCGCCGTAGGTGGCGCGCACAAGTTCAAGAGGACCTCGACCAACTTGGAGTGCGCAACTGGAGACAATTAGCTAAATACCGAGCTAAATGGAGGGGTCTAATTTTTAAATGACGTACTATGGGAAAATCAAACAAAATAAAAAGCCTTGCTGAAAACATCTGCAGTAAGACAGGCCAGCTGTATGGACGGGTATAAAACTTTCTAAATACTTTGAAACAATTTCGGAAGTAAAACGAGGATGCCTTGATAGGGTTATGAGGTTATCATAAAAATACTGGGCACCAAGGTGGGCCCATCGCGATCCCTAGGGAACCTTCACGGCAAAAAAACTTAAACCTATTGGGAGAATTACACTTAATTTCCCTACAGAACATGAATATGTCATTGTTGTAGTTCAAGGACTTGATCTATTCTAAGTTATTGAAGATGTATCTTCCAAGGTACTTTAGCTTTGTCCTAGCAATGCCTTGACATTCACAGAGTATATGAGTTATTTCCTCTAAGATATGAAGGTCATTGCAGTATACCAACAAACATCCGTATTAGACAATCCTAGTCTCATAGTGTACTTCCTTAGAAGACAATGGCCAGAGAGTATTCCTATCATCGTTCTTAGCCTAGATCTTCCTGGTTTTATGATCTCCGCAGATTTTTTGCGGTTTAATACAGACCACATGGCCTTGGACACGCTATGACCATCTAAGTTTGACCATATTAGATTAACCGTGTTGATGATTCTATCAAGGATAATTTCTTAGCCACGCACCTTGGTGGTCTAATGCTACTAATTATGTCACTATGCGGGAGCTCTGCTTCTCTTTTAGCCACCGCATCGGGTTTTTTGTTGTCCTGTACATGGTTCTGAGTACAGAATGCCTTGAGCATTATGTGGCAATTCCTGGTGATTTTAGATTTTATGTCGTAGGACTCTAGCGCCTTTAGCACAGCCTGACTGTCAATGTAGATGGCCATATTCTTATGGGATATTGATGCCATGCAGAATCTTAGTATATAATACAGACCGCGGCTGAAAGGAATACAGGACCACCAGCGGAGTATCACATGGCTCAGTCCTTGGCCCATTGCTCTGGAACGTTACGTATGACGGCATACTGCCATATTCTATACCTGACGAAACAAAAATAGTGGGATTTGTCACTGCTAAACTGTTGGAGGGATGGCGTGGCGTAAGTGGTTAGTGTTTCGGACAACTGCGCGTGAGGTTCCAAGTTCGAATCCCAGAAAACACAAACAAATTT
Organism: Brachypalpus laphriformis; assembly: GCA_945910035.1. Classification (NCBI taxonomy): domain Eukaryota; kingdom Metazoa; phylum Arthropoda; class Insecta; order Diptera; family Syrphidae; genus Brachypalpus; species Brachypalpus laphriformis. Next base: position 61,859,417 of record OX246755.1, read on the forward strand.
TTTCACGGTTCCACCTCTCGCGAACGTCTGACAACCATCCGAGAGTATTGTCGTCTCGAAAAAGCTTCTCAAAACAAATTGCCCTTCGGATACGGCATTAAACTGTGGGTCCATTCCATTCGTGTGAAAAATATAACGCACACAACATGAGTGGTTGTGAGAAGCTAGGCCCTGGCACTTAAATAGCTGTTGCGCCAAATATTATTTTTTTTTTAACTGTTGGAGAAAGTGGATCAGATAAGCAGGATGATTCCGCAGTGCAAACGTTGCCAAGGATTTAACCGTACGCAAATGTACTGCAAAAAAGAACCGCGATGTGTGAAGTTTTGTTGGTTATTCTCGAGAAATTTGAAGAACAAAGCAAAATAAATAAAATTATTCTTGATAGGCTGGTTAAGCTTGAAAATAATTCTCAGAAAACGCGTACTTCAAGTAGAACATGAATGACAAACCAATGTTAAAAATATGTACTTGGAATGCAAACGGACTTTTGCAAAAACTCGACGAATTGGAAATATTCATGCGTGAAAAAGATATTGATATTTGTTTGACTTCTGAAACCCACGTAAAAAAGGAATCGCATTTAAAAATAAAAGGCTATAATGATTACCACGCTTGTCACCCTTGGGAAAAGCGAGAGGCGGATCATCGTTATTTATTAAAGACTGCATCGAACAATCCGAAGACCTAAAGACAGAACTTGAAACTTTGCAACTGTGCACGATTCGAGTTAAAAATAGTCAGCGTACTCTTAAAATCTCATCTATCTACTGTCCACCGCGTTCTGTGCTTGAAAAAAGTGATTTTACTAACTTGTTTGAATCGCTGAAATCTAATTTTATCATCGGCGGCGACTTTAATGCGAAACATACGTTCTGGGGCTCAAGATACAGCTCGAAAAAAGGTATAATGCTCTATGGGGCAGGTATGGAGTACAGTTGTGATTTCCATTCGGCAGGTAAACCAACTTACTGGCCAACTGATACTTCGAAAATACCTGACCTGATAGATTTTTTCGTTGTGAAAGGAATATCTACCAACCACATAAAAGTCGAAGACAGCTTTGATCTGTCGTCTGATCATTCCCCGGTTATTTTAACAATCAGCGAAAAATTAGTCTATAACCTAGAGCCAGCGAGATTAACTAGTCGAACAACTAACTGGGAAGGCTTTAGGAACGAAATTGAAGATAATGTTGAACTAAGCGTTCCACTTACGACACCCTATGAACTTGAGGTTGAAGTTGATCGCTTCGTTGAGATCGTTCAGCTCGCCTCTTGGAATAATACTCCCAATCCAAGGAAAACGCCGGACAGATACGATTTGCGATATCCTGCGGAAATAAAAGAATTGGTCAAGGAAAAAAGAAAAGCGCGTAAAAAATGGCAACAGAGTCGTGCTCCGCAACACAAAGCTCACTTGAATCGTCTGTGCAATTTGTTGAAGAAGACTATTAAGGATTTTAAGAATCGTGCAATAGCCTCTTACCTTGAAAGTTTAACAATTATTCACTTTGGAAAGCCGTAAAAGGCACCAAAAGGCCCAAAGTCCCCGCGCCGCCAATCAAATTAAATCAAAATGCATGGGCGAGGGAAGATAAAGAAAAAGCGGACGTCTTTGCGGCCCACCTGGAAGAAACCTTTAAACCGTACGATGGTCAAGTGGTTTACGAAAACCGCAATAGGCTGGATTTACCATCTGACGATTTGACGCTCACAAGTGCAACGCTAAGGGAACTCAAACATGAGATCGAGAATCTAAAACCTAAGAAATCTCCTGGTTATGATTTGATTACCGGAGAAATTCTCAAAGTTTTACCTAGAAAAGCATTGATTAAGCTTCTCCATATTGTAAATGCTGCACTTAGATTAAAACACGTGCCGAGCCAATGGAAAGTTGCGGAAGTCATAATGGTTTTAAAACCAGGAAAACCGCCAAGTGAGGTAAAATCATATAGATCAATTTCGCTTCTTCCAGTCATATCCAAAATTTTCGAGAGAATATTAAAAAGGCGTCTCCAACCGGTTACAGACGAAAATAATCTTATCCCTGACCACCAGTTTGGGTTCAGAAGCAAGCATTCGACGATTGACCAGGTGCATAGAATTACTGACGTAATCGAGAAAGCATTTGAAGAAAAAAAAGATTTGCTCAAGCGTATTTCTTGACGTCTCGCAAGCCTTTGATAAGGTGTGGCATGATGGCTTGAAATTCAAACTACGGCAAGTTCTCCCTGTATGCTTATTCGATATTCTAGAATCATATCTCGGGAATAGAATCTTTCGTGTTAGACATGGAGTCGAATACTCCGAGCTCAAAGAAATTTCGGCCGGCGTACCGCAAGGAAGCATTCTTGGGCCGCTTCTCTATTTGCTTTATACTCGTGATATACCGAACGAAGATGCCACTATCCTTGCTGCGTTTGCCGATGACACCGTTATGCTAGCAGTAGGTAAAACAATCGAAGAAACGACTGCAAAACTGCAAAACGCACTGAATAATGTAAATGAATGGACGAGGGACTGGAGGATCGCCCTCAACGAATCTAAATCTGTTCACGTGAATTTCACTTACAAGAAAACTAATGACTTGCCAATTTTCCTAAACTTGGCCCGAATACCCTTTGCAAACGAGGCCAAATACCTGGGAATGACACTCGACGCAAGACTGAAATGAAATTCCCACGTGAAAATGAAACGAAAAGAACTCGAAATCAAATATAGAGAAATGTACTGGTTACTCGGAAAAAATTCCCAGCTCAGTACTGAGAACAAACTGCTTTTATACAAGCAAGTGCTAAAGCCGGTGTGGACCTACGGTATACAACTTTGGGGTTGTACCAAGAAAACAAATGCAAATATTTTACAAGCTTTTCAAAATAAAGTGCTAAGAGAAATTGTCCAAGCACCGTGGTATACTAGAAACGACGATATCCACAGATATCCACAGGGATCTCGGAATTCCGACAATCGAAGCTGAAATTAGAAGCATAGAAACCGACTAATCGGACATGTAAACAATACAGTCCTACAAATTTTGGATGAGAGCAATTTATTGCGCCGGCTACAAAGGACGAAACCTTTCGACTTGGCGAGATAATGATTAACCGCGTCTAGATTGCGGAATATGCAGGATCTTTCAGAGGAAAGAAACCAGTCAAACGTTTTTATTTCATTATAGAAAAATTGCTTGATAAGTTAATACTTAGTTGCGATATCTAACAAATTTATAAAGGGTGGTGTTTTTTTTAGTCAGTATGAATCTGACACTACTATGAGCACGCACTTGCTATTTTCATAGTGTCTAGGAAAATTTTTTACCTACCCTCGGAAAAAAAAAAAAGATAAGCAATGCGACAATAAGGATAATACGGAAACTGCTTACCTCATTTGGTCTAACACTGGCACAGCATAAAACTGAAGCTGTTCTGATAAGCAGTAGCAATAAGGTAGAGACTGCCGCCATTACAGTCGGCGGCCATGAAATTACACTTACCGAACTTAAGGAAGAAATAATGAAACTTAAACCTAAAAAAGCTCCTGGATACGACCTAATTACGGGAGAGGTTCTTGAAGCACTACCAAGAAAAGCTCTAATTAAGCTTCTGTTCATTAAAAACGCCGCGATTAGACTAGAATATGTTCCCAGTCAATGGAAAGTCGCCGAAGTTATAATGGTCCTTAAGCCTGGAAAACCGCCGAATGAAAAAACCTCTTATAGACCGATTTCGCTTCTTCCAATTATATCCAAAGTGTTCGAGAGAATATTGGTTAGGCGAATACAGCCGGTTATAGAAGAAGGGCATCTCATCCCTGATCATCAATTCGGATTTAGAAGTAAGCATTCTACAGTTGAACAAGTACATCGAATAACACATGTAATCGAAAATTCACTTGAAGAAAAAAAGATTTGTTCAAGCGTATTCCTTGACGTTTCTCAAGCCTTTGACAAGGTCTGGCACGAAGGCTTAAAGTTTAAATTACGACAAGTTCTGCCAGAGCACTTATATAATATTTTGAAGAACTACCTTACGAATAGGCTATTCCGCGTCAAATGTGGAAACGAATATTCAGATTTTAAGGAAATAATGGCTGGGGTGCCGCAAGAAAGCGTTCTTGGTCCAGTCTTATATCTATTATACACTCGTGATATACCGCAAGTAGAAGGCACTGAGCTAGCTACATTTGCCGACGACACTGCTATCTTGACAGTAGGTAAAACGGTCGAAGATACTACAGAAAAACTGCAAGAAGCTTTGAATAGAGTAAATGAATGGACAAAGATTTGGCGAATCGCACTCTACGAGACCAAATCTGTTCATGTAAATTTTACTTATAAAAAAATAAATAATTTGCCGATCTTTTCAAACTCGGTTCAAATCCCGTTTGCAAACGAGGCTAAGTATCTGGGAATGACACTTGATACAAAGCTGAAATGGAAAACGCACGTAAAGAAAAAACGCAAAGAATTAGATAATAAATATAGAGAAATGTATTGGTTACTCGGAAAATATTCCAAGCTTAATATATATAACAAACTGCTTTTATATAAGCAAGTGCTAAAGTCTGTATGGACATATGGTATACAACTCTGGGGTTGTACCAAAATAAGCAACATTAAAATTTTACAAACTTTTGAGAACAAAGTGCTAAGGGGTATTGTTAATGCGTCATGGTATATCCGAAATAGCGATATCCACAGAGATCTTGGCATTAAAACAATCGAAAACGAAATCAAAAACTACGCGAGAAAGCATAAAAGTCGACTAGAAAGTCACGCTAATATAACAGTCCTCCAAGTTTTGGATGAAAGAAATTTACTTCGCCGTCTACAAAGAATCAAACCTTTAGACTTAGCGCGTTAAGTAACCGCGTCTAAACTGCGGAGCTAGCAGGAACTTCTAATGGGAAGGTACCCGCAAAACATCATTATTTCGTGAAACGGAAACAACTTCTTCTTCTTCCTTTTATCAGCGAGGCTATGATCCGAAAACAAGGGATCACAACCCTCCCACTTCACCGCATTTCTACTGATCCGCATGTGGGGTTCGCCTTGATATATGATATTTTCCACAGACTTTGAGGTATATCGTAAAGATAGATACTTAGATATTGAGCATCTAAGGGGTGGTGGAGTCCTAATTGCTGTTCGAAATTCTTTGCAAAGTTGTATCTTTCCAATTCCTAATACAGACTCGCTAGACGTTACCTGTGTGAAATTAAATCTGGGATATAAGTTCGTTATAATTATTAACATTTATATTCCTCCTGAAAGCTCGATCGAGGTATATAAGCATGCTACTGATGCCATAAATTATGTATCCGAAAATTGTAATCCTCTCGACGACATTTTATTGGTGGGTGATTTTAATCTACCCAACTTAAAGTGGACCCTTTCTGACGACGAACTTAGTTTTGTGGTAGCTCATGCGTCCTTACCTCAAGAAACAATTTTGGTGGACAATGTGATGTCTTGTGGATTACTGCAACTAAGCAGTATAAAAAATTTTCTTGATAGACAACTTGACTTGGTTTTTTATACAAATTCGAGCAGTTGTATTGTGAAACCTAGTTCCACAACTATTGACGCGTATCATCCTCCACTTCACGTTATTCTTTCACATGACGACGTGGTTCATGATACTTTTGAAAATCTTACTCTTGAATTTGATTTTAAGAAATCAGACTTTAATTTACTGAACGAACTAATATCTAGCATTGATTTTGTAGGAATCTTCAACAGCAATAGTAATATTGAACAAATGACTGAACATTTTTACATACGTATATTTGACTGTTTTATCTCGTCCGTACCGGTGAGAAACACACGTAAGGATATGTCTACAACTGCACCTTGGTACAATAACCAATTACGGAGTCTGCGTAATAAAAGAAATAAAGCGTGGAAAAATTATTTAACGACAAACAGAACAAGCGATTATAACCAGTTCGCTATCCTCTATAGAGACTTTCAAATCTTATCGAAAAATCTATATGATAGTTACATTAATAAAATGCGTGGCTCACTTCTTTACGATCCCAAAGTTTTCTGGAAATTTGTAAACAGTAAGAAAAAAACGGATAGTTATCCTGCCAATATGTGTTACTTAAGCGAATCAAGCAGCAGCCCTCTTGTAATCTGCAATATGTTCTCTTCATTCTTTGGTCTATCTTTCTGTTCCGACAACTATTCACCTACCCAAAGTAATTTTGCCCACCTTGAAGGTTTCTCTAGCAGCTCAATGGCCCAGATTTCAATAATTGATGAAGATGTGAGAGAGTATTTAGCTTTACTTAGCAGCGATACTACCTGTGGCCCTGATGGAATTCCTCCGATTGTGCTAAAATATTGTTGCAATACTTTGGCAACACCCTTAGCCGTGCTATTTCGGGAATCATTAAAGCAGAGCATTTTTCCTAAAATTTGGAAAAACTCTTTTATTATTCCAATACACAAAAAGGGAGATCGATGTGAAATTTCTAATTATAGACCTATTGCCAAGCTATCATGTGTGCCAAAACTGTTCGAGGCTATAGTTTGTAAGGGTTTTTATTTTGCTTGTAAACCATTTCTTTCAACCAAGCAGCATGGGTTCATGAATAGAAGATCCACTGTTACCAACCTGTTGGAATTTACTTCTTTTACAAACAAAGTTGTCGAGGACGGTGGTCAGGTCGACTGTATTTATACAGACTTTAGCAAGGCCTTTGACAAACTTTCTCACAGCTTAATTCTGTTTAAAATTACCTCTTTGGGCTTTCCAAATCATTTTGTTCGATGGATATGTTCCTACCTTGAAGAACGAACTTATCAAGTTTTATTTCGGGGAATAACATCCGATGCAATCCTCGCTACATCCGGTGTACCCCAAGGAAGTCACTTAGGTCCTCTTTTATTTATCATTGCGATCAATGACGTGGTGGCAATACTTAAGAGTACTCGAATTTTAATCTATGCTGACGACATGAAAATCTTTAGACTTGTACGCAGTCAATCTGATTGCATTGCTATGCAGAATGATTTAGATACGTTCGCTGAGTGGTGCTGTAATAACAATTTATTTTTGAACGTATCTAAATGCCAGTCGATGATCTTTTCAAGAAAACGTAATTTAATAAGTTATGATTACAATCTCAATGAATCTGTACTTAACAAAGTCACATCAATATGTGATTTAGGAGTGCATTTTTCTCAAAATATCGACTTCGATTTTCACATTGAACAGATTGTCAATAAAGCGAATTCAAGGCTTGGCTTTATAAAACGTTAGAGTAAAGAATTCAAGTGTCCTCTTATAACATCCACACTTTATAATACCTTTGTTCGTCCGCAGTTAGAGTATGCGTCTAATTTTTGGTCTCCAATGTATGCAGTACACATTAACCGTATTGAATCGGTACAGCGTAAGTTTGTCCGATTTGCACTTCGCCATTTAAACTGGAATGACCCTACACGTCTTCCACCATATTGCGACCGCCTTCTTCTCCTAAATCGTCATTCTTTGGAGAAACGTAGGGAAGTATGTGATGTAGTATTTTTACACCAGCTGGTAAATGGTTTTATTGACTCGCCGGATCTTTTAAATAAAGTCGGTTTAAATGTAAGATGCTACAACTCCAGAAATACCGAAATTTTCCGCGTAAATTTCCACAGAACGAACTACGGTTCTAACGAACCTCTTACGCGTATGGCGAAGGAAGTAAATAGTAATCGCGACAAATTTGATTACAACTGTAGTAAATTATATATAAAACATAAATTATACGAACGATACTAGTTTCTTTGTTGAAAGTGTTTAGTGTAATCTTGACTTATGCGTAGCATATTCATTTTTAGTTCATACTTTTGTTTAGTATGCATTCTGCTTTTTGTTTACTTGTCCAGTCTTTTTGTGTAAGGTGTTAGGCTTTATAAATATTCGCAATACTAACAACTAACACCACGCTAAATGATGACTGTGACAAGCTGGATATTACTTAGTAGCTGTTTTGAGTTTTTCTCTTTCAGTTCAAAGTAATATTCGTCACAAATGCTTGCCCTTAAGCAGTACTGATAGCGTTCAAAAAAATAAGTCGAATACTTAGTTGTAGCAAAAAATAAAAAACAAGTTTGTTTTGAAGGGAGGTTTTTTAGTGGGAAAGAATCCCACTCTACTATGAGCACGCGCTGTCGATCCTCATAGTGTCTTGTTGAAGATTTTCACCTACCCTCGAAAAAAAAAAAAAAAAGAAGAAAATAAAAAAATCTAAACCACATATAAAATATTATGATAGATACGAGACTTTCATTTAAAGATCATCTTAAGTATGTAAACCGAAAAGGTGCAATAGCAAGTGATGCAGTAGAGCGTACCATGCTCAACATAGGAGGGCCAAGCCGTAGCCGTAGGTTACTGCTGGCTAGAGTGGTAAGGTCTATAATTCTATACGCCGCCCCGATTTGGGCCGGGGCCATGACAATTAAAACATACAGATCACATATCACATCTGTGTACCGAATATATGCATTAAGAGGTAGCAGCGCATTTCACACTACTTCTAGCGATACAGCCTGCGTGGTAGCGAGAATGCTCCCAATACATATTCTGGCAGTAGAACAGCAACGCCAGTACTGCGCAAGAAGAGAAAGCAATGAGGCCACCGAAAACCAGCTACATAGAACAGAAACCCTAAGAGATTGCAGATGGTCTCATAGGCTCATACACCGAATCCAGCCATGGATTGATGGACCCCATGGGAAACTTGATTGTTACTTAACGCAGTTAATAACGGGCCATGGATGTTTTCGTTCGTACTTATTTAAGTATAAACACGACAATAGCCCCTACTGTCGGCGTTGAAGTGACTGCATAGAAAACGCAGAACACGTATTTTTCCAGTGCCCAAGATTCTTCGACGAAAGGAGTGAACTCGCCCGGCCACATACGCTAGAAAATATCGTTGGCGGAATGCTAAAAAGGAGGCATGGGACGCAGTCGCTGGGAGTACAATGCGCATAATGAAGATTCTTAGAACCTTAGAAAGAATCAGACCAGCAAAATATAATAAATGCAAGACAGGAAAGTCGAATACGTTAGACCAAAATCCCCCCACGACGAAATGCTTGACGGCAGTACCACGGAAAATGGGGCGATCGTGGGAAGTGGGGTTCAGTGGGTGAGAGTCCAACACTGTTACTCAGCACGTACTGAGTTTCGTCGTTTGAAGATTACCCCTCCTAATCAAAAAGAAAGTCCTCAGGTCCCATTTTTTTCTCTTACAGATGAAGAGAGCATTGTAGGCCTTGTGGACTCTTTCCTGTATATGAAATTTCCACTTTGGTTTTCTGTCTAGCATTATACCTAGATATCTAGCGCAATCCGAAAAGGAAAGCTCCACCCCTGCTAGCTGAGGCAGTTTGGTGGGTGGTACCTTGTATTTTCTGCTGAAGGGTACCAGTTCTATTTTCCGGGTTGGCGTGAAATCCACACTCTCTAGACCATTTTCCGAGACTTAAAGAGCTGATTCCATAATTCCACTTAATGTGTCTAAGGATTTGCCCTGAACTAAGACCACCACGTCGCCGTCCGCGTAAGCAGTGACGCTTATACCTGTATTGCTTAGTTCTTTAAGTATAAGTGAATTCAAAAACGTCAAAAACTGTGCAGTGTTGCGGCAACAGAACAGTCTTTTCTTGCTGTTGCCTTGTGCAATTTATTTTGAGATTTATGAACGATTATGTTGTAGTGGAACAATAGGAAAAGGTGAAGAATGTACTAAAAATATTTACATATATTATATAAATAGAACATTCATATTCAACGTTTACCTTTCATCCATTTCTCACTTGGAAAAAACAAACAAGAGCACAAAACAAAGGAAAGCAACAGCAAAATAACTGTTGCGCAGGTTGCTCTTCTTGATTTGATTCAACAAAATGCCAAAATGTTGCTTTGAATGTGTTGCTTTAATGTTGCTGCAACATTGCCGCAATACTGCATTTTTGAATTGAGCCTATACTATCGGTGACTAGGACTCAGAGAAGGGGTGAGATAACGCCTCCCTGGGGAGTCCCTTGGTGACGGTTTTTCTTATTTAACTATTTCCGATAGTGGAATTAGTGTTTCCATCGTGGGGAATATTGTAATTGGTACTGCTTTGCTCGACATTTATAGTTTCCAGGGCCTGTTTGATGGCCCTCCCTTCTACGTTACTGAAAGCACCTTCTATGTCTAGGAGGGTGCTAGTGCAAATTACTTATGGCGAAGGTTTATTCCTATCTTCCCTACTACATCGTGTAAAGTTCTTTACACTGATTTCTCCTTTAAATATGCATCTTGTGATTTGCATAGAGTGACGTTGCAACACTTAATTCTGATGTGAATATCGATTAGCCTTTCAAGTGCCTTCAGGTGAAATTTTTTTTTTTTTTTTTTTTTTTTTTTTTCGTGGGTAGGTGAAAATCTTCATGAGACACTATGAGACCGTGTACTCATAGTAGTGTCAGATTTCTACTGACTAAAAACACCCTTCCCTTCGTTTTGTTTACTACGACTAAGTTTGACCTTATCAAGTAGTTTAAGCTTCAGATTTATATTCGCGTGAGGCAGGTAGATTTTCAATAAAAGCACCTGCTGAAACCGTCATGACATGCGGCTTTTTGTCTTATAGCGCTAATTCGAACGGTTTCGTTCTTTGAAGTCGGCGCGTAAGATTTGTCACATCCAAAGTTTGGAGTATGGCACAGTTGCAATGGCCATGAAGACGAATACGAAGCTTGCGAGCGAAGTTTTTTATTTCGTCCTCCACGGTAGCTATCCCTAAGTCTCTGTGGATATCATTGTTTCTGATATACCAGGGAGCGTTCACGATTATTCTTATAATTTTATTTTGCAATGATTGTATGAGATTCCTATTGCTTGGTTTGGTACAACCCCAGAGTTGTATACCGTACGTCCACACGGGTTTAAGCACTTGCTTATACAGAAGCAGTTTGTTATATACGCTTAGTTTGGAATATCTTCCAATTAGCCAATACATTTCTCTAAGTCGATTTTCGACTTCGTCACGTTTCTTTTTAACGTGAGGTTTCCATTTAAGTTTCGCGTCTAGTGTCATTCCCAGATATTTAGCTTCGTTTGCATGCGGTATTTGTACCGAGTTAATGAAAACGGGAAGGTTGATTATTTTCTTGTAAGTGAAGTTAACATGCGTCGATTTGGTCTCGTTAAGAACAATGTTCAGGTGAAATGACGAGAAACTTATCACTGAAGTGTGGCTTGGCTATGAATATAATCCGCACTTCCCTCCATGCCCCTTGAACGTAGCCTGACCTGAAACAGTGTTTAAAAATTTCCTTAAGCCTGTTTCCAATCTTAGCTGGAGCTTTTTGCAGCATATCTGGTAAAATTCCATCAGGGCCTGGTGCTTTGAACAGTGCGATTGGCATAATAGCCCACCGCAGATTCGTCCGTGTAATTACGTTCTCTACCTTGTCTTCTATTGCCAATCGTAGGATCTATTGGTGATCTACTTTCGGGAAAATGAGCTTCAACTAACGTTTCTTGGGCTGCCTCCTATGACCTACACGAATTTTTAGGTGGTGGTATTAACGTTAGTGAAGTTAATATAGGAATACTTCTGTATGTGGATGATATCGTAATCTCAGCTGATGACGCAAAAACTTTGTAGACAATGATAACCAGATTAGAAGAATATTGCAGCATTTGGAATATTGAAGAAGACTTCGAGAAATCGGCGATTATGACACTTCAAAATGGTGGAGTCTTCCACCCAAGAAAAATGCATATTTAAATGTGAACTTATCAAAACCGTGTCCGAGTACTGTTAACTGTGAGTTATACTTACCCCAGAAATGTAATTTGCAAAACATGTAGATACACAGCAGAAACAGTTCAGCAAAAACTAACATTAATGCCACATGGAAAAATGTCCTTAGCAGAAAGAGAATTTCCCTTGAAGCAAACTGACAAATATTTCTTTCAATGTGTAGAGGAATTGCAGCTTACGCTGCATAAATATGGTGGTGTAAGCATTTTGAGGTTGAGGTCTGTAAGGATTTTCAATACTACGTCAGGGTATTGAAAAAGAGATGGTGTCGGATGAACCCTTAATGGGCCAACGGCAGCGCTCATATCCCGAAGTGGGTTTTCTGACATCGGTGTATCCGGCCCCTCGTCCTAGGGGTAAAAAAAAGGATCTGGTCCTCCAGGTTGGGGGTTGTGCCGTCGGGTTAACTTCCCTACCATGTAAAAAACCTTCGGTTACGAAGCAACCAACAGCCTCAGATACGGACGAATTTACTGTTGACGACCCAAGCAAACGTAAAAAGGACAACGATCTTCGCGTCAGCACGTGGAATGTTAGGTCCCTCTACAAACCACGTGCAGCCGAACAACTTGCGGAGGCCCTAGAGTGTCGCAAAGCAGACATTACCGCCATCCAAGAAGTGCGATGGGATGGGCCGGGCAAAAGGAGTATGAAAAACTGCGACATCTACTACGGCGAATGCTACAGACAAAAAGGGCAGAGTTTATTCGGGTGCGGATTTGTCATTGGAGGCAGACTTAGGCAAGAAGTCTTGAATTTCCGGCATGTGAACGAGCGCATTATGAGTATCCGTATCAAGGCTAAATTTGCCAACATTAGCCTAATATGCGTTCACGCCCCTCATGAGGAGAAGGACGACGCGACAAAAGACGACTTCTACCAGCTCTTGGACAAGACGTATGAGCAATGCCCTAGCCACGACGTTAAGATTATCCTAGGTGATTTTAACGCAAAGCTAGGAAGAGAAGACGTCTTTAGTAGCGTGGTCGGAAAGCACAGCCTGCACGACATCACATCCGACAACGGACTCAGGCTGATCGACTTCGCAGCGGGGCGAAACATTGTCGTAGCTAGTACGCGGTTCCCACGTCTCGACATTCAAAAAGGAACATGGCTCTCCTTTGATCGAAAATCTGTCAACCAAAACATTGCGATCGACGCAAGGCACTCTTCCAGTATTCTGGGTGTCCGGACTTTCCGAGGAGCCAACGTGGACCTGGTACGGATGCGGATATCCACAACGGAGCGAAATCAACGAAATGCTGTGAGGAAATTTGACGTCGAAAAGCTACAAACGCAAGAGATCGCCAGAACCTTTGCCGATCGTGTTTCTTCTAATCTCAATCTAAGTCCTATGCCGCCAGCAGCAAATGCGGAAGACCAGTGGCAGCGTTGCCAAAAAGCCATCAGAGATGCCGCCTCTGATGTACTGGGTTTCTCTCGGCCAGCACAACGAAACTCCTGGTTTGATGAGGAATGCCGGCAAGCACATGCAGCAAAACAAGAGGCGTACAAAGCGGCGCTGCATAGAAGGACTAGAGCTGCTTACGAGCTCTACGTGCGCAGGAGAAAAGAGGAACATCGACTTCTCAGAAAGAAGAAAAAAGAGCATGAGAAGCATTCGATCGAGGAGATTAAGAGACTTTATTGCAGGAATAATGTTCGAAAATTTTACCAAAGGGTAAAAAGAACATGCCAGGGTTTCAAAGCCAGAACAGAAACCTGCAGGGACGAAAATGGCAACATAGTAGTAGAATCGCAGTCGGTGCTGAGGATATGGAAGGAACACTTCTGCAGACTGTTAAACGGCGATGATGATCAATATTCCGCTGTCAGGCAGAATGAGCCATTCAACAGTGACGATGGCAGTCAAGATTCCCGTCAACCCGATCAGAATGAAGTGAGGATAGCGATATCTAAACTCAAATCCAACAAAGCTGCTGGAGCCGACGGTCTTGCCGCTGAACTTTTCAAGGCAGGAGGAGATGAGTTGGTAAGGAGCATGCAGCAGCTCATCTGTAAAATCTGGTCGGATGAAAGTGTACCCGATGAATGGAACCTCAGCATAGTTTGCCCGATCCTGAAGAAAGGAGACCCTTTAGGTTAGGTTAGGTTAGGTAGGGTTATGAGGTTGTCATAAAACACTAGGCACCAAAGTGGGCCCATCGCGATCCCTAAAGGAGACCCTTTAAACTGCGCCAATTACAGAGGTATAAGTCTCCTCAACATCGCATATAAGATCCTGTCTGCCGTATTATGTGAACGCTTAAAACCGATCGTCAACAACCTGATAGGTCCTTATCAGTGCGGTTTCCGCCCGGAAAGTCCACCATTGACCAAATATTCACACTACGGCAGATCTTGGAAAAAACCCATGAATATGAAATCGATACTCATCACCTCTTCATCGATTTCAAAGTTGCCTATGATAGCGTGTATAGAGACGAGTTATACAGATCCATGTCTAGTCTTGCCATCCCTGCCAAGCTCGTCCGTTTGTGCAGAATGACGATGGAGAACTCTCGCTGCTCCATCAAAGTCGGTAAGAACATCAACGAACCGTTCGATGTTAGAAAGGTCTTATACAAGATGACGCGCTATCATGCGATCTTTTTAAGATAGTACTTGAGAGAATTGTACGAATCTCACAAGCCAACACCGGAGGTACAATCTTTTACAAGTCTGTATAACTACTCGCTTATGCCGATGACATTGACATAATCGGAAGAACTCAGCGGGCCGTCAATGGGGCATTTACGTGTATTGAGATCGAGGCAACAAAGATGGGTCTAGCGGTCAATGAAAGCAAAACAAAATATATGCTGTCTACAAAAAAGGACACCCAACATCGGCGTCTTGGACAGAACGCCACAATAGACAGATATAATTTTGAGGTAGTAAAGGATTTTGTCTACCTAGGCTCTATGGTGAACTCCGCAAATGACATCAGTAGGGATATTACACGGAGAATTACTCTTGCCAATCGTTGTTTCTATGGGCTAAAACGGCAATTGAGTAGTAAAGCCCTATCTCGAACTACTAAGGTAACTCTTTATAAGACACTAATCATCCCAGTCCTGCTGTATGGCGCAGAGGCATGGGCTTTGACAAAACCGGATGAGGTTGCCCTTGGTTATTTCGAGAGAAAAGTTCTTCGAGCGATCTTTGGTCCCGTCTGCATAGACGGTGAGTGGAGGAGAAGGTACAATGCCGAGCTACGGCCTGTACAATGACATCGACTTAGCCAGAAGAGTTCACATACAGCGACTAAGATGGCTGGGTCATTTAGAGCGGATGGAGCCCAACGTTCCCGCTAAGAAAGTTTTCGAATCCACCCCGGATGGACGACGCAGTAGAGGACGACCTCGCGGTAGGTGGCGCAAACAAGTGGAGGGGGACCTCAACCAACTTGGCGTGCGCAACTGGAGGCAGCTGGCTCGTAATCGTGCTAGCTGGAGAGGTTTGTTGGTTAAGGCCCAGGTCCACCCAGGACTGTAGCGCCATCTAAGTAAGTAAGTAAGTAAGCATTTTGAGGAGGTTGATAAACTGCATGTGTTCTATGGCTGCCAAATAACTCATCAAGTTATGTTCTTAGTATAGAAATCGGAATACTTTGTGGACATTTTACACACTAGAATTCCATCTGCAACACATATACAAAACATTGTTTGAATACGATACCCGAAGTTTGCCTCACATACTTTCAAAGAAAATTCTGAAAAGAACAATTTTTGGGCTAAGGAAATAAATACTCTTGGATCAGACTTTAAACCAGAATCACTTTGTTCAGCAGTGATTGGCTGAACAAAGGAGCAAAATTGTTACAGATGTTAAAGCAAAAAGATGGCGAAGTATGATACAAAAAGCATCAGGGAGGTCAGACAGAATTTTTAAGCAACTTAATTATTCGAAAGGCTAAACGTACTTTACTGAAAAATATAGTCAAAATAAAATATTGTGGATTTTAAAAGCCCGCTGTGACGCTAATCTGGTTTAACGACCGCAAATTTAGCACTTGTGATTGCAAAGTATGCTCATTATGCAATATGAGAAAAATAGGAACAATCTAATACTTCATTCGTAAATGCCCGATTTGAAACGAATTTAGGTACAGATATTTTAATAAAGCAACACTTAGTGATGAAGATATTATATAATTAATGTTTTGAATGAAGTTAATGATGAATTTAGGAACAAACTTAGTAATATAGAAGTGAATTAGTTAATTATTTTAGCTATTGCAACCAAAACTAAGATCTAATGTCAGTATCTACTATTTAATAGACATAAACTTTAATAATACAAAATTGAAATGTATAATAAATACTATGCCAAACTACCGACAGATGATGGAAAGTCATAGTCGTATACTCTTTGTTTCTTTAAGTATCTAATTTTGAATTTAAATTTAAGTATAGGTAGAATTGTTAAAAATTGTTTTTTCTAAAATAATGAATTTTTACATACATATTACATGAATACATATTTAAAAAAAAATATCGTGATACTTATACAACTATAAAATATGTTTACCATACAAATGTTTAACACAAATATTTCCCATGTTAATAGGAGACATTGACTGTTGGCAGCAATTTAGACAGTTCTGTGTTATCCTCCAACATTTGTGCTTCGTTAACAATATTTGTAATGGATAAAGTACTATTTTAATTATTGTAAATAATTAATTGAAGCGCGAAATCGTATATTTAAAGCGCAATGATACTAAAAACAACTTACTTAGGTGGCGTTACAGTTCGGCGGGACAAACTTACTCCTCAACCAACAAGTTTCTCCATTTAGCTCGGTCTATAACTAATTGCGTCCAGTTGCGCATTACAAGTTGACTGAAGTCCCCTTGAACTTGTGCGTTTGGCAGGGATGTCAGACATGGCTCTTAAAAGTTTTTCTCTATAGATGCTGTCATAGACGGCCTTGAAATCTATAAAGAGATGGTGAGTATCAATTTGAGCTTCTTGGGTTTTCTTCAGGATCTGCCAAAGTGTGAAGATTAGATCAATGGTGGACTTTCCTGGCCTGCAACCGCACTAACAGCAATCAAGATGTTGATAAAAGGTTTCAGGCGTTCATACAATATCGCAGAAAAGATCTTGTTTGTAATGTTGACGAGGTGCTTTGATGATTGAGATGATGCCTCTATAATTGACACAGTTGAGTGGGTCTCTTTTTTGTGGATTGGGCAAACGATGTATAGATTCAATTCATCAGGTATATATATTACCCCCTTCGGGTAGGGGTTAGAATATACCCGAGGTAGGCATGCCTGTCGTAAGAGGCGACTAAAATCCACCCTCCGTATACCGAGTATGGCGTACACTGGAAAATCCACCCTCTTCGGAGGTCGGCTCTACGGATTCTGGGGAGAGCCATTTATTGCGTTCATCTGACCCTTTTAAAAAAGGTACCAGGGTAGTTAGATCTCCACCATCAAGATCTACAATCAAAACGTGCGGAACTAGAAGTCCGGCGACATCGATAGTGTCGGCGCACGAACAACGGACTTCAACGAAAATTCAAAGCCTTACGGACGAAAATATGGAACTCCGGACCAGGCTTAGTAAAATGGAACTTCTCTGCGAAGAACTAAGAAAAGAATTATATGTACTTAAAGCAGAAAATAAAGCATTTAAGGATATGAAGAAACCTCGTAATGAGTCTGCTGCGAGTTCAAACGTCCCCGATAACACTGATTATCAAACGGATGAAGAAGAACTAGCTCGGGAAACTAACTGGATTCTAAAAAAACGACCAGTTAAGAAACGAAAAGCTGGTTCTTCACCCGAAATGGTAACGAGGCAAGAAAACATGCAAAATGAGCGAAAAGATAACGAACAGCGTGACAAAATAACCAATGTGTCGAAGAAAATCCACGAACTAAGGTACGATCACCGCCGCCAATAAACGTAATCGGAATTGCAGACTATAATAAACTGCATTCTATTCTTAAACCTCTGTTGCTATCCGATTTTGAAGTAACATCGCTCAACAACAACA
Source organism: Brachypalpus laphriformis (assembly GCA_945910035.1). Taxonomy (NCBI): domain Eukaryota; kingdom Metazoa; phylum Arthropoda; class Insecta; order Diptera; family Syrphidae; genus Brachypalpus; species Brachypalpus laphriformis. The sequence continues at coordinate 61,877,260 of OX246755.1, forward strand.
AATGGAAAGTAAACGTAAAGGACTCAGACAGTTACCGCTTAGTATCTAATAAACTGAATACTGAAAAAATTCAGTGGTATACTTACGAAAATAAATCTGAAAGACCGATACGAGTCGTAGCTAGAGGACTTCATGCCTCATGCTTAAAGGAAGATGTTGTTCACGATTTGAAGAGCAAAAACTTTAAAATTGTCGACGCGGTAAATTTAATTAAACGGGAAAAACAAAAATTGGAAGGCGAGGAAACGACGGTAAAGCGCGGGCTTCCTCTTTTTATGCTAACTTTTGATAAAGCTGAGAGTTTGGATAAGATTTACGAAATAAGAACAATTCTGAATGTCGTAGTCAAAATCGAACCCATGCGCAAGAATACAAGATTGATACCTCAGTGCAAACGATGCCAAGGATTCAATCATACGCAAACGTATTGTCGAAAAGAACCACGATGTGTGAAATGCGCCGGAAATCACCTCTCCCAAGTTTGTGGAGTAAACAAACAAACCTCTGCAACATGTGTTAATTGTAAGGGAAAGCACCCGGCAAATTATAGAGGCTGTGAAGTAGCTAAGGAGTTGCAAAAACGGAGAGATGCGTTCCTTAAGCCACTAAATATAAAATCAAAATTGCAAACTAAACCAAAGCGTAAGATCGCGCCGGAGAAAGTAGGCAAACTAAAACTACCGGGTTCAGAGCACAAAACGGTGAGGGAAAGATTGACAACAGAAAAGCCCTCGACCTCTGCTCTTAAAAGAAACGGTACTGAAAAGCTAAGATTAGAAAAGCCACCGGGTAATGACCCTCGGACAGCAGCAATGCAGTCTTATGCTCAGGCCGTGGCTTCCGAAAAACCAAAAAACCTTGAAATTTCGACCGACCCCTTTTCTCATGTTTTCTCAGTTATTCTCGCGAAACTTGAAGAACAAGGCAAAATAAATAAAATTATTCTCGATAGGCTGGTTAAGCTTGAAAATAATTCACAGAGAACGCGCACTTCAACTAGAACATGAATGACAAACGAATGTTGAAAATATGTACTTGGAATGCAAACGGACTTTTGCAAAAACTTGACGAATTAGAAATATTTATGCGCCAAAAAGATATTGATATTTGCTTGATTTCTGAAACCCACATCAAAAAGGAATCGCATTTAAAAATAAAAGGCTATAATGATTACCACGCTTGTCACCCTTCGGGAAAAGCGAGAGGCGGATCTTCCTTGCTTATTAAAGACTGTATCGAGCAATCGGAAGACCTAAAGATAGAGCTTGAAACTTTGCAACTGTGCACGATTCGAGTTAAAAATAGTCAGCGTTCTCTTAAAATTTCGTCTATCTACTGTCCACCGCGTTCCGCGCTTGAAAAAAGTAATTTTACTAACATGTTTGAATCGCTTAAACCTAATTTCATTATTGGCGGCGATTTTAATGCGAAACACACGTTCTGGGGCTCAAGATACAGTTCGAAAAAAGGTAGAATGCTCTATGGGGCAGGTATGGAGTACAATTGCGATTTCCATTCGACGGGTAATCCGACTTACTGGCCAACTGATACTTCAAAAATACCTGATCTGATAGATTTTTTCGTTGTGAAAGGAATATCTACCAACCACATAAAAGTCAAAGAGAGTTTTGATCTGTCGTCTGATCATTCCCCAATTATTTTGACTTTGAGCGAAAAACTAGTCTATAACCTAGACCCAGCGAGATTAACTGGTAGAACAACTAACTGGGAAGGTTTTAGGAACGAAATTGAAGACAATGTTGAACTGAACGTTCCACTTACGACACCCTATGAACTTGAGGTTGAAGTTGATCGCTTCGTCGAGATCGTACAGCTCGCCTCTTGGAATAATACTCCCATTCCAAGGAAAACGCCGTACAAATACGGTTTACGATATCCTCCGGAAATAAAGGAATTGGTCAAGGAAAAACGAAAAGCGCGTAAAAAATGGCAACAGAGTCGTGCTCCGCAGCATAAAGCACACTTGAATCGTCTGTGCAATTCGTTGAAGAAAACTATTAAGGATTTTAAGAATCGTGCAATAGGCTCTTACCTTGAAAGTTTAACAGCGAAAAAAGATTCCAATTATTCACTTTGGAAAGCCATAAAAGGCACCAAAAGGCCCAAAGTCCCCGCGCCGCCAATTAGATTGAATCAAAATGAATGGGCAAGGGAAGATAAAGAAAAAGCGGACGTCTTTGCGGCCCACCTGGAAGAAACCTTTAAACCGTACGATGGTCAAGTGGTTTACGATAACGTCAATAGGCCGGATTTACCATCTGGCAATTTAACACTCACAAGTGCAACGCTTAGGGAACTCAAAAATGAGATCGAGATTCTAAAACCTAAGAAAGCTCCTGGTTATGATTTAATCACCGGAGAAATTCTCAAAGTTTTACCTAGAAAAGCTTTGATTAAGCTTCTTAATATTGTAAATGCTGCGCTCAGATTAAAACACGTTCCGAACCAATGGAAAGTTGCGGAAGTAATAATGGTCTTAAAACCAGGAAAACCGCCAAATGAGGTAAAATCGTATAGACCAATTTCGCTTCTTCCAGTCATATCCAAAATTTTCGAGAGGATATTACTAAGGCGTGTCCAACCGGTTATAGACGAAAATAATCTTATCCCTGACCACCAGTTTGGGTTCAGAAGTAAGCATTCGACGATTGACCAGGTGCATAGAATTACTGACGTAATCGAGAAAGCATTTGAAGAAAAAAAGATTTGCTCAAGCGTATTTCTTGACGTCTCGCAGGCCTTTGATAAGGTGTGGCATGATGGCTTGAAATTCAAACTACGACAAGTTCTCCCTGTATGCTTATACGATATTCTAGTATCATATCTGGGGAATAGACTCTTCCGTGTTAGACATGGAAACGAATACTCGCAGCTCAAAGAAATTTCGGCCGGCGTACCACAAGGAAGCGTTCTTGGCCCGCTTCTCTATTTGCTATATACTCGTGATATACCGAAAGAAGATGGCACTATCCTAGCTACGTTTGCCGATGACACCGCTATCCTAGCAGTAGGTAAAACAATCGAAGAAACGACTGAAAAACTGCAAAACGCGCTAAATAAAGTAAATGAATGGACGAGGGACTGGCGGATTGCCCTCAACGAATCTAAATCTGTTCACGTGAATTTCACTTACAAGAAAACTAACAACTTGCCAATTTTCCTAAACTCGGCCCGAATACCTTTCGCAAACGAGGCCAAATACCTGGGAATGACACTCGACGCAAGACTGAAATGGAATTCGCACGTGAAAATGAAACGTAAAGAACTCGAAATCAAATATAGCGAAATGTACTGGTTACTCGGAAAACATTCCCAGCTCAGTACTGAGAACAAACTGCTTTTATACAAGCAAGTGCTAAAGCCGGTGTGGACCTACGGTATACAACTTTGGGGTTGTACCAAGAAAACAAATGCCAATATTTTACAAACTTTTCAAAATAAAGTGCTAAGAGAGATTGTCCAAGCACCGTGGTATATTAGAAACGACGATATCCACAGGGATCTCGGAATTCCGACAATCGAAGCTGAAACTAGAAGCTTCGCGAGAAAGCATAAAAACCGACTAATCGGACATGTCAACAATACAGTCCTACAAATATTGGATGAGAGCAATTTATTGCGCCGACTACAAAGGACGAAACCCTTCGACTTGGCGAGATAATGATAAACCGCGTTTAGATTGCGGAACATGCAGGATCTTTCAGTGGAAAGTAACCTGCCAAACGTTTTTATTTCGTGAAAGAAAAATTGCTTGATAAGTTATTACTTAGTTGCGATATCTAACAAATTTATATCGAAGGGTGGTGTTTTTTTAGTCAGTAAGAATCTGACACTACTATGAGCACGCGCTTGCTATTCTCATAGTGTCTATGGAAGATTTTTCACCAACCCTCGGAAAAAAAAAAAAAAAAAAAAAAAAAAAGGTATATATATTATATGTACATCCGTCGGACTAAATCTTAGAGATGAGTTGGTGTATGCTCTCTACCAATTCATCACTAGCTGCCGGTAAGCCGTCAGGTCCAGCAGCCTTGTTAGATTTCAGCTTGAATATTGCTGTCCCCACTTCGCTTTGGTCAGGTGGATAGAAATGTTGACTATCATTATCTACGAGTATGTTGAAGGGTTCATTCTGCCTGACAGCGGAATGTTGGTCTTCGTCGCGTTATAGAGTCTGCAGAAGTAATTTTTCCATATTCTCAGTACCGACTGTAATTAAAACAACTTGCAGACATATTTAAATCAAACTATTTTCCTGATCTTTAAACAATGTTCTATCAACAGTTCTTCTTTAGTTGAATTGGCGATGGTGTAATGGTAACGTCATCGATTGCCGCGCAATGGTTCATGCATTTATCAATTTATTTATCATGAAATATATAATGAGTCAGTCTGATCAATTGCGAAAGCTTGTGTCAATATTATTGCGAAAGCTTGTGTCAAAACTATTGCGAAGACATAAACACTGGCAGTAAGTTGGTCATTGGCTGGAAAAATTGTTTACTCTGTTGAATGATGGATAACCTTCCATCAGGTGCACGGGAGAAAAAAAGTGAAGCAGAAGCAAAGACAAAATAACAATACAAATCTTTCAAGTTATCTGGACACCACGGCTGGAGTTGTTCTGAAACCTTACATTTGAGTCTTAAACCGCTACACCAATCTTTCACTCTCTCTGTTAATACTTGCCAACGTCCACACTGTGTAAAATAATTTAAAGATATTTGTAACGCCTTGAGTGCGTGCAAATTATAAATAAAACATATAATTATGTGCTTACTTACCTTACGTTTTTAGGTCGATAGTAAGGTAACAATGAAAGGTATTTGATTTAACCAATAACATGTGAGAGTGTGTTCGTAAATTCTTTTTAACGTTGCATATACACATATCAAGCATAAGTCTTCAATCATTTATTTTAACGTAAATGTTGAGATGAAAGCACCTGCGGTTTCTGGTGAGATTTAAGCGATAAACACTTGAAATCAGTTTTTTAAAAATATAACAAAGTAAATATGAGTGACACGGACGATTGGTGCATTGCTGTGGAACTAGCGTTAGCGTTTATATATTTTCTAAATGGCGTTTCGTACTGCTCATTTTTTTAAATACGGTTTTTATACTCTTTAGCGCTTATGATCCACAACACTGGTAGAGAACGATTAACTACTATACATTTTAAAGTAACATTTGTTTCCTTCATCTTGCAAAAAATAAAAACTTTTTTTCGCCATCTGCTTTTTACTATGTTGCCTCATTGCTGTACACGCGAAAATGAGAATATATATGATCAATCAGTCAATCACCCATATACACAACGTCAATGCTGGATACATAATGTTGCCATCTATCCTTTTTTTCGCGGGATACTCCTTTTTTTGAGCTCCGAAAAACCTATCCCGCGAACATTTTTTTTCCTTTTTTTTATACAAAATTCCTAACGTATATATGTAATATTTTGAATTTGGTATGTGGCGAACATTAGACTGTTAGACTATTCGATGACAGCAGGCGAATATTATACACGTTCATAGCGAACGTGTAAAGGCTGAATTATAATAGTCGGAAGCAATCTCATAATTCTGCGTTAAGTTTCCTTCAGTACTATTAATTGCAAAAGTAGCCCATAAAAGGCGTATGTGTTTGAAAGCAATTGTGTGGTTCATAGCCATTCACAGCTGTGCAACTGTCAAATTTTCGTATGAAAGAGCGAAAGGATTCGGTCTTTCGTAAGTGACCAAAAGTGAACGAAACTTAACGAATCGATGCAAAACGCTATTATGGTCGCACAATACAAATCAAACCATTCTTCTATTATAGTTCAGCCTTAAACCATACACATTACTAGTATTATTCATGTGCGCATCACTTTTTATTGAATTTGCTGCACATCAGTTTTAGTGAACTTTTTCGCATCAGTGTTTCGTTAATCTAAAGAAAAAAGAATGTCAAAACCGAAAGAAAAATGCATCTTCAACGCAAAAGTTCGCGAGAGTCGACACTTTGAAAGCGATTCTCACGGTGAAATGCAATTTGATATATGGTATTCATGCGTAGAGTTCTACCACTTTTTGAAAACGAAGCCAGATTTACTTCTCCAAATTGCTAAAAAGGAGAAATATTCCACCAAAAGTGATGCCAATGCGAGTGCGATTGACGTTGAAGACGATGACGACGAAGTTGTAACAATTGCCGTGTTTTTTTTTAAACCTAGCCAGCCAGTCGATTTTCTACAAACATATCTCTAGGAACCAAGCAACCTCGCAGTGACAGCAACAACAAATAACTAAAAAACATTCGTTTTTGCGACGTCTGAAATTAGGCATCACGAAATTCCCAGCCAGTAACTTCTTGCTGGGGATAAAATCAAGGCCAGCCGGTTGTTGTATTTGTTTTATGTGTAAAATTTGACTTTACTAGCAACTACTGACTGGCTAGGTTTAAAAAAAAACACGGCTTATGTTGGTTGATTGGTTGATATAAGCGCGTAAGTATTTTTGGTGAATGAAATATGAATTTGCGACAGAAATTTTTTATATTTAATATCCTTTTATTATCCTTTTTTTAATTTCGATATCCCGCGAAATCGCCAAATTTAGTGGATTTTTCCTTTTTTTCACCCAAAAAAAGATGGTATGATTATGGATACATGACTAAGCAAAAATCTTAAAGTTTTGATTTTGCTTCAACCATACACACAACCCATACGTGTGTCATTTTCACTAATACACTCTCACATGCTTGATGAGTTTTTGACCTATGTATATGCCGCTTAAGACTCAAACGCTGCATCTCCTCTCAATAGTAGAACGCAGTAGAAACTAAGCCAAGCGAGAGACTCGCAAATTTACGCTGTGCGTTTTAAAACGATTTTATTGGTGTGCGATGTGTCCGATAAGAAGAATAGATGTACAAACGGGAAACAACTTAAATTAAATACTTAAACGTGTTTATATTCCAAATAATAAATTATTGAGCAGGTTTTGAGTAAATTTTAATATTTAAATCGCTTGGTGTCGACAATATAATATTGAAATTAGTTTGAATATCAAACCTTCTTGTCAATCAATTTACTTTAAAACTGCAAAACAAATTTTGATGAAAATACATGACTATTTGATTAAATTAACCTTTCCACCAAACCGTCAGTCTCTCGTTATCCATAATTTATATATCATATATGTATATATGCACAATATAGTACTGAATACTGCTTAATGAGAGATATTCAATTGGTAAACCGCGAAACCTCTGATTTCAAGGAGGCATTGACAGTCATCTAACTCAACTCAGTGTAATTCAATTCCAATAATCGTAACATGTGCAGGAACAAAGAATGTGATACACACAACAACCCGGACGAACGGACAATGATAGCTCTAACGAAATTACAAATAATGAAATGCCACTTGTTCAACAATTTGATTGTCATTATCATCGGCAGTATCCTGGCAAACGACGCGGTGGATGTAATTTTTTTTTTTGCACGACAATGACATATCCTTAAGCAGGAACCCGCTGCCAGTCATTTATCATCTCGCATAGAACAATGAAAGGCAAATTTGCTGGCGCACAACGCCAGCCAACGATGGTCTTCTTGTCCATTCCAGTTTTTGAGTGTTTACTTTGTGTAAGTCACCCCACCATCTGTAGGCTGATTGATGTAATGAAGAGCCCTTGAAACAGGTACATAAACCTTCACTGTATCTCACCCCATTCACGATACCACTTGAAATTGTTTTTTTTTTGTTAGGCAATCGGGGCAAAATAACATTTTTGTGTTGGCCCGCAATAAACATAATTTTCAACCCCCTTCAAGGACACATATGCAAACAAACACTTGGCTGATATCCAGGGGTTGTCGTATTTTTCTCCAGTTGGATTGTTTGACATTTGGATGAGAGGGTTTGAAAATGTTGTCCAAAGATTTTGCAAGTTTTTGTGTTGCATATTTTATGAGTGTGCGCTATTTATGCTAGTATTGTTTCCTGAGATGCATAATTCAGAGGGTTAGAGGAAACGTATCATAAAAACTGGGTATGATCTTGTACACAGTAGATAGAAGTGGAATATACAGGAATGTTGGAGTAGTATTCAAAATTATAGGCAACAGCATGACACAATGACCCAGTAGAATTGAATTGAAGTATTGGTGCAATGGCTTTTAGTCTCATACCTCAATTTTCTATACACTTATACATTGAGCTTTAAATGCGTGAAAGCAATTAAAAAAATGTATAAATAAATAAGATTTGAATACATATATTTGCACCACTGATTCTAATTTAAACAAAACAATTTCTTTTTCATTACGCTTTTTAAAATAATCAAAATTTATTTACTTAAGAGGGAAAATAAAGCCAAATCGAATTAAAAAGAAAAAGTTAGTTACTGAGAAGAAGTTAATCTTGTTAGTCACGTAGAACATAACCCCCTAAAGCTCACACCACATTGTATGTGGTATGGTATACAAGCCATATTTTCAGGCAATTTTAATAGCTGCCAATGGGACACCTATTAAATTTGCCTTGAAATGAGCGGTTGCGAAAGGAATTTAGCAAATACAGAACGGGTCTATCGACATGCAAAGTGGCCAAATCTATCATATAACTAACGAGCCAAGCAACCCCTATTAAGATTGTTCGTGAAACTTGTAACAGGGTACATCGATCTCAGCAAAGTCTTTCAGACTCGGGTTTTCGTGCAATTATCTGCGCAACTATGGGAAGGAAGAAGAAAACGTGAAATAATGTTCATACTCAATATCATCATGTAAACAATCTTACTCAGAAAGCTCGTCGTTGGAATGCAGGAAGTGATTAATAACATACTACAGCCTAACACACTAAGATTAAAAAAGTTAAACTTGTCAAACAAAGTTTCAGTTATTGAAAACTAAAATCATTGCCTGTGCGAGAACCTATTCCGTAGTAGCTCAGCAATAGCTACATTTTTAAGAGCGTGTGCCCTACCACGATAAGACTTACATAACTAATTGCTTTCTCCGTTGGCTCACACGATAGACTGCACTCACTAGGTCGTCAATATTTATCCGATTGGAATATACCTTAAATAACGCGGTTCACGTGACCTCAACACGAATGACATCGCTTGTAGAATGCCACCATAGGTACCAAGAAATATACAATGCGATTCAATTATAATCGAACAAACTTAGGTAAAGGCAGGTTATTGTGAGCCAAAAAGTAAATTCTTAAAGAATTGTTTGGCCTATTTCGAAGAAATCTGTTTTTGAAATCTCTGAGCTTCTAATAGCTTCATCACCTGCTCGCTTAGGGCATTTCCACAGGATGATAAAAACAATGCTTTTCAGGGGTTTCGTAGACATACTCCTACTACGAATACATATTTTATATATTTTTTTTGTCAGGATAGGAAACGCTTTACTTCAGCACTCAGATGCAACGGGCCCATTGAACTACCAGGCAGCAAAACCCCGATTTCCTCAATTTATTTCAATTCTCATCTCCTTTTAAGAACATTAAGCAAGAGTTTCAGTAATGAAGAACTTGCAGTATCAGCACTCATCACATCAATGTCGAAGAATGTTAAAACGTCATGCCAGAGTGTTTTCCGGCCCTTATGTTCTAAGAACATTAAATACTTCATAGATATGACACAGTTTGACACATCTGGTTGGCTTGGGCAAAGAATTTTGAAGATATATCTACTTTGACTGCTCCAAGGGGAATCTGAACTGCTTGCGCAAGAGAGGTATGGGGGGTTGAGCCTTGCCTAGCCAGTTCATCCGCAAGTTCGTTTCCATAAACGTAGTGGAAAAGTTTCTGTCAAACATTTTAATTTCGCGAAGGAAAAACTGCTCGATAAGATAAAAACCTTACAGGCCTCATAGTGACTTTTGAAGATTTGTACCTATTTATTTATTTTATACTTGCTAACACAGTTAGAATTCACTTATAAATCTGTGAAAGATAAACATAAACATAAACAAAATATTGCGCTAAAGCTTTAATTTTTAATTTACATTATAACTTTAGGGAAATTTGTTATTTAAATTGAAAGTACGTTCAACTTTACCAATGTGACTTCATTCATTTTATATTTTATCTTTGAATTGAAAAATCAAATTTTAATTGAAATTGCCTGAGAAGGGGAAAGAGTTGGGTAAACCTAGTTGCTCTGATTTTCAAGGAAATGTTGAAGTTCGTTTCTAAATCGTCGTGCGTCATCTAGCTCTCGTATGATACGTGGGAGTGTATTCCAGAGACGTATAACAGTAATATAAAACTGTCTATCAGGTGTTAAACATGAAAATTTCGCAAGTAGTAAACAGGCAGATCTGCAGCAGCAGACAACGGAATTTTTTGGTACAGATATGTCGTTTGCCTACTCTTAATAATGCTGAAGAGAAGCAGAAGCGTACGAAATTTAATATAATTTTGAAAGGACATGTTAACTAAGTTTTTAGCTAGGTGGAATGGTGGTGTTTAATGCTGCTTCTAATTTCCTTTTGCTCTCAGCGTCACACCCATACAAAATCTCGCATCCGTAAATTAGCAAAGGAATAACTAAGGCCTTGGCAAGTAGCATTTTTGTTTTAGTTGGTGTACACTTATGGTGTACATAGTGTGCGAAGAACGAAGAACTAAACATTTACATTTTCTTTAGATTTTTTTTAGATTAGATAGATTTTTATTATTCATAAAATTGTTTCTTATATACCTACTCTTGAAGCTCTTTATTTAAATCACTAGCGCAGTTCTCAATGAGGCCTAAGGGACAAGATTTATAAACTTGAATGCCATCAGCGTAAATGTGTTTCGATGAGTTCAGTATTACAGAAGCTATATCACTGATATAGGCTGGAATTAAGAGAGGCCCTATTATCGATCCTTGGGGAACATCTTCAGTTAAGGAAATAACATCAGATAGAAAAAACGAATAGCACTAAAAACGTAACATTGTCATTATCCAGTCTATATCTTCCACTACATTTAGCAAAGCTGTACTACAACTATGTTTGGCACGGAATCCTGGCTGAACCGGAAGCAGCAAAATATTGTTCATAAGAAACTCATTTAGTTGTTTATGCATAATCTTTTCTCATATTTTTGAGAGAAAAGAAAATATGACGTTAAAATCGTATTGCGCGATTTTAACGCCAAAATAGGAAAGGAGGACGTCTTTGGTAGTGCAGTCGGTAAACATAGCCTACACGACACCACGTCTGATAACGGACTAAGGCTAATTGATTTCGCTGTGGAGCGAAATGTCACCATAGCAAGCACATGGTTTCCTCATCTCGATATTCATAAGCAGACATGGTGGTCCAATGATCATGCAACGATCAACCAAATTGATTATACTGCGATCGACGCAAGGCATGCGTCCAGTATTCTGGATGTCCGGACCTTCTGAGCGGCCAACATAGACTCGGATCATTACCTTGTTGTAGCCAAGGTACGAATGTGGATATCCCAATCTGAGCAACAAAGAAGAATCACTGTGAAAAAATTTAACATCGAAAAGCTACAATTACAAGAGACCGCCAGACTCTTCGCTGAACGCGTATCCCGAAATCTCTCAATCACCCCTTTGCCGCCAGCATCAAGTACCGAAGACCAGAGGCAACGCTGCCAACATGCCATCAGAAACGCCGCGACTGATGTGCTGGGTATCTCTCGCCCACCACCGCGAAACCCCTGGTTTGACGAAGAATGCCGGCGAGTGCATGCAGCAAAACAAGAGGCATACAAAGCGGCGCTGCAAAGGAAGACGAGAGCTGTTCGTGAGCCCTTCGAGCAAAAGAGACGGGAAGAACATCGGCTTCTCCAAAAGAAGAAGAAAGAGCACGAGAAGCGCGCGTTTGAGAATATCAAGAGTTTATACTTCAGGAACAATGTACGGAAGTTTTACCAAAAGGTAAAAAGAAACCTGTAGAGATGAAAATGGAAACCTCGTAGTAGAATCACAGTCGGTGCTGAGAATATGGAAAAACTACTTCTGCAGACTGTATAACGGCGACGAAGACCAACATCTCGCTGTCAGGCAGAATGAACCATTCAAAATAAACGATGGTAGTCAAAATTTCAGTCCACCTAACCAAAACGAAGTGAGGATAGCAATACCCAAGCTAAAATCGAACAAGGCTGCTGGACCTGACGGCTTACCGGCCGAACTTTTCACGGCAGCTGGTGATGAATTGGTAGAGTGCATACACCAACTCATTTCTAATATTTGGTCAGACGAATGTGTCTGATGAATGGAATCTCAGCATCGTTTGCCCGATCCACAAGAAAGGAGACCCCCTCAACTGCGCCAATTATAGAGGCATCAGTATCCTCAACATCGCATACAAGATCTTTTCTGCGATATTGTGTGAACGCCTGAAACCTTTTATCAACAGCCTGATTGGACCCTATCAGTGCGGTTTCAGGCCAGGAAAGTCCACCATCGATCACATCTTCACACTTCGGCAGATCCTGGAGAAAACCCCAGAATTCCAAATCGATACTCACCACCTCTTTATCGATTTCAAGACCGCCTATGACAGCATCTATAGAGCCATGTCTAGTTTTGGCATCCCTGCCAAACTTGCCGTCTGTGCAGGCTGACGATGGAGAACGCTCGCTGCTCCATCAAGGTCGGTAATGAACTCACCGAGACCTTTGATATCAAAAAAGGCTTTAGACAAGGTGACGCGCTGTCATGTGACTTCTTCAATATTATACTTGAACGGATTGTGCGGAACTCACAAGCCAACACCGGAGGCACAATCTATTACAAGTCTGTACAACTGCTTGCATACGCCGACGATATAGACATTATCGGAAGAACTCAACGGGCTGTCACCGGTGCTTTTGCAAGCATTGAGGCGGAAGCGGCCAAAATGGGTTTGGCGATAAACGAGGGCCAAACCAAGTATATGCTGTCAACTAGAAGGGAAAACCAACACCGACGAATTGGACAAAACGTCACCGTGGGCAGCTATAACTTCGATGTAGTAAGGGACTTTGTCTACCTTGGCTCTGCTATAAATTCTACAAACAAAATCAGTGCAGAAATCAATCGAAGAATAACTCTTGCCAATCGCTGCTTTTTTGGGCTTATAAGGCAATTCAACAGTAAAGCCCTATCTCGAACAACTAAGGAGACTCTATATCTATATAACACCTTGATCATCCCAGTCCTGCTTTTCGGCGCTGAAACCTGGACTTTATTAAAAGAGGATGAAGATATCCTTGGTCGCTTCGAGAGAAAAATTCTTCGTAAGATTTTCGGTACCGTTTGCGTTGACGGGTTTTGGAGAAGAAGATTCAATCACGAACTATACGAGCTGTACAGCGACATCGAGCTAGTCAGAAAACTGCGTATTGGACGTCTGAGATGGCTAGGACATGTAGAGCGAATGGACACCAACGCTCCGGCCCGCAGAGTCTTCGAATCTAACCCCGATGGACGACGCAGTAGAGGGAATCATCGCCGTAGGTGGCGCGCACAAGTTCAAGGGGACCTCGACCAATTTGGAGTGCGCAACTGGAGGGAATTAGCTAAAGACCGAGCTAAATGGAGAGGCTTGTTGGTTGATGCCCAGGTTCACCCCGAACTTTAGTGCCACCTAAGTAAGTAAGTGGTCGCTGTTTTTTTGGGCTTATAAGGCAATTCAATAGTAAAGCCCTATCTCGAACCACTAAGGAGACTCTATATAACACCTTGATCATCCCAGTCCTGCTTTACGGCGCTGAAACATGGACTTTATTAAAAGAGGATGAAGGTATCCTTGGTCGCTTCGAGAGAAAAATTATTCGTAAGATTTTCGGTCCCGTTTGCGTTGACGGGTTTTGGAGAAGAAGATTCAAGCACGAACTGTACGAGCTGTACAGCGACATCGACCTAGTCAAAAAACTGCGTATTGGACGTCTCCGATGGCTAGGACATGTAGAGCGAATGGACACCAACCCTCCGGCCCGCAGAGTCTTCGAATCTAATCCCGAGGGACGACGCAGTAGAGGGAATCATCGCCGTAGGTGGCGCGCACAAGTTCAAGGGGACCTCGACCAACTTGGAGTGCACAACTGGAGGCAATTAGCTAAAGACCGAGCTAAATGGAGATGCTTGTTGGTTGAGGCCCAGGTTCACCCCGAACTGTAGCGCCACCTAAGTAAGTATTTATGACGGTTGTAGGTCAAATGATGGCATGCTTTCGGTTAAGGGACTTTCACAGAACAATTTTCTTTTAAAATTACGGCAAATAATTGCATTGGTTAAGCACGTCGAAACCTCTTCGACTACTTCATAAGTGGGCATCAAATCAATAATTCGATTTGGCGTATACACAACACCTAAACAAATACTTCTTTCGTCGCGTATAATGTGTGCAAATAAATATAGGACAAGTGACCCATTGGGTAGCTGTGGGACAGCAAAAATAATGGCATTGGCTGCAATTTCCCGTCGTTTGAACAACCTTTCAACCTTTCATTACGAATCTCAACTTTCTCTTGTCGGTCAACCTCTTTAACGTGCGAAGACAGCCTTTCTTCAATGGAAGAAATGCGCAAATTATATCATTTCGCAAATGATTCATCTATGCGGAGATGCGATTTACGATTTCATCGGTTAGCTTTGCAAGTCGTTTCTCCAAATCGAACATAGTTACGGATGCGAGTTTGTTAGCAGTTGGCGTAGATTTCTTTATAGCTTCTTTTCTCTCAGCTGGGATGAAGTTCAGCTGTTTGTATAGATTCTTTAGATGGTGTTGGCGTCGACTGTTTCTCTTTTTCGAGAGTTGTAGATCGCGTTTTACTCGCCGTTCAGTTCGTAAGAGTACGTTAAGTGAAATTATCAATTGCAATTGAAATTATCAATAAAATTAAATTATTAATTCACTTTTATTTGTGATATGGGCAGAATTTTAAAAACTATTTAAAGATTTGCAACAGGACGCTCTTAACGTAGAATAAATGAAAGGTATAAAAAAGTTTTGCTGGACGAGACTGTCGATACATATACCCACTTCCAATCATCGATTACCATTGAGCCTACCCTCAAAAAAGAAAAAAAAACTATGCCCAGTGATCAGGCCGCTATATTGAGAGACAAATTTTACAGACTAGTATAGAAAGTGTAATTTGGCAACCCTGGTAAAGCTCAAACAGTGATAACGATACAGCTCAGTTCAAAAACCAATAACAGTGATTAAAAGTAGTCATACAAAATCCTTGAGTACAGTAAATTTGACACAAACAGCCAACCCCTAAAAATATAAACAAGAGTCAGTAAGCCCAATTGTTATAAAAAAGGTAGCCCAAAAAATACATAAGAAGTCAAAAACACCGATGATAAAGAGGAAATTAGAAGAAAACTCCCCAGCGGAATCTAATCCAAGTAAGAAGGGTGTGGGTAACATCAAAACCATAATCAAGTGCTTACAGATAAAGTCGCTGTTTTAGAAGACAAATAAGACGAATTTATTAGAGGAATACGCCATACGGATATTTATGTTCGTATTAAAGATTTTTTTTTTTTTTTTTTTGCCGAGAGTAGGTAGGCGACCGAGCGTGCTTATGGTAGTGTGAGATTGTTACTCACTAAAAAAGTAATACTACAACTAGCCGACGCTTATCCAGCAGTTTTATTTTCGCTTACGATACACGTGATTTTTGGAAAAAAAAAAGTTCGTACGAAGTTAAAAGAAATGTAGAACTTTAGGCCGGTTAAATTCCAATGATAGTTCCTGCCTTTTTCGCGACCGGCATATACTATGACGCGAGGTCAAAAGGTTTTATCCTTTGAAGACGACGAATTGAATTATTCGCGTCAAGTAGTTGAATGACGGTACGGTTACAATGGCCGTGAACACGATCTTTGTGTTTACGCACAAATATTTTTATCTCTTCGACGACGCTGGGAATTCCCAGATCTCGATGAATATCTTCGTTACGTACATACCACGGCGCGTTGACGATCGTTCTAAGAACTTTATTTTCAAAAGTTTGTATGATGTTTCTATTGCTTTTCTTGGTACAACCCCATAGTTGTATACCATACGTCCAGACAGGCTTTAGCACTTCCTTATAGATAAACAGTTTGTTATGTAGGCTCAACTTCGAATGTTTTCCGAGTAGCCAGTACATTTGTCGGTATTTGTTTTCTAGCTCGTCGCGTTTCTTTTTTACGTGTGATTTCCATTTAAGCTTAACATCTAGAGTCATTCCTAGATATTTTGCTTCGTTCGCGAACTGTATTTGAGCCGAGTTAAGATATAGAGGTAATCTATCCACTTTTTTATAGGTAAAGTTGACGTGAGTAGATTTGCTTTCGTTCAGCACAATACGTCAAGAATTCGTCCAAGCGTGGACTTTGTTAATAGCATGTTGCAGCTTTCCTGTTGCTGCTTCAATAGTTTCGCCCGTGATCAATATCGCCGTATCGTCCGCAAACGTGGCGACGACACAATTTCTTTCCTGCGGGATATCACGCGTGTAGAGTACATATAGAAGCGGGCCAAGGACACTTCCTTGTGGAACTCCGGCTGCAATCTCCTTGAAGTCAGAGTAATCATTTCCGTGCTTAACACGAAAGAGTCTCTCGGTGAGATACGATAGTAGGATTAGAAAGAGTTGCCGTGGCAGTAGTCGTTGCAATTTATACTCCAAGCCTTCGTGCCAAACCTTATCGAAAGCTTGTGAAACGTCAAGAAATACACCACAACAAATCTTTTTTTTTTCTTCCAGAGCTTTCTCAATCACGTCAGTTATTTTGTGGACTTGGTCAATTGTAGAATGTTTAATTCTAAATCCAAACTGATGGCCAGGAATGAGATGTCTTTCGTCGTTTACGGGCTGTAGACGTTTGGAAAGAAGTTTTTCAAATATTTTTGAAATAACCGGCAATACTGAAATAGGCCGATATAATTTCTTCTCATTTAGCGGTTTACCTGGTTTCGGGACCATTATAATCTCGGCGACTGTCCATTGCCTCAGAACATAAAGTAATCTGAACGAAGCGTTGATCAAATAGAGCAGTTTGATAATATCTTTATTCGGCAATTCCTTGACTACCTGCGCCGTTATCAAGTCGTAACCCGGAGCTTTTTTTGTCTTTAAATTTTTAATCACTTCCTTCAGTTCACGCAATGCAACTTTTTTTACTTTAAAGTTGTCAGATGTCGTGACTGGGGAGTCGGGCGTTAACGAAGGGGCGTCGAACGGCTTAAACGTTTCCTCTAAGTGCAAAGCAAAAAGTTCTGCCTTTTCTTTGTCGCTCTTGGCCCAGTTTCCATCGATTTTCCGAATTGGTGGTGCTTGCATTTGAGGTTTCGGGATGCCTTTTAGCGGTTTCCAAAGCGAATAATTTGATTCTCTTTCACCGGAGAGATTTTCAAGGTAGGTCGCTATCTTTTTGCTTTTAATTTCGCGAATACTATCTCTAAGCCGATTGCATAGTCGGTTAAGGACCGTTTTATGCTGCGGTGCACGAGTGATTTGCCACTTCTTTCGTGCTTTTCGTTTCTCCCTCACCAGTTCAATGATTTCTCTGTGAAACTTTTCGTTGCGGTTGATCTTATAGCTTCTAGAAGGAATATTTCTCCATGCCGCTCTTTGAATAGTTTCCACGAAACGATCAATTTCGTCCTCTAGTTCACAAGGTGTTCTAAGTGATATATTTAAGGCGATATTTGTTTCGCAATCATTTCTAAAGCCCTCCCAGTTTGTTCTATTGCTAGTGAGTCTTGGAGGTCCTTTTTTCTTGATCAGCGCTTCTCCAAGTAATAAAATTACCGACGAGTGGTCAGAAGATAGATCAAGACATTCTTTGACTGTAATAAACTTCTCGTAAATGCCTTTTGTAACAAAAAAAATCGATAAGATCGGGAATTTTTTGTGAGTTAGTTGGCCAATAGGTCGGTTTTCCTGTCGAATAAAAACAACAACCGAATTCATATGCCACTTCGTAGAGAATTTTTCCTTTAGAAGATGTACATCTTGAACCCCAGAAGGTGTGCTTCGCGTTAAAATCTCCACCAATAAGAAAATTCGAACCAAGGTCATTGAAGACACGAAAGTAGTCATCTTTTTCTAGTAAGCATCGCGGCGGACAGTAAACAAATGCTATATTGTAGCTCAGGTGTTTATTTTTAACCCTTACCGCGCACAACTGCAGTTTTTCCAGTTCTATGCTTATATCGGCCGAATGTTCGATGTTAGTTTTAATGAGAAAGGACGAACCGCCCTGCGCTCTATCAGAAGGATGATAGGCGTGATATCTAGCGTAGCCCCTTATCTTCATTTGCGACTCCCTTGTTGGATGGGTTTCGGAGATCAAACATATGCCGATATTTTCTCTTATTAGAAACATTTCTACTTCGTTAGATTTTTGTAAGAGTCCATTTGCATTCCATGTTACTATTTTAAGCAAAGCGTCCATATTTACTTAGATTTAGATATAAGGTTAGCCATACAAAAGCTTTCGACGTTACTAAGACGTTCGAGAATTCGTTTGTTAACTTCACATTGTTCCTCGAACTTAGCGTAGATGCAGTTCAGAATTTCATTCAACGGATCAGAGGGTGGGCCATCGTTTCGTTTGGTTGCTCTGACTGCAGCCTGAGAATACGTCAGACGTACGGGGTTCGCTGGCTTATCCGAGGTTATTTTTCGTTCAGCCTTTTTAGTGGACGACTTTGACGTACGTTTAATCGGCTCAGAAGGCTGGTTGACTGTTGTAAGAGTCTGCCCCGCTGATTCAAGCGTCCTTTCAGTCGGCTTAGTAGTTTGAACAATTGGTTTACGAGCCCGCTCAGTCTGCTTAGCAATACGTTCTATCGCCTTAGGAGCCCGATCGACTGATTTTGTTCCCCGTACAATCGGCGTTGTAGATTTTTTCCGTCGCATCTGTAATTCCTTAGTCTTCGCAACCGCGATAATTTGCTGGGTGCCTTCCATTGCAGTTAACGCAAGTTGCTTTTTCATTTTTGCTCAAACTGCAATTTTCCGAAGAGTGTTTTCCAGCGCACTTAACGCAGCGCGGCTCTTTCCGACAGTACGCCTGTGTATGGTTAAACTCTTGGCAACGCTTACATTGAGGGATGGTCTTCGTGTTGGCACGTAGCGGCTCGATTTTAACGACCATACTCATGATTGTACGAATGTTATATATCTTTTCCTGGCTTTCCGTTTTATCGAATGACAGCACAAAAAGCGGAAGTTTACGTTTCACTATAGGTTGTTCTCCACGCTCGGGTCGTTTTCTCTCCTTTTTTAAAACCTCTATCGCGTAAATCACCTATAATGTCTTCTTTAGCGCATGATGGATGAAGTCCTCTAGTTACGACCCAATCCGTTTCGCGAGCGAGTTCTTCTTCGTCCGTACTGTAGTGATGGCTACCCGGAGAAGGCTCACTATGAGTAACCGTATGAGTTTTTAAAGACTCGTTTTGAAGCAAAGAAACTTTATTCTCTGATTCAAGTTTCTCAATTTTGCTTTTAAGCTCCCGATACAATAGCTCCATTTCGTCGAGCCTCTTACGGAGCACGACGTTTTCCTTTTTCAGAGTACTCTCTTCCAAGGTTTGCCTTTCCCGAATTAACACATCCGGGTTTGCGAGAGTTTCATTTTGCGCTTTAGGAGAAGTCTTTTGAGGCGGAGATCTTTGTAGCCTTGAGCTTTTCCTAAATGGGTTGATTAAATTTTGGTGCAATATATAGCTCTCCCCAGAATCCGTAGAGCATGCCTCTTGCGAGGGTGGATTTTCCAGTTGAACTGGGCTGCCACCTGGGGTATTAATACCGTTTGTTGTGTTCATTGCATAAAATTTTAGTACCGTAATCTAAAGAAAGACGGCGGGTTGGCATTTTAGTCGCCTTTTACGACAGGCATGCCTATCGTGAGTATATTCTGACCCCTAACCCACAGGGGGGGTCTTAGAGCAAGGCTTTCTTGGGTACCAACATTTGTGTAATCGCCTTCTCCTTTAGTGCATCCGTTTTGAATAAATAGTCCGTATTCGCTAGAGAGGTCAATACCTGACAACCTTTTCTATTCAAAACCTTGTTTTTGGATTTACACAGTTGTGATGCAGTATTCTCGTTGTATGACGAAAAAGGGTGTGTGGTATGTTAGTGTTAGTAGTATGTTGTTGTATTAAAGATGACCGACTTCTTGTGAAAAACAAAGTTTTTACATAGAGTTCAAATCATAAATCATGGTTTAAATGTGCTAATTATCCGACTGTCAACGAATCAGCTTGTCAACAAAAAAAAAAAAAAAAAAAACATCGAGAGATACCACTCAGCGCTATACGACAAAAGTAGGTTAGGTTAGGTTAGGTATGTGGGCTGGCAGGGAGCAACGCTCTCTGCCACACTCAGGTCAGCGATGACCCATTGTGGTACCCATGGGGGAAAAAGTGATCCCTTACCCAATGAAACTAAAAACTACTCAGTCACTTACTTCATTTCTGCATACAAACCACCCCGATGATTTGATGAAGTTCAACATCTTTTCCGTTGAAACGCCGGAGAGTTCCTCGAGATCCTGGAAGAAGAATTTACCAAGGAACTTTTTCCTGGAATGCTGAAGACTCGGGCAGTGGCACAGGAAGTGGGTTGTGTCCTCAAAAACTTCCTCGTCACCACAGCCTCTGCAGAGTTCCTCCTCCGTCAGGCGTAGTTTCTTCAAGTGGTACCGCAGAGTGTTGTGTCCCGTGATGATGCCCACGAGGGTGGAAAGGGATTTCCTGTCTTTACGGATGATTCTCTCGGTCTTTGCTTTGTCGAAAGATGGCCATAGCTTCCTAGTGATGGCGCAAGTTTCCATGGAGTTCCATCTTGTGTTCGCCTCCTCAGTGGCTTTATTCCCTGCAGCGAGCTTGAGTGTGCAAGGCGGGATACACACAGGGGGGTCAACTTGTTCTGTTGGGGCTGCTGAGCCGATTCTCGCCAGCTCGTCGGCTTTCTCATTGCCTGGGATACCCTCGTGTCCAGGGACCCAACAGAGCGATACCTTGTGCTGTGCTCCAAGAACCCTGAGCTCTTCTCGACAACACTTCACAAGCTTCGATTTAATTTCTATGGCAGTAATCGCTTTTATAGCTGCCTGGCTGTCGATAAAGATGGTGATACCTTCTGGCGGTATTGCCCTTATCGCAGACTCACGGGCGGCTGTTGCCACTGCTAAGACCTCTGCTTGGAAAACACTGCTGTGGTCTGGAAGTCGTATGGATATTGATACACCTAGAGGGTCGGAGAAGATACCTGATCCTACACCAGTGCTCATTTTTGAACCATCCGTGTAGATGGCTATAGATTCGGCATTAGGTATATGACCGCTTTTCCAATCTTCCCTGCTAGGGTAGGCGGTAGAGAAAGGCCTTGTAAAGTCTAAATATGGCGTCATGTAATCCGTTACGGGCATGAGGCCAAAGTAATCGAGTAGGATCTTCGAGTGACCTGTTCTGCTTGGTTTCCAGTTCGCTGACTGACTTATTCTCATAGCATTAATGGCTGCTGATGTTCGTGTAAAGATGTCTAGCGGCAGCAGGTTGAGGATAGCCTCGAGTCCTGCGGTTGGGGTTGTCCTCATTGCACTGGTGATGCCAATGCACGCTAGTCTTTGAACTTTGGTGATTGCCTTTAAGTTGGTGCATTTGTTGACAGCTGGCCACCATACTAGATTGCCGTAAGTCAGTATGGGTCTAACTATAGCCGTATACATCCATAGTATGATTTTGGGGGAGGGTCCCCAGGTTCTACCAAAAATTCTACTGCATGAGTAAAAGGCTATTGTTGCTTTCTTGATTCTTTCCTCTATATTTAATCTCCAGTTGAGCTTTTTGTCAAGTACAAGGCCCAGGTATTTTGCGCTATCGGATAATCTGAGTGGGATACCATCAACAGAAGGTGTATTGAACTCCGGTATTTTCCTCTTGTTCGTAAAAAGTACGAGTTCGGTTTTTTGGGGATTAACCTTTAAACCGCAGCTCCTGGCCCATATGCTAAGAGTATTAAGGGCTCCGTCGAGTTGTTCGCTGAGGGTAGGCAGGAATTTACCTGTAGCAAGCAGCACGACGTCATCCGCGTACGCTGTAGCTCTGACCCCGCTGTACCTTAGTTGTTGTAGTACCTCATTAAGAACAATGACCCAGAGCAGTGGGGAGATTACCCCGCCTTGAGGGGTGCCCCTCGAGGCGTATGCTTCGAGCTTTGAACCCTTAAGTTCGGTGGTTATATGTCGTTCCTCGAGCATGCTAACAATCCAGTTTATTAGACTAATGTCGATGTCTAGGTTTCTTAGGGTTCTTTTAACCGCTTCGGTATTTACATTATTGAAGGCTCCTTCAATGTCCAAAAAAGCAGCTAGTGTGAACTCTTTATCCTTAAGTGATTTTTCTATAGAGCCGACAACATGGTGTAGGGCAGTTTCCACACATTTACCCTTCGTGTATGCGTGTTGGGCTTGGGATAAGTCCCCCGGGCGAATTCTGCTACGTATGTAGATGTCGAGCAATCTTTCAAAAGTTTTCAGGATGAAAGAGGTAAGGCTAATTGGTCTGAAGTCCTTCGCGGTGGTGTGACTAGCCTTGCCCGCCTTGGGTATAAAAACCACCTTTACCTCCCTCCATGTTCTTGGTATGTAACATTGTTTAAGACTACTGGCAAATAGCTTTTTGAGAATTGGGGTAATGATTGGTGCAGTTTTTTGCAGCATGATCGGTATAATCCCATCAGGTCCTGGGGATTTAAAAGGGGAGAACGATCTTATTGCCCACTCTATTCTGTCCTCTGTTACCAGATCCGCAGGGGGTTCCGATTCGCTGTGATTGTTATTAGTACTACTGCATGGTACGGTAGTACACCCCGGGAAGTGCGTTTTAATAAGCAATTCAAGGGATTCCGAACAGGACTCGGTCCAGTTTCCTTCAGTGTTCTTTAGGGAACCTAGAGTCTTCGATTCTCTGGAGAGGATTTTCCTCAATCTGGCCGTTTCTGTTGTACCCTTGATCTCGTCGCAGAAGCGTTGCCACGACTGTCTTCTGGCTTTTTGCGTTGCGCTCTTGAAGTTCCTCTGACTGGCTTTGTATAGCTCCCAGTCAGAGTCAGCTCCCGTTGATTTCGCCAGGTTCAAGAGTTTCCTTGTCTCTCTCCTTATTCTGGCTAGTTCTTTGGTCCACCATGGGGGGGAGACTTTTGTCTTAGGTCTAGATACGGGACATGCCTTCTGGAAAGCCTCTTTGAAGACGGCAGTGATTTCCTCGGCTTTTCGGTCAATGTCCGCTGGCTCATGTAGGTCACATTCTTGTGGTAGATTCGCCTTCCTCCGCACCTCGTAACTGAAGGTAGTCCAGTCGGTCTTCCTTGGGTTTCTATGGGGTTTGGGAAAGTCGCATCTTTCAATGAGATTAAATTCAATAAATCTGTGATCGGAATAGGATTCTATCTCCAAAGTATTCCAATTGTCTATAGAGAGGGTATTTGAGTTACTCGCTAGTGTAATGTCAATAACCTCCTGCCTGTTTCTAACTACGAAAGTGGGTTCAGAACCCCTATTGGCTACTAAAAGATTATGTTCGATAATAAATTCGAAAATCAACTCACCGCGTGGGTTTGTATCACCACTGCCCCATTGCGCGTGGTGTGCGTTCGCATCGCAGCCTAGTAGTAGGTCCCATCTCTCGATTTCCGCTTTCCTGGTTAAGGCGCGGGTGAGTTCGGATGGCGGTCCATCATTTCCGTCGTAAGGCATGTACACGGCTGAGATAATCAGTGGGGGGAGCCCCCTCCGGTCAAGCCTTACTACCGTCTGGTCTGAATTGCTGTAGGTAGATAGAAGAAATAAGTTAATGTGTTTCCTAGCTACGATACAAGTTCTGTTCTTACGGTCCGCGTTTAGCGGTTCGCTGCTGTACAGTGCTAAATCTTTATGATTTAGCCCACTAATTTTGCCACGGGAGATCCATGGCTCTTGTACGAGAGCTATGTCTATGTTCCTTTCGCCTAGAAGATATATAAGATTGGCGCTAGCAGATATGCTGTGGTGCAGGTTTATTTGAATGAATTTCATGTTCTTCTTACCTTGTCACCCGCCCCCCTTTGCTTCCTCTCTGTCCTATCCGTAAAGGGTCGGACTTTACACCGGGTGATACCAGTGCGAACTTTATTATTGAACCTTCTTAGCATAGGCATTGATCTATGGTTGAGCAGGACCACGATCTCTGTGCCCTTTTCTGAGTGCTCGCCCATTTCAAGCACCTCCCAGTCGTCGCTAAGGAGCTCCGGGTTAAGGTGCCGTAGGTTCCTTTCAATACGCTCCTTGGGAATATGAGGGCCAGGTATCAGGATACGCCCTTTTGGCCTAGTAAATTCTAGCAGGTCCTTCTTTTCGACGAGTCGAATGTCGGCATTAGCCCATGGAGCCTGCGTGCTAGCCACGAAAGTTTGGAGCCACTTAAGCGTGAACTCGTTGTCGCATGAAAGGAGCTTAAAACCTCTGAAGGTGGTCAGTTGCTCAAAGAAAGGGGATTGTCCCTCCTTCTCGACAATGGTGGAATTGATGGCTTCGAGTATGCGCAGCTCGATGAGCCTCCACTGGTCTTTGCTGAGTCTTTTCTCTGGGCTGTTATGGTCTACAATCGCCACCTGTAGACCAGCACTAGCAGATGCGGCCAGCCTGGCCTTCTTGCTGGTACTGTTCGTAGGCGGCGAGATCGTGTCGTCATGTCTACCTCGTTTGGAACTGCTCGCAATCGGCTCGGATGAGGTCTTAACGACTGACTCCGGCTCGGTTGACAAGGGCCTCAGCCTGCCCGTGATCGGGGAGGTTGGCAAGAGGCTTACCTTCCCTCTCGCGAGTAGGCCTCCGGCGGTTCCCCTAGTCTGCCCTGCGCTGCGTTCTCTAGCGTCTGCGTAAGCCCTAGAACTTCTCACGATGGGGACGGGTTGTATCCCTTTACCCCGAACAGTCGAGAGCGGCGTAGGTTTGTTTGCGGCAGAGGAGGGTGGCAAACGGCATTCCCCCCTTAACGCAATCTGACCCTTGCCCGTTCGTAGTGCTGTGTCGTCGTCCTTTCTGCAGGTTGCCTTCTTGGAGCAGTCTGCAGCCGGCCCTGTCACAGATGGCTTAGGGTCGGTTGCTGACCGAAGACCAGCTACGATCGAGATGGGGAGCTGACGGCTTCCCGCTCCCACCGTAGGCGATCTTCTTACCTTCCGGTTCTGCTGATCAGTGCACCTAGTCGACCCTGCGAGCTTGAGCGTGTTGTTGGCCCTGTCCAGAGCTTCCCTTTCCTTGTCCGTGAAGGACTTCGGATCACGCTTTTTAAGCCGCCGAATTAGCCTAATGGCATTACGCTTCCTATTTCTGAGCGTTGTTGTCCTCTTCTGTGCCCTAACTTCCCTAGTCTTTTCGGCCGTGGATGATGGTCGGGCTAGTCCCAGGCCAAGTCCACCCGCGCTGACTACTGTCGCGAAGCTACAGGTAGTAGAGTTTCCATTGTCAGCAGGGCCACATTCACCATCCGGCATGGGCGCTGACCGATTTTCCTCACGAGGCTGGCTGCGGCTTGCCCCGTTCGGATCGTCCGTCTTCGCCACCCCGACATCTGAATTGCTGCCCTCGGATGGTTTCTGTGGCTCTGCTGCGATGGGAGGCTGCTCCGAGACTGCCAATGTGATCGCCTCAGGTCTAGACTGGCTACGGCTTATCGTAGACTTTGGCGGTCCCATCGGTTCTCTCACGCTCAGGATAGCTGCAGGGGTCTTCCCCATCGGTGAGCCCGTCACTGACGAGCGCTCCGATAAGGTCAACTCCTGCAGGTAGGCCCGTGCGTTGTGGAGTCTCTTCCTATCTGGCTCTGAGAGCTCTTCCCACCTCTTAGTCCCTAGTCTCTTGACCGTCAACTTGCAGTTTTTTGCTCGTCGGGAGCTAGTTGACGCATTAGAGAGGGATGAGCTAGCGATGGAGCAAGCGTCATCTAGAAAGAGCCTTTCCAGGTTCAGGTCGATTGCTCCAACGCTTTCTTCATCCGAAGTACGAAGCAGAGCTTCCTCCGTATCTCCTATCGACCGGTCGGTTTTTATAGAGCTAGGAGTGCCCGACCGGTTTACACTCTTCGCTTTTTGAGTTATATTGCTTTTTTGAATTGACATAAGGGTCCCACGAGTAAGGGGGAAGAAGATGTCCGCCTGTACTCACCCCCTGTATACAGGTAAGGGGAATTAATTGAAACTGGAGGACCCCAAGGTATCCAGAGTTCACCGTTAGAAGACACCGTAACGTGGTGCCATTCATCCCATAGGCACGGTAGTTTACACCTGGGATTCCGGGTTTTTTCAAGTTTTCCTCTTTAGATCCGCCATATTCCGTTAACAACAGCGGCACCTCGTGTAGGGCGTGGCTCTTCACCACGTATGGACGGTCTTAGGGAAGAGAAACAGCTTATTCCTAACCCTCTGGCCCCTTTGCCTGGAGACCTTGCCGCCACAAAAGTAGGAAATCTCCGTCAGTCCTATTATAGTTTTAAGTAAAAATTTAGTTAAAAAAAAAATTTATAGTATTTTAAGTTACAATATGTATTAATGGTCTACATAGTAAACTTTTATACACTGAATTTTTTCAATATGTCAATAAGATGAATTTTTTTTTTATTTGAAAAATATATATTAGAAAATAAGAAAGATATTTATGCTAAATATTTTGATAACTACGAATTAAGTTGGATACCAGGCATCAGAAGTAGCAACCGAGGCAGTATATCTAAATGGATCACATGGACTGCGCTGGGATTGGGATCTACACAAATTAATTGATGCTATAAATAACCTGCAAGAACAAACTAACATACTACTAACACTAACATACCACACACCCTTTTTCGTCATACAACGAGAATACTGCATCACAACTGCGTAAATCCAAAAACAAGGTTTTGAATAGAAAAGGTTTTCAGGTATTGACCTTTTTAGCGAATACGGACTATTTATACTAAAGGAGATTTAGAAGGTGAGTACACAAATGTTGGTACCCAAGAAAGCCTTGCTCTAAGTGCTGAAAAATAAAACATTTTTATTAAGAATTTCGAAGTAGAACTGCATAAAAAAAACTATCATAAAAAATGTACTTACATGCAAACCGTGAGCTTAAAAATACATGCCAACAAAAAAGAAATCAATTTTATAACGCTTTAGCCATTGACATATCGAAATGTGGACATACTATGACTCTCTGGAAACTTCTCAGTAAGAAAAACGGGAAAAATTCAAAATTGGTTTAAACGTCACTGCGACGCATTTAAGAGAGCACTTCAATAACATCTAGAATCCGCCTGCATCCAGTGATCAACCCAAATTCTAATACGCAGTACCGGATAATAATAATGACCTTCTGCATGACCGCATCACAGAAGATACAATAAAAGGGTGGTTTATTTACTGCAGGTGGGCGCCGTGGCGTAAGTGGTTAGTGTGTCGGATCACTACGCATGTGGTTCCAAGTTCGAATCCCAGAAAACACCAAAAAGTTTTTTCACGGTCCCACCTCTCGCGAGCGTCTAACAAACATCCGAGAGTATTGTGTCATGAAAAAGCTTCCCAAATCGCCGTTCGGATTCGGCACTAAACTGTAGGTCCCTTCCATTCGTGTGAAAAATATAACGCACACAGCATGAGTGGTTGTGAGAAGCTAGGCCCTGGTACTTAAAGAGCTGTTGCGCCAATATTTATTTATTTTATTATTATTTACTGCAGTCGAATTTTACAAAAACGTAAATAACGATTTGATAGGAATTCTCACAAAGGAATACAACCGAATTTTTGAAACAGGAATCATTCCAAACACTAACAAACAATATGTGATCTTCCCCATTCTCAAGGAAGATGACCACAATCTGGCAGAAAACTACCGCGGCATTGCATTTTTAAACCCGTCATTAAAAATCCTAATAGTTGTTCTCGCTAAACGTTTTGAAGCCTGAATATCACTAAATCACTTGCTAGTATTTCAGTTTCAGGCTGGTTTTCTAGCAAATTACTCAATAACGGACCAAACCTTCATACTCACCATGGCTGCGGAGATCTATATTAAAAGCATAAGAAAATTGCATGCGTTCTTCGTAGATATTAAGGCGGCTTCCGCCTGCACTTCTAATGCTTTTTTTCAAACTGTACATAAAATCGTGGTCTTCCGAGAAAATTTGGAAAACTGATTAAATAAATATACGGAAATACGTCAGCAGCCATTTAGGATGGAAAACAATTGCCAGATTTCTTCGAAACTATAATGGGTGTCAAACAGGGTTGGAACTTTAGCCCACAAGCATTTGTGATGTTTATTGATGATATTACTGAAGCTCTGTGCGGGGTATTACAATTGGTGGAACTCCTATCAAAGCGCTGCTATATGCAAATGATTTAGTCCGGAAACCTTGCAGAGAATGGTAAAATGGCTTCAAAATTTCTGCGAAGAAATTAGTTATAGTAATATAACTAAATCCAATGCCATGCTTTTCAGAAGAGGTGGAGGACGGTATGCGAGAATTGAAAAATTTGGTTTCTTGTCGCCCAAGAGCTAGAAATAGTTAAATTGTACAAATACTTCGGTATCAATAACAACAAAAAGAGTATAGAACCACATCTCAAAGAGAAGCTCACCATAGGAAAAACTGTCTGGACGATAAACGCATAACCCTGAGTGCAAAATATCAGATATTCTAAGCTGTTTCTAAATCAGTCCTGCTGTATGGGACGCAGGTATGGGGATATGAGAGGTTCGATACCGTGGAAAACTCCTGCGATTCTTTTCGAAAAGGACACTTAAACTCCCTTAATGCACACCAAACAATATTTTACTAGTCGAGACTAGTCTTTCCCCACTAATTATGAATACCTTAAGACTTTATTTCGAATATATTTTGCAAACGCTGTCTATGGACGAGGAAAGGTTGAATACACGTATCAAAACACCTTGACAGAGGCAAAAACACTTTGGTTTGAAGAATGGCAGATGGTGGCAGAATCTTGCGGATACGCCCTCAATTTAAATGCGGAAACAGGCACAAAAGAATAATAGAAAAATTTAGAAGTTTAGTACACACACCAATACATACACGTAAACTTAACCACAACCTTCGTGGTAATAACTACTCCAACGACTATACTTAACCGAAGTATAGTCTGTTCCAATTCACTTGAAATACCCCAACGTGCGCAGAGAGAAATTTCCTAAAATTTCCGCAGATCTCTTTTATTTGTACGAGTCTAACTCATTTTCATTCCTAAGAGATAAAGCAACAACAACTACAGCTAAAAAAATTCAAATTCGAGAGAACGAGCGTTGTCACTTTTGCTACATATGTAGCAAAACTGCTACATTTTAGAGTGCCATGCTACATGTTACATCTTTCCCTCATTATGCTACATATTTCTAAAGTGTCTACCTAATTTTTTATTTGTTTTTTTTTTTTTTTATTATTTTGCTTCTTTTCTTCATCTTCTTCCTTTTTCAGCAGGGTTATGATCCGAAAACAAGGGATCATAACTCTTCCACTTCACCGCATTTCTACTGATCCGCCTGTGGAGTTCGCCTATTTTACCTCAGAAAATATCGGCACGCCTGTCGGATCACTAAGTTACTGAGGCCAATAAAATGCCGATGTCGTCGCATTTGTGTGATCCAGGCGCTTATAGATCTACCTCCTGCGATGTCTTTGGAACGTTAATTGATATTGGCGTTTTAACAGGATTCAAATGATCTTTTCTTTGAATGTGGCAATACCAGCTAAGCCGGTCGCACTCTATCTTTTATACGATGGTTTCCTTGACGTGAAGGCTTCCACGGATCTTCGAACTTCTTATTCGATCCAGCTTTTTCACTCTTGCTGTCATGCGAAGCATCTTCATCTCAGCTGCCGTTAATTTACTCTCATACTTTTTGTACATCGTCCAACATTATGAACCGTATGTGAGCGCTGGACGCACAACTGCGGTGTAGAGCCTTTCTTTCAACTTAGATGACATTTTTCGGTTACAGAAGATAGTGGAGTTTTCTCTCCACTTCATCCACCCTACGCTTACGCGATGGTTGATGTCGTCATCACAGGTTGCTTTGCTATTGATCATAGATTCCAGATATTTGAACTTTTCGCACTTGGGAAGCACTGTTCCATTCAAATAAATGTCTGGAATAGGCCTGAGTGGATCAGAGAACGAGCAGCACAAGAACTCTTTCTTTTTTGAACTAATGCGATACCCATTTCTCTCCAAAACATCCACCCATACATCAAGTGCTCGTTGCAGGGACGTAGGATACTCATTTATGATGGCTCCATCGTCAGCAAAGAATAATTGATGTACCTTGGGGTCCGTCACTTTACTTTTATGCAGATAGTCAAGGACTATAATAAAGAGCAAATGACTTAAAAGTAGGACATCTTACTCTTGTCTTTGCTCTTTCGTACATGTCCATGATCATCTGATCATCTTTCTGAAACCCCTCGATGTCTTAGCGCCACCCATATCAGATCTCGTGGTGCCAATGTTGTAAATTGCATCAAAGCTACATATGCCCATTTTGCACATAGCCCCAAGCGACAAGGCCAGCTCAAAGACTTTCAAGAACATTTTAATTGTTAGGGGTATAAATTATTGCGGCATGTAACAACATATTGCCTGTCTTTGGAAGCCGTTATAAATAGAGTGTTAGAACAATGGAGTTCCTTGTTTCACTATTTTACATTGGCATCATTTAAGGATGAAAATGAGAAGGTTATTTACGATATTTTTTATTAATGAGGAGAATAAACTTTATTTACTGTTTTCATCGTATATATTTAAAAAAACTTAACGATTTGAATAAATGTTTTCAAACAAAAAAGGTACAAATATACTCGTATTTATTAAATAAAGAAGTAACAAATTTTATTAAGCCTCAATATTTAAATATAGATATCGATTTTAAATATAATTTTTATCATTTACAATCGGTAAATTGTTACATCGGTATGCAATTTAAAGTGTGTGTACAATCATCAAAAATAAACTCAAACTTAATAGGTATTGTAAAGTCAAATGCAATAAAAGTTTATATTGAATTATGCAAGCAGCTACATCAAAGATTTGAGTTAAAAAACTCCAAGACACAAATAGTTAGGTACTTAGATCCTTTGCTAATTATATGCTTAATTTTTGTTGACCTCCCCACAGTAGTGCTTGCGCTGAACGAAAGTTTTCTGAATTAAGCATAATAAAAGACGATCTGAGAAATTGGCTAAGTTCAGAAGCTGTAGTCAATTTTACTGGCTAAAGAGCTAATAAAAACTGAGGCAATATTTGATCGTTCTGAGGAGTTGGGAAGGTTTTGCTTACATTTTAAATTTGTCGATTGCAAATACAAATTAAGTAAAAATGTTTGCTCCTCTTATTATTTAATATAAGAGACACCTACTTCTCTGTGCAATTGAATATGTATTAAATTAGCTTTTATTTTATTATTTAATTCTTTGTTTTATCAATGAATTCCTACTATTATTTATTCAATGCTATCGATTTGTGATTTATAAATAAGTTTATTATTTTTCTTTTTTGTTAATTTTCTTACGAGTATGCTAATGGCTTTTCTTATGTTATTTGTTATTTAATGTTTAATAACGCAAAAATAAAGAATATTAACAAACATTTTTCTTATGCTACATTTTTTTTAAAAATGCTACATTTTTATTGCCACTATGCTACATTGCTCTGGATAGAAGTGGCAACGCTGGAGAGAACGAAAGAAAAACAGGAGGAGCAAAAGGAAAACAGGCTGTATACCGACACTTTAATGATGTTCATCGCATAGTTGCGGGATTACTGACGAATCAGAATCAAGTTTCGTGACGAGTACACCTAATTTGAGAAAAGGACCAAAGGGAACAAATTCTAGCTTCTCAGATTTACTTGCTTGAATGATGCATATCAATTGAAGGGAATTTTTTCAGTTGTTGTTTTGTATGTCGACTTTATTTAGTTTTTAAATCAAAACATGCATTGTATTTGCTGTATTTATTCTATTTTGGAAAATTAAAGAAACAAATTTATTTAAGCTAAACGAAATATAATAATACATACTTAATTAACTAATACAATAAATAAATAAATAAATACATAGCAAAACATAACACTTTAATTATATTTATAAAATATTTGCTCATCACTACCGCTTTCCGCTTTATAAAATACAAAAGTCGTTTTACCAAACTAGAAAAAGAGTATCATACAGAGTAAAGTGGAAATAATCATTAACCATTCTTTGAAGAATTAAGAGAGATTTCGTCCCCTTTATTATTTTGGGAAATTTCTCTCTGCTCACGTTGTGTAATTTCAAGTGATTTGGAACAATCTATAGCATCGTCAAACTCGGTCTTTTAAGTTACGTTAGTTAGTTAGTTAATTTAACCCTTAACCCTTCTGTCAATGGATGTTTGAAAACCTTCCCATCAATGTAATAGGTCTGGCTGGAATTTCATACATTTTGTATGAAAATTGATGGAACTCAATGAAATAATTTAAGTTTTTTTTTGTTAATTTGGACATGTTATTATTCTAATTTTTAATTTAAAGTTTTGTTTTACATAACATTAATATTACGAAGTATTTTCTTGATTTACACATTTATGGGATCTATGTTACTGAATACTGTGTTGTAAACAGACAGGCTCTTCGCAGGCAATGCATGCAAATCTGGTTATCCTTTGTATTTTATCGTTTATTGTGCAAATTCTACACGACCTTTTCTGGCCCGCTGATGTCTGGCTACTGCTGGGCTGTAGATTCCTATTTTATAATGATGCTCCAAAGAAAGATTCGATGCCATTTCGAACGGAAAATACTCCTATTATCCTTGGATCGTTCATTCTTCCTTCGATCTGAGGGGTCACTAACTGCTCAATCAAAGAATGCAAAAATTGTCGACGTGCATTTGTTTTGTTCATTGCACTCATATCATTTACTTTTTTGTAAATTATGAAAGATGCTAATGCTGCGACATCCAACATGTTGTAGAAAAAAGCCAATGGCCATCGCTTCGTCTGTCGTGTACATGTATATTCTCCCAACATTTGATCCATGATGTCGACGCCAACTTTATGTTTGTTGTAAAACAGAATCACTTGTGGCTTTCTTGCTGTTCCAACCAATTCGGTATCATAGTGAACTGTTGACAGTAAAATTACTGCCTTCGATTTTTCCGCCCCATAAGACACTACTGCGACATTATCCGTAAATCCAAAGATATGGATATGCTTCGATGGTATGTATTGTGTAAATCATGTGTTTCCTCTGTATGGGAATAGTTGTTCGTCAATGGTTATAACTTCTGTCGGCATATACGCAGTTTCCAAATGATGATTTAGCATTGTCCACGTGTCCCGAATGGCAGCTGCTTTATCTGCACTTTGCCGTTCGACACGAGTCCTTTGATCGTCAAATCTTATAAACCGATTTATAGCCCAAAATCGGTTTAGCGACATCGGTGCTCTGAATACGGGATTCATGTTGGTTTTCCACAACTCTTCTGTATGCAGCATGTTGGCGTGATTTACACCAGCGGCTAGAGAAAGACCAAAATAGGCATATAGTTCCTCTTCAGTAACAGATTTCCAAACTATTTGCTTTGTCGGGTTATTTTCGATGTATTTCATAATTTCCTGTTGAGGTCTTCTAATAGTTTCTCGCATGATGATAACTACCATATCTTCTGATATCATTGTCTTGAAGATACCAATATGACTATGAGGCATTCCTCGTCTTGCGCAGCCACCGACTTCTCGAATGACATTGTGTGCTGTTAGACGACCTGTTGCTGAGGGTTGTTGGTACCATTTTGTTCCATCACGGGCCAAATAGTATTCCTCGGAGAATTGTCCTTCTTGCCGTTGCCGAACTGGATCGTTTTCTGCTTGTAACTCTTCCAGCATCTCGTCATCATCAGGATCTTCTATATCTGATATTCCCCTTACTACCAAGTCTGTCTCCGCATCAGAATTATCTCCATCGGGAACATAGTCCTCATCGTCATCGCCACTAAAATCTTCTTCTTCAGAGCCAGTCTCTCGTACTTCTTCGGTAAGCCTGTTAAGGTATTGCTCCCTTTCTTCTTCGCTCATGGGGTTCCAGTTGAATGCGTTTATTTCGTCAGCTATAATAATTTATTTTCGTATAAGTATGTTGTTCCTAATTTGCTTCTAATTCGCTCAAGTAATGATTACTGATTGACAATAATGATGCCTTCACTCTCATATAGACCCACAAACTGAACAAAAATAACTAACTGTAAAATTCACTAATGATCTAATTATCTGGAAGTCTTAGGCAATAAACTATCAAATATGGAATGTTCAACTCACCCAATGTCCTGCATACGTCATAAACATAAGTAATTAGTGGAAAACTCCAGGCAGTTGCATATTTTTGTAAAATACCGTAATAAATTATTTTGTTTATATATAATGCACTAAACAAAACTAATAATTACTTGACGGACTTAGGTAAAAAGAGTTTTTTTTCGGATGAAATGTTAAATCAATACGTTTCTCCATACAATATGTAGCAAGGTCTAGCCAGACCTATTCCATTGATTCTAGGGGTTGTTGTAGAAAGCATTTTTTTTCTCACCCACTTAGATTTACAATTTATTGTCCACACTAAAGCATTAAAAATATGTATGCTGACAAAGTCAGGAAATTTGGTAAAGATAGCCACACAATCTATTAAGAAAAAATGGTTTCGAAAATGGAAAAGGTCTGGCCAGACCTACTCATTGACAGAACGGCTAAATGCATATTGTTGCTAATTGTCTACACTCCAGTTACACATGACCATTTGTTTACGTTTACAATAATTTTAGTAATAAACGCATAGTAATGCCAAAAGTCTACATACAACTTTTTTCGAAATAAATCATAACTTAATATTATTACCTGCATTTTTTAATTTATTTTTTACATCGGCTATGACTACATTCCTCTAAAAAAACGATTTTTTAAAAATTCAAAACAAAAAAATTATGCATTTAAGGGTTAAGAAGTATAAATTTGTTCTTGTTAATGAATAATTGAACACTAAAAATCAAATCAATCTGTCTATTTATCTATCTAGAGCCCAGTCTTCAAAGCATAGGGAAATCGACAGCAATGTAAATGGCAATCGGGTAGACGGCCCCAACTAAACCAGAGACCTAGTAATTATAAACATTTTTTTTCCGAGGGTATGTGAAAATCTTCAACAAGACATTATAAGGATCGCCAGCGCTTGCTCATAGTAGTGTGGGATTCTTACCCACTAAAAAAACCCCCTTCGAAACAAAGCAGTTTTTTTTTTTTACTACAACTAAGTATTCGACTTAACAAGTAGTTGTCGATTCACGAAGTAAGGTACCTTCCCATTAGAAGTTCCTGCTAGCTCTGCAGTTTAGACGCGGTTAGGTTAGGTTAAGTTAAAGGGGTTAGCTGCATAGAACTGGTGCAGCCTGCGCTCGGATTTCAAAAGTATCCATTGTGCTCCCCTGACGTAGAAACTCCTGGCTGAAATACTGAAAATTTAGAAAAAGAAACAAACTAGCTAGCCCCCCTGGCAGCTGACCTCCTCGTGGTGGGGGGCGGGCAACGTGACTGGGATGTGCAGATGGCGTAACTTAAATAGTTATTCCCATCCATACAATCCACTTACGGCTAACAAAGTGCACACCCCATGATGACAAGACGGAATCGACCGTCCTCGGATATTGCCAAGCCTGGTAAGCCAGGGCATACTTTGGAGCCAGGCCTGAAGGGTGTCAGTATACGTGCGTCTGGTGGTCGGCCTGTCCCGCTCGGCAGCCGGCCGGGTCAAACCCGAAATCGCTACGAGCTTCCTGTCAATGGTCTCGCGAACCATTACGGGGGTCAAGGGGTGAGCGCGCTGTGCACCGATAGGGGCACAGATGGACTCTCTGAATTTCGACAACGGCATCGACTTAGGATAGGCACATGGAACGTCTCATCGCTCACAGGGAAGGATCTTGAGCTTGTTGGGGAGGCTGTTAAAAGTCGACTAGATATAGTTGGCGTCTCTTCAACAAAGCAGAGAGGTTCTAAAACTGTGGACCTTTCGGGTGGGTGGAAGCTCTTCCTGTCAGGAGTCGCACCCTCAATGTCTGCTCGGGCGGGAGTGGGGATACTCACAAGTCCCAGGTTGACAGACAGAGTATTGGAATGGATACCATTAGGAGGGAGAGTTGCGATCTTAAAGCTCAAGCTTGAAAGATCAACTCTGGCATTGGTGCAGGTGTATGCACCGAACTTTCAGTCAGAGTACGCAGCTTTCTTAGATGAAGTTGATGTTGCCCTTGAAAAGTGTGCAGATATGGATTCTTTTGTCCTGATGGGTGACTTCAATGCTCATGTGGGTGTAGATGTTATGACATGGGGGAGTGTGATTGAGAGGAACGGTGATCCTGATCAAAACGCGAACGGAGAGAGGTTGTTGGATTTTTGTTGTGAAAATGGCTTATCCATCATGAACACTATCTTTCCGCACAAAGACATTCACAAATACACGTGGTACCGTCAGAGTCTTCAGCAGAAGTCGCTGATCGATTTCTTTGTGGTACCATCGTGTCTGAAGAGAATGGTTTGTGATGTTCGCGTATTGAGAGGGGCCGAACTGTCAACTGATCATCACTAAGTGCTGTGCAAATTGTATCTTAGCGAAAGAGTGCCTCCCCTACCAAAGCGTAAACCAAGGATGGTTACACGCATACGATGGGAGAGGTTACAGGACGATGAGATACGGGAGACATTTGCGCGGCAAATATCTGAAAGGTTTGAACGAATTCCAACTGTTCCATCAAATGTAGAGGAAGAATGGCAACTGTTTTCAACAGCAGTTATTGCCTCTGCGGGAGATGTTTGTGGAGTGAAGCGGCTTGGTGTGGCGGCTGGTGGTGAGAAAAGAACTGCTTGGTTTAAAACACCCAGAGTTCAAGAAGCCAGCAGAGAGAAGAAGAGAGCCTTTAAGGTGTGGATTCACTTGGGGAACTCCGATTCTCGAAATCGGTACACTGAGGCGCGAAGAACTTGCAAATTAGCTGTGAAAACAGCGAAAGAACAGTCTTGGAAGGTGTTTGGCGAGAAATTGGAACGTGACGGTGAGGAAGTAACTTTGGCGATCAAAGCGCTAAAAGTTGGCAAATCTGCTGGTGTGGATGAAATTCGGCCAGAAATGCTCAAGGCTTTAGGTAAAGAGGGAGTTCAATGGCTCTCGCGTGTCATTAAAGTGGCCTGGGAATGCGGTGAAACACCTGGTGATTGGCAAATGGGGGTGATAGTTCCTCTTTTTAAAAAAAGGTGACAAAAGAGATTGCGCCAACTATAGGGGTACATCTCTTTTAAGTCTGCCTGGAAAAGTCTTCGCTAAGGTGCTAGAAAAGCGTTCCAGAGCTGTGGTTGAGGAAAGTTTGGTGGATGAGCAGTGCGGTTTTCGTCCCGGTAGAAACACAACCGACCAGTTGTTCACTCTCAGAATGGTTCTTGAGAAGGCCTGGGAATATGCCAAACCTGTCTACACTTGTTTTGTGGATTTGGAAAAAGCATATGATAGGGTTCCTCGAGGCAAACTCTGGAGTGTTCTGCAGGAGTATGGGATTGCTGGTTCCCTGTTAAGGGCGATTCAGTCTTTATATACAAACTGTAGAAGCTGTGTTCGGATAAACGGTGTTAAATCAATACCTTTCACTGTGGGCGTTGGACTTCGCCAGGGGTGCGTTTTGTCACCTCTCCTCTTTATTGTATATATGGATTGGATGTTACAGCGCACAGCCGTGGCGGGGAATGTTTCAAAGTGGGAGACCTAAGGATTAGTCATCTGCTCTTTGCGGATGATTTGGTCATCCTTGGGTCCTCTCAAACCGAACTTCAACGCGCAATCGAAAGGTTTGTAGCCGTTTGTGATGATGCTGGAATGAAGATCAACGTGAACAAATCGGAAGTAATGGTCGTTTCCAAAAAACCCATTCAGTGCACTTTGCATGTTAGTGGAGTCCCACTGAAGCAGGTGGAGAAGTTTAAGTACCTTGGGGTTTTATTCACGAGTGATGGGAGGAGCAATGTTGAGTTATCCTGTAGAATTGGTCAGGCTGGATCAATTTTGAGAGAGCTTGGCCAATCTGTTATAAGGAAGGCCGAACTTAGTGTTCAAGCTAAGCTATCGGTTTTTAACTCTGTGTATGTTCTAACTCTCACCTATGGTCATGAAATTTGGGTAGTGACTGAAAGAATAAGATCGCGTATACAAGCTTCCGAAATGAGATTCCTTCGCGGTGTTGTTGGAATAACTCGTAGGGATCGAGTGCGCAACACCAGAGTGCGCGAGGCGCTCAATGTTGAGCAGCTACTTCTCCGAACGGAACGATCTATGCTTCGATAGTTTAGTCACGTAGTGCGTATGCCCCCAGACCGGCTTTCAAGACACGCCATGGTTGCCGTGCCATCAGGTAGGCGACTTCGCGGAAGGCCTAGAAATAGATGGTTGGATATCAAGTCCGACATCTCTCCTGGAGCCGCTTAGGGATTCCTCCTGATGCATTGGAGTCAATGGCGGAGGATCGAGAAGGATGGAGAGTCCACCTGAGCATCCTACAGCCGCGACCCTCATGAAGGATTAGCGGGCCATTGAAAATGAATGAATGAATGAACAAACTAGCTAGAGTTCTGTGGTGTTGGCGCGACCTCCTCGAAACCATCCTGAAGAAGTTATGAATTTTAGGATGGTAGTTGGTGGCTTATCAGACAGATCGCCCAGATGATTGAAGAAGTACCTTCTAACCTCTAAAGGTTTGGTTCTTTGTAGACGTAGTAAATTCTTTCATCCAAAACTTGGAGGACTGATATATTTCCGTGACTTTCTAGTCGACTTTTATGCTTTCTCACGTAGTTTTTGATTTCACCTTCGATTGTTTTAATGCCGAGATCTTTGTGGATATCGCTATTTCTGATATACCATGGCTCATTAACAATACCTCTTAGCACTTTGTTTTCAGAAAGTTGTAAAATTTTAATGTTACTTATTTTGGTACCACCCCAGAGTTGTATACCAATGTCCATACTGGCTTTAGCACTTGCTTATATAAGAGAAGGGTCTATTGTAAGCTTGGAATATTTTCCAAGTAACCAATACATTTCTCTGTATTTCGTATCTAGTTGTTTGCGTTTTTTCTTTACATACGCTTTCCATTTCAGCTTTGCATCAAGTGTCATTCCAAGATATTTAGTCTAGTTTGCAAACGGAATTTAAACCGAGTTTGAAAAGATCGGCAAATTGTTTATTTTTCTATAAGTAAAATTTACATGAACAGATTTGGTCTCGTTGAGTGCGAATCGTCAAACTTTTGTCCATTTATTTACTCTATCCAAAGCTTTTTTGCAGTTTTTCTGTAGGGTTTTTGACCATTTTACCTACTGCCAAGATAGCAGTGTCGTCGGCAAATGCGGTGCCGACGCTCAGTGCCTTCTACTTGCGG
Source organism: Brachypalpus laphriformis (assembly GCA_945910035.1). Taxonomy (NCBI): domain Eukaryota; kingdom Metazoa; phylum Arthropoda; class Insecta; order Diptera; family Syrphidae; genus Brachypalpus; species Brachypalpus laphriformis. The sequence continues at coordinate 61,916,788 of OX246755.1, forward strand.
TATATCACGAGTGTATAATAGATATAAAACTGGACCAAGAACGCTTCCTTGCGGCACCTCAGCCATTATTTCCTTAAAATCTGAATATTCGTTTCCACATTTGACGCGGAATAATCTATTCGTAAGGTAGTTCTTCAAAATATTATATAGGTGCTCTGGTAGAACTTGTCGTAATTTAAACTTTAAGCCTTCGTGCCAGACCTTGTCAAAGGCTTGAGAGACGTCAAGGAATACGCTTGAACAAATCCTTTTTTCTTCAAGAGATTTTTTGATTACATGTGTTATTCTATGCACTTTCAGCTGTAGAATGCGTACTTCTGAATCCGAATTGGTGATCCGGAAAGAGATGCCTTTCTTTTATTACCGGCTGTATTCGCCTAATCAATATTCTCTCGAACGCTTTGGATATAATTGGAAGAAGCGAAATTGATCTATAAGACGTTTATCATTTGGCGGTTTCTGGGCTTAAAGCTGACTGGGATGTGCAGATGGCGTAACTTAAATAGTTATTCCCATCCATACAATCCACTTACGGCTAACAAAGTGCACACCCCATGATGACAAGACGGAATCGACCGTCCTCGGATATTGCCAAGCCTGGTAAGCCAGGGCATACTTTGGAGCCAGGCCTGAAGGGTGTCAGTATACGTGCGTCTGGTGGTCGGCCTGTCCCGCTCGGCAGCCGGCCGGGTCAAACCCGAAATCGCTACGAGCTTCCTGTCAATGGTCTCGCGAACCATTACGGGGGTCAAGGGGTGAGCGCGCTGTGCACCGATAGGGGCACAGATGGACTCTCTGAATTTCGACAACGGCATCGACTTAGGATAGGCACATGGAACGTCTCATCGCTCACAGGGAAGGATCTTGAGCTTGTTGGGGAGGCTGTTAAAAGTCGACTAGATATAGTTGGCGTCTCTTCAACAAAGCAGAGAGGTTCTAAAACTGTGGACCTTTCGGGTGGGTGGAAGCTCTTCCTGTCAGGAGTCGCACCCTCAATGTCTGCTCGGGCGGGAGTGGGGATACTCACAAGTCCCAGGTTGACAGACAGAGTATTGGAATGGATACCATTAGGAGGGAGAGTTGCGATCTTAAAGCTCAAGCTTGAAAGATCAACTCTGGCATTGGTGCAGGTGTATGCACCGAACTTTCAGTCAGAGTACGCAGCTTTCTTAGATGAAGTTGATGTTGCCCTTGAAAAGTGTGCAGATATGGATTCTTTTGTCCTGATGGGTGACTTCAATGCTCATGTGGGTGTAGATGTTATGACATGGGGGAGTGTGATTGAGAGGAACGGTGATCCTGATCAAAACGCGAACGGAGAGAGGTTGTTGGATTTTTGTTGTGAAAATGGCTTATCCATCATGAACACTATCTTTCCGCACAAAGACATTCACAAATACACGTGGTACCGTCAGAGTCTTCAGCAGAAGTCGCTGATCGATTTCTTTGTGGTACCATCGTGTCTGAAGAGAATGGTTTGTGATGTTCGCGTATTGAGAGGGGCCGAACTGTCAACTGATCATCACTAAGTGCTGTGCAAATTGTATCTTAGCGAAAGAGTGCCTCCCCTACCAAAGCGTAAACCAAGGATGGTTACACGCATACGATGGGAGAGGTTACAGGACGATGAGATACGGGAGACATTTGCGCGGCAAATATCTGAAAGGTTTGAACGAATTCCAACTGTTCCATCAAATGTAGAGGAAGAATGGCAACTGTTTTCAACAGCAGTTATTGCCTCTGCGGGAGATGTTTGTGGAGTGAAGCGGCTTGGTGTGGCGGCTGGTGGTGAGAAAAGAACTGCTTGGTTTAAAACACCCAGAGTTCAAGAAGCCAGCAGAGAGAAGAAGAGAGCCTTTAAGGTGTGGATTCACTTGGGGAACTCCGATTCTCGAAATCGGTACACTGAGGCGCGAAGAACTTGCAAATTAGCTGTGAAAACAGCGAAAGAACAGTCTTGGAAGGTGTTTGGCGAGAAATTGGAACGTGACGGTGAGGAAGTAACTTTGGCGATCAAAGCGCTAAAAGTTGGCAAATCTGCTGGTGTGGATGAAATTCGGCCAGAAATGCTCAAGGCTTTAGGTAAAGAGGGAGTTCAATGGCTCTCGCGTGTCATTAAAGTGGCCTGGGAATGCGGTGAAACACCTGGTGATTGGCAAATGGGGGTGATAGTTCCTCTTTTTAAAAAAAGGTGACAAAAGAGATTGCGCCAACTATAGGGGTACATCTCTTTTAAGTCTGCCTGGAAAAGTCTTCGCTAAGGTGCTAGAAAAGCGTTCCAGAGCTGTGGTTGAGGAAAGTTTGGTGGATGAGCAGTGCGGTTTTCGTCCCGGTAGAAACACAACCGACCAGTTGTTCACTCTCAGAATGGTTCTTGAGAAGGCCTGGGAATATGCCAAACCTGTCTACACTTGTTTTGTGGATTTGGAAAAAGCATATGATAGGGTTCCTCGAGGCAAACTCTGGAGTGTTCTGCAGGAGTATGGGATTGCTGGTTCCCTGTTAAGGGCGATTCAGTCTTTATATACAAACTGTAGAAGCTGTGTTCGGATAAACGGTGTTAAATCAATACCTTTCACTGTGGGCGTTGGACTTCGCCAGGGGTGCGTTTTGTCACCTCTCCTCTTCATTGTATATATGGATTGGATGTTACAGCGCACAGCCGTGGCGGGGAATGTTTCAAAGTGGGAGACCTAAGGATTAGTCATCTGCTCTTTGCGGATGATTTGGTCATCCTTGGGTCCTCTCAAACCGAACTTCAACGCGCAATCGAAAGGTTTGTAGCCGTTTGTGATGATGCTGGAATGAAGATCAACGTGAACAAATCGGAAGTAATGGTCGTTTCCAAAAAACCCATTCAGTGCACTTTGCATGTTAGTGGAGTCCCACTGAAGCAGGTGGAGAAGTTTAAGTACCTTGGGGTTTTATTCACGAGTGATGGGAGGAGCAATGTTGAGTTATCCTGTAGAATTGGTCAGGCTGGATCAATTTTGAGAGAGCTTGGCCAATCTGTTATAAGGAAGGCCGAACTTAGTGTTCAAGCTAAGCTATCGGTTTTTAACTCTGTGTATGTTCTAACTCTCACCTATGGTCATGAAATTTGGGTAGTGACTGAAAGAATAAGATCGCGTATACAAGCTTCCGAAATGAGATTCCTTCGCGGTGTTGTTGGAATAACTCGTAGGGATCGAGTGCGCAACACCAGAGTGCGCGAGGCGCTCAATGTTGAGCAGCTACTTCTCCGAACGGAACGATCTATGCTTCGATAGTTTAGTCACGTAGTGCGTATGCCCCCAGACCGGCTTTCAAGACACGCCATGGTTGCCGTGCCATCAGGTAGGCGACTTCGCGGAAGGCCTAGAAATAGATGGTTGGATATCAAGTCCGACATCTCTCCTGGAGCCGCTTAGGGATTCCTCCTGATGAATTGGAGTCAATGGCGGAGGATCGAGAAGGATGGAGAGTCCACCTGAGCATCCTACAGCCGCGACCCTCATGAAGGATTAGCGGGCCATTGAAAATGAATGAATGAATGAACAAACTAGCTAGAGTTCTGTGGTGTTGGCGCGACCTCCTCGAAACCATCCTGAAGAAGTTATGAATTTTAGGATGGTAGTTGGTGGCTTATCAGACAGATCGCCCAGATGATTGAAGAAGTACCTTCTAACCTCTAAAGGTTTGGTTCTTTGTAGACGTAGTAAATTCTTTCATCCAAAACTTGGAGGACTGATATATTTCCGTGACTTTCTAGTCGACTTTTATGCTTTCTCACGTAGTTTTTGATTTCACCTTCGATTGTTTTAATGCCGAGATCTTTGTGGATATCGCTATTTCTGATATACCATGGCTCATTAACAATACCTCTTAGCACTTTGTTTTCAGAAAGTTGTAAAATTTTAATGTTACTTATTTTGGTACCACCCCAGAGTTGTATACCAATGTCCATACTGGCTTTAGCACTTGCTTATATAAGAGAAGGGTCTATTGTAAGCTTGGAATATTTTCCAAGTAACCAATACATTTCTCTGTATTTCGTATCTAGTTGTTTGCGTTTTTTCTTTACATACGCTTTCCATTTCAGCTTTGCATCAAGTGTCATTCCAAGATATTTAGTCTAGTTTGCAAACGGAATTTAAACCGAGTTTGAAAAGATCGGCAAATTGTTTATTTTTCTATAAGTAAAATTTACATGAACAGATTTGGTCTCGTTGAGTGCGAATCGTCAAACTTTTGTCCATTTATTTACTCTATCCAAAGCTTTTTTGCAGTTTTTCTGTAGGGTCTTTGACCATTTTACCTACTGCCAAGATAGCAGTGTCGTCGGCAAATGCGGTGCCGACGCTCAGTGCCTTCTACTTGCGGTATATCACGAGTGTATAATAGATATAAAACTGGACCAAGAACGCTTCCTTGCGGCACCTCAGCCATTATTTCCTTAAAATCTGAATATTCGTTTCCACATTTGACGCGGAATAATCTATTCGTAAGGTAGTTCTTCAAAATATTATATAGGTGCTCTGGTAGAACTTGTCGTAATTTAAACTTTAAGCCTTCGTGCCAGACCTTGTCAAAGGCTTGAGAGACGTCAAGGAATACGCTTGAACAAATCCTTTTTTCTTCAAGAGATTTTTTGATTACATGTGTTATTCTATGCACTTTCAGCTGTAGAATGCGTACTTCTGAATCCGAATTGGTGATCCGGAAAGAGATGCCTTTCTTTTATTACCGGCTGTATTCGCCTAATCAATATTCTCTCGAACGCTTTGGATATAATTGGAAGAAGCGAAATTGATCTATAAGACGTTTATCATTTGGCGGTTTCTGGGCTTAAAGCTGAATTATAAACATGTTTTTACAAACAATCATTTTATTAATAAAATAAATAGTCTTTTTAAATTTAAGAAAAAATAATTATCTAAGGAGGGGGAGCAAATTTTATCGTCACTTCTCGATTAGGCAAAATGTAAATTATTGCTCTATTCCTTTTTGTCTCTGCTGATGTGTGGGCGCTATTACTCTTACTTCTAAAGGATATCATCCTTTAATATATCCAAAGAGTACTTCAATTTAAATTTAATTTAATCGTATTCACGTGACTTATAGTGTACAGTGCTACGAACGTGCGCAGCAGAACTAAAACTAAAAGTTACGCAATGATACGCATGTGGTCCACGTGCTGAGGATAATTAAACCCTGACATTGCATTTGTTTATTCAGTCGACGGAACAATGCTAAAGGAATATACCTACAAGCCAACGAACCAACCAAGTGGTGAAGAGTTCATTTTTATTTTTCAAGTATGCTTGTGTAGTGGAAATTTGAGGCGAGCGATAATACTGAGAGCGTGATTTTGTTTGCACTTTCTTTTCAATTACGCTAAGTTAATTTTTTAAGTGGATATTTAAGCCAACGGGAGTTGTAGGATTTAAAAAAAGACCAGAAGGGGATTTTGTTTGTATTAAGATAGAATGTGGCTGAAAGGAGTTTTGTGTGGAGGGTTTATTCAACATTTTAGAAGAAAATAATTAAATTATATGCCATATGGAGTACAAAAATAGCTCATGGCTTGATTTTAATTTTGAATAAAAATAAAAATGCCTTTCAATATTAAGGAATATTCACAATCTTTTTGCGTTCCTTTCCTCACTCAATGCCTCTTACTTGTGATATGAACATGAATAAATAAGAACATTTTAGTATGGAGTACAAAGGAGCGAAGTGCAACTTGTCAACTCCACAAAATCCATTCAAAGGAGCAGTATGCTATTACAACCAACGGGAAGGCGGCTGCAATGAAAGACTTGTTGAGCTCGAAATCATCTGAAGCACGAAATCATAATCTCGAAGAAAGGGGAAACACAGTCCACCGTGGGCAAAAGAATAGGTGTTGACCCTACTGAAGGGAAGCTCGAAAGTGATTTTTAGGCAGTAGAATTGCATACCTGATGAGCTATAACAAAATTATTTTATTTGCCGGGATAGGAAACGCTCGGATGGAGCACTCAGTCCACCTACCGCGATGGTAGAGATTTCCGGGCTGGAACGTTGGGTTCCATCCGCTCTAAATGACCCAGCCATCTTAGTCGTTGTATGAGAAGTCTTCAGACTAAGTCAATGTTCCTGTATAGGCCGTATAGTTTGCCATTGTACCTTCTCCCCCACTCACCGTCTATGCAGAAGGGACCAAAGATCACTCGAAGAACTCTTCTCTCAAAGAAACCAAGGGCATCCTCATCCGATTTTGACAAAGTTCATGCCTCTGCGCCATACAGCAGGACTGGGATGTTAGTGCCTTATACAGAGTTACCTTAGTAGTTTGAGATAGGGGATTGTTACTCAATTGCCTTCTTAGGCCATAAAAGAATCGAATGGCAAGAATAATTCTTCGTCTGATCTCCCCACTGGTATCTTTTGTGGAGCTCACCATAGAGACTAGGTAAACAAAGTGCGTTACTACTTCAAAATTATATCTGTCTATTGTGGTGTTCTGTCCAAAGCACCGATTTTGGGTGTCCTTTTTGTAGACAGTTTATATTTTGTTTTACTTTCATTGACCGCTAAGCCCACCTTAATTTCCTTGATCTCAATAGTCACAAACGCCCCACTGATGGCCCGCTGATTTCTTCCGACTGTGTCAATGTCATCGGCCTAAGTGAGTTTCGTACAATTCTTTAAAGTATTACATACAATATGTTAAAGAGATCTCCCAGCGTCAAGCAGAGAGTACGGAGGGCCTGTATCGGGAGCAGGAGAATATATATTCCCGGTTTCTAAGCAAACCAGGCTATCCAGGAGCTGCGACGACACAATATGAACATAAGCGCAACCGTCTTCAAGATAGCCGCCCAAAGAAGGAGGAATGCTGAGGAGATTCGTTCGCCAAAGTTCATTAACAATGCTCATGGCCGCTTCTTGTGGATGACAACAAAATTATGCAGAGGTGGCGGCAGTATTGTGAAAGTCTTTTGAATGAAAAGTTTCCCCGGCTATACTTTCCAAGAGCCACCCCTAACTGTGAAGAAATACCCGATATTACAGTCGAAAAAGTCAGTGAGTCGGTCCAGTACTCCAAACAACGAAAAGCTGTTGGCCCAGACAAGATGCCCTCTGAGTTCTGGAAAAAGATGGAAGACATCGGGTTCAGATGGTTCAGAACTCTCATCTTCAAATTTGTGAGAGGTGATCCAATGCCCAATCAATGGAGGGAAAGTTACCTTCTCTCTGTATACAAAGGGAAGGGTGATACGCGAAAATGTGATAACTGCCGTTCGATCAAGCTGATGTCACACACCATGAAGATCTTTGAGTGGGTATTAGGTGGCCGACTGCGAACAATAATACGGCTATCTGATGATCAGTGCGGGTTTGTCTCGGGTAAATCAACCACAAATGCAATCCAAAAGATAAGGATCATAATGGATAAGCATCGTGATTCCTTAAAGGATTTGTTTGCATATTGTATTGCTTGACTTTGAAAAGGCATTCCACAGACAATTACGATATCTGATATGGATGGCGCTAAGACATCGACGGGTCCCAGAAACCTATGTAGATATGATGATGGACTTGTACGAAGAAGAAAAGACAAGAGTAAGATACACTGGAGTAAAGTCTTAAGTCTTTTGCTCTTCACTGTAGTCCTTGAGTATCTGCTTGAAGGTAAAGTGACGGAGCCCAAGGTACATAAAGTATTATACGGCAGCTGAGATGAGGATGCTTCGCATGACCGCAGGAGTGATTGAATAAGAAGTTCGAAGATCCGTGGAAGCCTTCACGTCAAGGAAACCATCTTACGACAAATAGAGCGGAACCGGCTCGGTTGGTATTGCCACGTTCAAACAAGAGATCATTTAAACCCTGCTAAAACAGCGAACCCCACAGGCGGATCAGTACAAATGCGGTGAAGTGGGAGGGTTATGATCCCATGTTTTCGGATCATAACATCGCTGAAACAGGAAGATGAGATCGAATGATAGCGCATCACCTTGTCTAAGACCTTTCCTGGCATCGAACGGTTCGGTCGTGTGAACATCACCTGCTGTTCATCAATTTTGAGAATGCATTTGATAGTGTCAACAGGGAGTTTATTTGGCGTGCCTTACGCAGGAGAGGCATTCCCGATAAACTAATTGCTATTATCAAAGCTACATATGAAGGCTCCAAATGTCACGTCCTGCAGAGAGGAAGGTTGTCTGAGGAATTTGAGATCCAAAGTGGGGTAAGACAAGGCTGTATCCTTTCACCAATATCATTCCTATTGGTGATTAGCGATGTGCTTCATGCAGCTTTGTCGACGAGAAACGGAGGAATTCGATGGACTCTTACATCTCAACTGAAACATCTTGACTACGCAGACGATGTATGCTTACTCTCCCACAGAATTATGGACCTCCACCAAATGACAGCAGATGTGGAGAGGGAGGCAGATGTCGTCGGGCTAAAAATTAATACGGCAAAAACTAAAATTATCAGCCTTTGAACAAACTCATCGGCTCAAATATGCATTGCTGGACAACCGGTAGAGAGAGTAGAGGATTTCCAGTATCTTGGGAGTATTGTCTCGACCGATGGTGGAACCGAACTGGATATAGCCAACAGGATCGCCAAAGCAAAGTCCGCGTTCGGGATGTTGTCCAAAATATGGCGAAGCAATGCAATCAGTTTGAGCACCAAGATAAGACTCTTCCGCTCCAACGTTGAATCCGTGCTGCTATATGATTGCAGCACGTGGAGAGTGATCACTACTATCACCAGAAAGCTGCAAACGTTTGTTAATAGGTGCCTGCGCAATATCTTAAGGATTTTCTGGCCCAATCGTATCTCTAACGAACACCTTTACGAGAGAACGGGTCAGGAACCAATAGGCACAACCATACAACGGCGGAAGTGGCAGTGGATTGGTCACACGTTCCGAAGGGGTGACAGTTTCATAGCGAACCATGCTATGCAATGGAACCCTCTAACTCAGGATGGCAGAAGACCTGGCGGTCCGAGGAGAACATGGCGCAGAACAGTCGAGAAGGAGGCACGGCAGTTAGGGAAAAGTTGGGGAGAACTCAGACACATTGTCAGAAACCGTACACGATGGCGCGTAGGCGTAGTAGAGGCCTTAGGACCCACAAGGGGATAAGTATGATGGAACAGCGAGAGTTCTCCGTCGTCCTCCTGCACAGACGGACGAGCTTGGTAGGGATGCTAAGACTCGACATGGCTCTGTAAAACTCGTCTCTATACACGCTATCTTAGGCAACTTTGAGATCAATGAAAATGTGATTCGTATCGATTTTATGAGCTTTTTCCAATATCTGCCGTAGTGTGAATATTTGGTCAATAGTGGACTTTCCCGCCCTGACACCGCACCGATAAGGACCTATTAGGTTATTGATGATCGGTTTTATGCGTCCACATAATACGCCAGACAGGATTTTATATGCCATGTTGAGAAGACTTACACCTCTGTATTTGGCGCAGTTCAGACGGTTTCCTTTCTTCAGAATACGGCATACAATGCGAGGTTCCATTCATCGAGTATACTTTCGTCCGACCAGATTTTAGCTGGTGCATGTTCCCTACCATCTCATCTCCACCTGCCTTGAAAAATTCGATGGCAAGGCCGTCGGCTCCAGCAAAGGCAACATGTAACGCTAACATAAGCCTAATATGTGTTAATGCCCCCACAGAGGAAAAGGACCATGCCACCAAAGAGTGTTTCTACGAGCTGCTCGATAAAACATACGAGCAATGTCCTAAATACGAAACTAAAATCGTATTGCCCGATTTTAACGCCAAAATAGGAAAATAGACTCGGATCATTACCTTGTTCTAGCCAAGGTACGAATGCGGATATCCCAATCTGAGCAACAAAGAAGAATCACTGTGAGAAAATTTAACGTCGAAAAGCTACAATTACAAGAGACCGCTAGAATCTTCGCTGAACGCGTATCCCGAAGCCTCTCAATCACCCCTATACCGCCATCATCAAGTGCCGAAGACCAGTGGCAACGCTGCAAACATGCGATCAGAAACGCCGCGACTAATGTGCTGGGTCTCGCTCGTCTACCACCGCGAAACCCCTGGTTTGATGAAGAATGCCGGCGAGTGCATGCAGCAAAACAAGAGGCATACAAAGCGGCGCTTAAAAAGCGCGCGTTCGAGAATATCGAGAGTTTATACTCCAGGAACAATGTACGGAAGTTTTACCAAAAGGTAAAAAGAACGTGTCAGAAAAGCAATACCCGTACAGAAACCTGTAGAGATGAAAATGGAAACCTCGTAGTAGAATCACAGTCGGTGCTGAGAATATGGAAAAACTACTTCAGCAGACTGTATAACGGCGACGAAGACCAACATCCCGCTGTCAGGCAGAATGAACCATTCAACATAGACGATGATAGTCAAAATTTCCGTCCACCTGACCAAAACGAAGTGAAGATAGCAATATCCAAGCTAAAATCCAACAAGGCTGCTGGACCTGACGGCTTACCGGCCGAAATTTTCAAGGCAGCTGGGGATGAATTGGTAGAGTGCATACACCAACTCATCTCTAAGATTTGGTCAGACGAATGTATGCCTGATGAATGGAATCTCAGCATCGTTTGCCCGATCCACAAGAAAGGAGACCTCCGCAACTGCGCCAATTAAAGAGGGATCAGTCTCCTCAACATCGCATATAAGATCTTTTCTGCGATATTGTGTGAATGCCCGAAACCTTTTATGAACAGCCTGATTGGACCCTATCAGTGTGGCTTCAGGCTAGGAAAGTCCACCATCGATCAAATTTTCACACTTCGGCAGATCCTGGAGAAAACCCCAGAATTCCAAATCGATACTCATCGCCTCTTTCGATTTCAAGGCCGCCTATGACAGCATCTATAGAGAAGAGCTTTATAGAGCCATGTCTAGTTTTGAGATCCCTGCCAAACTTGTCCGTCTATGCAGGCTGACGATGGAGAACGCTCGCTGATCCATCAAGGTCGGTAATGACCTCACCGAGACCTTTGATATCAAAAAAGCTATAGATAAGGTGACGCGCTGTCATGTGACTTCATTAATATTGTACATGAACGGATTGTACAGAACTCACAAGCCAACACCGGAGGCATAATCTATTACAAGTCTGTACAACTGCTTGCATACGCCGACGATATAGGCATTATCGGAAGAACTCAACGGGCTGTCACCGGTGCGTTTGCAAGCATTGAGGCGGGAGCGGCCAAAATGGATTTAGCGATAAACGAGGGCCAAACCAAGTATATGCTGTCAATAAGAAGGGACAGCCAACACCGACCCAGTGGGCAGCTATAACTTCGAGGTAGTAAGGGAGTTTGTCTACCTTGGCTCTGCTATAAACTCTGAGAACAACATTAGCGCAGAAATCAATCGAAGAATAACTCTTGCCAATCGCTGTTTTTTTGGGCTTATAAGGCAATTCAACAGTAAAGCCCTATCTCGAACAACTTAGGAGACTCTGTATAAGACTCTGATCATCCCAGTCCTGCTTTACGGCACTGAAACATGGACTTTATTAAAAGAGGATGAAGATATCCTTGGTCGCTTCGAGAGAAAAATTCTTCGTAAGATTTTCGGTCCCGTTTGCGTTGACGGATTTTGGAGAAGAAGATTCAATCACGAACTATACGAGCTGTACAGCGACATCGAGCTAGTCAGAAAACTGCGTATTGGACGTCTGAGATGGCTAGGACATGTAGAGCGAATGGACACCAACCCTCCGGCCCGCAGAGTCTTCGAATCTAATCCCGAGGGACGACGCAGTAGAGGGAATCATCGCCGTAGGTGGCGCGCACAAGTTCAAGGGGACCTCTACCAACTTGGAGTGCGAAACTGAAGGCAATTAGCTAAAGACCGAGCTAAATGTAGAGGCTTGTTGGTTGAGGCCCAGGTTGACCCCGAACTGTAGCGCCACCTAAGTAAGTAAGTAATCTCCTCGATCGAGCGCTTCTCAAGTTCCTTTTTCTTCTTTCTGAGAAGTCGATGTTCCTCTTTTCTCCTCCGTTCGTAGATTTCGAGAGCGGCTCTAGTCCTTCTATGCAGCGCCGCTTTGCATGCATCTTGTTCTTTTGTAAAAGTTCTCGCAATTTAAACGATTCTTGGTATTTTTTCACATATTTGGCGTCTTGGAGGCGTTTTCTTCAAGAAAACAGATTTTATGATATTTCTGAAAACTCTAAGAAATTATATCTGAGTATAAAAATTGCATTTATTAAGTTCACGTCCACTTAAATCGGGCTTGATTAAGTTATAAAGACGAGGGTATCGTATAATAGAGTGCCACAAAATTGAAAAGAAAATATTTGCGTATGCATGCCGCCAAACGTTTAAGTAACTCTTTGAATGCAATTGCAGTTAGAAATAAAGAGATAGAAAGGAAGTGGAGTATTAGCTTGCAGTGCTTACTTTAAAGATGGGGTCCTAACAAGTCGGGGCGAATTCGCTGTAATTATTTATTTTTGGTTTTAAGTATTTGTTTTGAGTACATTTTGAGTTATACTAGTTTAAATTTATTAATAGAAAAGGTTAATGTTTATGTGTGGCACTTGAGCCGGCAACCTACCACTTAATAACCGAACACATTATCACTGCAACATGTCACCTAAAATATACGCCATCATATGTAAGTTACTATCATGATCTTGTTAAACTTTCATCAGACTAAATAAATCCCGAAAATGTACGAGCGTTTCCCATTTTGAATTCAGTGTATGACCACAATCAACCACAAAAGAGAAATAAAAATTGTACATCTCCCACACTAACGACTCATACAGTTCGCACATATGGCCCATTCAGTCGGTCTAATCAATTTCCAATTCTTGACTGTCACTCGTTTATATATGACCTTAAAGATGGAGAAGGAAACGTGCATTCGATTATCACCATCTACTGTGATGCTTATATGTAAGTGCACTTCGCATAAGGGTAGGTTGTACATCGACCGGTTACGGGCACTTCGGTGCACTTGAGTAATTACGTTAACATATGTATGATAGTTAAATGCGCCCTGTGGGCTTGAATCGCCAGCAAGGGGGTGAATTCTTTACGTTGTGTATTTCCACGTATGTGTGTATATTCGTTGTAGCCGGTGTATTACTTTTTATTTCATCGGTAGAAGCAAAAGGTTAACGTTGCGTAACTTGTACCCGCAGCTAAAAAAAAGGGTCTCTGACAGGGCCCGTTGTTGCAGTAATTGGTGGTAACTGATTGCAAATACCTATCGGGCGGAGCACGGAATTGATTAGCGAAGGATTGTTAGATTACATCTACGTATGTGTATAATGGTTTTTGTTTTTTTTTTGTCGAAGGGTTGATAGAATTGCAACATTAATCATTCATTGATGCTTTTATATCAGGGTTAGCTGTACAGGTTAGAAGAACATTTTGGGAGTCAAGTTGAGACAAAACAAATCCCATAGTTACGATTTCTTGGTTTCCTTCTTAGGAGTAGCTGATATTATAAGCTTAGTACCTCAACCCGAGTACAGAGATTCAAACAGAATGATAATTCGTAAGAAGTTATCAGAATTTATCAGACAGTGGCTCCTTAACAATTCGCATATACGAGTATTTTTTTTTTCTGTTTGTTTATTTATCCATTTATACACTATTACATATTTTATTGTTTAAATAAACTAAAAACTACAGCAATAATTATAACTAAAAGTATCTGACCTGAAGGGTTCTCAATACTTACACTATGATTTATACATATATACTTAGTATATTTGCATTATTTTTTTATTTTAATTTATTTCTTTTTTTAATGCGTATTTTTATTTTTTTTGCTTTAAGGGTAAATGTGGAAAAACCTTGTACAAATCTTTATTATTTTTATTCAACTAAACTAGAGGGTAAAACAAATAAAACTAACTTATCCTACAATATATTAAACCTAACCTAACCTAACTTAGCCTAACTCAACTTACGGCAGAACTGTGCCCTGATATGCGATCACCAGCCCGTCTATACAAAGGACCAGCGAATGACAAATGTCATTCTCCTTTTTACCGCCGGAACAAGAATCACATACCAGGGCTCAGTCCTACTTAACCTACACATTAGCTTGAACCCAGTCGAGCCACCAGTATTTCTCACGATTAAACCGGTCGGTGTTAGTTATATCCCTTTCAGGTATGCTTACGCAGTATCTTAGGACGGCATTGCGATCACCCGAGTCAATAGGGCTATTGAGAATACGTTTATCTGTTGCCCTTCTAGCAACATGATAGATAATTGGCACGTTCGTTGAGTCCGATAAATAGCCGTGTGCATCCAGATGCAGGAATGCCTCAGGTGGTATATATCCACTCTCCATAGCATTTCTGAAATACCCAGGGTTAGGGTAAAATAGGCCCGACACAAGTTCGTTCTCTGTAACGTTTGTTGACCGTGCGAAATGATTCCTCACAAGATCCAGAATGAAATTGTCGATTCTGGATACCCCGAAAGACGGAATGTGCGCTTCTGTACATCCGCATACATGATCGAATGCACTTTCTCTCGAATGCATATACGAGTATTAGGCAGTATTGGTACATTTGAAATCAATTTGTATTCTAGGCATGTTTTTTTGAGAATTATATCTAACTCACTTTTGATTTTGAATCTCAGTAAAACATTCTATACTCACTTTATACTCAGTTTATTTTTTGTTTCAAAAGTTGGTACGTGTGTTTACTTTCATGGCATTAGGTGTAAAAGTGCCGAATTTCATGGCTACGTTCACAAAGTAGGTACCTACTCGTATATTGGCTGCACAAAAATAAATTTATTGCGAAGCTGGTTAATGTAGGTAGTTTAAAAACTTTTTGTCAAAAGAGAGGTAGGTATAAAGAGTGTCTACAGCAAAATCCTGTGCTAAATTGCAGTACATAGCTTAAAAAATCCCTTTATGTCTATTTTTTAGGTAGGTAGATGCGTTTTGTGAACAATTTTGCGAGTTTTTTTTTAAGCATTTTGTCTGTTCCTTTCGTGTGCCTATTTCATAAATTTATCAGATTTATCCATCTGGTAATTATTTGTTTGTTGAAATGCAAACAAACAAGAAAAAATACAAATTCAATTTAGCTGCCACACGAATGCTGTTATGACTTCCGACTAAAAAGTAGCTAAAGAGTACGAGTAAACCCGGAACGCTTTATCGTAAATCAAGGCAGCAAACTAGAAAAAAGTAACAATTTATGTCTTTTTTTTAACAATTTATTATTTATTTTATTTTCCTTTTTTTCGTTTAATTTGGAAGAAAGACGTTACCATATGGGAGTTGCAAATATTATTTTCTGCATATTTGTTAATAATTGAACGATTTTGTTGTAAAAAAGCAGTGCGAAATAAAGTAAACAAGTGTTTGCATATAACATTTATCTGGCTTTTGTTTCAAGTATTGTTGTCTATGTCCTAAAACGGTTCTTTCGCTCGCGACTTGAAATATCGTACTTTTTTTTTAGTACGAAAAAAAAAGTCTGTGTCATAATCAGTGCTGCCACTAGACGCATAGCGTATTGTAGCAGATCCCTAAAAAGAAGCTAGTAGATTCAACCAAAAGGTAGCACAACAATTTCATTCATTTATTTATTAAAATTTGCACTTTTTTTATAATTTGCGAGCACTCAAGGGGTTATTAATACCCTTAACATGTTTACACACAGTGCGGGCATTGGAAAGGATAGATAGAGAGAGAGAGAAAGATTTTGGTGTGGTGGTTTTTGAAGCTCACTTGGTTATGCTTCAGATAAACTCCGGGGGCGGCGTACAGATAACTGGGGAGATTTTTGCTACTGATTCACAGTATTTTTTTTCCCGATAACCGATGTCATAGCAAATCAACATCAACAAAGCGAACCATTTTTCCAGCCATATGACCAAGCTACTGCCAGTGTTATGCCTTCACAGCAGTGTTCACACAAGCTTTCGCAATTGATCGTACTGACTCTTTATATATTTCATGAGAAATAAATAAATGCTTGCTGACATTAGGCTTTGAACCATGGACCATTAGCACTTATATTGATATTAGCAAAAATAAATAATTAAATAAAAGTAATTATCAACAAACAAAAATAAATAAATTAGGCATTAATAAAAATAAACAATGAACAAAAATAAATAAATTATGCTTTGCAAGGCACTATGTACAGACGATCATGGATATGTACGAAGGAGCAAAAACAAGAGTAAGATATCCCGGTGGAGTAACCAAATAATTCCCGTCAAAGGACCATTTTACAAAAAATAGACCGCGACCGGCTCAGTTGGTATTGCCACGTTCAAAGAAGAGATCATTTGAACCTTATTAAAAGGCAATATCAATGAACGTTCCAAAGACAGCGCGAGGCAGGAGAGCCAGGCCTATAAACGCCTGGATCGCACAATGGATCGATATTTTTTGATGTGAAATAGGCGAACCCCATAGGAAATGCAGTGAAGTGGGAGGGTGATGATCTCTTATTTCGGATCATAACCTCGCCAAAATAGGAAGAGGAAGAAGGCTTTGTGACGACACTACATAAACAATGAACAAAACTACGAGATTATGCTTTGTGGAGTTCTCTGTTAATAAGCTTAAATCTTCTAGCAAGATTAACAAATTCATCCTATTGTTAAAATATTGTCTTGTCTTTAAAAAGTTCTTTACAAAGGAAAATATTTTCAACAGTCTTTGTACAAAGACTATTTCAGTCTTTGTACAAAGACTATTTCTTAATTCGATTTTAATTATGCTCAAATTTGAACATTTTCGCTCAGCTGAAGCGCTGCTATGCGGAAGGCAATAAAGGTTAAACATAAGCGATGCTAGTTCAAAAAATACAAAATCCTAGACCCCATTCTTAGTTTTCTTTATAGCAATTTTCTTGGTGCAAACCAAGGAACTAAAAACTAATAGCTACACAATGCAAAACTCGTAATTTTTTGACATTTGAGAGTATCGAAACAAATGGGAAATGGAGCTACCCGACCAATAATAAACCGATATAAGTAATGCCAAATAACTCAATTTTTTTTAAAGAAACCTCCATATGTGAACGAGCAGCTGAATTGTAAATTCAATATTCAATGAAATTGAAGTTTGAAGATGAGGTAAAAAGCGTGTAGATTATTAGACAAAGCTAGTAGATAGTAGCAAGACTGAAAACCTAGTAGATCTGCTAGCTTTATAGTAAAAGTTGCAGCGCTGGTCATAATATCATAAGAGAGGGAACTGCGAATAGGCAACCAAAGTGATTATAGTACTTTTATATAAGGATATTTCTAAATCTTACATCTAAGACCCCAATAAGAGTAAAATTACCGTCATTAAAAAGTGTTTCGGTTTGAACAACAAATGTTCAAAGCACATTTTACCCTGAATCCGAATTAGCATCTTCGAATACAAATATATTTTCTAATGTACATTTTCTATTGCATATCCTTTTAAGATTATAAACGCTCTTTTTTTGGATATTTACTCATTTTATTCAGCATCCACAATTGAAAATGAATTGAACCTATTTTCTTTATAGGCTGTTATTCTTAATTTTGTATGCAATATTTCTCTTATTTATTTTATTATAAACTGAAGTTCCTTCAGTTTTCATTACCATAGGTATGGGTATGAATTGCGAGACATTTTTTTTTTTGAAAAAGCAGATATCAACGAACACACCCCAATACTAGCGTCAAATATCGATGGCTACCAACCTTTAAGAAGATGTGGGGACCTGCAATGCGATTGATCGGAAAACTACTGACTGCCCAAAACTTGGCTTAGGCCAGTAGCGCAACAATCAAGTTCATGATGAAGTGCTTGCTTTACCTCCTAGTGGTGGTCCCCGGGCAACTATACGTATAAATCCTTATAAGTGTAGGCTAAAATTGCAAGTGCGGGTTGTTTAGGGCCTTGATTCTAGACTAGGTAACGTGAGCCAGCAACCTGCGTTACTGAAAACCGGCCGCTACAGAAACCGACATGTTGACGACTTTTGGCTATTATACTCGGATAAAGATAGGTTTCTGGAATGTAAAGACGCTCCTCGACTCGGAAAGCGAAGGTCCTTACAATGCCAGATTCTTTCAATTGGAAAAAGAATTCATGAGATATAAACTGGACATTTTGGGGGACAGTGAAATAAGATGGTCAGAAGCCGGCGAATATCAGTCCCCAATGCATAACACCGTACTACTCTATTCTGGAAGACCACCCGGAAGTCCGCGAGAACATGGAGTTGTACTACTGTTAACAACAACAGCACGCAAGGCCCTAATTTCCTGGCAGCCTCATGTTGATAGGATTATGACGGCCAGATTCCGGACTAGAGTACGACGCGTCACCATCATACAGTATTACGCCCAACGAATGATTCGTCTGAGGACGAAAAGGAGAACAATCTCTTAATTGCCGTCTCCAACACAACACCAAATGGAGAGATTGTCATAGTGATGGGGGATTTGAATGCCAAGATAGGCAATGACCACGAAGGGCTCAAACATGTAATCGGGAAGCATGGACTAGGCAACCGCAATGGCAACGGCGAAAGGTTTGTAGATTTCTGCAATGCCAACTGCCTTGTGATAGGTGACACCATGTTTGGGCACAAGACCTGCCACAAACTCAGTTGGGATTCTAACAACAGGCAACCTCCAATCAAATTGACCATTTTGCCATCCGCCGCCGCTTTAGAAATAATTTCCTGGACGTCCGAAACAGGCGAGGGGCAGATGTGGAGATAGTGCGAGATCAGCATCTTATGATAGCTACTCT
This sequence comes from Brachypalpus laphriformis, assembly GCA_945910035.1. Lineage (NCBI taxonomy): Eukaryota > Metazoa > Arthropoda > Insecta > Diptera > Syrphidae > Brachypalpus > Brachypalpus laphriformis. Next base: position 61,935,539 of record OX246755.1, read on the forward strand.
CCAACCACGCACTGCTGTAGTTCGAAGATCCCACGACAACACAAGAATGCCCAGGTTCAACATCGATAGAGTTAGTGATCCCTCAGTGCGCCAACAATTAAGGGAGCACTTTTCGCAAGGTGTGGAAGCAATCAGCAGCTCAATGCCCGCAACCACCCAAGTCCATTGGTGTGCTGTGAAAAATGGTTTTAGATCTAGTGCTGAAAGAATTGTCGGTCGATCGCTGGGAAGACATAGGGCATGGCTTTCCGAGGATACATGGAGACGAATTGCTGAAAGCTTTCCTAATGAATGGAAAAAGGAAACAATCGTCAAGCTTCCTAAGAAAGGAAATTAAATGGAGTGCTGAAACTGGAGGGGTATCTGCGTTCTGTCTGCTGTAGCTAAGATAATAGCGTAAATCATCCTGGATCGAATCAAACAACATCTCGAAGACACACTCGATGCCGAATAAGCAGGTTTCCGCTCTGGATCCTCCTGTGTTGATCACATGAACACCCTGCGGATTATCATCGAACAGTGCGTTAAATATCGATCACCGCTCTACCTGCTGTTCATCGATCTTGAGAAGTCGTTCGATAGTGTCAACAGGGAGTTTATTTGGCGTGCCTTACGCAGGAGAGGTATTCCCGGTAAGAGGTATTCGCGATAAACTAATCAAACTATTATCAAAGCTACATATGAAGGCTCCAAATGTAGCGTTCTGTACAGAGGAAGGTTGTCTGAGGAATTTGAGATCCAAATTGTGGTAATTGGTGATTAGCGATGTGCTTCGTGCAGCTTTGTCGACGGGAAACGGAGGAATTGGATGGATTATTATATCTCAACTGAAACATCTTGACTACGCTGACGATGTATGCTTACTCTCCCACCGAATTATGGACCTCCACCAAATGAAAGCAGATGTGGAGAGGGAGGCAGGTGTCATCGGGCTGAACATTAATACGACAAAAACTAAAATTATCAGCCTTTGAACAAACTCATCGGCTCAAATATGCATTACTGGACAACCGGTAGAGAGAGTAGAGGATTTCCAGTATCTTGGGAGTATTGTCTCGACCGATGGTGGAACCGAACTGGATATAACCAACAGGATCGCCAAAGCAAAGTCCGCGTTCGGTTGTCCAAAATATGGCGAAGCAATGCAATCAGTTTGAACACCAAGATAAAACTGTGCCGCTCCAACGTTGAATCCGTGCTGTTATATGGTTGCTTGCAGGACATATGTAAGTAAAAAAAGTAACCTTTAAGAAAGAAATAATTTAACTGAACGTGATTTGGCGCTGCCTGGGATTGGGATTCTTCAACCCTCTCCTCTATGTTCACTTTTGATTACTGAGTAAATTATACTCATCTTATACTCAGTTTTGCTTTGTTGTTGCTTTGCGTGTAAATTAAAAGTGAGCTGAGTATAGATTCGTCAAAAAAAAACATACCTTCTATTTAATATATTATTCGTAAGCTACGTAAATTAATCGAGCTCAATTAAACTCGGATTTCTCCAAAATCAGGAGAAGAATGTGAAGTCTTGAAGGTGAAAACAATTGAAAAAAAAATTTTATTTTAAATTGTCAAATCTTTTTATTTATTGGATTTTAGATCTGCATCTTAGTCGCTGCATGTGAACTCTTCTGGCTAAGTCAGTGTCCTTTTATAGGCCGTATAGCTCGGCATTATACCTTCTCCTCCACTCATCGTCTATGCAGCCGGGACCAAAGATATCTCGAAGACCTTTCCTCTCTAAGTAACCAAGGGCATCCTCATCCGATTTTAACAAAGTTCATGCCTCTGCGCCATACAGCAGGAATGGGATGGTTAGTGTCTTATATAGAGTTACCTTAGTAGCTCGAGAAATGTTACTCAATTGCCTTCTTTGTCCATAAAAAAAGCGATTGGCAAGAGTAATTCTTCGTTTGATCTCCCCACTGGTGTCATATCCGGAGCTCACCACAGAGCCTAGATAGGCAAAGTCCTTTTGTTTTTCATTCAATTTCAATGGCCCGCTAATCCTTCATGCGGGTCGCGGGGGTAGGATGCTCAGGTGAACTCTCCATCCTTCTCGATCCTCCGCCATTGACTCCAATTCATCAGGAGGGATCCCTAAGCGGCTCCAGGAGAGATGTCGGACTTGATCCAACCATCTATTTCTAGGTCTTCCGCGAAGTCGCCTACCTGATGGCATGGCAACCATGGCGCGTCTTGGAAGCCGGTCTGGGGGCATACGCACTACGTGTCCAAACCATCGAAGCATAGATCGTTCCGTTCGGAGAAGTAGCTGCTCAACATTGAGCGCCTCGCGCACTCTGGTGTTCCGCACTCGATCCCTACGAGTTATTCCAACAACACCGCGAAGGAATCTCATTACGGCAGCTGGTATCCGCGATCTTATTCTTTCAGTCACTACCTAAATTTCATGACCATAGGTGCGAGTTGGAACATACACCGAGTTAAAAACCGATAGCTTAGCTTGAACACTAAGTTCGGCCTTCCTTATAACAGATTGGCCAAGCTCTCTCAAAATTGATCCAGCCTGACCAATTCTACAGGATAACTCGGCATTGCTCCTCCCATCACTCGTGAATAAGACCCCGAGGTACTTAAACTTATGCACCTGCTTCAGTGGGACTCCACTAACGTGCATAGTGCACTGAATGGGTTTTTTGGAAACGACCATTACTTCTGACTTGTTCACGTAGATCTTCATTCCAGCATCATCACAAACGGCTACAAACCTTTCGAGTGCGTGCTGAAGTTCGGTTTGAGAGGACCCAAGGATAACCAAATCATTCGCAAAGAGCATATGACTAATCTTTAGGTCTCCCACTTTGAAACATTCCCCGCCACGGCTGCGCTGTAACATCCAATGCATATATACAATGAAGAGGAGAGGTGATAAAACGCACCCCTTGCGGAGTCCAACGCCCACAGTGAAAGGTATTGATTTAACACCGTTTATCCGAACACAGCTTCTACAGTTTGTATATAAAGACTGAATCGCCCTTAACAGGGGACCAGCAATCCCATACTCCTGCAGAGCACTCCAGAGTTTGCCTCGAGAAACCCTATCGTATGCTTTTTCCAAATCCACAAAACAAGTGTAGACAGGTTTGGCATATTCCCAGGCCTTCTCAAGAACCATTCTGAGAGTGAACAACTGGTCGGTTGTGCTTCTACCGGGACGAAAACCGCACTGCTCATCCACCAAACTTTCCTCAACCACAGCTCTGGAACGCTTTTCTAGCACCTTAGCGAAGACTTTTCCAGGCAGACTTAAAAGAGATATACCCCTATAGTTGGCGCAATCTCTTTTGTCCCCTTTTTTTAAAAAGAGGAACTATCACCCCCATTTGCCAATCACTAGGTGTTTCACCGCATTCCCAGGCCACTTTAATGACACGCGAGAGCCATTGAACTCCCTCTTTACCTAAAGCCTTGAGCATTTCTGGCCGAATTTCATCCACACCAGCAGATTTGCCAACTTTTAGCGCTTTGATCGCCAAAGTTACTTCCTCACCGTCACGTTCCCATTTCTCGCCAAACACCTTCCAAGACTGTTCTTTCGCTGTTTTCACAGCTAATTTGCAAGTTCTTCGCGCCTCAGTGTACCGATTTCGAGAATCGGAGTTCCCCAAGTGAATCCACACCTTAAAGGCTCTCTTCTTCTCTCTGCTGGCTTCTTGAACTCCGGGTGTTTTAAACCATGCAGTTCTTTTCTCACCACCAGCCGCCACACCAAGCCGCTTCACTTCACAAACATCTCCCACAGAGGCAATAACCGCTGTTGAAAACAGTTGCCATTCTTCCTCTACATTTGATGGAACAGTTGGAATTCGTTCAAACCTCTCAGATATTTGCCGCGCAAATGTCTCCCGTATCTAATCGTCCTGTAACCTCTTCCATCGTATGCGTGTAATCATCCTTGGTTTACGCTTTGGTAGAGGAGGCACTCTCTCGGTAAGATACAATTTGCACAGCACTAAGTGATGATCAGTTGACAGTTCGGCCCCTCTCAATACGCGAACATCACAAACCATTCTCTTCAGACACGATGGTACCACAAAGAAATCGATCAGCGACTTCTGCTGAAGACTCTGACGATACCACGTGTATTTGTGAATGTCTTTGTGCGGAAAGAAAGTGTTCATGATGGATAAGCCATTTTCACAACAAAAATCCAACAACCTCTCTCCGTTCGCGTTTTGATCAGGATCACCGTTCCTCCCAATCACACTCCCCCATGTCATAACATCTACACCCACATGAGCATTGAAGTCACCCATCAGGACAAAAGAATCCATATCTGCAACCTTTTCAAGGGCAACATCAACTTCATCTAAGAAAGCTGCGTACTCTGAATGAAGGTTCGGTGCATACACCTGCACCAATGCCAAAGTTGATCTTTCAAGCTTGAGCTTTAAGATCGCAACTCTCCCTCCTAATGGTATCCACTCCAATACTCTGTCTGTCAACCTCCCGCCCGAGCAGACATTGAGGGTGCGACTCCTGACAGGAAGAGCTTCCACCCACCCGAAAGGTCCACAATTTTAGAACCTCTCTGCTTTGTTGAAGAGACGCCAACTATATCTAGTCGACTTTTAACAGCCTCCCCAACAAGCTCAAGATCCTTCCCTGTGAGCGATGAGACGTTCCATGTGCCTATCCTAAGTCGATGCCGTTGTCGAATTTCAGAGAGTCCATCTGTGCCCCTATCGGTGCACAGCGCGCTCACCCCTTGACCCCCGTAATGGTTCGCGAGACCATTGACAGGAAGCTCGTAGCCATTTCGGGTTTGACCCGGCCGGCTGCCGAGCGGGACAGGCCGACCACCAGACGCTCGCATACTGACACCCTTCAGGCCTGGCTCCAAAGGATGCCCTGGCTTACCAGGTTTGGCAATATCCGAGGCCCGTTTACGTCGTCTTGTCATCATGGAGTGTGCGCTTTGTTAGCCGTGACTGGATTGTATGGATGGGAATCACTATTTAAGTTACCCCATCCGCACATCCCAGTCACGTTGCCCGCTCCCCACCACGAGGAGGTCAGCTGCCAGGGGGGGCGACAAAGTCCTTTAGTATCTGAAAATTATATCTGTCTATTGCGGCACTCTGTACAAGACGCCGACACATAATTGACAATTTAACAATGTACTTACACATTTTTAAAAGTAAGCTCTGATAAAGACTAACTAGCGGTTATTTTACCGGATGATTTAACCTCAACTAACCAAACCGGGAAAGCCCGGCAGCCAAAAGACGTTGACCCTACCTAACGCGTCGAATATTTTTCCCAATAGTTTCCAAAAATGTTTAATTCCTTGGAGGTACAAACCGAATGTCACTTTCAATAAACCGAATATCACCCCCGAATTGTCTAGAACGATACTACCAACACTAATCCATAAGCCAAAGGACAATTTTCAATAAACAACCTCCTCAATCGGATTTCTTGCCACCTCTCGAAGCACACAACTTTCAATGCAATTTTCATAACCTCTACAGCTGAATAAACCAGCAGAGTCTATATCTACGCCACACAGTGTCCAATTCGTGGAAAAAAGTCTTTTATCGAAATTTATTCAATCGTATATATTTCAAGATTTTCTATCGTTAAAATGTCTAATCTTTCTAGTGCCATCAACATTATGTCTATTTTAAGACCAGCATTTTAGGGATTTGAGGTCAAAGGAATTATAAGGGCTGTCCGACAAGTTTTTAGAATGTGGCAGGACTGATTCTTTTCATGTTTCAAAATATAATTTTCATAAAATTGGATATTTTTTATGCTAGGAAACATTAATATGTCAAAACCAACGCAAATCTTGTAGACTTTCTGTGGAAAAATAGAAGAGATCTCTAAAGCATCAAGGCTCAGAAAAATCTTAGCCACATCAGTGCAGCAGTGTTTGAAGAATCATGACGGAAAACGTACCAGAGCAGCAGCATAACCATATATTCCAATCTCTTCCACAAGTTGGGAAAATGCTGTGGAATTGAAACTATAGCTGCAGTGTTCAAGACTGGTGGTGAACTACTTCGTCTGACTGGCGGTGGCAGACCACATAGCAATGAACAATTTACAGAGTGCATCATTTGCAATCCATGCGAAAAGGAGTTGTTGTGTATATAATATGTAGTTAAGTAAAGAACTCAAGTGTTAATAAAACACATAATGTCACATTGTCCATAACACATCAGTAATTTACATATGGGTAAGTCGAATTATCGTGAATTTAATTATAATAATAAATGTGAAAAAAAAACTTTGATAAGTAAATTGGAGCAGTGAGCTGCAATGTAAACTGTACGTGGTACCACAGCTGTAAGCAAATAAACGAAAGTAAAATCTGAAGTTTCGGTAGCCAAGCTCTTAAATCTAATGGGTGAGAAAGCAATGGAAGTATTTGAAATTTTCAAACTCTCTGAAGAGAATGGCAAAAAGTACGATGAAGCCATAAAAAAGTTCGGTGAGTATTGTTCACCTAAAAACTATATAAGCTACTAGAGATTCGAGTTTCATAGCAGAGTTCAACAAACCTCGGAACCCTTCGACAATTTCCTTACCGAAATAACCAATCCGGCCAAAAGATGCGACTTTTCAGCAAGTACGGAAGCAATATCAGATGTCGAGTCCCATCCTCCGACAACGGATGACTGGTGACGTAATTTGTGTTGTGTTGTTGGTAGATCTAGCAACAACATACTTACAAATTACGTGACGATTTATCCGTTCAAGGAGGAAGCGATTCGACCCCAGATCAAATGAATCGTGATCGCATTGTGATAGGCATCCGTCATCATAATGTGCAACAAAGGTTATTGAGGATAGAAGATTTGACCTTGAAGAAGGCAGAAGTGACACATCAGCAGGTGTAGGAGTTACAACGCACGGTAGAAGAAATTCAACAGAAACAATCAAATTAAAGGCCACAGAAGGGTTAATAGAAGGGTTATTAGTCAGGACTGTGCAGAGCATAGAATATCTAACGTACAGCAGCATAAACAGTTTGGTATGATCAATTCAAACAGAAACATTTCTAAATGCCGCCGGTGCTCTTTCAATTACAAAAATAACGGTTTTTGCCCAGCAATTGGTAAGACATGTCACAAATGCGGAAGAAAACCCATTTTGCTCTAGTATGTAAGAATAAAAATGTTACAGCAATTGAAGGTTATAGTGAGTATGATAGTAGCGATAGTGAGTTAGCTACAAGCGACAATCTGGTAAATAATTCTATTTTTATTGACAGCTGTGACATCGATAACAACGGCGGGTGGTTTAGAATCTAGTTGGTCAATATGATGAAAATTTTAAAATTAACACGGGTTCTTAAGTTAACATTATCCCAATCAGTACGAGTACATTTAACAAATTTTATACAGACGAATTTGAAGTAAGTCCTTGTATATTAATTGTATATGGAGGTTATGAACGTCTAGTTCAGTGCGGTTAATTTACCTCTAACACACAAAGACAAAGTGCACAAGATATTGCTTATATTTGTAGATGCTCCATCGATCCCAATACTAGGATTAAAGACTTGCCTTCAACTTAATCTCTTTACTTTAATCAGTGAAGTAAAACAGATTTTTGATTTAGAAACCAAGATATGAGAAGACAATCAAAAAACGAAAAGCGGTTGGGCCAGACGAAATACCCTCTGAGTTCTGGAAAAAGATGAGAGACATCGGGTTCAGATGGCTCAGAATTCTCATCTCCAAATTCGTGAGAGGTGATCCAATGCCGAATCAATGGAGGGAAAGTTACCTCCTCCCTGTATACAAAGGGAAGGGTGATACGCGAAACTGTGATAACTACCGTTCGATCAAGCTGATGTCACACACCATGAAGATCGTTGAGCGGGTATTAGGTGGCCGACTGCGAAAAATAATACGGCTATCTGATGATCAGTGCGGGTTTGTCTCGGGTAAATCAACCACAGATGCAATCCAAAGTATAAGGATCATAATGGAAAAACATCGAGATTCCTTAAGGGATTTGCATATTGTATTGGTTGACTTTGAAAAGGCATTCGACAGACAACCACGAGATCTGATATGGGTGGCGCTAAGACATCGAGGGGTTCCAGAAACCTATGTACAGATGATGATGGACATGTACGAGGGAGCAAAGACAAGAGTAAGATGCCCCGCTGGAGTAACCGAAGAGTTCCCAATCAAAGTCGGGGTGCACCAGGGAAGCGTTTTAAGTCCTTTGCTCTTTATTACAGTCCTTGATTATCTGCTTGAAGGTAAAGTGATGGACCCCAAGGTACATCAGTTATTCTTTGCTGACGATGGAGCCATCATAAGTGAGGATCCTACATCCCTGCAACGAGCACTTGATGTGTGGGTGGACGTTTTGGAGGTAAATGGGTATCGCATTAGTTAAAAAAAGACAGAGTACTTATGCACTCAGGCCTATTCCAGACATTTATTTGAATGGAACAGTTCTTCCCAAGTGCGAAAAGTTCAAATATCTGGGATCTATGATCAATAGCAAAGCAACTTGTGATGACGACATCAATCATCGTGTAATCGTAGGGTGGATGAAGTGGCGAGAAAATTCCGCTATCTTCTGTGACAGAATAATGCCCCCTAAGTTGAAAGGAAGGCTCTACACCGCAGTTGTACTTCCAGCGCTTACATACGGTTCACAATGTTGGACGATGTACAAAAAGTATGAGAGTAAATTAACGGCAGCTGAGATGAAGATGCTTCGCATGACAGCAGGAGTGACCAAGCTTGATCGAATAAGAAGTTCGAAGATCCGTGGAAGCTTTCACATCAAGGAAACCATCGTACAAAAATTAGAGCGCGACCGGCTCAGCTGGTATTGCCACGTTCAAAGAAGAGATTATTTGAACCCTGTAAAAAAGGCAATATCTATGCACGTTCCAAAGACATCGCGATGTAGGAAAGGCAGGCCTATAAACGCCTGGATCAGACAAATGCGACGACATCGGCATTTCATTGGCCTCAGTAACCGAGAGATCCAAAATCGGCAGGCCTGCCGATATTTTCTGAGGTCAAATAGGCGAACCCCACAGGCGGATCAGTAGAAATGCGGTGAAGTGGGAGGGCTGTGATCCCTTGTTTTCGGATCATAGCCTCGCTGATAAAAGGAAGAAGAAGAAATAGTAGAAGACAATCGTGATATCTTCACACGTTTAGGATATTTTCCATACAAGTGCCACATTTATTTAAAAGAGTGAGCCATACCAAGAACAAAGCCGCTAAAGCGACAATAAAGAAAAAAGGTCGAACAAAAGTTAATCGAAATGGAAACGACAGGTCAAAGTCAAAGTAGAAACCCAATCAGATTAGGTACATCAGCTAATAGTTGTAGAAAAATTAAACGTCGATATTAAAAGAGAACTTTTTGAAATACCACGGTTAGAGGATTTCACCAGCAAGTTGCAGAATGTGAATTTTTATACGGTTCTCGATTTAAAAGACGGATTTCATTAAGTACGATTCGATTAGGAAAATTATCTTTTATGTACGGCTTTCGGCTGCTATAGATTTCGCCGTCTCCCATTTGGCCTAAGTTCAGCACCAGAGATCTTTCAGAAACTGAACGAAAAGTATTTTAGTGGTCTTCCAAGTGTCTTCGTCTATTTAGATGACATTCCTGTCTGCGGTGAAAGAAAGGAAATTCATGATATCATTTTGAAAAAAGTGATTGAAAAGCCAGGTGTAGATAAAATTTAATCCGCGCAAGGCTCAATTTTTCTGAGGGAGTGTCAAGTATTTGGGTTATATTTTCGAGAAAAAAAGGATTGGCATCTATAAGAACCGTATTGCAGCTATTGAAGCAATTGTAGAGCCGTCTGATAAAAAGGGACTTCCGATTTTTGGGCCTTATTAACTACTAGCTGACCAGTGCTCGCCTGGCTTTGCCCACATTTTCGTTAGCACTCATTCAATTATTAAAATATAATTACTTAATACAATATTAAAACTAAATTATAACTTCCCACCCAGAGCACTCAAGCAGCTATAACAAAACAAAAAAATATAAGGAAACAGGAAGCATCCCCCTTTTGTCAGCCAGTCGGTTCTGGTCTTAAAAATTTCAAAGAGAAGGAGAATAAAGAGAAAAAAATGACATCCACTGAGTGCAGATTCGAGATCATGATCAAAAAAAAAATTAATTCAATTCTGAATTTTGAAAAAGATATTTTTGATTAGATCTCAGCTTCTGGATCGCGAACATACACCATACACACACTGCACGCGCAAAATCGCATACACACACACTGTCGCAATGTAAGCCACGCACGACTGCTGGCCAGTGTTGTCACTTGGATTGTGAAAATAGTGGTAGATTGGAGCAAAAAATGTGGTAGATTTAAAAAAAGGGTGGTAGATTTGATAACATTAATGTGCTGAGCGCACATGAATGCACTATGACGTCACTCACTGCTGCATGGCTGTTGGCTGCGGACTCCACTGGTGGAAAATTCTTGATGGTGGCATCATTTTTTTTTTTTTTATAATTAGCACGCACTCAAGTGGTTATGGATACCCTTAACATGTTTACACACTGTGCGGGCGTTGGAAAGGATAGATAGAGAGAGAGAGAGAAAGATCTGTTGTTTATGCTTCAGAAAAAGTCATGATTTGTTTTGAGCATAGCTTAGCTTCGGGATAACACAGAAGGATAATTTATAACTCAAATGAAACTGTGACAAATTTACTAAAGAAAATTTCTTATATTTTTAAATAAATCCAAAAAGCCATTGTTGAGTAAGGACCATATGAATGTGATTTAAACCCCATTTCTGCATTTTAGACCTCGAATGCCCAGTTCCTATAAGTGGTAGAGCAATTTTTGGTATACAACAACCTTCCCCGGGAAATGCATATCATAACAGTGAAAATTGCTTCAGTGCACGCGAAGTTGGTTGAGGTCCCCTCCACATGTTTGCGCCACCTACCGCGAGGTCGTCCTCTACTGCACCGTCCACCCGGTGTGGATTCGAAGACTTTCGGGGCTGGAGTGTTGAATCCATCCGCTCTACATGGCCCAGCCATCTTAGTCGATGTATGTGCTGTCTTCTGTCTAAGACAGTGTCCTTTTAAAGGCCGTATAGGTCAGCATTGTACCTTCTCCTCCATTCGACGTCTATGCAGATGGGAGCATAGATCACTCGAATAACTTTTCTCCTAAAGCAACAAAGGGCATCCTCATCCGATTTTAACAAAGTCCATGCCTCTGCGCCACACAGTAGGACTGGAATGATTATTGTCTTATATTTACAGAGTCACCTCTGTAGTACGAGATAAGTCTTTGGTTACTCAATTGTCTTCTAAGCCCCTAAGAGCAGCTATTGGCGTTTGACCTCTCCACTGGTGTCATATGTGGAGCTCACCATGCAGCTGAGATAGGTAAAGTCCTTTACTAGGTCGATTGCGACGTTCTGTCTAAAACACCGAAGTTGGAATACTTTTTTGTAAACAGTTTTTATTTTGTTTTGTTTTCATTGACCGCTAAGCCCATCTTTTCTACCTCGATTTCAATACTTGCAAACGCACCACTGACGGACCGCTGAGTCTTTGCGACTATGTCAGTGTCATCGGGGTAAGCGAGTAGTTGTACCTCCAGTGTTGGCTTCTGAGGTCCGTACAGGTCATTCAAGTGTTTCGAGTATATTACAGAGATCACATGATAGCGCGTTACCTTGTTTAAGACCTTTCCTGATATCGAGCGGTTCCGTAATGTTCTTTCCGACTTTGATGGTGCACCGAGAGGTCTCCATTGTCATCCTGCACGAACGGACAAAGCTTGGTAAGAATGTCAACTGTATAACTTGTCTCCATACACAATATCATAGCCAACTTTGAAATCGATGAAGAGGTGATGGGTATCGGTTTCATATTCATGGGTTTTTCCAAGATCTACCGTAGTGTGAATATTTGGTCAATGGTGGACTTTCCGGATCTGAAACCGTATTGATAAGGACGTATCAGGTTATTGACGATCGGTTTTAGGGGTTCACATGATACGGGAGACAGAATCTTAAATCTTCTTCTTCTTCCTTTTATCAGCGAGGCCATGATCCGAAAACAAGGGATCACAACCCTCCCACTTCACCGCATTTCTACTGATCCGCATGTGGGGTTCGCCTATTTGACCTCAGAAAATATCGGCAGGCCTGCCGATTTTGGATCCCTCGGTTACTGAGGCCAATGAAATGCCGATGTCGTCGCATTTGTCTGATCCAGGCGTTTAAAGGCCTGCCTTTCCTACATCGCGATGTCTTTGGAACGTGCATTGATATTGCCTTTTTAACAGGGTTCAAATGATCTCTTCTTTTAACGTGGCAATACCAACTGAGCCGGTCACGCTCTATTTTTTGTACGATGGTTTCCTTGATGTGAAACCTTCCACGGATCTTCGAACTTCTTATTCGATCAAGCTTTGTCACTCCTGCTGTCATGCGAAGCATCTTCACCTCAGCTGCCGTTAATTTACTCTCATACTTTTTGTACATCGTCCAACATTGTGAACCGTATGTGAGCGCTGGACGTACAACTGCGGTGTAGAGCCTTCCTTTCAACTTAGGGGGCATTTTTCTGTCACAGAAGATAGCGGAATTTTCTCGCCACTTCAGCCACCCTACGCTTACACGATGATTGATGTCGTCATCACAAGTTGCTTTGCTATTGATCATAGATCCCAGATATTTGAACTTTTCGCACTTGGGAAGCACTGTTCCATTCAAATAAATGTCTGGAATAGGCCTGAGTGGATCAGAGAACGGGCAGCACAAGTACTCTGTCTTTTTTGAACTAATGCGATACCCATTTCCCTCCAAAACGTCCACCCACACATCAAGTGCTCGTTGCAGGGATGTAGGATCCTCACTTATGATGGCTCCATCGTCAGCAAAGAATAACTGATGTACCTTGGGGTCCATCACTTTACCTTCAAGCAGATAATCAAGGACTGTAATAAAGAGCAAAGGACTTAAAACGCTTCACTGGTGCACCCCGACTTTGATTGGGAACTCTTCGGTTACTCCAGCGGGGCACCTTACTTTTGTCTTTGCTCCTTCGTACATGTCCATAATCATCTGTACATAGGTTTCTGGAACCCCTCGATGTCTTAGCGCCACCCATATCAGATCTCGTGGTTGTCTGTCGAATGCCTTTTCAAAGTCAACCAATACAATATGCAAATCCCTTAAGGAATCACGATGTTTTTCCATTATGATCCTTATACTTTGGATTGCATCTGTGGTTGATTTACCCGAGACAAACCCGCACTGATCATCAGATAGCCGTATTATTTTTCGCAGTCGGCCACCTAATACCCGCTCAACGATCTTCATGGTGTGTGACATCAGCTTGATCGAACGGTAGTTATCACAGTTTCGCGTATCACCCTTCCCTTTGTATACAGGGAGAAGGTAACTTTCCCTCCATTCATTCGGCATTGGATCACCTCTCACGAATTTGGAGATGAGAATTCTGAGCCATCTGAACCCGATATCTCCCATCTTTTTCCAGAACTCAGAGGGTATTTCGTCTGGCCCAATCGCTTTTCGTTTTTTGGAGTATTTGACCGCCTCACTAACTTCTTCGACTGTAATGTCGGGTATTTCTTCACAGTTAGGGGTGGCTCTTGGAAAGTATAGCCGGGGAAACTGTTCATTCAAAAGCTCTTCACAATACTGCCGCCACCTCTGCAGAATTTTGTCGTCATCCACAAGAAGCTGGCCATGAGCATTGCTAATGAACTTTGGCGAACGAATCTCCTGAGCATTCTTCCTTCTTTGGGCGGCTATTTTGAAGATAGTGGCACTCTTGTTCATATTGTGTCTTCGCAGCTCCTGGATAGCCTGGTTTGCATCAGCAACCGGGGAAAATATTTTCTCCAGCTCCCGATACAGGCCCTCCGTACTCTCTGCTTGAAGCTGGGCGCACTTCTTCTTCGCTTTTTTCTTGCAGCATCTGTATTCCATTTCGAGGCGAGCTTTTTCGTCACTATTATTAGAGGGGCACTTTGACCAAGCTTTGAAAGCCGCTTTCTTCTCATTTATCACTTTCTTAGCTTCATCACTCCACCACCATGTTTCTTTGGCGTGTTGATGGTGGCCTTTTGAAGCTCCTAGCAGTGATTTGGCCTTCTTTAAGCAAGTTCGCTGTAGGGAATCCCACATATTTTGTGCTCTGCACTCTTCATCCTCAGCTCCGTTGATGGTGTGAGAGAGGTAATTCTTCATTACGAAAACAAAAGCCTCGCCTTTTTCTTTGTCCAGATTGTACTACTTGATTTTCTCAGAGACCCTTGTTTGTTTGCTTTTCTTTGGTGTTTTCATAAAAATTTCTGTTAGCAGGAGACGGTGTTGTCGAGCGATTGCCTCTCCCAGGATCACTTTGCAATCTTTTACCCGAGGCTTCATGAAACTGCCTACCAAATGGTAGTCAATCTGAGTTTCATCTCCACCACTGCTGTAAGTGATCAGGTGTCGGCTTTGTTTGATGAACATGGTATTTAACACGATAAGACCGTGTGATTTGCACATGCTTAGGATGTCTTCACCAGGAAGGTTCCTGGTGCCATATCCTAGTCCTCCATGGCAGTCTTCATAGTCTTCGTTTGATTTCCTGACATGTCCATTCAAATCTCCTCCAACAAACAGAAATTCTTCCTTTGGGATGTCCTTAAGGAGATTGTGGAAATCTAGCCAAAATGCATCTTTATCTCTCTGATTGTACCCATCGTGGGGAGCATATGCACTGACAATATTCCACACCTCTCCTTGTATTACTAGTTTGAGAGACATCAAACGGTCGCTGGACTTCGAAATGCTCAAGACGTTTCCAAGTAGCTCTGCCGCAAGGATGATACCGATTCCGTTCCTAGCCTTTTCCGTTCCGTAGTAGAACATCTTGTAATCTTTTGTCCTAACGTCCAAGAAACGCGCCCGATTCCCGGTGTTTTTCCATTTCGTCTCTTGGACACACAAAATGTCCACCCGCCTTCTATTCATCATCTCTTCCAGCTCGTAACTTCGACCGGTCATGCTTCCAACGTTCCAACTCGCGACCCTTAAATTGCATCCAAACTGTTTCATTATGTTGCTAGCCCCCGGAATCCGTATAGCTCTGACCCGAACATTTCTGCTCGGTCCAGGATCAGTACCATGCACAGCAGTGGTAGTGCCTGGCGGGGTAGTGCCTTTTTTTTTTTGCACCATATTGCGATGGTGTTTGTTGTTTGACACGTGCATGCTCCTGTTTTAGTATTGTTCGATCTTTCTTTTATGACACCGGTGATCTCCAGTCGTGTCAACCCACGGACTCGCATGCACACTTGTGGGAGGGTTTTTATGGTAGTATATGTGTCGCTAGGCTCACTTGGGTGTTATATTGCCTAGATCTGATTTGTCCCCTTAGTCGCCTTTTACGACAAGCGCTAGTTGTTGGGGGGCGCTGCAGTGATATTCTTAACCCGTCCCTGCACGGGCAGGAGACAGAATCTTAAATGCGATGTTGAAAAGACTCTATAGTTGGCGCAGTTTAGAGGCTCTTCTTTTTTAGGATCGGGCAAACGTTGCTGAGGTTCCATTCATCATATTTTCTTCTGATCAGATTTTATAGATGAGCTGAGGCATGCTCTTACCAACTCATCTCCTCCTGCCTGAAAAAGTTCGGCGGCAAGACCGTCGGCTTCAGCAGCTTTGTTGGATTTAAGATAAAATATTGCTACCCCAATTCCGGACACCCAGAATACTAGAAGAATGCCTTGCGTTGATCGCAATGTGATCGATTTTGTTGCAAGCTTTTCGATCGAAAGAGAGCCATGCCCGCTGAATATCACGACGTGGGAACCGCGTACTATAGCTACGACAACATTTCGTCCTGCCGGAAAGTCTACTAGCCTGAATCCGTTGCCGGATATGGTGTCGTGCAGGCTGTGCTCTCTGACCGCGCTACTAAAGACTTCCTCTTTTCCCAGCTTTGCGTTAAAATCACCCAGGACAGTTATAACCTCGTGGCTAGGAGCATTGCTCATACGTCTTGTTTAAGAGTTGGTAGAGATCATCCTTCATCGCGTCGTCCATTTTCTCGAGAATACAGCCTTGATACGGATAGCCATAAGGCGCTCGTTGACATGCTGGAAACTCAAGACATTTTGCCTTAGTCTGCCTCTAATAACAAATCCGAATATAAATTGTCCGAGGCCGGGTACACCGGTGCCAGTAGTGCACTACGGGAGTACGAGCGAAGCCATTGGTCCATTAAGCGCTCTTCCGCTACCATATCTATTCCAATGTCCTAACCAACCTTGGAAATTCCTTACCGACCCGTGATCCGAATATGTCGAAGCAGCTCGCGCAAGGTGTTCAGTAAGTTTAACCTGGGACTGTAGACAACACCGTTGACTCCATCTAGGCAATTCGTCCGCTGCCGTCTGAAACAAGAAGGAGTGCTCTAGTGAGAGAAGACTCTTCCCCCTATCTCATCTGCTGCCGCCAAAAATCTTTCAAAGGGATGAATTATTTTTTACCTTGATGTTTTACATACATTATAATCAATTTCACCACTCCGACTGACGTTAAAAGCCAATGTCGCAACAATGAGTAATAATTGAAAAGGAGAATTCTATCGCCATGTAGAAAAACAAAACAATCTCGGGACAAATAGATCTCTATTCTTCCTTGTACGACGCTTTTACAGAGACTGACGTTGGGATCGATCGATCGTTGGGAATAGTGATCGTTATGGTGGATTAGTGAGTTGTGGTGGGTTCATGGTTTGTCGTACGGGTACGGAGAGTACATGCAGGAAGTGGAATATATGTAGGTAGGTAGGATATGTAAGTAGGTAGAATATATGCAGGGAGTAGGATGTATGTAGGTAGGTAGGGTACGTAAATAGGTAGAATATATGCAGGGAGTAGGATGTATGTAGCTGGTTCGTCTGGTATTTCAAATGTATTGTTTTTTTTTATAATGTGCTAAATAATTTTGTTTTGGAACAATACTTACATTACTTTCTCAGATGGCGCTACAGTCCGCGGTGGACCTGGGCCTCAACCAACAAACCTCTCCAGCCAGCACGGTTATGAGCCAGCTGCCTCCAGTTGCGCACGCCAAGTTGGTTGAGGTCCCCCTCCACTTGCTTGCGCCACCTACCGCGAGGTCGTCCTCTACTGCGCCGTCCGTCCGGGTTGCATTCGAAGACTTTCTTAGCGGGAAGGTTGGGCTCCATCCGCTCTAAATGACCCAGCCATCTTAGTCGCTGTATGTGAATTCTTCTGGCTAAGTCGATGTCCTTGTACAGGCCGTATAGTTCGGCATTGTACCTTCTCCTCCACTCACCGTCTATGCAGACGGGACCAAAGATCGCTCGAAGAACTTTTCTCTCGAAATAACCAAGGGCATCCTCATCCGGTTTTGTCAAAGCCCATGCCTCTGCGCCATACAGCAGGACTGGGATGATTAATGTCTTATAAAGAGTTACCTTAGTAGTTCGAGATAGGGCTTTGCTACTCAATTGCCGTTTTAGCCCATAGAAACAATGATTGGCAAGAGTAATTCTCCGTGTGATCTCTCCACTGATGTCATTTGCGGAGCTGACCATAGAGTCTAGGTAGATAAAATCCTTTACTACCTCAAAATTGTATGTGTCTATTGTGGCGTTCTGTCCAAGACGCCGATGTTGGGTGTCCTTTTTTGTAGACAGCATATATTTTGTTTTGCTTTCATTGACCGCTAGACTCATCTTTGCTGCCTCGTTCTTAATACACGTAAATGCCCCATTGACTGCCCGCTGAGTTCTTCCGATTATGTCAATGTCATCGGCATAAGCGAGTAGTTGTACAGACTTGAAGAAGATTGTACCTCCGGGGTTGGCTTGTGAGTTTCGTACAATTCTCTCAAGTACTATGTTAAAGAGATCGCATGATAGCGCGTCGCCTTGTCTAAGACCTTTCCTGACATCGAACGGTTCGGTGATGTTCTTACCGACTTTGATGGAGCAGCGAGAGTTCTCCATCGTCATTCTGCACAAACGGACGAGCTTGGCAGGGATGCCAAGACTAGACATGGCTCTGTATAACTCGTCTCTATACACGCTATCATAGGCAAATTTGAAATCGATGAAGAGGTGATGCGTATCGATTTCATATTCATGGGTTTTTTCCAAGATCTGCCGTAGTGTGAATATTTGGTCAATGGTGGATTTTCCAGGCCTGAAACCGCACTGATAAGGACCTATCAGGTTGTTGACGATCGGTTTTAGACGTTCACATAGTACGGCAGACAGGATCTTATATGCGATATTTAGGAGACTTATACCTCTTTAGTTGGCGCAGTTCAGAGGGTCTCCTTTCTTCAGGATCGGGCGAACGATGCTGAGGTTCCATTCATCGGGCAAACTTTCGTCTGACCAGATTTTACGGATGAGCTGGTGCATGCTCCTTACCAACTCATCTCCTCCTGCCTTGAAAAGTTCAGCGGCAAGGCCGTCGGCTCCAGCAGCTTTGTTGGATTTGAGTTTAGATATCGCTATCCTCATTTCTTTTTGATCGGGTTGACGGGAATCTTGACTGCCATCGTCACTGTTGAATGGCTCATTCTGCCTGGCAGCGGAATATTGATCATCATCGCCATTTAACAGTCTGCAGAAGTGTTCCTTCCATATTCTCAGCACCGACTGCGATTCTACTACTATGTTGCCATTTTCGTCCCTGCAGGCTTCTGTTCTGGCTTTGAAACCCTGGCATGTTCTTTTTACCCTTTGGTAAAATTTTCGAACATTATTCCTGCAATAAAGTCTCTCAATCTCCTCGATCGAATGCTTCTCATGCTCTTTTTTCTTCTTTCTGAGAAGTCGATGTTCCTCTTTTCTCCTGCGCACGTAGAGCTCGTAAGCAGCTTTAGTCCTTCTATGCAGCGCCGCTTTGTACGCCTCTTGTTTTGCTGCATGTGCTTGACGGCATTCCTCATCAAACCAGGAGTTTCGTTGTGCTGGCCGAGAGAAACCCAGTACATCAGAGGCGGAATCTCTGATGGCTTTTTGGCAACGCTGCCACTGGTCTTCCGCATTTGCTGCTGGCGGCATAGGACTTAGATTGAGATTAGAAGAAACACGATCGGCAAAGGTTCTGGCGGTCTCTTGCGATTGTAGCTTTTCGACGTCAAATTTCCTCACAGCATTTCGTTGATTTCGCTCCGTTCTGGATATCCGCATCCGTACCTTGGCTACAACTAGGTAGTGATCCGAGTCCACTTTGGCTCCTCGGAAAGTCCGGACAGCCAGAATACTGGAAGAGTGCCTTGCGTCGATCGCAATGTGATCGATTTGGTTGACAGTTTTTCGATCAAAGGAGAGCCATGTTCCTTTGTGAATATCGAGACGTGGGAACCGCGTACTAGCTACGACAAAGTTTCGCCCCGCCGCAAAGTCGATTAACCTGAGTCCGTTGCCGGATTTGGTCTCGTGCAGGCTGTGCTTTCCGACCACGCTACTAAAGACTTCCTCTCTTCCTAGCTTTGTGTTAAAGTCGCCTAGGATAATTTTAACGTTGTGGCTAGGGCATTGCTCATACGTCTTGTCCAAGAGCTGGTAGAAGTCATCCTTTGTCGCGTCGTCCTTCTCCTCGTGAGGGGCGTGAACGTATATTAGGCTAATGTTGGCGAATTTAGCGTTGATACGGATAGTCATAAGGCGCTCGTTCACATGCCGGAAACTCAAGACTTCTTGCCTAAGTCTGCCTCCAATAACAAATCCGCAGCCGAATAGACGCTGTCCTTTTTGTCTGTAGCAAACGCCGTAGTAGATGTCGCAGTTTTTCATACTCCTTTTGCCCGGCCCATCCCATCGCACTTCTTGGATGGCGGTAATGTCTGCTTTGAGACACTCTAGGGCCTCCGCAAGTTGTTCGGCTGCACGTGGTTTGTAGAGGGACCTAACATTCCACGTGCAGATACGAAGATCGTTGTCCTTTTTACGTTTGCTTGGGTCGTCAACAGTAAATTCATCCGTATCCGAGGCTGTTGGTTGCTTCGTAACCGAAGGTTTTTTACATGGTAGGGAAGTTAACCCGACGGCACAACCCCCAACCTGGAGGGCCAGATCCTTTTTTTTGTACCCCTAGGACAAGAGGCCGGATACATCGATGTCAGTAACCCACTTCGGGGATATGAGCGCTGCCGTTGGCCCATTAAGGGTTCATCCGCCAGCATCTCTTTTTCAATACCCTGACGTAGTATTGAAAATCCTTAGAGACCTCAGCCCCAAATATGTTGAAGTAGCTCCGGTAAGGTATCCGCTGGTCTGTAGACGTCACCGTTGATTCCATCGAGAGAATTCAACCGCCGTATGTCCTCCTTCTGAGGACCTCTTGCAGACTTCTGAGGCGCATATTTCAGCCGATCAGGTCAACAAGAGATGCCTCGTCCGGTTAGACTTATGCGCGCTGAAGTTCACCCAGATGTGCTTACGCAGGTCTGAGTGTTCAGCTGCACATATATCGTCAGACTCAGCATACGCCTTTTATTTAGAGAACAAATTTTAAAACTATTCCAACTGGGTCCAAAGGATACTATTTTTTCCAAAAACCTACAATTTTTGGGCACTGTGTGCCACTTTAAATTCTGACAGTATGCACCACGTACGGAATGTCCTTAGACACGACATCGGCAAAGAGAGTCGTCTGCCGTCGCTAACAAACACCAAAAGCCATTTCAATGGGTGGTCCGGGGTCCTCCTGAAAACCATCATAAATCGAATTCAATATTGCGAATGGGAATATCAAGTAGCAGCCGACCAAAAATGCGATTTGGCAATATTCGATACGGAATCCTTAGATTCGGATGTGAACCTCCTTGGTGGAAACTTTAATGCATATTCAATTGACACCTCAAAGGAACTACTCGTAGAAAGGAATTTACTCTGTACAACAGAGATGCTGAAGGATGAAAAAGGGTGGCAGTTTGAAAGGAAGCTAGGCGTCAAATTGAATTTCACTTTGGTATAACATTTACATTTCACGATCTGGCTTCGTTTTATGTCTGTCAATCAAATGATTTAATGTGTTACTGCAGTGCTGATTCGGCTCGAAAGGTTGAAACCCCTTTTAACTTCATTCGTGAATGGTACTCGCACTTCTGGTTGTCACGTTATTGTGGCAGACAAAATCCCATTGCCGTGAGTCTAGTAATCTTCGCGGATTGAAGCGAATACAGCTGAGTGGCGGTTGAAAGGTGAATTGAAGAGTTCAATAGATCTACTAGTATGTGTAGGTATGCCGATGAAAGTTTCTCTCAATGCTGCCGGGTAAAATGCCTGAAGGGGTAACATATTTAAATTACTTAAGTGGCACACGGATTGATATGTCAGTGATGTGGGGATTTGATAAATGAAAGAATTGGGAGACTTGGGAGTTCACCTTTTGTGTAGACCTGAGCAAAGTGTTTGCCAACATACGAGTATCTGCAAAATACTGAGTTGTGTTTTTGCTTTGTCGATGTTTTGCTCACCGGATCGCCACGGTCCTTTGAAGTGAAACGTTTAAACTTTGGAGCTGAGGTAGATTGTGGGTTTATTCAACAATGAACAACAAACTAACTTATGCCTTAACAATGCCGTTTAGCTTATAATTGACTGACGCTTTTAAAGGCTTCAGTAGCTTATGTCTTACTTACACTTTAACAAAGCTGCAACCTTACCGATGCCTTAGTATTGTAGTCTGCTAAAAATTAATTGGTTCGACTTTGGAGGTTCGTCCCGCATATCACAACGAGGCATATCAGGTCGATATTGGGAGCCACAATGACTTCGACTTTTTGGGATCTGTTACGGGAAACACAAGAGGTTCGAAGTGAACCCCGAGTGGATAGTCGCGGACTTAAAAAATGAAATGTGACGAATCCATCTTAGTACTCGAGGTTGGTACCCTATCAACCGCTGGATGAGTTCTGAAGTCTCAACATTGCACTTAGCTACTCATGCATCCCCCTGCAGAAGATAAGAATATGATATGAGAGTACCGAAGTGAAATGCAAGGAGCGTACACCACAACATGTCACATGCATTAGTGTTGACGCAATCAAATATGTAATTGTGCTAGCATCGGTAGCACAACCCAGTATTGGCGCTTATGGAGATATACATATATGTTCTATGAGTTCATGCGATGAGCAGAAGTAAAAGTGATACTGACGATCACTTATGCCGCAACAGAGCGTCACCATCATCTATATTTTTAAAGCCAGAATGCACGTAATTCAACACTCGTGTCCAACATATAACTGCTAAATTCTTTCACCAACAACCCTATCGCCGGTCGCGTTCTAATTCACGGTGTTCTGAGAACGGCGAAAGGTTCGTAGATTTCTTTAATGTCAATCGCCTCTTGAAGACACCATGTTTGAGCACCAGATCTGCCACAAAGTCAGCTGGGTTTCCAACGACAGGCAAGCAACCAAATAAACCATTTTGTCATCAGCCGCCACTTTAGGAGTAGTCTCCTGGACGTCCGAAACAAGCGAGGGGCAGATGTGGGGATAGTAGGTACGATATCAAAATCTTATGATAGCTTTTCTCCAACTACGCACTGCTGCTGTTCGAAGATCCCACTACAACACAAGTAGGCCCAGGTTGATCATCGACAGACTTAGTGCTCCCAGTATGCCAACAATTAAAGGAGCACCTTTGGCAAGGTGTGGAGCCATTCACCAGCTCATTAGCCGCAGGTATCCAAAACCATTGGTGTGCTGTGAAAAATGTTTTCACATCTGTTACTGAAAGAATTATCGGTCGATCGCAGAAAAGCGCCGGCTACGAAACAGAAGAAGCTGCAAGGAGGTGCGTTATTATTATTCGTTAACGATATGCTCCCAAATCAGAGTCAAGTGCCAGAGGTGAGAAATGCCTGAATACGCACCACGATCCCCAGTAATGATGAGATCACTAACGCCATCAAAGTACTCAAAACCAAAAAGGCGGTAGGACTTGACGGTATTCCCGCGGATCTATTATGAACAGCGCCAACAACATCGGTTCAGCTACTGCTTCCACTTATAGAGAACACTTGGGAAGCGAGAGCTTTCCTGACGAGTGGAAAAAGGGAATGATCATCAAGCTTCCTTAGAAAGGAAATTTAATGGAGTGCTGAAACTGGAGAAATCAAACAACATCGCAAAGACATACTCGATGCCAAACAAGGTGTCCGCGCTGGATCCTCCTGTGTTGACCACATCAACAGCCTGCCGATTATCATCGAACAGTGCGTTGAAAATCGATCGCTACTTCACATACTGTTCATCGATTTTGAGAAGGTGGTCGGTAGTGTCAACAGGGCGTTAATTTGGCGTGCTTTACGCAGAGATAACCTCCACCAATATGCATTGCTGGACAATCGGTAGAGAGAGTAGAGGATTTCCAGTATTTTCGGAGTATTGTGTCGACTGATGGTAGAACTGAACTGGATATAGCCAACACGATCGCCAAAGCAAGGTTCGTGTTCGGGATGTTGTCCAAAATATCGAATAGCAATGCAATCAACACCAAGTGAAGAGTGGTCCGCTCAAATGTTGAATCAGTGCTGTTATATAAATGCAGCACATGTAGAATGACCATTACTATCACGAGAAAGCCTCAAATGTCCGCTAACAGATGTCTGTACAACATTTCTGGCCCAACCGTATCTATAACGAACACCTCTACCAGGGAACCGATCAGGAACCAGCAGGCACAACCATCCAACGACGTAAGTGACAGTGGATTGGTCACACGTTCCGAAAAGGTAATAGTTTCATAGCTTACCATGTTTTGCAATGGAACCCTTTAACTCAGGCTGACAGAATACCTGGCGGTCCGAGGAGAGCATTGCGTAGAACTGGAGGCATGGCAATTGGGGAAAAGTTGGCGAGTACTGAGGCACATTGCCAGAAACCGTACATGATGGCGCGCAGGCGTAGGGGAAGCCCTAGGACTCACAAGGGGATACAGGATATAAGTAAAGTACGTCCTAATAAACCAGTTCGCTTGATTATCACACGCGTGTAAATTCTCAGCTGGCACTAAACATAGATCTGCTTAGTCATTTCCGTTGAGCGCAAAGAGGGAGGAATAAAGACCATAATTTTTGGCCACCACGTATATATATACATCTGCATATTAATCGTATCGGTTAATAGAATCAGTTTGCGGAAAAATGTTTCCTTTTTTACATGAAACACTGATGCATCTTGGCATTTTATTCATAACGACCTCTTATTCTTCCTATTTCGGCGACGTTATGATCCGAAAACAAGGGATCACAATCATCCCACTTCACCGCATTTCTACTGATCCGAAAAGAATTTAAAGACGCACTTTTTGGGTCAGAAACTACAATAATCTGAATATACATACTCGTATGTATGATATATCAACGGAAACTAAAACACCTAATATAAAACGTTCAATTTGATTCCTGCGCCAAAATATTCCTTCCGCTATACACTACATCTTTCTCGCAAGACATTAGTTTTTACCAGTAAACTAGTTTTTTTTCCGAATCAAAAGTGAGATATTGCAAACGAGATAAATAACTTTATTGGCTGCAACGAGGTACACGTGTGTGGCATAATTATCAAACGATGACAGAGATGCCGACGACATTGTCTTCGCTGTCGTCATCCTCGTTGTCGCCATCGTCAACCACCTTAAAAGGTCACATATGCTCCACAGTAAACACAGTCGAAAGCAGACATAAAAGCTACCATCCATCTGGTATGGATCGTATGATACCCTATACTGCCGTGTTACTCGTAAGTTGAATCGACGTATATACATTTTCGGCATTTTGAGATAAATGCGGTTTTCTGTTTTTATATGCAACCATTTTACGAGTATGTTTTAACCAATGTCTTTCATATTTTGAGGATATGATAAGAAAAGTAGATATTATTTTTTAAATAAGAATGAATTTATTTATATTGAATTCTTAACTAGGTTTTAGTAGATATGTACCTCATTTTGCCTTAAGTTCTTAGTGTAGTTACGGAATTTTCATCTAAAGAATTCTCATGATGTTAAAGAAATAATATGGGTATTCACTTAAAATCGTAAAACCCGTGTAAATGACCTGTCAAATTTTATATGAAAAATTATTTACGAGAACCCCGTAAATTTCTGCGACTAGTTTGGCTCGCAAATCACCCTCGGAAAATTACACTGCTGTCGAAAATTGTGCTGCTTCAAATTTGATTGAATCTATGGTAGAGGTGGAATATAACTTAATAAGTTTTTTCTTTTCACTAATTTTCGGAATTTTCATATGTTTGGCGACAGTTTCATGACAGTTGAAGAAAAGCTGATTCAATTACGCAACTTGTTTCCGAGGGATATTCACTTAAAACACCTCGTAAATTTACAGAACTACGAGATGAGTAAATTTATCAGTTTAAGTGAATACCCTTAGTATTTTTGAATTTGAGTTTAGCTTTATTATTATTATTTTAAGTTTAAATATTTTTGAAATAACTTAAACGTAAAAAGGAACGATTTCAATTTTTTTTACGTTTATAATAAAAAAAAATTAAATAAATAATAATGGGTATCTCCAAGTTTAAATTAAAATTTATATTTTTTCGTCGCCATCTCTGACATCGTCAGCTAATAACTCTGTGTATTTGTTTTGCAATGGTAGTTCTTTCCGGAATTTTTTTATTATCATTTTTTTTCTTGAAATTTCGGTGGAATTAATAATGTGAGCGAAAACGTGAAAATAGACCAATTTTTGTTTTGTGCTGAACAATGCAGCCAAAGTATAACCGTTTTCTGATCGCGATGTACTTATGATATCCTATTTTCTTCTTCCTGAAATAGCTTCATGACATATTTTATCAATATGCTTCAAATTTTGTTTTGAACCTACAGGTACTTTTCACCATTACAAGGAGAACAAAGCGTATCTAAATTTGTTGCCTTTTTGTGTTAAGATTATTTTAAACACTCCATTTCATAACTATATCACCACCCCTGTATTCGAGTTTTTTTAAGATTCAAATCTTTTTTTTGCAAGTAACTGTTTTTACCCGAAAAAGTAATGAAAACGTAATCTACCATATTCTGTTAAAAGTCGAGAAGTTCCGTTATCCTTTCTTAGAGAAAAGACAAGAAAACAGGAAAATATTTATCGGAGGAAGAAAAAGGTAAAATCATTGCTTACCATGATCAAGGGCTGTCTTTACGTAAAGTTGGTAAAAAAAATCGGACGTGACCACGTAACGGTTTCAATTTGTTTTAAAAACCAAGACTTATGGTTTTAAGAAAACTGGTGGTCCGAAAAGAAAGTTATCCTTAAGACAAGAGCGTTGCATTGTCAAGGCAACAAGCAATTCAACAAAGATCTTAAAACAGTTCAAGAATGAACTTAATTTAAATGTATCCTGATCAACCATTTACCGAGCTATCAAGAACTGTACGTACCTGAAAATCCAAAAAATTAGGGCTGTATCGCGGTTGACAATGCGTCATAAGGCTGCTCGCCGAGAATTCGCTCGAAAAAACATGAACCGTGACTGGAGCAAGGTAATCAAAAACGTGTTCATTTTCTACTCTGCATATGCTTATTATTGCTGCTTTTTTAAGCAAAGGTAATTTTTTCTGACGAAAAGAAATTCAACCTTGACGGTCCAGATGGTTTCCAATACTACTTGAGAGATCTGCGAAAAGATCCAGTGCCCTTTCAAGAAGAAATTTTGGCAGTGGAAGTCTGATGGTCTGGGGCTGATTTTCTTTAGCTGGAACATTACCATTAGGCTTCCCATCCACTAGGATGAATAGTGACGAATTCATTGGCGTCATTAAAACACAACTTTTGCCATTTTTGGTAAATAATCAAGACACGGAATTGGTTTTCCAGCAGAATAACGCCGCTATTCTCACCAGCAGAGCAACCAAATCGTGGTTTAATCGACATGATATCAATGTCCTTGAATGGTCTGCTTGCTCACCAGATCAAAACCGGATTGAAAATCTTTGGGGCATACTGGTGCGAAAGGTTTACGCCAATAACAGGCAGTTTAACAGCGTGGGCGACCTAAAAGCAGCAATAAATACTTCTTGGGCCACAATCCCGCAGAATAGGTTAAAAAACTTAATCAACAGAATGCCAAATGGGATTTTCTCTTTAGTGGAAAAGGAAGGAGATCCCACCAATTACTGATCATTTAAGAATTATGTGTTTTCAAAGTGTAATAAATTTGTATGCAATTAAAACTGAAGTGGTGATATAGTTATGAAAAATGCAAAAAAAAGTTTTCTTGTCTTTTTTCTCAGAAAGGATAACGGAACTTCTCGACTTTTTACAGAATTGTTAACGTTTTCATTACTCTTTCGGGTAAAAATAGTTACTTGCAAAAAACAGATTTTAATCTTAAAAAAAATTCAAATACAGGGGTGATGATATAGTTATGAAATGGAGTGTATATTGCCGTATCTGCAAATACTATAATATGGTAGTTACGTCATTTTTTATTAAAAAGAGGAGATACGTCAATATTTCTTAAAAATACCATGCATCAATGTACATATGTACGTCATATTTCTTAAGCGCTTTTAACCGTTAAAAAGCGAGATATGCCTTTTAATTTTTAAAAATAAAATAATAACCATCCCAAAGATGCCAAAAGTAGCCCTAACTCAAAAACGCCAAATGTGTAGATACATACATACGTCGTTTCAACTTAACACGGAAGTATACCTAACCCATGTAATTTCTACATAGCCTCTTCTTTCGTTTGTAGCTTAAGATAATTTCTAAGACTAAGAGAACTTATATACTACGGTGAGGTGAGAGCTAGACATTCGAAGAATATACCTCTCTTAGACTCCATAATACTATTATGAGCAAAATTAAAGTATATACAAACAATAATAATACTTATATATAAATACAAGTAGTAGTAATTATAGATCTATTAAATAAATAGGGGGTGGTAATAGTGTAGTGGTAACGTCATCAATTACCACACTAATCGTTCATGGTTCAAATCCTGATGGCAGCAAGCACTTATTTATTTCTTATAAAATATATGAAGTCAGTCCGATCAATAAGGTAAGCTTGTGTAAACACTGAGTTTTTCTGCAACAACATCTGAGTATCAACGTGCTGAATCTATGTAGCAGCACGGAACAGTATAAGTTTGGTGTTCAAACTTATTGCATTGCTTCTCTGTATTTCAGACAATATACCGAACGCGGACTTTGCTTTGGCGATTCCGTTCGAAAGATCTAAAGTTGTATGAGTAAGTACTTTTTGTACGTTGTCCTGAAGCTGAAGAATAGACAAATGAATGTGCCGACAAGCTTAATACGTTTATGAAACGTACATAAATGAAAATAGCATAGTAATAATTAATACATAATGAACGAATATTTAGAAAGAACGAAAATTGCTACAGGAAGATTGCTACATATTTACATACTATGCATACATGTATCAAATCCCTTAGCCCCGCGCGAAAACCGCGCGATGCACGCCGAGAGGATCAACCGCACTGAGATTTTTACATTACCGTTTTCATAATCATCCATATCTATGGATTTGCAATCCGTGCAGCTTCCGTCGCTCATTTCCGGTCAGTTCTATTTCTATGGCGTGCCTAGAAAGTGTTCAGTTGCTTCACGGAGTCCGCGCGCTTTTTGTTTAAGAGCAGCCACAAGCATATTAGTTCTTCGACTTCCGTCTTTGAACTGAGCTTTTTGGAATCTCTCATGTACCTATGTATATATCGGTGCGATTATCGCGGTTGAACACAGCCTATTTTTCGGCAGTTGATCTGCTCGGTCTCCGCCATGTCTGAACGAGGGCCTAGACTGTGTTAATGTCGTGTTAGTATATTAGTACCTATAGATGAAAACCGTTTCATAGGATTTCGCTGTATAGTTTTTCATTGCTATAAGTACAATTTATCTGATTCGACGTGATTGTAGTGGTGGATCAGTAGGTAAAACTCTGTCAAAGTCCTTAGAACGGAAGATAGTGCCCACGACCAAGCTCTTTATATGATATTCCTGAAAAAAAAAATTTATTATCTTTTTAAGCAAATATGTTATTTTTGAAAATGAGCATTCTCGTAGAATACTACATAGTGACCTTCTTTTTACTAAAACGGTACCTACTGTAGTATATTTTCGCACGTGCTGATTGAAATCACGTGGTTCTTAGGTATTATTTGTCTTGAGAGACCAGGAGAACCGTGCCGATGAAGAGCTTACGAGTATATCAAACTTAATTATATTCATAAAGCATTTTGATATAAAACTGATTTCTAATATGTATTGTATATCTAAATACGTATGTGTTATGGAATATCTCTCAAAAAACTACACCCCCTGCGACTGCTGTGTTATGAATATGATGCCTGACACTATGACACTTGAGCCCTGACTACTGCGCAAATTCAGAGTCGTGCTCAGGACTGGCTCCGGCCGAAATCTAAACTAGAGAGGATATGCAGCCAAATTTTCACTTGCTGGATTTTATACAACCTCATACTTGGGCTGCATAGAATTTAATAGCATCAGAAACTGTCTCGAATACTTTGTACTTACTGCTGTGCGCTAGACATTTGCTGACGAAACATTTTGTTGTTGTGTCAGCTGTTTTCGTATATTGAATCGTGAAATGCTCACGAATGTATTTGTATTCTTCAATCACTTTGATCCGCGTTGTAGTATCTTCCTCCACCCTTTTTGAACTTTAAATTTTTAAGGCTGGTTGCACTTAGACCAGAAATAAGTCCATTGTACTGCCGATGTGTAAGGTTGGTGGGTCACCATATTACTCTAGGAACCTTTTGCTTCGTTGTGTAAAGGACTTGATTTTAGCCATGCAGGCGTTGCCGAGATCATTTAGATCATTGACAAAGTATTTACCCAGGGTGGCATTCCTAATGTTGGGGAGCGCGGGACAAGCGCATTAGGGGGGGACTGATGATCTCCTCCTCCTTCTCTTCATTCCTACAGCTTCGGCAGAAGTCGTTGTAGGGGATGCCTAGTTTTGGGCATGTCTTCCTTCCATGCACAGTGTCCGGTGAGAAGGTTTGCTATTTTGGAGAGGGTTCCTGTGTTGTGTTTCAAGAGTCCGATGGACCTAAATTTGTTAAGTGTTGGCCAAAGTTGTCTGTTGTTGGCATCGGTGGTTGGCCGCTTCCTCCGCGTCGGTCTGGATAAGGTACTTAACATAAGACGTTCGTGCTTCGATTTCGGTAATGCTTTTGCTATTTATACCAGAGGAGCCTTGTCGAGTCATCTCGTCAGCTACCCAATTCCCCGGTAGGTCACAGTGACCTGTTACCCAGTAAAGGGTGAGATTGTACTGTCTAACTATCTCGTTAAGAGATACGCTGCATTCTTTCACTGCCATAGATCTCGTAGTGCTGGATGCGAGGGATTTGATGGCTCCCTGACTGTCGTCATTAATAATATTATCCGACGTTGATAGTGTGTTAGCCGCTAGTCAGTCAGCAGCTTGGCGAATCGCGTTAACTTCGGCTTGAAAAACGCTGCAATGGCTTGGAAGGTTAAAAGAAAGGCGTATATCCAGGTTTTCTGTGAAGATTCCGGCACCGAATCCATGTCTAGTTTTGTACCCGTCCGCGAAAATTGACAGCGGTTCGTTGTATAGGACATTGCGCCGCATCCACTCAGTTTTGTCCGGTTTTGAGTACATGCAGCCCTGTTGAAGTCATACTCAGTGGGCAGGTGATCAATGAAATTGGGCACAGCAATCGTGCAAACGATCAATCTTCAGCTGCAATGCCTCAGGAGTATTTACCAGCATAATTCCATCGCCGACGAAAAGCAAAGCATTGTTGCAAGTGCTCGCTTATTTAAAACCTCCTGGCGGACAGTCGGCCAACTCCTCAATGAAAAGCGTAAGCAAACTTGGACTAAGCGTGCAGCCCTGGGTACATCTGGAGTTGAATCGCGTCCTTCGTGAACGGATAATAAGTCACGTAATTTGTATGTATGTTGTTGCACAATACAAATTACGTCACCAGTCATACGTTGATGGAAGACACGATTCGACCCCTGATTCCACTTTAAAGCGATTGGACTTTATATTTCCAATCCATATTTGTGCTTAGGTATCCGTATAGAAGCTTTGGATAGCCCGGTTAGGCTTTGGCAATATTCTCATAGTATAAAGCTTTAGGAAAAAGCGTTCCCAGACGGACAAACGGATAGTGCTAACCTATGCACTTTATGGTACCTATCTTCATTATTTCTCTTTGTTACAAACTATGCGTCAAACATAATATACCATATGGGCTGGGTATAAAAAGAAATAAAACTAACTCGCAGTGTTTTGTCATCTTCAGATCAATGTCACGCAAGCACTGCGCCCAACAAGAAAACAAAATCGAAAGCCAATAAATCGTGATTTATGGGAACATTCTTGATCCGACTCCAGAGAACGGGGAGAATGTACATCAGAAGGTGTAATCTTACTCGAGACCTGCTAGACGCTTCCACCACAATACTTGACACCCAATTAAAATGCTTAGTATTAGGACTCAGTTTTCTTATGTGGTTTACCATATACAGTCCACTCATCCCCCATAACCTCACACCCAAGAAGTGTAAAGAATATGTAGGTGTGTATGTATGTATGTACATATATAATTTTATGAAAGTCCGATTTAATCGCATTTCTAGGGAAAATCCATTTCTGTTCCCACTGTTGTAATAAGTGTAGATCTGTGTAAATCCCAGATACTCAACAACAGAAACTTGTTAATTATTTTGCTTAATTGCCTTTTGAAGGGATACGAATATGTGTGTCCTCAGAATGATGTATGTGCTGTACGTGCGTCCATTTGATGATGAGATGCCCAAAGTCTGTCCCTGTTGTGGTTTGCTTTCACTAAGAGAAAGTTTAACAAACATATTCTCATCACGAGAGGAATTATGATGTATTCAGCCATTTAGCCGAGGTCCTTGATACTAAATCTTGTGCACTGTTCCCGTTTATCATATCTGTTTCAAAAAGTACACACCCCCTCTGGCTCCCACACACTATTTATAATTAATTTTGGGTAAAAAGCTAAAGAAGGATCATTTTGTTATGAGACAATGTGCTGTAGAGGGGCGGAGTGTTTTTCCCTGGAGAGTGACCTTTTTGGCTTTTTAATGCGTCCGCATATGTGCTATTCTGAAGTTAATCTGTGTGCTGGTGTGTATGTTTTTGTGTGGTGTGCTAGCTTTAAAAGGACATTTTTAGAGCACAAATTCAGATACGTCAGGACATAACGATGCATATAAATTTGATTATTATTAAGTAAGACACATTACGGCGAATATCTAACGTGTCCGTGTCTTGTTGCTTATCCTTGTTTGGCAGAGAGTATGTACACTACACACATATTCATTGAATAAAGGTGAGTGGCAATGATAGTCGAAGTTAAATGAGTGGGAGAAGGGGTGTGATGGCGTGTGATGGGGTTAATACTAAATGTCCTTTCTAACGTGATATGGATAAGAATAATTACCAAACATGTACACCCGTAGTGGGGACTTGAGGATATCTCAGTAACAGGTTTCAGTGAAATTATTTAATGCATTAATGCCCATTTACACCTGACAAAATTCCTCATAACAACACGTACCATGACATAGAAATCGGCGTTAAATAAAAAAAAAATCATAAAAAAGCAAAAAAATATTTGGCGCAACAGCTCTTTAAGTGCCAGGGCCTTGCTTCTTTCAACCACTCATGTTGTCTGTGTTATATTTTTCACACGAATGGAAGGGACCTACAGTTTAGTGCCGTATCCGAAGGCCAATTTGTTTTGAGAAGCTTTTTCGAGACAGCAATGCTCTCGGATTTTTGTCTGACGTTCGCGAGAGGTGGGACCGTGAAAAAACTTGTTCGTGTTTTCTGGGATTCGAACTTGGTACCTCACGCGCAATGGTTCGACACACTAACCACTTACGCCACGGCACCCAAAAATGATTGTTATGATATAATGTCATAAAAAAAGAATAAAAACATTTAAGTTAATTTTTGAAAATCTGATGAAAATTTGATATCAAATTGTAAATTTTAACTATAAGAGAGAAATGTCGGTTTCAAGGAGTTGCTAACCATGATCGCAAGGCATTGGAAACCAGTTTGGGGACATGCGCGCATAGAAGTATAGATCGTATGGTTCAGAGAAGTAAGTGTACTCCGATATTACTCACATGATACCTGCAAATTATTCCAACAACGCCACGGAGGAAGCATTTGTTTATTAAAATCAAAATTCAGTGGAGGTTTTTGTCGCATTTTCCTCCAAATTTAAATTTATATTTACTAATTATTCCTCAGTTATATAAAAATAAAACAATACTTCAGCAGAAAGGTATATACAATATCATATCTCTGTACTAATGTAAAATGTGTGGTAACACCTTTGTACATATTTATATGCGAAATAAAGGTCTATGTATCTATCCTGTTTATTAAAAGCTTCAGATAAAAGAAAATTCTTTATCCACTCGATATCGATCGCACGTGAATTAAAAGTATAACACTTGGTCAAGAACAACGTTTGAACACATCTTCTACTTTCATTAGTCGCTGAAATATGTACAGCATACGTACACTGTACGTGTACATCTTATGTTAAGTATTTCTCCCAGATGTTTACCTTGCTGGTGCGCAGCTTGTGTTGCTGCAAAACGACGGATCGATTTCTTATAAGGAAATTATGTCAGGTATAGATCGGCTTTTGGAATGTGGCAATAGTGTACTCGTACATATGCAAATATAAAAAAACATAGAGAATGATAACAATCTACCTGAAACCGTTCCTATGATACCCTACCCCTTATGATTTAACCATGAATTCTTAAAATTGACGTGAAGTTATGAAATTAGAATTAAAATTAAAATTAAATTAGGTATATACTGTCTTTGACTCTTCAGAGATTTCAGTAAAATCGTTTTATTTTGCCAACGCACAAAATCTGGTTGATGAAGCTGTTGCAACCTCTAGAGGTTCCAACATCAGTGGACAGAAGTTGATTAACACAGACAAAATCCATGGTAAGAAATATTCTTCTTCTTCTTATTTCGGCAAGGTTATGATCTGAACTCAAGGGGTTATAGCCCTCTCATTTCACTGCATTTCTATTGATCCGTCTGTGGGCTGTTTCGACCTCAGGAAATATGGGAAAGCCTCCCAATTTTGCGTCACTTCGTTACTGATGCAAACCAAATGCTAGTGTTGTTGCACTTGTGTGAACCACGGGTTTTTAAGCCTGCCTCTCTTTCACGATAGCAATGGAATATTTATTGATACGAGTACAGCATTCTATCATGCGAATTATCTTCACCTCTTACTTACTTACTTACTTAGATGGCGCTACAGTCCGGGGTGGACCTGGGCCTCAACCAACAAACCTCAGGGTTGAGGAGGAGGTTTGTTATCTTCACCTCAGTTCCCATTAATTTACTCTCATACTTATTGTTCATTGTCCAACATTGTGAACCTTATGTGAGTGCTGGACACATAACTGCGGTGTGGAGCATTCCTTTCAGCTTAGGTGTAATTTTTCGGTCGCAGAAGATAACAGAGTTTTTCCACTACTTCATCCACCCTACGTAATAATTAATGCCGTCATCAAAGGTTTCTTCGCTATTGATCATAGATCCCAGATATTTGAACTTTTCGCACTTGGGAAGCGCTGTTCTATTTAAATAAATGTCTGGAATAGGCCTGAGTCGATCAGAGAATGGGAAGCACGAGCACTCGGTCTTTTTGGACTAATGCGGTACCCATTTCTCTCCAAAACATCCATGCACACGTCAAGTGCTCGTTGCAGGGATTAGATCCTCGCTCATGATGGGTCCATCGCTAGCAAAGAATAGTTGATGCACTGATAGGAAAGTTAAGAGTGTGTTGTGCCTTACGGACGGTGTCCGCGGAGGCAATCAGCGTAATATCCAGTCGAATGCCAATCGATTTGGAAATTAAAAAAACCCGCAGCAACCATCTGCCCGCACTGTGAAGGCAAAATCCAGAACGCGGAACATGTTTTGATGGAATGTCGGATGTATACGACGGCCTAAAACATACTACAGAGAGAAATTGGCGGCCAAGTGACTCCGAGAGGACTTATAACATAAAATTCATGCTCATGCGTGATGAATAGCATGACACTCTAACCAGCCCCGCGAAGTAATACCTAACGGTAGTCCCGCGGGGAAAGTGGTAAAAGTGTGCAGGGTGTGGATTAGTACGTAAGCGCATTCCTGGCATCGATTATTCGGTTTTGCGAATCGTGCATGCTAATAGCCCGGGCTACTAGTATCTTTAGAATATTACCACTCCCCTTGGAGCAACCAAACAAAAAAAAAAAAACATTGATAGGAAACATTCAATGGTTTTATTTTCTCGAATAAACCTGCACCATTCAAGTACGATAGCACCCTTCGGGTCTAAGTAGCAAATTTTGCATGGTGCATGGGTTCGATACTGACTTCACTACCGAAGGCGGTTGCCAAACTCATAAACTACTGTGACACTGGGGCGATGGGACTAGTCATATGCTGCGATGCTAATACTCAGAATGCAGTCATGGTAATAAACCATCTCCTAGACTTTATACTATCGTCTGGTAATTGGCTTGACTTTATCTAATAGGTACTTCAAGACGATTACTAACTATAGGGTACTGCTTGAAGTATTTTACCAGATTATTGTAGTTACTTGTAGATAATATATATAGCCTTCCAAATTGAATCCGAAGCCTAATTTCGCAGGAGAAGAGGAATCTGAGGAAACCAGGTTTTAGCGAAGAGCTAAACATGTCTATCAAAACTCATAATAGAATCAGGAAGAGGCAAAAGGTGGACGATGCTGTTCAAAACTTAACTACATTCCCTACCAGATGTTTGAAACTGACGTGCCCTGTCACAACTACTCATCAGTTCGCTTGTAGAATCCAAAACCACAGAGTCTAAGAACAGAACCTTCTTAACTGGTCACTCTAGGCAAATTTAGACGGAGACCGAAATCTTGTTAAGTCGAAAGAGGAAGAATATATGTGAATATGTAAGTTAAGGTCCTCAAAATGAGTAAACGGGCTAAACTGGAGGCACTTCTGATGGAACCTTTATTGAGACGAAAGCGGAAACTTTTATTTTCAGCTGGTGACTCAGGCAATCAGATAACAAGTTAGGTCACAGCCCCTCGAACTGAATTTAAAATCCGAGTATGCTATGATGTGACATCTTTTGATTGTGCGCAATCGCCTGGCACATACAGAATATACACAGTTATGCTGCAACAGGGTATCGATTAGTTGCTACAAACTCTGAAAAGAATTTTCATTGTTGGCCTGCCATCTTGGTGGACAACGAAGACGATACAGCGATAAATACCTATAGTTCGTTAAATAGTTCCATCATCTACGCTAAGGGATAGGGGGATGATGTAGCTGTACTTTGCATGTACCCAACCTCGCACATACTCCAAATCTAACAGTGACCCCAAGCAGGGAGGTTGTAGTGGAGGCAGCATGCCCCCCATACATATTTTACTTTTTATGCATTGTGGACTTCTGCGAAACCAAGTCTGGACTTATGGTATGTCCCGATAGGGACAATTCCAGGAAAGAAATGCCTGGAATTAAATTTAATTTGTAAATATTTCAATACTTGTTTTCTTTGTCTTAACACATTATATAAGTTACAAGAATAGTAGTGGACTTATGGGCCACTTCTGCTTTAAGATTGTGGAACTATGGCCTGAGATGTTGTGAACTTTTGGCTTATCTAGATGGATTATAAGTTCACGATTCATGTATGGACTTATAATCCACACAGGTGGTTAAAAACTCCATTGCGGATTTTTGGCCTGTGGACTTATGACCCTGCTCCGTTAAAATTAAGGTTGTTCTCTGTACGAGAAGAAATATTTTATTCGTTCTGACTCAGTCAATGCTAAAGGGTGTCACTATCGGCATTTTCAATGAAGCCAACTATCTAGGAATGATTCTGGGCAAAAAAAAAAATTCTTAGATCTAAACATATCGAATCGAAGACATCTAAGGCGCTCTTAATTTTCTGGCGCTATAAGGGTGCTTTTGGTAAGACATGGCCCCTTTACGGCCATCTTTATGGCTAAGATAGAGTCATTCCTCGGATATGTTTCAGAAGATTGTGTGGAAGCTGCCCACCTCGGCACGGGATCCGAGTACGCCTGGTTCTGCTCAAAATATATTCTTCTTCTTCTTCCTTTTATCAGCGAGGTTATGATCCGAAAACAAGGGATCACAACCCTCCCACTTCACCGCATTTCTACTGATCCGCCTGTGGGGTTCGCCTTCTGCTCAAAATATATTATTGAATTTATCCCCTCTTGATGCTTACATCATGGGCTGTACTTTTGGTATAGTCCACATAGATATTCTAATTGATGACCTTGCTTGACACTTATCTTTCTACTCCGGTCTTATGGCTATGTTGTCTAACGCAATGGTAATAGAACTAAGGATGTTGCTTAAATACAAATCCTACTTTCGCAATGCTCAGGACTTGTTAGGAATGGAATGTAGTCGAATTTGTACGTATGGTTCCAAAACCAATCAAGGACATGGTGCTGAGTCTTTGTGGAAGACGACATCATTAGGCTTCTCTTCTCGTTAGGCATGTATGTGTCTGTTTACCAAACGGAAACTTATGAAATCCTAAAGCATCCTACGCCCTCAGTCAGGACTTCCTCTTACGTCTTTGATCTGATGAACATAAATTTTTCTCTCCAGGACGAAGGTTGACTAAACGTGTGCTCCCGGATGTCTGTAAGCAGAAAAGAATGCATACAACTTTTTGGCGTGTTGACAGGATACTCATTTTCTAAGTATTTTATTGTGGTAAAAATGCTTTAACATACTTCCCTAGATTTTTTCAAATAACGAAAACTTAAGAGAAAAAATCGGGCACTGTTAATATTCAATATATTGTGATAACTAAACCCTCAGATCACATATTTGTAACTTCCTTAAGACGTAGTTTACGTTTTCTCAAAAAAGATGTCGACTTGCATTTAGATATCATCTTAGGAATGGAATTTCTAACTACCGACCATAGCTAAACTGTTCTGTGTGCCTAAGCTTTTCGAAAGCATTGCTTATGATAAAATATTTTTTCACTACAAGGCAGACATTTCCCCTAATCAGGATTTCTTAAGGAAAGATCACCAACCACAAACTTAACGAAATTCGTATCTAGTTGTCTGTATGCATTCGAGGGTGGCAAAGAAGTCCACGTACTCGTAATTGCCACTGACTTTAGTAAGGACTTTGATAAAATTTCATTGGCAATTATTCTTCTCAACCTCAAACCTCCTGTGTGCAACCAGGATACATTGTGTGAATCAAATCGTACCTTAAAGAATGGCAGTATAGAATGTGAAGACTCTTATATATCTGTCTATGCGGATGATATGATCATCTTCAAACACATATTAACCCCCGCTGACTCTCGCTTAAGATAGATTTTCAACTTGATGCCAGAAAATGTTCCTGGAGCTCAATGTCGACAAATGACAAGCTATTACATATTTCCGAAAACAGCTTTCGCCAGCCCCTAAATCCTACTCCATCTGCGACGAGACTGTCCCCTCCGACACTTTATTGCATGACTTAGGAGTCATCTGCGACAGAGAACTCAATTTTCGTTGTCATATCTACACATATGAAAAAACTGTAGAGGGTCGAATTTTCTTGTTTTTCTGTGCACGTATCACGCGGAAACTACCACACGGATTTTGATTAAACTTCGCATAGTGATAGCTTATATACCATGTCAACATTGAGGATACTTTTTATCTCAGCAAGTGAAAGAATTTTCACAAAATAGTCAAGATTTCTCCATACATATAATGAAACTGTTTCCACACGCGTCACGTAAAAACAACTACACGAAATTTAACGGCGTTTCTGCAGTTGCATTGCAAATATTAAAATTGTTATAAGTTGCCGTTCATCCATCTTTCACATAAAATAGAAGGTAAAATAAATAATATAAGCTAGCGAAGTGAAACAAACAAAATCTTATCTAAAGCAAAAGAAAGCAAGAGTAAAACAAAGTTGCGCAGGTTACGCAGTTTTGACGTTTAGTTGCGCTGGTATTGCAAACAAAATGTTTGATTTGAACGATACTGCCAAATGTTTGCTTTCATATTGCCGCAACACTGCACTTTTAAATTGGGCCAAACATATGTATGGCTAGAACTTGAGGCAAATGTTCTACCTTGTCCCAAAGGTAGCAAAAAATGACTGGTCGTTCGTAAAAAAATGTTGACAATTGTGCCTCTTCTTCCATCCCAACGCTCGTTTACAACTACATTCCTGCTCTTAGCTCTTCAGACAAGGCCAATCTGTTCGCAGCTCAACTCCCTGCAAGATCCACACTACCAGATTGTGCCCTGCGTCCCCTTGTACTTGAGCGCGTCGAATATTCTATGGGACAAATCCACTTCCGCTCTCGTACAGTAGCAAAAGTACTTAAAGATCTCAATATTCATAACTCCACTGACCCAGATGATATCTAACCCATAATTTTGAAACGGTATTCTTCCACGCTTTGAACTCTTTTCGAGTAGATTGAAAACAGCATTTGTCACTAAAAAATGCGAGTCTTCTCCTCCCTTCAACTACCGACCCTTTGCACTTATGTACGTCCCTTCTTTCTAGGTTCATGAAAACGCTGATAAATCGTCAGCTTATGAAATATCTCGACTTAGAAAAGGTCTTTAATGACCAACAGAAGAGCTTTCATAGTAAAAGGTAATTTGATGGCATATCTCTCCGAAAGTGGAACCAATCTCTCCATCACTCTGGTGAAAGTAAGATTGTTGTGTAAAACTGAACTGGTACTCTTCTCAAGGAAACATAAAATTCCTTTCATCGATTCTTCCTCTCTTAATGGTATCGGCTTAACTTTCTCTGATAAAGCGAAATATTTGGGTCTTATTCTGGATAGGAAACTAAGCTGGAAACCTAACATTCAAGAAAGAGTCAAGAAAGCTACAGTAGCACTTTTCTCTTGCTAAAAAGCTATTGGAAATAAATGGGGCTTACAGCCTCGAATAACTTACTGGGTATACATCTCGGTCATTAGACCGATACTCACATACGGGGTGATGGTTTGGTGGACAGCCTTAGAAAAAGCAATAAATCGCGACTATCTAAGCAAAGTCCAACGTACAGCTTGTCTGTGCATAAGCGGAGCACTACGTATAACTCCCTCTGCGGCACTGGACATTATGTTTCATCTATTACCCCTTGATATATTTAGCAAGCAAATGGTAGCGAATGTACCCGTTCGCCTTGAAGCTACCCAACAGTGGTCAAGGAAAGAATTTGGCCAC
Organism: Brachypalpus laphriformis; assembly: GCA_945910035.1. Taxonomy (NCBI): domain Eukaryota; kingdom Metazoa; phylum Arthropoda; class Insecta; order Diptera; family Syrphidae; genus Brachypalpus; species Brachypalpus laphriformis. The sequence goes on from OX246755.1 coordinate 61,975,920, forward strand.
GCCTCCATTCTGAATAAATTCACAATCTCTCCCGAAAACACGGACTACACCATCCCACGTCTAAACGTTGACAAGTACTTCCTTGTCACCATCCCCTCCAGATCACTCTGGAATGAAGAAGCTTTCATAGAAGACAACTCGATCCACTTCCATACTGACGGCTCGAAAACGAAAGACTAAGTTGGTGGAGGTGTTTCCTCTGACAGGCTTAATCTCAAGCTCTCCTTCCGTCTTCCAGATTATTGTAGCGAGTTCCAGGCGGAAATAATGGCGATTAAGGAGGTCTTATCTTGCCTAAAGAAAAACGTGATATCCGCCAAGGACATACGCATCTTTTCAAATAGCCAAGCTGCAATCAAATCCTTGGAATCGATCTCTATAAATTCAGTAGTAGCCCTAGACTGCCTTTCGTCTCTTGTGGAGATGTCGGAGCAGTTCAATGTTCACCTCTGTTGGGTGCCGGGGCATAGGGATATTCCGGGGAATTGTAAGGCTGACGAACTCATCAGAATAGGAGCAACTGTACCCATCCTTTCAGATAAGGATAATTTAGGTATACCAATCGCTACTTGTAAATTTAAATTCAAGCTAGATGCAATCGAAAGAACAAATCTTAGGTGGACAAGTGGTACAATATGTCTAGCAACTAAGCAGATTTGGCACAAGTTGGATCTGGAACGCTCTAAGAAATTGATATCTCTCAATCGATTGCATATTGGCTCTATTATAGGTGTAATTACAGGACACTGTCTAATAAGCAAGCATGCAACAAGGCATGGCGTATTTGCAAATGATTTTTGCAGAAGCTGCATGGACGAAGAAGAGGACTCACCTTCTTTGTGAATGTCCAGCTCTCTACCATAGAAGGAAGCTTCACCTAGGAGCTTTCTACTTCAACGATTTAGGCGATCTGATAGATTTAGACATCAGGAGCCTCCCGAGCTTCATTAGAAGCTCTAATTGGTTCTAACGAGTAGGCTGGGATCACATGATCCTCGTGGTACCACAACGGAACTTTCTTGGTCTATGTGCGTTGGCGTAAGCTGGCAGCCACTTCAACCTAACCTAACCTTACCTAAGATTGTTGTGTTTGATATTTCTAAGGCATTTGACAGAGTTTGGCATCCAGCTTTCTTGTCGAAAATGCGTGCATTCGGTATCGTTGCATCTCTTCTTCAAGGGGTAAAAAATTACTTTTCGAGCCGTTCAATTCAATTTGTTTTGAATGGTTTCAAGTCTGCAATCCACCGTATAAATGCTGGTATTCTCCAAGGCTCCGTTTTGTCACTTCTTATTTTTATTAATGATCACTTGTTTGCTACTTCTAATCCAATATAGTCCTTCGACAGTATACGACAGTACTTTCAGCTTCTCATATTCGTTTTCGGATTCACGTCCTTTCTCACGTCGGCTGTGGAACTGGATCGGCAGTTTTTGTTTAGCTCATTAAATTCCAATGTTGACATCATAACTAAATGGGGTGCAAAGAATAGAGTGGAATTTAATGCCACAAAAACACAATGCTGTCTTCTGTTTGGAAGCTGAAAGACTTGCTATTCTCGGTATGTGTGTTTACGACGACCTACGTTGGATTGACCGCATATTTAAAGTCGCCAAGTCGCTGCGGAATGTAAAGCATTCCGTAAACAGTGCAACAATACTTTACCCCCTCTGATCTGGCTGCGACATATAAGGCATATACCCATCTCAAGCTCGAGAGTAACGTTCATGTCGGGTGCGGTGCACCTAAAGCTACATTGCATCTGCTGGATCCGATTCAAAACCGTGCATCAAAACTAATAGATGAAAGAACACACAAGTATTTAAAACTAATGTGCATCGGTATCTCCTCTTATTTCATCCTAATTATCCTAGCGCCACCGCTATGTCTTAACATTTTAATGGTATCCATAACCTTTTAAAGGCGCGCAAATTATAAGAAAAAAACAGAAGGGTTCAATCCATCTCTATCACACAATTAAAGCGGGCTCCAACTCTCCTTGACTTTTCAATATCAATTTCCTTCTTACGAAACTGCTTACTTTAATAGAGAGCGGTTGAAGGGATAGGGTATCATGCGATAAATGTCGAACGGATCGTAACTTGGGGCTGAGCTTAGGCTATAAGGGGATTAGACAGTAGTAGATTGTCGCATGAGCCCTATGAAATATTTATAAGGGGGCGAGTAGATGCCGTCACTAAGCATCTTATCCCGAAGGCAAGGTGTCATATTACCCACCCATGCCGAGTCCTAATGCTGCTGATGATATAAAATCAATACATACCTTTGGTTATATTAAATGCCTTGGCGGCCTATCGGAGATTATGACGCAGTTGATCTCAATTTGTCCATACACGTGGGATCCAAAATGAGCAATTTAAAACTAAAAAAAAAAATAAATAACACATCAAAATAAATATAAAAACGAACATCTGTCAAATAAGCTAAGAAGTTTGTGTTTATTCTCATCCAATTTAAAATTCAAAAATCTGTTTAATCTTGAATAAAAAAAGAACGTTTAAACTTTGATTAAAAGTTCAAGTGAGTTATAGAGCATTAAGGTATATTTTATAGTTTCCAAAGTAAGCGCTTATAAGCTCACTTCTACGCCTATGAACAAAAGAAAAGTGCTAGAAATTTCACCAGAGACTCCTACAGAAAAAAAGGGCAATCGTCCATCACAATGTCTGCAGAGCAAGTGGGCACAATGTCTAAAAATGATCTTTGCAATATGCTGGGTATACTTAATGATGCGAAAATGGTAGAGGTAGCAAAAAAAGTGACATCGATGCAATCATCATAGTCTATACAAAAAAAAATGGAAGTGAATTCTCTATTATCTTCAAAAAACACGGCGTTGGAGAAAAAGTACGAACAGTTGGAGAATCAAATGGAAGAAATACAGAAGCGAAATACCGAAAACAATCTGATCCTGCGAGTAGCAATCCAGGAAGGACAAAATGAAAACGAACTAGCGAAAACCATCAGGACGAACTTGATTTAACCAACGCCACGAAATTAGACCGAGAAATCCAAAGTCAACGAGTTTTGTTGTCAAATTTGAGTCAAAACAACAAGAAAATTCTGCACTCAAATCAGCGAACACACTGCGTAACACTGGAATTGCAATATCTAAAGATCTTCCCGTCTCGGTTCGGCAAAAGAGGAATAAACTCATGCGCATCAAAAGACGCCTCAACGAATGTAATCCAGGAATCAAAGTGCTGGTAAGGGATGATCGAATGTTCAACAAAAACGTTTTCCGCTGGAGCCCTACGCTGTGATTTTTGCACAACAACGCAATCGGCGGAATTCAAGTTTTAAACGACATTTACCAGGTCGATCTACAACAACAGCTGTTTTCTCTTATAGTGAAAAATGCAAGCACCACCAATTCCGAAAAACGATGGAAACTGGGCCAAGAGCGACAAAGAAAAGGCAGAACTTTTTCCTCTGCACTTAGAAGAAACGTTTATGCCATTCGACGGCCCTTCCTTAACGCCCAACTCCCCAGTCACGACATCTGACAACTTTAAAGTAAAAAAAGTTGCATTGATTGCGAAAAAAGCACCGGGTTACGTCTTGATAATGGCGCAGGTGGTCAAGGAATTGCCGAATAAAGCTATTATCAAACTGCTCTACTTGATCAACGGTTTGTTCAGATTGCTCTATGTTCCGCGACTATGGAAAGACGCCGAGATTATGATGGTCCCGAAACCAGGCGAACCGCTAAATGAGAAGAAATCATCTCGGTCTATTTCCCTATTGCCGGTTATCTCAAAAATATTCGAAAAAACTACTTACAAAACGTCTACAACCCATAATCGACGAAAGACGTCTCATTCCTGACCATCAGTTTCGATTTAGAATCAAACATTCTACAATCGACCAAGTCCACAAAATAACTGACGTGATTGAGAAAGCTCTCGAAGAGAAAAAATTTATTGTGATGTATTTCTTGACGTCTCACAAGCTTTCGATAAGGTTTGGCACGAAGGCTTGAAGTATAAATTGCGACGACTACTGACACTGCAACTCTTTCTAATCTTGCGATCGTACCTCACCGAGAGACTCTTTCGTGTTAAGCACGGAAATGATTGCTCTGACTTCAAGGAGAGTGCGGCCGGAGTCCAACAAGGAAGTGTCCTTGGCCCATTCTATATGTACTCTATCCCGCAAGAAAGAAATTGTGTCATCGCCACGTTTGCGGACGATACGGCGATATTGACAACGGGCGATACTATTGAAGCAGCAACTGGAAAGCTTCAACATGCTATTAATAAAGTCCATGCTTGGACGAATTCTTGGCGTATTGTGCTGAACGAAAGCAAATCTACTCACGTTAACTTTACCTACAAAAAAGTGGATAGATTGCCTGTATATTGAAACTCGGTTCTAATACCGTTCGCGAACGAAGCAAAATATCTAGGAATGACTTTAGATCTTAAGCTTAAATGGAAATTGCAAGTATAAAAAGAAACGCGAAGAGCTCGAAAACAAATACCGACAAATGTACTGGCTACTCGGAAAACATTCGAAGTTGAGCCTATATAACAAACTGCTTATCTATAAGCAAGTGCTAAAGCCAGTGTGGACGTATGGTATACAACTATGGGGTTGTACCAAGAAAAGCAATAGAAACATCATACAAACTTTAAAGTTCTTAGAACGATCGTCAACGCACCGTGGTACGTGCGTAACGAAGATATTCATCGAGATCTGGGAATTCCCAGCGGCGGTCGTCGAAGAGATAATAAAATTTACGCGTAAACACAAAGATCGTGTTCACGGCCATTGTCACTCAACTACTTGACACGAACAATTCAATTCGTCGTCTGCAAAGGACAAAACCTTTTGACCTCGCGTCATAGTATATGCCGGTCATGAAAAACGCAGGAACTTTCATTGGAATTTAACCTGTCTAGAGTTCTACATTTCTTTTTAATTACATACGATCCTCTTTTTCCAAAAATCACGAGTCTTGTAAGCGAAAATAAAACTGATAAGCGTCGGCTTAGTTGCAGTATTAGTTCTGAAGAGAGGTGTTTTTTTAGTGAGTAAAAATCTCACACTACCATAAGCACGCGCGGCTGTAATCAGCCTCGCTGTCCACCTCCCCCTCGTTTCAGCGCTCCACCTTCTCTGCCAAGCCTGCTTGGTAAGCTCCTTCGCTTCAGCGACTGCCAGTTGAGCCCCTACTTCCGCCTTCTTGTCGTGGGCGTACTTCCTCTCTGTCGATAGGAGGTCGATGGGGGTCACACCCGCAACTACGAGGACGGCTGGTTCCGACACTGTGCGATAGGAGCTTGCAACTAGGAGAGCTCCTCGCCTTTGTACTGTGGCAATTTGCTTTCTGTACTTCTCCTGTCTAAGTGCGTCTGCCCAGATCTCACACCCATACAGAAGAATGGCGTGGGTGATGGACATGAGGAGTCGTCGCCTACTCATTGTTGGGCCTCCGATATTTGCCATAAGCTTACTCAGCCTTGATGTGACCTTCGCAGCTCGCTCAGATGCGGACTTAATATGTTGCCAGAAAGAGAGTTTAGAGTCCAGGGCGGTTACTAGATACCTTACTGCTGGTTTGCTAATTATAACTTCTGGACCTACTCGGAACTCGGCAATGGTCGGGATCCGTTTCCTAGTCAGAAGAACTATCTCTGTTTTTTCCGCGGCGAGACTAAGGCCATGGGCTTCCATCCAGGCGAGTACTCGTCTCATTACCTGGTTCAGTTTCAGCTGGGCCCCTTCGATGTCCCTTGCGGTAATTACCGCACCGATGTCATCTGCGTACCCGACTAAGAAGGTATCGTCGGGCATCTCCATGCGAAGGATTCCATCGTATGAGATATTCCACAGATCGGGTCCAAGGATTGAGCCCTGTGCTGCTCCAGCAGTGATTTCCTTTCTGTGAGTACCCTCCACGGTGTCGTACAGAAGTTCCCTGTCTTTGAGATAGTCCTTCACAATTTGCAGAAGATATTGCGGTATCCTGAAGGTGTTTTCGAGCGCATCTAACATATCTCCCCATCTGGCCGAATTGAAGGCATTCCTCACATCCAGAGCTGCCAGCACGACGATTCGCCTTGAGTAGTGATTTCCCCTTTGGGCGAGGTGGGTGGTTTTGACTACTTCCTCAATTGCTCCTATCGTGGAGTGGCCTTTTCTGAATCCGTGTTGTCGATCGGATAGGCCACCTGCTCTTTGGATTGCTTCTGTGATTCGAGGCTTTAGCATCTTCTCGAGGAGTTTTCCTGCCGTGTCCAGCATGCACAGAGGTCTGTATGCTGATGGGGAATCCGGGTCTCCTTCTCCCTTGCTTATGAGTACCAGGCGTTGTACCTTCCACTTCTTGAGAAAGATCCCTTCCTTTAGACAGCCATTATACATACTTAGAAGTTTCTGTGGGCAAGTTTTGGCAACCGTTTTCAATACTTCCGCTGGTATGCCGTCGGGGCCGGGGGCCTTATTGTTCTGAAGAGATTTAGCTGCTAGAATCAGCTTTTCTTCGCTGAACAATGGGATGTCTTGTTGTTGGGCAGGAGAGATCTCCATTGACCTAACAGGGTGGGCCGGGAAGAGTGTGTCTACTATGCTCTTCATTAGCTCTGCGGTCATCGTGGGGGGTGACGCCTGCGCTCCTAATTTTTTCATGACAACCCTATAGCCGAGTCCCCAGGGGTGGCTGTTGATCTCCCGGCGAAGGTCCTCCCACTTTTGTTTCTTGCTCGAATTGGTGGCCCTCTTGAGCTCGGATCTTGCGGTTTTGTATTCCGCGAGTGCGCCTTCCGTGATTTCAGCGTGTCTTCGCCTTCCCCTGGTGACCTTGAGTCTATGGTGTAGGCATCTCCTCCTAAGTTCAGCGATCTCCTCCGTCCACCAGTACACTCATTTTCGCCCTCCCATTGAGTTTCTAACTCGAGGCATCGACGCATCGCATGCGCGGTGTAAGAGTATGGAATATTATGTATGACGGTATACTGCGACTTCCTATACCCGAAGAAACAAAAATAGTGGGATTTGCTGATGATATCGCCATTATTGTCACTGCTAAACTGTTGGAGGAGGTGGAACAGATAAGCAATGCGACAATAAGGATAATACGAAAATGGCTCACCTCAGTTGGTCTAAAACTGAAGCAGTCCTGATAAGTAGTAGGAAGAAGGTAGAAACTCTCACCATTATAGTCGGCGGCCATGAAATCACATCCAAACCGCATATAAAATACCTAGGTATTATGATAGATACGAGACTTTCATTTAGAGATCACCTTAAGTATGTAGGCCGAAAAGGTGCAATAGCAAGTGCTGCACTCGCGCGTATCATGCGCAACATAGGAGGACCAAGACATAGTCGTAGGTTACTGCTGGCTAGAGTGGTTACGTCTATAATTCTATACGCCGCACCAATTTGGGCCGGGGCCATGGCAATTAAAACATACAGATCACATATCACATCTGTGTATCGAATATGTGCATTGAGAGCTAGCTGCGCATTTCGCACTACTTCTAGCGATGCAGCTTGCGTGGTAGTGAGAATGCTCCCAATAGATATCCTGGCAGTAGAACAGCAACGTCAGTACTGCGCAAGAAGAGAAAGAAACGAGGCCAGCGAAAACCGGCTCTATAGAGCAGAAAGCGTAAGAGAATGGCAAGAACGCTGGAATGCTTCTGAGAAAGGCAGGTGAACCCATAGGCTCATACACCAAATCCAGCTATGGTTCGACAGGCAACATGGAGAACTTGAGTTCTACTTAACGCAGTTCCTAACGGGCCATGGATGCTTTCGTTCGTACTTACATAAGTATAAACACGACAATAGCCCTAACTGTCCGCATTGCGCTGACTGCGTAGAAAACGCAGAACATATATTGTTTGAATGCCCAAGATTCGTCGACGAAAGGAATGCACTAAGGAGTGAACTCGGCCACCCACTGACGCCAGAAAACATCGTTGGCGAAATGCTCAAAAGCCAGGAGGCATGGGACGCAGTCGCTGGGAACACAATGCGCATAATGAAGATTGTAAGAACCCTAGAAAGAGAAAGGAAAGAATCAGACCGGCGAAATACAATAAATGCTGAGCAGGAAAATGCAAACATGCACTAGTCGAATACATCAGACTAAAACCCCCCCCCGCGATGAAATGCTTAACGGTAAAACCGCGGGGAATGGGGCGGTCGTGGGAGGGGGGTTTAGTGGGTAAGAGTCCCACACTGTTACTCAGGACGTACTGAGTTTCGTCTTTTGAAGATTACCCCTCCCAATCACAAAAAAAAAAAAAAAATAGGCCTGTTAGAAAATAAGCAATAGTTTTATAAATAAAACAATAAAAGACAATTGTACTTACATTTTGTAACATCAGCTCTACAACAAGTTCTGGTCGAATGAAAAATTACATTTAATTCGATTCGAGTAAAACCGAGAATCGAATAAGTAAATGAACAAACCGAATCTCGATCGATATCGAAATCAAGAATGTCATTTGGATAGATTCGAACAAAAGTCGATCCGAATCGAGACACAGAATAAGAGTGATAATTTCAACTTCGGGCAATGTAAACAACAAACAAGATCATCGCGCGCCTCCTAGTTGCCATGATGGACGTAGTTTATTAGATATAGAAACCAAGAACGATTCCTTTAAAGTAGAGGGTGAGTGCCGTCTGCCAAAATGTTAAAAAAAAAAAGAATTTAGAAACCTTAAAATTATTAGTTATAATATATCAGGCTTAGCAATAAATCCTTACATGGTATATTAACTTTTTTAATTTAATTAATACCTTCGATTTCGTGTTTTTATACTTGAACGGATTGTGCGGAGCTCATTATCCAACACCAGATGCACAATCTATCAAAAGTCCGTACAACTGCTTGCATACGCCGACGATATTGACATTATTAGTAAAAATCAGCGGGCTGTCACCGGTGCGTTTGCAAACATTGAAGCAGAAGCAGCCAAAATGAATTTAGCGATAAGCGAGGACAAAACCAAGTATATGCTGTCAACAAGAAGAGGCAAGCAACAACGACGAATTGGACAGAACGTCACAGTGGGCAGCTACAACTTCGAGGTAGTACGGGACTTTGTCTACCTTTGCTCTGCTATAAATTCTGTAAACGACACCAGCGCAGATATCAAGCGAAAAATGGTTTCCTAATGTTTCTCAATGTGTTCCTCAATGAAATGATTCCAACTTGATTCCTAATTTCATAAGTATAACTTCGGCTACAGTTTAAAAAGCCACGCTTAAGCTAATGAGGATCTAAGATATCTACGTTTTCCCAATGCCATTGCCTTCCGATATCTCCACCAAATTGCAGGAAAGCAATAAAATACTTGTATAGCATAAGGAAAAAAATACAAATAACGCCTCCCATAAACGAACTGAACTGTATCTTGGATCAGATACAAAGATATCTGTCTGCCACATAAGAGAAACCAAGAACTGAACAGTACTGATCATTCACCCAGCTGCAATCAGACAAATGTCCAATGTAGCAGTCGCGCTTGTCGATCAACGATCAACGATCTACTGTCACTTATGTTCGAATATTGTTGACAAGTTTTTTTTTTTTGTTCGAGGGAACCGAATCCGACAATTCTTCAAGATGATATTGCTAACAACCCATTTAGATACGCTGACTGCAGGGAATAACAAAAAAATCCCTTCGAGATCAAATATCGCGATTACAGCTGGTTTACACGAGATTGCAAATTCTTCAAGAACCCACAATGTTAATGCAACCCATTTTAGAATAAGGTGGTTTCTGGTTATGACGTTTTTGTTTAAATTGTAAAAATTAATATTAATTTATTGTTGCACATTGATTTCGTCTGATAAACAGCAGAATACGATGGACATAATGTGATAAAGTCAAACATTATGTCGGATCGTGTGATAGGAAGTTGTTTTTGTAGCTTCTCGTGGGCTGATGGATGGAATCAGACACTTGGGACGCGGCTGGTCGCAGTGGCAGTATGCCACGTCACATGGGAAATGCTTCCGCAGTTTTATGCGGTCGTTTGTTCTTTGCGTCAACGGAGTCTTTTCTTCCACCTTAGGGGTCAATAAAAAGGGTGTAAATTCAATTTCATTAATTAAGGCTAATTATTTATGTGCTCTTTATGCCTTGACCGATGAGAAAGAGGCAAAGCTTTATACATTTTTTTGCGTGCCCCTTGACGTGTGTCTAAGTAGACTTTGGGATTAATTAATGAGGCCATTTAGGTTACACAATGTTCGTGTTAATTTGATCGAATAAAAAGATTAAATCGAATAATTTCTTACTTGGAAATGTCTTCTCTTTCAAAAGAGAATCATGAGGGGTTGTAGTTAGTTTTAGTAGTTTATGTTTTTGTTTTGGGATGCGTGAAAAGGGTATAAAATAATTAGCATATTTTAGTGTAGGTTGTTCAGCTCGAGGCGCTGTAAGTTCTTATCAGGGGTGTTTTCACGCCCTGTTTTAATTTCAATGACTTTGTCACTCCGGTTCTTTATTGCATAATTTATTGTTTTATTATTCTTTAAGCCATTTCAACTAAGGTGTCATCAAAAATCGTTGAGTAGAGGAATGAATCAAGAATCTCAAATAGAAGCATTTTCAACCATGCATAGGTATACATTATACAATTTTACGCTTCGTTTGTTAATCACTTAGCGCACTTCTTACGAAAATAAATAAATAACTCTTCTGCATTGCCATTGGTACGTGTACATTGGTATTTACTATATTTAACCTATATCCTCTATGCTGATAGGTATAATACTTTACGTCAGAGTTCGCAAACGATGATAAATTCATTACAAGACAAGTATTATAGTAAATTATAACTCAATCCTCGGATGGACCTTGTTAAACGCAGCGACCTGACGTATGGTGGTCTTTTTTTTTGTAATTCACTCGCTCTAAAGTGGTAATGACTACCTTATTTATGTATTGTTTCGATACATAGCTCGAGCATCTGAAGGACATGCTTCGTGACATAATAAGAACCAAAGTATTCTGAACTTGCAGCAAAAACTGCTTAAACAACATCCAAACTGAAACAGACGTCTTTCAGAGACATCCTTAGAGCTTACATTAAGCGATTGGTAACTAATGAATCTAATATATAAAATACAATGTATGTATGTTTGTTTGTATGCTATGGACTCGGAAACCACTAAACCGATTGGGTTCAAATTTGCAGGCAATCTTCGGTATTGTCCCGGGAGTGTTCCTGTGAGTTTGGTCAAAATCGGCATACTACTTATTAGTAATTTAGTAGTATTTTTTTGCTTTTTGTTGGGTGCAGCAACGCACGCCGCCGGGCACCCTCGCAGCAGTCTACCCACAACCTTAGTATGGTTGTACTTAGGTACTAAAAAAAAGTTGATATATATATTTAAGGTTGGACCATTTACCCTCTGTTGCCCGGTACAAAACTGTTCTCTAATAGACTTAGCCCCCCAGGTGCCTGTCTGACAATTGTTTTTTTGTTTTTTTTTCTGTAAGGCGCAACAACGCACGCTGGGTGCCCGCTAGTCTACTATGTAACAATATTTGGAGATTTAAGGCAAGCCGGAAAATAGACGGCATAAGTTCCGTCGATAGCCCGAGATCTGCAGTGCTAAGAAGCTCAATTATTCTATGCAAAAAACCACAATGTTTGTAGAATTTCAACCAGTACTTTCAGTGCAAGCAGAGTTTTACGTATAAATCGCAAACAAAATGAAAGGACTACTGTTCATAAGCTTACTATTCAGAACAACATTTTATGATACTGAAGAGTTAATTGAGAAGCATGAAATATTTGTTTAAATCAAACCTTAAGATATTAAGTTCCATCGCGACCTAAAAATACCAACAGTGGAAGAAGAGATACTAAACATAAGCAGAAGACATCATATAAAATTAGTAGTTCATCCTAACATCGAAGTCAATTCATTACCAATGAAGGAATTCTTCGGAAGACGACGACTAAAGAGAAATAGACCCAGTGACTTGATAAGAGGGACCACAACGTCAACATACTAAAACATCCTTAACATAAAAAAATTAAATTTTAACATATTATAACTAGTTTACTCGTTTCATAATTGTTTAAACTGTTTAATTGCTTTTGTTTTTTTTTTTGTTTAATTGTTAAACTGTTGTTAAGTTTAAAATTCCTAGAAAAGGGCTAAGAACAATGGTCACTTAGTCCAAATTAAATCCCAAAATTCAAATTGTTAAAACAAATATTAGATGTCTTTTTCTAAGACAGATGTATTTACTGCATTGGGGAAAAAAAAAAAAAAAAAAAAGATATTAAGTAATGAATTTTCTATACTCTAGCGGTTACCAGCCGCATTGGATGGTATAAATTCAAATAATCCCTGGTTAATGTACACTTCAGTTAACAATTAATGTCTTGTTCGTCTGCAACAAGAAAAAATGATAACTGTTTTGCTAATGATTGACATTGTGTATAGTTTGAAATAGCGTTATGTTCTCTCAAAAATTAAGCCCTTTATGGGCTAGTG